>OX411711.1:2115000-2740000 GCA_948252095.1 Dicycla oo | reverse complement strand
CGGAGAATATAATTAATGTACTCAATATTATATCCTTACATACTTATTATTATATCCAAATCATTCTGTAACAGTAGAACAACAAAATAATAATAATCGATAATGGTTATGGTTAACACAACACTAGTGCCAACCCAAGATTCCAAACGACGCATAGGTATAGGTATTTTAAACTTACCGAATTTTCGCTCTTTCCACTTTCTTACGGCAAAGTTTTATATTAGGTCGCTTGCGGGCCTTACTTGGTGACACAATTTTAATGGAATTATCCATGGGAACTGTCCAAATAATAAAAAGAAACAATCAAAAGCGGGACTGAACGGTGTTACTGTCGCAGAGTTTACGTGGACTGACGGCCATGTTGAACAAACGCAATTACCTGATTGGCTCTCATGGACTTAACTACATTTGAAAAAAACTGTCTCATGGATCTATCTGACTTAGATAAAATATTATGATTTTAACGGTTTATTTCTCAAGAACCATGCGGATTTATATACAACTGATAAAATTGTTTAAAAGCATTTCTTTTTCCGTTTCTTTTGACAACAAAATCTTAAAAAATCTCAGAATTGGATTTATCCGAGTTTGAAGTTAAGCGACACACTTTATGATGATACATGACCACAGTAAAAAAAACATAAGTAAGTTTGTAGATTGTATTGGTAGACTAACGTTCTCTGAAATCTATGAAATAGCGGATACCAACATTGCCTTCTCTACCTTTCATAATGAACTTACGCTTTTCTATGATCTATGTTTTCCTCTTATTAGAATTAAAACGAATTGTAAAACTAATCGCCTGTCATGGGTTACAAAAGGTATCAAGGTTAGTTGTAAAACTAAACGTTCATTACGGTACAAATACTATCTCGACAAAACTAATAGTAACAAGATAAAATTTAAAAAATACTACGTTTTATTAAAGAAATGTGTCAATAAATTTCAGTCCATACTCAATTTGGGACATATCACTAAATCCAAAAATAAAGGTAAAGCTACATGGGATATCGTTAAGGGTAACATGGGAAAAACTAAGACAACAGAATATATTGATAACATTGCTGACAAAGGAACCTCATTTTCTTCCGGACTTGACATAGCTAATTTATTTAATGATTTTTTTATTGACATAATACAGAATAATTCTAAGGATAATACTGCAACTTATATAACTAATTATGACGATAACAAATTGAAAACTAATGACTCTAGTATCTTTCTACAGCCCACAACTCCACATAAAATCTTTCAGATAATTCAGTCGTTAAAACCCACCAAATCTGCCGGCTATGATAACATTAATACAGATCTCTTGAAAAGGATTGCACTCTATATTGCAGAACCATTGGCTTATATAATTAACTTATCTTTTGAACAAGGTTGCTTTCCAGATAAACTTAAACTGTCAATCATAAAACCTTTACATAAAAAAGATTCAAAGTCTGACAAGAATAATTACAGACCTATTGCATTAACTCCTATTTTGTCCAAAATTTTTGAAAGGGTAATGATAAATGATAAATGATAAATGATTTTTATTTCTGTAAGTAGGTTTGTACAAACACTTTTACAAGTCAATATTTTTTTTTTTAAACTAGATGAGGTCGGCGTTTCCTATCTGACTACTCTGAGAAGAAAGGCCGAAACAAACTCAGAGGTCACAGTCTCTTATAAAGTCCAGACATAATCTTGGTCACTTCATGTGAAGACCATGTAGATTGGTGTCTGAAATGGTCTTTTGAGGAAAGAACCACACAGATTGAGAGGACCTGTCCAGTCAGTGCACGCATTTGTCAGTAATCGCGCAGCTCAACTCAGAACTTAAGGAGCTCAACGATTCGACGAACAATACCAAAGAAAGGACATTGGGGTAGGCCGCATAGATTACTCAAACTGCCAGACCATGATTAAAAATAACTGAGAGAAAAAATAAAACAAACAAAAAATAAAAAGCAATGACCTACATAGTCTTCACATTCACAATAAAGTAAAATAATTATATTATTTTACTTTTAAAGTAAATATTAATTTACTTATATATTTACTTACAAAGTAAATATTAATGTCAACATTCAGTATGCAAAAATAAAAATAATATAAAATAAAATTGGAGCAGTTCAATCCCAAGCCTTTTTGTCCTCAATATAATCTTTAACGGTATAAAAAGCTTTCTGACACAACTTGCGTTTAATGAATGATTTGAATTTATTAAGACTCAGATCTTGAACGTGGCTTGGAAGTTTATTATAAAAGCGTATACATTGACACCTGAATGACCCACCTATTTTCTTGAGCCTTGTTGGAGGTACAACAAATTTGTGTTTGTTCCTAGTATTTATATTGTGGATATCACTGTATTTTTTAAACAATTTAATGTTTTTATGGGCATATAAAAGATTTTCAAAAATGTACTGAGAAGGCAAAGTCAGTATATTAATCTCCTTAAATTTCTCTCTGAGAGATTGTCTCGGACTTAATTTATAAATGCATCGAACAGCTCTTTTCTGCAAAACAAAGATAGTCTGAATGTCGGCTGCATTTCCCCACAACAGAATACCGTACGACATTATACTATGAAAATAGCTAAAGTACACTAAACGGGCTGTCTCTATGTTGGTTAAATTACGAATTTTCCTAACAGCGTATGCTGCGGAGCTTAGCTTTTTTGACAATTTATCTATATGTGGGCCCCACTGAAGCTTAGCATCCAAAGTTAAGCCCAAGAATACTGTGCTATCTTCAGGATTCAACTCTTCGCCCTTTATCAACACGTTAGTTTTCACCTGCCTAACGTGAGGTAGTGTAAACTTAATGCATTTGGTTTTTTTTTCATTAAGGAGTAAATTATTAACACTGAACCAGTGAACTACTTTTGAGATCGCTCTGTTTACATCGTCAGTAACCAGCTGCTGACGTTTAAGTTTAAACAAAAGTGAAGTATCATCCGCAAACAAAACTATATCATGATTATCCTTAATGAGGTAGGGCAAATCGTTAATATAAATAAGAAACAAGAAAGGACCAAGAATCGAGCCCTGTGGGACCCCCATTGTTACTATAGATCCGGGCGATCTTTTTCCATTAACGTCAACGCTCTGAATCCTATTACTCAAGTATGAAGTAAGAAGATCCAGAGCGGCATTCCGGATCCCGTAATGGCGGAGTTTCCTGATTAACGTTTCATGAAGAACGCAATCGAATGCCTTGGACAAATCACAAAAGATGCCCAAGGCATCGCATTTGTCTTCCCATGCATTATAAATATGTCCTAAAAGTTCAACACCGGCATCAGTAGTTGAACGACCCTTTGTAAAACCGAACTGCTTATTATGTAATAATTTATGTTTATTAAAAAATCTTTGCAATTGGTCTAAAATTAATTTCTCAAAAATTTTACTAAACGTAGGTAGTACTGAAATAGGTCTATAATTTGTGGGGTCTGATGTACTACCTGATTTAAACAAAGGTATTATTTTACTATATTTCATGAGGTCAGGAAACTCCCCACAGTCGATACAGTTATTAAAGATAAGAGCTAAAGTAGGTGCTACAATGTCAATAATAGACTTAGCAACTTCTACAGAATTACCCCACAGATCTGCTGTCTTTTTTACATTTAAAGTGTGAAAGGTTTTAATTATGTCTCTACAGGTAATTTGTTCAAAATTAAATTCCGAATCGCAAGCATTAACATTTTCCTTAAGCAAAGACTCAGCAACAGAAGTTGATGAGTTTAGGGATTTAGTAGTTGAAACGGGAATATCTGAAAAGAAATTTTCAAAGGCCGCGGCGACTTGTGAGTCTGCTTTTATTATATTGTCATTAATAGACAGGCTGTAGTCAGCACTTCGGTTATTAGACCTTCCCGTTTCACTATTAATAATATTCCAAGTCGTTTTAATTACATTACTACTGTTTTTAATCTTCGAACTCAAATAACGCGACTTGGCCATACAACAAACTTTTTTAAATAATTTTGAATGTACAAAAGACTCCTTAGCTTTCTTGATAAATATGATATACTGGCTAAGGAACAGTACGGTTTTAGAAAGAATAAATCTACTCAATTAGCTACCTTTATGTTGATTAAGTCTATTGTTTCCAGTATTAATTCTAAAACACCAACGTCTGCCCTCTTTCTGGACCTCAGCAAAGCATTTGACTTTGTAGATCATTCCATACTCCTAGAAAAATTGGACAGATACGGTATAAGAGGTCTAGCTTCTCAGTGGTTCCAGTCGTATTTAAGTAATCGAAAACAGTTTACAAGTGTAGCGACATACCTACATACAGCGCGTCTCACAATACCTACCGCCGCACGCTGAGTGCGCGCGCGCCGCGCCGGCCAGCAAGACTGTTCTGGAACGACGCCACCGAACGCGCCGTGTCGCCACAGCTTCTCGAAGGACGCCGCGCGAACACCGCGCGCCGCTGAATGTTCTAGATAGAAGACCAGCTACTCCGCGTTTTCTCGAAGCGCCGCGCACGCCCTCGCGCATGCGCGGAGAACGATATATAAGTAGATGTATGGTACGCAATAAAAAAGATAGTTCATCTTGAGCCGTTCACTATGTAGGACACGTCTTTTATTTCTAAATACCTCGTAGCACGTATAGCTGTATACCTAACGTAGCCAGATGCTACAATTGGTGACCCCGAGAACCCCGAAAACCCCGAGTTTTTAAACGGAACATTCCCCGAGTTTTTAAGCGGAACATTTAAGAAGATTTTTTTTTTCTTTCGAGCAAGATATGATGTCGGAAGAGCAGCAAATAGAAACTCTGATTAAGCAGATGGAGAAGCTCACGCTAGAGATCGCTGAGCTACGTCGAGGACGGCCACAACATAGACACCGTCGCCGCTCGTATAATCCTCGCTTTCGATCCCGTTCACGCTCGCAGTCAACGCAACGTGGAGCTGGACCAAAACCTGTAGACGCCAACTGGGAATGCCACTACCATTACCGTTTCGGAGACAAGGCAAAGCGCTGTGAATCGCCATGTTGTAGAAGGAAGACGACGTCGGAAAACTAGAGCCGACACCGACCGTGGCGGACGTCGGTGTCCCGTACATCAGTAATCGCCTTTGTGTACACGACCGCAACACTCACGAACGTTTCCTCGTGGACACAGGCGCAGACATCTCCGTTTTGACCGCCGATCACAAAAATAAGAAAGTTGCAAGCGCCTACAATTTGTACGCGGCAAACAATACGCCGATCAAGACTTACGGACAGAAAACCGTCAGGCTAAATTTAGGATTACGACGAGACTTTGTTTGGTCATTCGTGGTTGCGGACGTCAAAACCTCTATATTGGGAGCGGATTTTCTTCGTCACTTTAAACTGCTGGTGGACCTGGACAAGAGGAAGTTAGTTGACAAGGTTACCGAACTATCTGTCGACGCATTAGAAGTTTCAACAAACACCGAATCAGTTCACATCATAAGCAGCAATCAAGTATACTAAGACATTTTGAAGCTGTATCCTGATGTCCTACGTCCCATGTCGCTGAAGCAACCACCAAGACATGTCGTTGTCCACCATATCGAGACTACCGGCCCCCCACTCTACGCTCGCCCCCGCCCGCTGCCCCCGGCCAAATATAAGGCAGCCAAGGAAGAGTTTGACCGCATGTTGGAAATGGGAATCTGTAAGCCATCAAAAAGCCCATGGGCCAGCCCTCTGCATGTGGTGAAGAAGAGAGATGGAGGACTACGCGTGTGTGGCGACTATAGACGTCTAAACTCAGTTACTCAACCAGATCGCTATCCCGTACCGCGCATTCAAGATTTCACGTACCACCTACATAACAAGAAAATATTCTCAAAACTTGATTTAAAAATGGCGTACTATTGGATACCGATTGCAAAGGACGACGCACAGAAAACAGCGATCACAACCCCTTTTGGAATGTTCGAATTTAATTGTATGACTTTCGGACTACGCAACGGCAGTCAAACATTTCAAAGGTTCATGCACGAAGTACTGAGAGGCATAGACAATTGCTTTTGTTTTATCGACGATGTCTTACTCTTCGAAGAAAACGAAGAAAAACACAAGCAACTTCTTCATCAAGTTCTGCAACGGTTGGACAAATATGGTCTGACGCTGAACATAGAAAAATGCGAGTTCGGTAAAGAAACAATAGATTTTCTCGGCTATGAAGTATCGGCGACCGGCATAAAACCTACAACGGAACGAGTTCAAGCTATATCTACCTACCCGAAACCAAAAACCATTCTCGAACTTCGACGTTTCCTAGGTATGATCAACTTTTACCGAGACTGTCTCCCGCGGCAAGCACAACTACAGAACGAACTTAACAAGTACCTACATAACAGAAAGCGAAGAGACAACACGCCAATCGAGTGGACAACGGACGCAGAGCAAGCTTTTGAGAAGTGCCGCCAAAGCATCACAGAGGCCACCATGCTCTCACATCCAGTTCAAGGAAGTACCCTCGCCATCATGTCAGACGCTTCAGATCACAGCCTTGGTGCTGTTCTCCAACAAAAAGTGGATACAGTGTGGAAACCGCTAGCATTTTATTCAAAAGCAATGAGCGAAACACAACGCCGGTACAGTGTCTACGATCGCGAACTGTTAGCTATATATACAGCTGTTAAGCACTTTCGCCGGTTAATAGAAGGTTGCGATGTCGAAGTGTATACAGACCACAAACCGCTTACTTACGCGCTTACAAGAACAGCGAGTACCACCGACACACCGAGACGAGAGAGACAACTGCATTTTATAAGTCAGTTTTGTACGGGCATTAAGTACATAAAGGGGGAACAAAACACAGTCGCTGACGCGTTATCAAGACTCGAAGAGATTATTTGTCCATCAACTATCGATTATAATCAACTAAGCATCGATCAACAACAAGACCAAGAACTCGAAGAACTAAGAAAACAAGGAAACCTGGTATTCAAAGAATTAACTGTACCCGGATGTAACCGACCAATCACGTGTGAGCTATCAACTTCAGTACCACGACCGTATCTACCCGCAAGACACCGTTACGCAGCTTTCGAAGCGCTACATGGATTATGTCACCCGGGCGTACGGAACACGAGACAGCTGATGACAAGAAAAGTATTTTGGCCATCTATGAATAAAGAGGTTGCACAGTGGACGCGAGCCTGCATAAGCTGCCAGCGAGCAAAGATACATCGGCACGTCACTTTTTTTTATTTTTTTTTATTTGTGATGGGTTTGCTCTTGACTCTAGTCTAGGTCAGAGGTGACAGAGACAAAGTCGACGATGGAGTGAGCTTACCCAGAAGAAGCCTGTTCACTCTCACTTTGAAGAGATTAGGGTTGTATACGTTCGGAAACACAGACGCAGGTAGTGAGTTCCACTCTTTTGCTGTGCGCATTATAAAAGACATTTGGAAGCGCTTAGTGCGAATTGGTGGAATAGCAACCAGGTAGAGATGGTAACTGGCAGTGCGTCTAGATGTCTGGTGGTAGAAGGGGGCCGGTGGAATGAGGTCGTGGAGTTCTCGGGCACACTCTCCGAAGTACAATCTGTAGAAGACCGACAAGCAGGCAACCTTGCGGCGATGAGCCAAGCTATGAAGCTTGGCATCCACCAGTTTTACGTCGCCAATGAGCCTCTTAGCTCTGCGTTCCACCGAGTCAAGCGCGGCTAGTTGGTACTTAGCTGATCCATCCCAAAGGTGACTGCAATACTCCATGCAGGATCGGACTTGCGCTTTGTAAAGGGTTAAAAGCTGTCCAGGCGTAAAGTATCGCTTCACCCTATTTAGGATGCCCAGTTTCTTGGCCGCAGTTTGGGCCTTGTACTCGATGGTGGCGCCGAAGTTGAGACCAGATGTCAACTCCATGCCTAGGAGCTCAAGTCGATCAGTTATAGGAACAGATGTACCCCGAAAAGTAGGAGTTTGGGCGAAACGACTCTTTTTAGCGGTAAAAAGACACGCCTGCGTTTTGGTGGCGTTAAAAGAGACCAGATTATCATCACCCCACTGGGAGACAAAGCTTAAGGTCAAATCTGTCCGCTCTACCATGGCCTCTCTCAAAGAACGAACTTCGGCCCCGCTGGTTTTTGCGCTGGACAAGTATCTCTCTGAAGCGGTTGGTAACGCGATTACCTCTAAAAATGCCGGCCCCTAAATTAGAACGGTTTAGACGTAACTGTGTGTATATGGCACCACTAATCTACAACTCCCTACCCAAACATATTTCTGAATTACCATATAACATGTTCTGTCGTGTTTTACGGGACTGGTTGATTGAGGAAAGCTTTTACTCAGTAAAAGATTTTTTGAAGAAAAGTTCATGTTGCTACAATTTCTTTAAGGATGCATAATTTTATTTCATGTTTAATTTTAATCTATTATGTCATTGTAATATAATTAATAATGTAAACTTCAACTAGGTATATTTTTAACCAATGTTCATTAATTCGTATTTCTATAATTATATTCTTTAATATTTGCATACCTGTAACTTAGGTGAAATATGTCTCGGTCTATAACTGCTACTATAACAACTTTTGTACCATATTTATAGCAAATAAATTATTTGATTGATTGATTGATTGATTAAGTAATAGAATAAAAAGAAGGACTAACATCCGGTTTACTAGTTTGCAAGTTCTCAATTTAAAAAAAAGTGTTTCTTTAGAGAATTAAATGTGACTGGTACTGGTAATGTGTGTGGGGTACTGGGTGTGGACTGGGGACGAAAAAGAGGCTTTGCCCTACAAAAGGTGGAGTAGGAAATGTTTTGATTTGTATTTGTATAGGCTAGTCATGAAAAATGTAAGTCTTCGACCTGGAGGTGTGACAGCATTAGCCGCCATCTTGAATTGACGCTCTCAATTTTTTTACATAATGCTTCAACTGTTGACTTTAAGACAAAAATATATATATGAGAAGACAAAATTTCAAACATTTCTTGTATTTATATTTATTTTGTACGTCTTATAGATAAAAAGTTACAAGCGGTAGAAAAACATATATTTACAAAAAAATTATCTACTCTACATCTATTTTTAAACCGTTTTGAGGATCCAGGAAGGTATGGTCATGTATTGTACAGACGCCAGCACATCAAGCTACTACAATCTGTCAGATTTCTTTAATAGATTTTCGACTTTATTGATAAAGCATTAGGTTCAAGGTTGATTGGGAAAATCTGACAGTTTCGGGTAGGTTGACCTGCTGGCGTCTGTACCTATGGACGCTTTTACCTTTGGACATTGATTATAATAAAAAAAAACTGGCAGTACTAAAAATATAATATTGCAACACTGTGGTGGCATTTTTATTCTCTAGAAACACCAGTCACAGATATTATAATACTACGTACAGATACCCAATCCCATACAAAGAAATGACACCTCCCTAAGTCTGGCTATTGAGCTGGCTATTTTTTTTCCCTTCAATTTTTAACAGATGGCTGCATCAGCGACTCACTAATTACCAGATACTGTAGTTTTACAACACCATCTAGGATTCAGCCTAGATACTAGGTCTTATCGGTGCTAGGTGGCATCGATACTACTTAGATGGCTATATCGAGATAACTATAGATTCTCCATCTCACATCGAGTATGACGTCGTAATCGTACCGTGCGCTCAAGGACAAGTACCTAATACTTACAACAAAAAATATCTTGAGTTGGCGTAGTTGTTTCATTAGTGTGATTGAACTAGCCATTTTTTAGCTTTAGTAGAAGACGACGTGTTTGCGATGCCAAATAATTATGTTTTATTTTCATGCCATGCGGCACATAAACTACATACATATTCGTGCAATTCGTGCAGCTGTAAATGCGTTTTTTCCTAAACGCGCTTAATTTTATTATCTGCTTTTGTCCGCGGTAACTTACCTACTAAAATCTAAGTGGTCGCTATGCGAATGTTACCATAAGTCATGTTTCATGTAATGTTCATGTTTTTAAACTATATTATCTACTCAAAACTATAAAATTGCTTGTAATCTAACCGGTAATAATGTTACTGCGGCAAGGAAATGAAATTAAATAGGTAAATAGGTACTATGAGTAAGAAGAAATAATACAAGTAGGTACAAGCTATGGTATGAAGTACCTACCTACATAAATAAAATAAAAACGAACGGAATATTTTTATAAAAATATTTTAATATTTCAATCAAGTACAACATAACAATACTGCACTGATAGAACGTTACAAAGTGATCAGTAGATAATAAAAGGTATGTAATAAAAACATGACATGAAAACATTTGCGTCCCCAGCAAATATCACACCGTAGAAATAGTATACAGTAATGTGACTCGGCTCCTGTTCTCGAAATAATTACCTACAGCCGCGCGGTACGTAAAACACGCGATAGGGCTGCCCGCCTACAGGTTTTTAATTTTATTCTACCTACCACCATCACCTGCTTGAGTTGTAGTTTTGTGATTGTAAATATTATATTTTTTATTTAAAAAATAAACTGCTGTCCTTACAAACTTCAACACCTACCAACTTAGCCAAAATGTAAGGAACAGCTGACGAGTAATTATAATATCTTTTTTCATCTCAGCTTATTAACGTCCTCATTACCTACAGTACGGAGCAACTCGAAATAACAATTCTTTTCGTCACCCATCCGACGTCGAAATGCTCTGCAATCGATACTTATAATCAACCGTCTCATCGCATGTGCGCTACCTACAGCAATCAAATTCTCTAACTATCTACTACAAAATCTTATTTATAAAAGTAAATTATAATGTAAATCTTACTATGTCTTTACATACCATTTATTACTCTCATAATCATTTCGTAACGATATTTCATCTAACTCATTAAGTAGCTAAGTACATAATTATTATAAGTAAGTAGATAGCCTAGCTTAGGAAACTATCTACTAGCTTTTTTAACGCGAGCTTAGGTGGGTCACTCGTGTGTCACTTTTTTCACCCTATCCACTTATTTATTTATTAATCTTGATTCTAGGTATTTAACTCGTTGGAAAAAACGAAATACCTCGTTCCGACCGTTTGTATGAAGATAAAATACTGTATGATATTCCTACTGTGGCTAAAACAAACAAAAAATGTAAGAAAGAATTACGTTGGGGAATCCCCAACGTATCGTCTATCATCGTTTATCGTCGGGGTAAAACAAAGAATACGTGACACATACAGCTATTTTCAAGTTTAGTGCCTATCAAATTATACACTCCCAAAGACGTGCTTTATGAACATAAGAAATAAAAACTTTAATCACATTTTTGACATAGAAACATGTGACAGTTGCCTGTTTTGAATTGGAACACTACGAAATGTCATATAGTCAGAAGACCACAAAAGGATTCCTACGGTCGCGACAGCTCATTGGGAGACATGTCCGACTAGTTATTATAAGGAGATACACTTATGTACTTATTAATAAAACAACATGGGAATTGGTTCATTATTTTCATTATGTAGGCAATGATCATGTAGGTAAAAACTAGTACATATCGGAAAGTCTGTTTTTGTTTGATTGACACTTCGGTTTAATTAGTCTATGAGTTCTTTATGCCCCGAAGATAGCGAGGTCTGGGAATCCCTTTTGCAGGAGCGGGCTTGTTTCGTCAAAGTTGAATTTGTTGTTCATACAAAATTAAGACTTATTACAACTGACGAAGAGATGTTATTATTGTACATTGTTTCCGCATATTGTAAGACACAACGGCAACGACGGATAGCTGCGTGGGCACATTCACTTGTGATTAGGGTTCCGTATCTCAAAAGGAAAAAAAAAAACGGAACCCTTATAGGCTCACTCGTGTGTGTGTCTATCACAGCCGATTTGCTCCGAATCCAATAGGACGATTAAATTGTATACACGTATGAATTTTTGTGACCCAAACACGGAAGTGTATCGTAAATAAATGAATTTTGAATATGGGGTTCAATTTTGGGGCAATTAAGAAAATTATTAAAAAAAGTTTTGCAAACTGTACCGTGTGACATATCAAATTAAAGGGTTTACTGCTTACTGCTGTGGCTTACTGTGAAGGTCTCAAATATATATATTTTTTTTTATAATTTTAAAATAAATTGTTTTAAAGTTATTTAAGAAAATAGACGAAAATTGACCATTCCCCCTTATCTCCGATTAGAGCATATTTTGAAATAAAAAATACTGAAAGTAGTTATATTATACCTATAGATTACAGGAAAACTTATAAGAAGTCTATGGTCTTAAAATAGCATGATACATCTCTCAATATTGTGCGTACAAACTTACATTTGCACTTGGAATGTCTCCCATATATTCCAAAAGTCGGAATGTCTCCCATACATTCCAAAAGTCGCAATGTATGGGGGAACATATTTTTCAACCTTGGGATAAATTCATCCAAACAACGGAACCCTTCACTGTGCGTGGTCCGACACGCACTTGGCCGGTTTTTTTCTATTCCGTGGTGGTAAAAGTGATGACAAGTTTAATAAACCGCCATCTATTGCAAATAGCTCTAAAACAAAATGCTTGACAGAAGGCTACTTTGAACTGTTTATAACATACTATTTGGTTCGGATTGAAGTAAAAGGCTTAATTTATCGTTTTTGTTGAAAATACGTGAAATATGAGTGTAAATAGATAAATCAACATTAAACAAGGAAGTTTTGATTTTTACTAATCTTACTTCAGCCAAAATCTGTCGTTTAACGCCTTTTAGTGATTGTTAATTTCATAATTGTTACCTATGCTGCCATCTATGAGTTTTTTTTCAGGACTAATTATAATTTGTTCTAGTTGAGACCCCATGCACCAGTGAGTGGCGTGACGCTATCGGTGTTGTGTGCAGTATGAGGCGATTTTGGAGATAGTCTGAAATGTCCATAGGTACAATACATGACCCTATGGCCTTGGGAGTCGGGAATTGAGAGCCGATTCCCGGCACCGGGTTTGTGGACGGCGAGCAATCGGTAGCTCGCCGTCCGCTAAGAACCAGGCCTGGGTCGACCAGATTTTCTCCATGTATTGTGAAATTTCATCATTATTATCATTATTATCCTCGGTCTCTCAATTTCTGATGCATTTTCGCATGTTGAAGCATTATGTAAAAAAAATGACACCTTCAATTCAAGAGTGGGGCTAACATTGTCATTCCTCGAGGTCAAGAACTTATTTTTCTGGACTAGCCTATACTATAAAATACAAATAAACAAAAATTCTACTCCACCTTTTGTAGGACAAAAATTCCTGCTGATTGGACTAAGAAGGGAGTTACGGAATTAATGCGGCAATCTATACTAATTTAGGTAGGACTTTCTATTGGTCGATAATCACATTACATTCGCTATATTTCGAATTTTCCGAAGATGGCACCTCTGAGTCCTGACGTACCTATGCCAAACTGCAAAACAGGTTGTTGGCAGACGTAACTCCTTTTTTTAGTACAGACGCCAGCAGGTTAAGCTTGAATCTAATGCTTTAGCGATAAAAATTAAAATCTATTAAAAAAAATTGACAGATTGTTGCAGCTTGATGTCTGTACATACGCTTATTGTAAACTTATTGTATTGTTAAACTGTCAAATCAGAAACCGGGTGATAGAGTAATTAAATCAGCATCAAAAAAGGCAGGAATACGTTTTGCTTATGCATGGACTTCGGCCGTAACTCGTAAGAAATTAAGAAATTATTTCATAAATCACTACGCTTTTGTATGTAATCGTATTAAGGAAAAACCTAAAGGAAAAGTACCTACATATTTTTTTATTAGGTACTACAAGTTTTATGGAATGAATGCTGTGGTAATTTCAGGTTTTACTCAAACAAAATAGAGAATTTATGGCAAAGATATTGGAACTCCAAAATCAGGTCGACCTTATGAAAATACGGGTATGTAACAAACACCTTGCTTTTATTATATTAGTGCTAGTTTTTGCCAATATCTAATCTTATAAATGCGAAAGTGAGTTTGTTTGTTATGCTTTCACGCTAAAACTGCTGAACGTATTTGGATGAAATTTGGCATATACATAGGTAGATTATGAGCTGGATTTCCTAAGCCAGGTCATGGTTAGATTAACACATAAGATACTTTTTATACCGGTAGTACGTTCCCGTGGGATAATTTCCGACCTCCACGCGGGCGAAGCTGTGGGCAAAAGCTAGTATCCCATATAATTAAAGGTAATGGAAGTCATATTTTTAGGATCCCGTATCCAATGGGAGCCAACGGGACCCTATTAGTGAGGCTCCGCGGTCCGTCCGTCCGTCTGTCTGACAGCGTCTGTACGCCAGGGCTGTATCTTTTGAACCGTAATAGGTAGACACTTGACATTTTCACAGAGTGTGTACTACTATAACCGTTAAAGCAACAAATAATAAAAATAAAATAAAGTAAAAGGGGTGGTACCCCCTTTAACTTCTAATTTTATTTTACATTAAAAACGTTTTTTTTTTTACTAAAGTGTTTGAAAAATATATTGTACCTAGTGTTAAAAATTGAACGGTGATACGGAACCCTTTGTGGCGTGTTTGTTGTAGATATCTGAAATGTCAGAAACTAAACCAGTCAAAATTAGTGAAAGTAGAGGAATCCCAAAGAAAACCATGGATTATGATGCTATCACTATTACGGCGGCGCCATTGCTCGGAGCGTTAAACAAGGTACAGTCGACCGAAAATGGTTTAATACTACATAATAATAACATAACATCACGCCGGTGTATCCCGAAGGGTAAGGCAGAAGTGTGCTGTAAACATCAGGTGGATATTTACTACTGCGGGATAAAACTATTCAAACAAGTTGGTTAGTAGCGCTGCGTATATTTAGAAGAATTCAATAAAAACATCTTTTCTACATATATCTAGCCGACCGCTTGTCCGTCGATCTGACACATAAACTTGTCTTCTTAACTTTTATTCCAATGTTTATTTCATAACTGTTCGTCGAATCGTTGAGCTCCTTAAGTTCTGAGTTGAGCTGCGCGATTACTGACAAATGCGTGCACTGACTGGACAGGTCCTCTCAATCTGTGTGGCTCTTTCCTCAAAAGACCATTTCAGACACCAATCTACAAGGTCTTCACATGAAGTGACCAAGATTATGTCTGGACTTTATAAGAGACTGTGACCTCTGAGTTTGTTTCGGCCTTTCTTCTCAGAGTAGTCAGATAGGAAACGCCGACCTCATCTAGTTTAAAAAAAAAAAACATGATTGACTTGTAAAAGTGTTTGTACAAACCTACTTACAGAAATAAAAATCATTTATCATTTATCATTTATCATTATAATATAATCCTTAAGCCCGCGAAGGTTGAATGCTAATCGCACGTCCAAATAAAGTTTATAAAGTACCTACCACCCACATTTCGCCAGTTATGATTAAGGGGGCGAACCTATTGCCATCAATCGGGCACATATCCAGACTCCGTTCCAGGCTGCTACTGAGAAATTCCAGATGGAAAAACCCAACAACACTGCCCGACCCGGGAATCCGACTCAGGGCCTCATGCTCAGCAGTAGAGCTTGCGACAACTAGACCAGCGAGGCAGTGTGGTGCATCTACTGAACTTGAATTGAAATAGTACTTATCGTATTAAATTGTAATCGTTGAATTAACTCGTATCTATGCGAGACGCGAAGGCGATAATTGACGAGTGTTTTATCGCAACTCATATGGTTACAGATCGGAAAAAAAATGATGTCCCACTGTGCCGCTATACATATGCAAGTGGACCTCCAGGATCCACCGGCACTACGTTTGCGCTAAACTGAACTCTCGAAGAGAGTCACTGGTATTAGGACCATGATATAAAACACTGTAAAACGAAGTAAAATAGTCTGAAGTCTTGGCGTTATTCTTAGTATCTCTGGTGGTATTTTCATGTACTAGTGGGGTGGTTATGTGAAATAAAACAAAATATAAAAAGTATAATCGCTCGCTCTGGTCCCGAGACAGGGGTGTCCAACCTTGAAATTTTCAAATTACCTAATCATTGTAATTTTTTATTTAACTCCACTCAACTCAAAGCATTTATTTTAAATAAACCGGCAGATTACAGGCACTCTGGATTGTCAAGGGGTTAGTTAGACAGAAAGATGAAGCTAGTTGCCCATTCCAAAGCGTAGTAGGTACCTATGGAGAAGAACGGACAAGAAACTCCATGGACACTTTAAAACCAAAATATGGTTACATCATTCGTGTTAAATTATACCTACATGTGAGAACGATAATATATATAAAAAAAAACAATTCAAAATTAAAATTAAAATTAAAAAAGCCGTAGCAGCTAATTAAGAGACAACCAGTCTACTGACAGCACCTGTTCACGAATATGACGGATTAGCACGATTCAGCTCAACCACTTTGAAGGGAGCTAAATGATCCAACACACGCGCCACCATCAGCGAGACATTCACCTACATTGTACAGTGAACATGACATACTCTCAGGCGCCAGAGCACATTCAAAACAAAGAAAGACGTACCCAGTAAATGGTAGCTTTATAGTAGGTACATAGTACTCACACATGTGTTATGCAATTATACAATATGTAACAAAAACCCTGTTGTTGCTTTTAACATATACTATGGGACCAAACCTGAAATCGTGAAAAAATAAATTAGCTGCTCCCTACGTTTTGACGAGTTACGCGAACATGAATGTATGGGACAGCAGATTTTTTTTTTTCGCGAATGCGGTGTGGTCCCGTAGTAAAAGTTATATGTAGTATGAGTACAATCATGTATTAAAAGGAATAACAGGGGTTTTGTTACATATTGTATAATACAAATGAGATTGAGTTTTTAGATTGCAAAGATATTCTTAAAATCTTCAGCAGCTTCAACAGTATATTCAAATGTTAATCAATTATGGGTAGTGGTGGTTGTGGAGCCAGGACCAGCACTGAGCCAAGCAGTTTTTTTTATCAGTTATGTAATCCCCAACTTTAATATGCGCCTGCATAGTGTTCGTTTTATACAAGTTTTGAATTTCGTCTCATTCAGTTGCATGTATGGAGGTATTTTATTGTAACCGGATTTTAGACTAGCTAAACTAGACTCATCTTTCATGGCCCACTTAAACAGTACATGAAAGATGAGTCTACGTTAGCCAGTCTGAAACCTGGTTAATTGGTAATGGTATATTGCTAGTACTATAATTACCTCTTTCACATATATTATTAAATAGATGTCATTTTTTCTTACGTACATGATGTTTTCATAGATATATTGACAAGGTACCGTCATGATGTTAATATCCTTAACAAAATCCCTTAGAGAGTCGCGCCTGCGGAGATTAGATATGGCTCTTTTCTGCAGAATAAATATGGACCTGCAGCCCTTCATTTAATTTATTGTACTTTTAAAATTCAATAACATGTAATTGTTATGTAACACCCGTTCAACGTTTAGTGTCCTATTATTTACTTAATAGTCGCTTATGATTTCAAGACACCAGCAAAGAGAGTCAAACGAATTTTTAAACAAAATTGTATTTTTTTGCGATCAATCAATCAATCAATCTGCCTAGCCTTTTCCCAACTATGTTGGGGTCGGCTTCCAGCCTAACCGGATGCAGCTGAATACCAGTATTTTACATGGAGCGACTGCCTATCTGACCTCCATAACCCAGTTACTGGGTAATACGATACCCCTTGGTAAGACTGGTTGTCAGACTTTCGGGCTTCTGACGACCCGTAACGACTGTCAAAGATCCACAAATGACAGCCGGGACCAACGGCTTAACGTACTTTCCGAGGCACGGAGGAGTCTCGGTATGAAAAGATGGTCACCCATCCACAGGCCAACCTCGGCAAGCGTAGCTTAACCTGATGGATCGACCCGTGCGGCTGTTATCACTTAGCCACAAGCTCCTGCTCAATGCGGCCAATTCCAACAGAGGTTAAAAAACTACTACTAATATCCCCTGCGTAGTTTTTCTAGTACAGTGTACAGTGCACAACGTGTGTGCGCAATCTTATAGCCCAATGACACCGCAGCGCCAACGACCGGCTGAAGGGTGGCGGTGCTTTGGAAAACACACCCTTTTAACTAAGAACTCTAAGAATCCTCATTAGTGGCCAATTTACAGTAATTTAATTTGTGAAGGATTTTTTCTGATGTTTCATAAGATGCTAGTTAGAGACATCGTTATATTTTTTTATCTACACCCATGCTATAAATCCTCTATAAAAGTTTCTGAAACAGTTAGCTTATTGCCAACATTAAAACAACCAGTGTCATAGTAACCATAATGTCATCCAAACGAGTGTTATAATGTTGTACTAAATTTCATTATGAAACTCCCACAGAGTGCTCTTTTATAGGGTGACTGGTAATTAGTGACCGATACTTGGTACAACACATGATTGTACTCATGATAACAAACAACTTTTACTGTGGGACCAAACCTAAAATCGCAAAAAAAAAATCAGTTTTTCCCACGAGTTATACGAACATAAGTGTATGGAACAGCTGACTTTTTTTCGCGCTTTCAGGTTTGGTCCCACAGTAAAACTTATTTATTATCATGAGTTATGGGAACATAAATGTAGGGAACAGCTGATTTGGTTTGGTCCCATAGTAAAAGTTGTTTGTTATCTCGAGTTATGCAAACATAAATGTAAAACATAAATGAAAATTTCCCAGATTGCGTGATAAATAAAGGATTTTTTTATTCTAAAGCCTCAAAAGTTTTCGTCTGTTTCCTCCCACCTGTTTTGACCTCTCAATATATATTTTTTTAGATAGCTGATTAAATGAAGATGTCTTTCTCGTAATTGGTACGCTTAATGCCATACAAAACTTTTAAGATAACTTGTGTCAAAGTTCATGTATGTACGTAGATGATTTTTGAAAATGGTTAATCAACTTTTCCATTAACTTTTAACTGTATCAAACAGCCAAAATAGCGTTTTCGTTTGTCAAAGTTGCACTCAGTCACGTGACAGTGTCAACTCCATACAATTTGAACTTTCCGTTGGCGTTAACGCCTACAGAAAAGGGATTTTGTCTAGGCCCCTTGTCTATAGTTTGACCATAACCGCTGTACCGCGCCGTAGGTATGTGCGCGGCGAGACGGGGGGCAGTGCAGTCCGCTCATTCGTCAACACTCACGGCGTCCCACCGCTCATTCGCCAGCGCTGCACCCCGTCTCGATTCCTAAGGCGCGGTACCGCGGTCTTGGTCAAACTATACCAATTTAGTAGCAGTCACGTGACATCTCTAAAGCTAATGTCAACTCCATACAATTTGATCTTTCCGTTGGCGTTTAACACGCTTACAGAAAAGGGATTTTGTCTAGGCCCCAGTAAGGATCGAAAAGTTTTGCTAGAATCATGTATTATAAATTAAATTTATTCTGCGGTAACCGTCGTTTGTTTTAGGTGAATGAATTGTCAGAAGCCCTACCGGCCACATTTTCTTCCGCGGATATTGCTACTATGACGTCATCTAATAACTCTCGCCCCTTGCTCAGAGAGTTCGCACAGGTACCTCGTGTAATATTCCCATAGCTATCAATCGAAGTTAAATGAGACTCATAGTCCGACATGGCCGTTACGAACGTGGCGTAAAAGAGGACTAACCTGAAATACACTACTGTATTTGTAAGGTTTTTGACATATTTCTTCACAACCAGCGCGTCATCTACATTCATTTAGATCCATGTTGGACTGTATCTATTATTTTTAGTGTCGATGGGACTTGAAAAGTGAAATAATAAGGTATCTAAAAAATATCAACTGCAACATGCCATTTCAAAATAGGTGTTCTTTTAATATTTTCATCCGTTCACGTCCATTGATTTCATTATAGTAGGAGAGGCACTGCTCAATTTTTGCGACCAATTTTATACCGAATAAATTTCATTTTTAGTAGTTGTTTAATATTCACTAATCATACTCGTAAATGTAAGAGTCAGCCGCCGCACCCAAGGGAGAATCCAAAGTTACAAGCTAGCCCTGATGTGCCATTGCGATGGCACAACAGATTCGTTTACATGACTGACATATATTATATTATTATTATATTATTTTATATTATATATATATATATATATTATTTTTGGGTTGAAGATGATCCCAAAAACCGTCCCATAAGGTTTTAGCGCGGTATGAAATTACTTTTTTCATCAGTTTTTTTTTACAACTTTGACATGTTCTAACTTTGGACTCCCGCCACTACTGGAGCAGCTGATCCTCAGATCTTTCTTATGCACTAAGGAAAAACTATTTTTGTTATGATTTTCAGCCGGTATAAAATAACTTTTTCAAACTAACGCCAGTGCCCGTGCTATTGTGGTCGGGGAGCCCAGAGGGGGTTTTTGAGCAAGCATAATATGCCGAGTGAATAGTTGATAGCTGAGTAGGTGCGGCGTGATGAGACAACACCGAAAATATATTTGTAAAGTTTCAGATACCAGGCCCCGTGGTCAGGAATCCACTTTCAGATTTCCAAAATGAACCAAATTTTTTTTTTTTTAATTTTGAAATTATTTATTTCATCCATAACGATACAGAGTTTTACTTTCACATAACACCTAACAAAGTTCTCGTGGATTTTGCACGAATCTTTGCTTAACTAAATATTACAATCTCTGTAGGCAAAGACTCCGTATGTGAATACAGAGTAAGTTACCCACACTACGACAGATTCTACAATCACAGCTACTGCACTAAGCGGCATCAGCCAACAAATGTCATGAGACTATCCCATAGTACCTACTCAGTACAAGGTAAACAAACTTAAGACCCACGACATTAGCTGACCGAGGCCGACGATCGACCGCAGCAACTATGGACTGTACACATCGACAAATAATGTTTACGTAGGACACTTTTAATCTTAAGAGCCTTTGATTTTCGTATGATCGCGTGCGGCCTAGATATGTAAAAATGCCATAAACCAAATGAGGCTACACTGCTGCATTGTACAGACGCCAGCACATCAAGCTACTACAATCTGTCAGATTTCTTTAATAGATTTTCGACTTTATTGCTAAGGCATTAGGTTCAAGGTTGATTGGGAAAACCTGACAGTTTCGGGTAGGTTGACCTGCTGGCGTCTGTACTTTGAAACCCGCGCGACTTTTTGACAATAAAATCCTACAGATTCAGAAAATTAAACTTATTTATACAATAAAATTGACATTTTACCTCCACAGAACACTATTGAGTTTACCACAGATAATGTACGAATTTCACTCCGAGGTTGTTTCGTTTTACGTTCAGACAAAGTGACAGCGGATTTTAATGGTTTTAGTATTAACAATTGAAATGTTGCAAAAAAGGAACAATGGAAAATCGTTTACAATATTGATACGTATGAGTAATGAAAATATAAAAGAGACACGGAATAAATTAACGACTAAATAAGAATAAAGTTATCTAGTTATCTGGTAAAATCATCGATGAGCGAAGCACAGGCGAGTGAGTCACTCCCTCTGGCGAAGTTAGTAGTTTTGTCAAAACTGGCTGGTTGACCATGGGGGTTGGGCCAAAACTGGCCTGATACTTTTTCTAAATAAAAAATGTCAAATAAGTTATCAGGTCACACATCAGCTCCCTGAGTTGAGTAAAAGAGTAGAGGAAGGATACATACCATTTCTAGGATGAGAATAACTCACGTTGATCGTTAAATCCGACACAGCGAGCGCTCCAAAAATTACGTAATACGGGAATCGACATAGAATAAGCTTTTCTTTATGCTAGATTCAGATTTTCTAAATATTAACTAGAATTACTAGTTCAAGTAAAGGTGATTACATTGTAATATGAACAATACAATTATTTTGTTTGAAACTGTGAGAAGAAAAAGTTTTAATTATTTTTATGTCTTTACTGGGAACGGCAACTCGATAATCACACTGAGAAAAAATCTGACAATTTATTCGAACAATCTGTCACCAGAAAAAAAATAGAATAGAAGAAAAACGAAAGTGGGAAAAAAATCAGCCAATATAATAATAAGTTTCTGTACCTAAGCTACGTACCTAAACAAAATGAAAGAGTATTTAATGCAAAAAAAAATCTTTAATAAGATTTTGTAGAATGCATAGTTCTACACTACCTACTAAACGCTTTTACATTGTGTTGTTACACTGATAATGGCACGATATCTACCGGCTAAGGCACAGTGCGGGGTGAGCTTTCATTTGAACACACTTTTTCGCATTGCCGACTTCGAGACTGTGTTTCTACTGTGGTTATTTGCGTCGCGATGATCATCGATATTCACCAATTTCATTATCATCGGTATCGAATCGATGTCGGTATAGCTGTCGACATATCGTTATCGAGTTGGTGTAGTTAATCGATAATGTGAAAACACGGGACATTTTAAGTAATCATTTTAGTTCACCGTATACCTTAGGACACCGCAGGTACCTACGTAGAAAAAAAAAACTAATAATTCAATAATGATCAACTGCAAATATTATACAATGTGGCATAGATTTTGCGCAAATAGTCGGCGGTGCATTGGCGGTTTGGGGGAGGCGAAGGTAGCGTTTCAAAGGCCTACAGGCCCGGAATAGCTCGCCCTAAATAAACATGCGAATGCTATTTACTTTTTCTTAAAAACAAATTACATAAAAAAGCAAAAAAACTGACTGCAAAAACACATAACTGAAAAAAAGCATTGCAGAATTTTTTATTTTGCAGGCGAGGGACAAATAAAAGTTACACCATATTTCAGGTTATTGGTTTGTTTGCCTGCAGTACCAAAATTCTATAAATTGTAATGTTTGTTTTTCTCTTTTCAGTTATGTGTTTTTGCAGTCGGGTTTTCTGTTTTTTTTTTAAATAATTTATTTTATTTCAACTTTTTTAGTTTTATTAATATATTTGGTAATAGTGCCGATTTTCTTGTCTCTAAACTAGATTAAAAATCACCAAAATTTAGTTTATTCCAGTCAACAACGATTTCCCATTCTGAAATTGACTAAAGTGACACAACTTAACTATATTTTAGTTTGACAGCACTAAGATGGCACGGAGTTATTAATTTAATGAAAATGGGAATTTTGCTATTCTGAATTTGACGTTTTTCACCTAAAATTTTGATTGTCTAACTAAATCTATTTAAAATCGCGATTAAAAAGGTGTGGAATAAATTTAGTTGTCATGAACTAAAATTCACACCAACACCCCGACTTTAGGTGCAAAAACAGTTCTGTAGCTTTTTTTGTTTTCTTTTGCTTATATTTCGAAAACGGTGTGTCCTATCGTAAAAATAATGAAAATTTCGACCCCCCTTTAGAAAACTCATAAACCCCTAAAAATAAAACTTTGCCAGCGTTATCAAACGATTGACGGGCACATCTGAATATTTATTTAAATATTGATAGCTCGTTAGGTGGCTACCCATCCATCCAAATGTTCTCCGACGGAGTTCTAATTTTGCTACTTAGAATTATGACTTTCAAGGGTTTGATATTTTCAAATTTCTGAATACTGACAAATCTTCACAAAAGAGTCAGCTTCAAATTCAAATAGCGATCAAAGCTATTTGATTCGTTGATTTGAGATAAATGCAAAATTATGGCCTCTTTTGAGTAGGTACTTTCCTAAATCAATGAAATTTTGTCATACCTAATAGTTACCAAAAGGCTCCATCAATCCGTCAGATATTTATAGAGCGTGCTGCTTAGTAATACACGTAGGTAAACGGTTTTCGTTTTATGAAGATAATTTAATTTCATTAAACTTTATTATTTATTGATTTATTGACAGGCCAGGGTGAATATTTGACCTTTTAACCGCCGTCATTACCTTCCGCCAAAAGTTGATGAAGGAGAATATCGTTAATGAAATATTTCATCAATTCCCAGAATCTGCTTAAGGACCAGAATCAGGAATTGCTGAAATATTTCATTAAATATATTCTCTTTCATCAACTTTTGGCGGAAGGTAATGACGGGCGGTTAAAAGGTCGAATATTCACCCGCCAGCTGGCGTGGTTGTTTAAGATACCACCTATCACGCCGCAGGTCGTGGGTTCGATTCCCATCCAGGACAAACATTTGTGTGCATGAACATGTCTGTTTGTCCTGATTCTGGGTGTAATTATCTATATAAGTATATATTTACAAAAAAATAGTAGTGTATGTAGTATATCAGTTATCTGGTTTCCATAGTACAAACTCTGCTTAGTTTGGGATCAGATGATTGCGTGTGACCCAGGATAATATTTACAATTTTCTAGGATCCGTAGTGGTAGCCCGCGAAATTCAAATTTTCGTGCAATTTGCAGGTCAGTGCCTGGTTGTATGACTTGTATGTTGATCAAAATATGATTCGCGACTCTACGAATATGTATGTACCTAATTATAACCATAAGAATCATCAATACATTTTCTCTAAGTTAGATTTGCCGTGGTTTGGTCTGATTTCGGAAAGAATAGGGAAAGCCCTATACATCAATGCCCACAATTTCTTAAATTGTGCGGCAGACTACACACGATCATAAGAAAATCAAAGGCTGTAAAGATTACTTTATTTTGGATTTCCAAAATGGAAATCTGAATGTGGAATCCTGACCACGGGGCTCGTATCTTAAACTTTTCAAATATACTTTCGGTGTTCTATCATGCCGCACCTACTCAACAATCAACTTTTCGTCCTGCATATGCTTGCTCAGAAACCCTCTGGGTTCCCCTACCATTACAAAAGCTAGACTGACATTCTCGGGTAGTAGTGACACAGTACTAAGTTTATCTTTGAATAATTAAATTCCCAGGACAAGATACCAGTGGAACAAATCGAATATAATAAATCTATCGAAGGTGGAAATTATGCATCCACAAAACAGGTACCGTTTCAATCTATAGTGTCTGAAGAGCGTGTGCGTGAACCAGGAAAAATAATAAGTATAGAAATCTTAGACAGCTCCAATGATGCTGTACGATTTCAAAATTCTGACGATACGCGAGCAAAGACCATAGAGGATGCTGATGGTACGCTACAGATAACAAGAGCCTCCTCCGATGAATTAAGCCCTTTCGATTTAATGAATGACGATTATCGAGAAGATAATAAGACTGATTCCCCCAAGCTTAATGTTATAGAAAAAAAGAAGCTTGAAATACCTGATAGTAGGAAACCGGAATCAGGAAACGTTTCTCAAAAGGCAGCCCTGAGCGATGTTTCAGGACCTGGATTTAACCCAGAAAAGTTAAAATACTTGGAGGCTGAAGGAATCATAGCGAAGCCGGAATTGGGAGAGGACATGTCAAACTTAGAAGAAGTCTCCTTATCTCTCACCGAAAGTGTACCGAGTAATCCAGAATTAGGGTTCGGCATTCCTAGGTTAGCGAGTAAAGGTAGCCAGAACAAATATAAAGCTGAATCAGATTCCGGACAGGCTAAAAAGTCACCGGCTGCAGCCAGTCCCAGCCCACAGCAAGCACGCAATCACCTCGGAAAGGTTTTGCATGACAAGTTGAAGTTACCCATGACCGAAGAGTTGGTAGCTAACAACCCGACAGCACCGATACAGGCAGACGAGACGAACAAGAAGAAGGAAGACTGCGAGTATTGTGCCGCGTGAGTGTTTAATATTCTTCTTTTTTTTTTTGAAGGTCAAATCATTAAATATGTCAATTCTCCTGCAACTGCTCCAAAAAACTTCTGAAATGAGAAAAGACATCAATTTTCACGCAATAAATACCTACACACGTGATAAAAATTCTTATTGTCTATAATTGTGCTTTGTATTTTGTTATTATTACTCATTTGACCACTTTTCAGATGCTCTTTCGACAAAGAGTGTGAATTAAAACATAAAAATGCAAAAAAAAATAAACTTGCACCTGAAATGCAAAAGGAACAAGTTAAGAAACACGATCAACACAATAGTTTACAAATACCAGGTCCCATACCAACATCTGATAACAACAAAAGAGAAAACAAGAGAAACTTGTTCAGTCACTTCATGAAAGACAGGTCTAGTAAACAAAAGAAAGAAGACATAAACGGACAACAAAGAACCGCTACGACAGAAGGGCCTGCCAATCTGTCCGAGGTGCCGCTTTTTGATAAGAGACAGCTTAGCATGGATTCTATTAAAATCGGCGAAAAAATATTGACACAAGATAAGAAAGACAAGTCTATAAAACAAAAAAAAGGAAGCCTAACCACCAAAGAGGATTTGAACGTAAATCCGAAGATCTATCCACAAAATACAGGTCAGATCAGTTTGGCCGACGTGCCACTCCATAATAAGGAAGAAGATAGCAAGGATGCTGTCGAAAGAAAAGCATCGAGAATCGTCTTCAGCATAAACAATGACTTGGACCCTCCGCTGTTTGAAGTAAAAATGCCTACTTATCGCCCGCATAGTGAACGTATGCTGCCCACATTGCTGGCGCCGAGCAACAAAGCTACAGATGGTGAACGCAAGGCAGATGTGGCACAAAGCACAGATCAAAAGCTTGCAGAGAAGTCAAGTCAAGCACCGACTAATATAGGTGAGTTTATACCAGTCTAGTTTCTATCTGTTTTTATATAATTACTAGCTTCTGCTCGCGACTTCGTCCGCTTGAAATTTGTTGTTCCCTCGACCCACCGCGTCGCATCGCATCGTCTGCCCGCGTTATTACTTCGTTTTCGCTTAGTGTCCTTTTAGACTTTTTCTTTTTGCTTGGCTCCTAAGGGTCCTAGCGTAAATTTATGTAGCCTTTTAAATAACCTTCCTGAAGAATTGATCTATCAAATGCAAAAAGAATTTTTCGACTGGTAGTTTCAGAGATTAGCGCGTTGAAACATACGAACAAATAAAAAACAAACAAAAAGCAGAACAAATAAACAAAAACTCTTCAGCTATTAGCTTTCCAATGATTACTTTTTTCACCCTGCTAAAACACTAAGGGCGAATTTCACTAATTTTGCTGCGGTCAAGAGCTGTCAGTGTTATAATTCCCCAACAATTATGACACTACCAGCTCTTAAACGCGGTTCAGATGTGCTGATCACGTTCAGTTTCGTTGGTGAAATTCTCTCTACGAGTATAAGGTAGTGAAAGGGCATTTTGAAATCAAAAATACAAACCATATTTGATTTCAAAAAGTGTTTATTTTCAGCCAAGTTGAATAAATGTTGAATTGTAGCAGATTCAGCGAAGTCGTGTCGGGCGCGCGACGTGTTGCTGTACCGGCGCCGCAGCGGCTCAGTCGTTCACCGCTCGCTGCCCGCGAGTGGCGAGCCGCCCATCTGCAGCTGTGCCGGCCAACAAGACGGATACTGTACCGATAAGCCCAGGAAAAAAGGTGAGAAAATACCTCATTGTACACGTCTCAAAACAAACCAAAGTATGTACATATAGAGCTTGTAACGAAAACCTTGTCCGATCCAGAAAGGGCACACAAGTACTGCAATAACATTACCAAAAAATAATAAAAAATTAAATTGTTATTGAAAATGAAAAGTTATTGCTATTTAAAATTCACGTTGTTACTACCAAAAGAATTAAAGTGATCCCCCCCCCCCCCCCCCCCGGTGGGTTACCGCATTGTCGAGGGGGGGGGGGGGGCTCAGTAGCCGTGGCTTGGTCACCCACGGTGAAGCGAAGAGGAACCATAGGAGGGGCCGTTCGTCAGGGCTTTTCTTAGGAAGTCGACGACGTAGCGGCCAACAGGTAGGTTGCGGTGCCGCTTAGGTGACATCGCAACTGAGGCAGGCCGGAATGTCGTATGGGAGGCATTGCGGCTGAGGGTTGAAGGCCGTGACGGGAGAGGAGTGCCGGTATTGCGGTGCGCCGCTCTCCCTACCTTCCGCGGTCTTGACGTGGTCACCACCGTCTGATGGCGGAAGCAGCGGGGCCGCAGGGGAGGAGGAGTGTCGGTATTTCGTTGGCCGCTCTCCCTATCCTCTGCGGCCGAAAAGTGGTAGACGGGCGGGCTCAGATGGGGCTAATATGGGGGGTGCTTCCCAGAGGAGGGTCCGGTGACGGACAGCCGCGGCGAAAAGTTCCCATCACAAGCGGCAGAGGAGGAAACCGTGGAGTTTTAGTGGGTTGGAGTCCCACATAACTGCACTATCTACCCGTGGTACTGCAGTATGCATGAGCATTTCTTCACGGAAAAAAGGGTAAAGTGCTCTCGCGTCTCTGCTAATACGTGACATCACGAGTATACCACGGTTTAACCAAACCACCAAAGGTATGTTTTAATTCTATGATATTTTTTGACATATCTCGGGAGCCTGGGATCCCGGTCCTTTGGAAGGCGTACGAGGGTCCGAAGCCAACTTACAGAGGCCCCTTAGACAATTTTAAATGATGAGGAGGCACCAACCGACGATTATATATATGCACTATGCAAGTGCTCACAAGGACAAATCCCCGGTTGCTAGCACTAGTGAAGTAACAACAAGGGGCCAACACTTCCTGTGGGCTTAGCATGACCATTTGTCTATCTCTACGAAGAGTAGACAACCTTTTCTATACAAAGTGGCATTTCGTTTCTCCATATTTGTTATTGCACCATAGAAGTCCTTCTATAGGTTTACAAATAAGTTTTGAGGGATTTACACAAGATGGCGTAAATATTATGAACTCGCATCAGACCATCTTGTACTTATATTCATGAAAAAGGATCACCATTTTGCTCTAATAATCAATATGTGTCATTTCGCTGACGTGTAAACAACTTGCATTATTTGTGCTCTTTGTGCCAACAAAACTACATTTGCGGGAAGCGCTGCATTTTTGCTTCAATTTGAAGAAAAGTGCAGCTGAAGGACATCGATTGCTATGTGAAGCATATGGGGAAAGTGCTCCATCAATAAAAACATGTGACTATTGGTTTTGGCGTTTCAAAAGTGGTGATTTCGACATCAGTGATAAAGAACGCGAAGGGAGGCCAGTAAAATTTGAAGACGCCGAGTTGGACGCATTATTGGACCAACGTTCATGCTAAACTCAAGAGGAGCTCGGCGAAACCTTGGGTGTGACTCAACAAGCGATTTCAAACCGTCTCAAGGCCATGGGAATGGTGCAAGAACAAGGATATTGGGTTCCGCAGACGGAACACGGACAGAGACGTCGAGGGCCGTTTTTTCACGTGCGAACTTCTGCTCCAAAGGCAAAATCGGAAGGGGTTTTTGCATCGAATAGTGATGGGGGACGAAAAGTAGATCCGCTACGATAATCCCAAGCGCCGGAAATCGTGGGGTAAGCCCGCCCATGTATCAACTTCAACGGCCAGACTGAATATTCATAGCAAGAAGCTAATGTTGTGCATTTGGTGGGTTCAGCTCGGAGTGATCTACTATGAGCTACTCCAGCCCAACGAAACCATCACTGGGGAACGTCACCAACAACAATTGATACAATTAAGCCGAGCATTGAAGCTAAAACGCCCCCAATATGCCAAAAGACATGACAAAGTGATCTTTCAGTACGACAACGCTCGACCACATGTTGCTAAAGTCGTCAAGGAAACTTTGGAAGCACTTAACTGGAATTTCCTACTCCACCCGCCGTATTGACCAGACATTGCTCCTTCCGACTACCACTTGTTCCGGTCAATGGCTCATGACCTGGCCGAGCAGCACTTCATTTCTTACGAAGAAGCCAAAAATTGCGTCGATTCTTGGATCGCCTCAAAGGATGAGGTATTTTTTAAACGCGGTATACATATCGTCGATGTCAAACCAAAATCTGCTATGTGCAAAAATTATACTATTGAAATATTGGAATAAAAAGTTCTCATATAAACTTTTATATGAAGGTGTTTTTTAAATAACTATATCAATTAAAGCCATAGATATTATCGTCGATCATAGGCACATAGCAGTTTTTGATACGGTATATAGGGCAGTGAACTATACGCAAAGTTCGTAAAGTAGAAATCTCAAAAAGTGCACATAGCAGATTTTGGTTTGACAACGATGATATGCTGCCTGAAAGATGGTCAAAGGTGTTAGTACACCTTTAAAGCGATGGGCAATACAAATGAATAACATACAGTGTAACAATTTTTGAGAATACAGCTTCAAAATTACGAAAAAAACCTCAAAACTTTTTTAATAGCAATCTTTGTCTAGGTCCTTTTTTATGTAGACTATTTCGGAAGAAAGTTGTCTAGGGTAGTGAAGACAATTTGATCTTGTAATCGCAATAAAATATTTTGTAGATAACCGTATTTTTGTCTACTCTTCCGTCGACTCTTCTCTACGGTTCTCGTGCTAAGCCTGCTGAGGTGCTTTAGAAGTGGAGAGGTATTCCACGGCTATCAGGACAATCCCAGAAGTACAGTCAAAATCCCTACCAGCACCTTACTGGAATACTTCCTTCCTCCGAGCACGTTTGCTCTTGCGAATCTCCACTCAAGCCGGTCAATAAAGGTAAGCCGGGGGTGAAGAACAAGACTTTTCCCGGGAGATAGGGTCCGTGGGGTCGCTACTGCCCAACAGCTCGCCGCAAGCTGCCCTGCGGGTTTATGCATTCTTTATTATTATTATAATGTGGTAAAGTGTATTATCTCTGTTTTCTTGAAAAAACGTATCGTGTGCGAATTGTTATAAAATCTGATATCATATTGTTGTTGAAAAAATATGATGAATTATGATAGATAGGATGGCTCCAGATCAGGGAACTCCTAAACGGTCAATAGCACAGACACTTAATTTTATATACGCATTCATACGCAACCTGTCTGCTGCGCCCAGGATTGGCTTCATACTAGAGATGTCTTCAGTGGTCAATAGCACAGCAGGTACGAAACTTTAAAGTACACCAGATAGTCTCATTGTATTTGGACTCATTGGACACGTATTGACAACTGCTTTTATACTTGGTGGTGTTCAAGGTCTGATGATGGAGCTGGAGGGTGGCAATAGGAACTCCCCAACCAAACATATAGCAACATCGTGTTTGGACTCGTTGGATTTATATTGAGAAGTGCTTTTACACTAGGTGCTGTCCAGGTTCTGTCCAGGTGATGATGCTAGAAGGTGGCCATAGTAACTCTTCAAATAGACAAGATAGCCTTGTTGTGTTTGCGGTCGTTGGTTTTGTTTTGCCAAGTAGGTACGTTAGCCAAAGGTGTAGTCTAGGATCTGATGATGGAACCAGATAGTGGTTATAGGGGCTTCTCAATTAGACAAGATAGCCCCGTTGCTTTTCGGCTATTATGTATTATTGATTTGTCTTGGTTGTCCCTAGTTGAAGTTTAGAGTGATGGTGAAGCCAGAAGGTGGCCACAAGAACTCACAGATATTTTATTAAATTATAATGCAGAAAGTACAAAATAAAACTTACGTATAGACTTACGTACTTTAATTTTTTTTTTTAATCTTGAGGCGTGAATGTCTTTCAGTAAAACTAAACTTACACTTAAACTTAAAAAAAATAATGTTGTATGTTTACGTAAGTTTTATTTAGTACTTTTAGTTTAATAAAATTTTCTTTTAAAAATGTTTTTACTTTTACTGAATATGAGCACATAATATACTTTCGCAATACCTACAACACTCTCACAGATCGGACAGGGTTTTTGTTACATGTTGTATACAGTTTGTATCAGAAAAGTGTGGTCAAATTTAAGGGTGTGGTAGGGAGTATTAAACTGAACAACATAATCCATGGGGCAATATTTTTTTTACTATGTCCTATTGCTATTTAAATGTCTCCCCATAGCTTTCCGCATCCCTGTTTTGTCTTTTCTAAGCAATTTCTCATTCCTCAGGCATCCAAGCACACGACAAAGAAGAATTAAAGGCCCCGAGAGACCAGCGCCGTGAACTTTTGACGTCGGAGCGTGGAACTTATACGGTGAACTCGGAGCAGACTGACACCACGCCTGATAACACCGACCTTGAGATGTCTTACCTCTCAGACCTACCAATGGAGAAGGAAAGTAAGTTCACCCGTTCACTGCACTGATAATTTTGTTTGTTTTCCTAGGCTAGAGTTTCTCCTATTAAACGCCATCAGTCACATCTCAAGCCATCTTTAAGTTCACTGAGTATATTTAAGCTGCAATGAGCTTTTAGAAGAGTACACTTTGTCATAGTAAAGGTTTACGGAGAGACGCACGTTACATCAAAAACATAACGTAACCCATGTACTCGTATGTCCGGAAAGGTTAAGCAATGATTATTACTCCCACATTTCGCCAGATCAGTAACAATCCCATTAAAACATTTAAAAAAATCAAAAACCCGACTGCAAATAAAAAATTCTAAACAAATTCACTTTTCAAGCAGTCTGATGCAGTTGGTGGCAGTTATTTTAGTTTAGGCTCAGATTTGATGTATTTTTTTTTTTCAATATAGTTGTTATTTTCAACCTTTTTGTGTGTGTGGAGGAGCTCGTGGCTAAGTAATAACAGAGCCGCACGGGTGGGTCCATCAGGTTAAGCTACGCTTGCCGGGGTTGGTCCGTGGATGGGTGACCATCTTTACATACCGAGATTCCTACGTGCCTCAGAAAGCACGTTAAGCCGTTGGTTCCGGCTGTCATTCAAGGATCTTTGACAGTCGTTACGGGTTGTTAGAAGCCCGAAAGTCTGACAACCAGTCTTACCAAGGGGTATCGTATTACCTAGTAACTGGGTTGTGGAGGTCAGATAGGAAGCTGACCCTAACATAGTTGGGAAAAGGCTAGGCAGATGATGACGCCTTGGTGAGTTTAGAAAAATCTTTCATCACGTGTTCCATTATTTGACTAAATAATATTTTAAACCATCTTTTCGGGTAGTCAGGCTTCTACCGAATTAACAACCAATTTACAAAAAACCCTGCGGCTTTCTTTTTTAACACGTTTTTATTAGCTTGGTTTGTATCTGTGTAACGGAATCTTTGAACGTGATGATCAAAACGTTGGATTGAATTGAAACTTCGCACTCTTATCAAGGGCCGATGACTTGACAGTACAATGATTTAATAAGTTTGTCCGATTATCCTGATCAGGATCTTAAGGATTAACGATTTTTCCATATCTGAAAACACGGTAGTGTCTTGTGCCACGTACTAAGGCATGTATGTGACTTTCATCCAACGGTGATGCATTGGATGAAATAGTTAGATTACGGAAAATTCGTAGAACGACCTGATAACCTGTTTTCACATATGATACGCTAACAAGCCGATTCTTCGTTACTATGAAATTATCGTCGTTAAAGACTAAAAAAAAAACAAAAATAAATAATAGTTTAAAAAACTAAAAAACACGCTTTTGTCCGAACGCCGAACTAAAAAGTAGAAAACAGTTTTCTAAAAGTTAAAAAAAAAAAATAGAGTGATTAAGAAAAAACAATCATTTTATCGCAACAGGCTCACTTCATCGTTGATTTTGTCACCTCTGACCTAGAGTCAAGAGCAACCCCATTTCAAATAAAAATATTTTTAAAAATCGTAAAAAGTGTGGGGTTAATAGAATAGAATATTAATTTATTTGCACAGAATGTAGGATTTTACTATAAGATGGCTGGATGGTTTATAGAGTCCTCTTACATTCTACCATATTGGCATGCAAACATTAATTAGTGTCTTAACTTTGTAAATACTTATTACTTGTTAACAATTTTTATAACTATAATGTTATTTAAATGCTAAAATATACATAAAATTTAATCAAATCTGACTTACTATAACAATAATAAATACATAAATCTAAACTTTTATTACAATACTTATGTACCAACTTACAATTAAAAATCTTTATCAGTTAAGAGGTTGGTTGGTTAGCTTTTTAAGAGATTTTATGATGACTACTTTTACCAATATCTGTCAATAAAATTTTTACAACAATGACATCTAACACCCCACGCTTTTTTGCGATAAAATGTTTTATTCTTAATTAATCTATTCTTTTTATTTATTTATTTATGTACACACAGTAAAAAACATAGTAAAAAAAACATAATTTTAATTTGGAGTGCAAACGTATTGCTTATTTATCTTTCTTTTTTCTTGATCTTTCTTTTCTTTTTTGAAATTAAACAAAATTATTTCATATCTCATTTCTACCAAAGCTTGTTGTTATGATAGTTAATTAAGAAGCGATTTTATATTGAAATACTTACTAAACAAATAACTAATGAAGAAAGATAGAATATATAGAAGATAATTATAAGAAGTAAAAAAAAAAAAAATGTTTATTTCTTCACTTAAGGATATAACTATGTTAGGTTATAGAGAAGAAGTTTATAGAGAGTTAACGACAGTTCCTACGAAAACTAAAAAGAACTAAGTTTTTTAGTTTTTAGGGTTCCGTACCTCAAAAGGAAAAATCGGAGCCCTTATAGGATTACTCGTGTGTCTGTCTGTCTGTCCGTTTGTCACAACCAATTTGCTCCGAATCTAATGGACCGATTAACTTGAAATTTGATACACATATAAATTTCTGTGACCCAAACATGGACATGTAACGTAAATAAATGAATTTTGAATAATGGGATCACTTTTGGGGGTAAATAAGAAAATAAAAAAGAAAAGTTTTGCAAACTGTACCGTGTACATATCAAATGAAAGGGCTTACATATACATTTTTTTTATAATTTTAAAATAAATTGTTTTAATGTTTTTAAGAAAATAGACAAAAATTCCCAGAAACAACTGAACCTTAAATTTTGAAAAAAATACAGAAAATATTACTATATCTACAGATTACAGGAAAATATATAAGAAGTCTATGGTCTTAAAATAACATGGTAAATCTTGCAATATTGTGCGTACTAACTCTTACATTTGCAGTTGGAATGTATGGGAGAACATTTTCAACTACAATGTTAATAAGTTTGTTCTTGGGATAAATACATCGAAACTACGGAACGCTTCAATGAAGTGACACGCAAATATCTCTTTCAATTCCTAAGTAGCATCAGGGGGCCGATTCTACTAACAAAATTGTTAAAACATCGCAATTGAATGGCAGCTGAACCACGGCTTTTGAGCGTTTTCGCATTCCACTAATGTGACAACGATCCAACTGCGGTTACGTTTCAGTTCAGTCACTGATCGATCGAAACAATCTCAAAAGCTATTCTGCTAACAAAACCGAACATGAGCGTGACGTTTAGTCGCATCATTATCTTTTTGACATATTAAAACGTTTCGTTTCACAGATTTCGCAAGCTGGGGCAGAAAACGAAACGTTCTTCTGAGTTTTTATTTTTATAAAGTTGAAGTGTTACAAAAAAAATATACAGGCTAAAAATATAAGTATGGTCTAGATATGTTTTTGTATTAAAAATACTTTTAGTAGCACTTATTCGCATTTAGTAATATTATTAGATTCAACTTTTTTTTTTCTGTGGTATTATTAAAACATACTATTTGGAATGTTGGTCACACAGGTTACCAGCTGTTACGTTCCCGTTACGATTTGGTTTAAGTTTAGTTTCCATTTTGCTTATAGAATAGTAGAATGACTTTTTTAGTAACTATCGAACGGCGATCGAAACTGAACTGTTGTTGAAACACAATTGAACGTGTAACGTTGCAAATTAGTAGAATCGGCCCCCTGGAGCGCTATCAAAACCTCCAGTATAGATACGCGTGAAAAACATAGCCTTATCAGCACAGTAGCGCAGTCAGGTACTAAGGGTCAAAGCGCCCGGTTTATGGCAATAAATATCCCCCCCCCCCTCATATTACATGGGACTTAAACATAACTGGCGAAATGTGGGTGTTATATAAGTATTCCTCTGCCTAAACCTTCGGGGATTAAAGACGACGTGATGTTATGTTATAGAAAGAAGTCCGTTCAAGTCGCGGCCGTTGTCACCGGGCGAGGACAAGACGACTACATTCACGGACACGCACGTGTACTACTCACCTCCCAACTCCGTACTGAGCGAGGGCGAGACGCCCGCTACTACCTGCAGTAAGTTATCTCCTTGGTATAACTTGCAATTATACTATATTTGAATTCAGAATCTCAGATAATTATCAAGTTCATAGGGAAAACTAACATTATGTGCTGCACATTGTTTAATTCCTGCTGCCCTCTCCAACTAAAATAGATGTAGCTGTGCTAGGTGTAGGTCCGCGCCATCTGTGCAATCAAAATGAAATGCTGTTCGTTAGTAACCGTATCACTTGAGAACGGCATCTTTTTTTTTATTTGAGATGGGTTTGCTCTTGACTATAGTCTAGATCAGAGGTGACTGAGACAAAGTCTAGGATGGAAGTGAGCTTACCCAGAAGAAGCCTGTTCACTCTGAAGAGATCTTTGAAGAGATTTGGATTGTGTGCGTTCGGGAACACAGAAGCAGGTAGTGAGTTCCACTCTTTTGCTGTGCGCATTATAAAAGACATTTGGAGACGCTTAGTGTGAATTGGTGGAATAGGGACTAGGTAGGAATGATAACTAGCAGTGCGTCTAGATGTCCGATGGTAGAAGGGGCCGGTGGAATCAGGTCGTGGAGTTCTTGGGCTCACTCGCTGAAGTACAATCTGTAGAAGACCGACAAGCAGGAAACCTTGCGACGATGAGCCAAGCTGTGAAGCTTGGCATCCTTCATAGTTGGTACTTAGCTGATCCATCCCAAAGGTGACTGCAATACTCCATGCAGGATAGGACTTGCGCTTTGTAAAGGGTCAAAAGCTGTCCAGGCGTAAAGTATCGCTTCACTCTATGTAGGACGCCGGCCGCAGTTTGAGCTTTGCGCTCGATGCCGAAGTTGAGACTGGATGTCATGGATCCAGTCTCAACTTCGGGGCGCTACCATCTAGCCTAGTAGCTCGAGCCGATCTGTTACAGGAACAGGTGTACCCCGAAAACTAGGAGTTTGGTCGAAATTACTCGTTTTAGCGGTGAAAAAACACGCCTGTGTTTTTGGTGGCATTAACAGAGTCCAGATTGTTAATCACCCCATTGGTAGACGCGTTAGTACGCGTTTGACTACCAACCGCGTAACTCAAACCCAATCAAATCGTCTTTTAGTGTTAACTTTCTATAATCAACGTAATCTAAGAAGTTGGATTTGACAGCTATCAAAATACTTTGTGTAGTGATGGAGAAAAAAATCGGTTGCTTTCAAAACCAATTCTCGAGACATTTCGATTTATCATAGTTTGTAATCGACAATTTATCTACATTGCTTAAAACTGATTCTCGAGGCATATCGTTTTATTACACGTACGCAGACATGAATTGCTCTATCTACAGCGGAGGCTGAATATGTTGCAGCAGCTCAAGCAGTCAGCGAGTTGATGTACTTAAAAGGGTGAACACCCTTTTAAGTACATCAACTCGCTGACAGAAATTTCCTTGTCTCGCAGATAGATATTTCATAGAATTTCGATTCGCAGCAAATGTTTCATATAATATTTGGTTCTGGAATTTTTATTTTGAATATTATTGTTTTAACGACTCGAATGAAACATTATTTCACAGAAACACAATTCAATGAATTTTATAGTCATTATTTTTTTTTTTTAACAAACATCAAACAATAGAGTTATTTTTTAATGAATATTATTTGTTTGATGTATTTTTCCATGGTTTTTTTTTTTTCAATGAAAATAGAAGTTATGCTATCCATATTACAAAAAAAAATCCAAACATGCATTATGCCTGCTGCTGTATGAATTGTGCTTGAAGCACCCCGACTCGGACGGGTTAGGTTAGAAGGGGCTGGCGGGATCAAGAGAGATAGCGAAGTGAGTTAGTGTACCCCCACTTTATGGTTAAAATAGGTCGAATCTGTTCCAAAACCGAAACGGGGCACACCGACTCCACGTAGTCTTTTGGCTGCTACCACTAGACTGTATATATAAATCCGGAGGCGCGAAGGGAGGGCAGCCCTCGCCCGCTGTAACAAAGCATAGGCACCCGTGCGAGCCGTAGTGGCTGAGCCTGCGATCAGCAAGCCGAAGCTGCGGAGGTGAGCTCTATAAGATTAATTAAAATTTTTGATAACGGGAAAAGGTCCAAACAAATTGGCATTAAAGCTCATTATTATACAAGATATAGTACAAAAGAAATTAGTATCAGTAAAGGCTGTACTAAAAACAAAATACAATTATTTTGTTAGAAAACTAACTTTATTATAAATATATAAGAAAATTATAACATTTAAACTGCTGTTGTGTCATGTATACCTAATTAAAATTATACCTAAAAGTTATCTGTTATTATAATTTATTAATTTCGGTATTCACATACATACATATAAACTCATGCCTCCATCCCATGGTGGTAGACAGAAACTACAGTACACCACCTGCTACGATCCTTACATAATCCTACCTCTTCGTTTACGTTTCATACACGCACGCCGGCTGCGAGTACTACGCACTAACCTAACCTTAAAAATTATACGTTAACCAACCTTTAACAAAAAAGAATACTTTAACCATAAAAATAATGAAATCGAAAAAATCCGATCATATAATAAAGCAATTGCAAATGCGCACAGCAAAAGAGTAGAACTCACTACCTGCGTTTGTGTTGTCTGTGTTTCCGAACGTATACAACCCTAATCTCTTCAAAGTGAGAGTGAACAGGCTTCTTCTGGGTAAGCTCACTCCATCGTTGACTTTGTCTCTGTCACCTCTGACCTAGACTAGCGTCAAGAGCAAACCCATCACAAATAAAAAAAATAAAAAATTAACGCCTTAAGGACGCGTCATAGGATGTCTCTTATTTCTACTTTATATTAATGACCTACCTAAGACCATAGCAGGCCCTTGTGTCTTATTCGCGGACGATATATTCATTAGTGTCATGCCAAAACAATGTAAATATAGAAGAAACTGTCAATTCCATACTTACTAAAACATGTAACTGGATGAACGAACATAACCTCGAGATAAACTTCTCCAAAACCAAATTAATAACTTTCCACCCCTACGAAAAAACACCTTAACTTTAGATTTTATTTTCAACGACTCAAAATTAGAAACCGTTAACGAATTTACCTTACTCGGACTAGTTATAGACACACATATAAACTGGAAATCACACATACAGAAAACTCACTCAATAATTTCTAAATTCTCTTACGCCCTTCGTGAAATAAAAAAGACCACCAATTTACAAACAGCTCTCTCTACCTATTATGCTTATGTCTATGCATGGCTTACCTATGGTGTCACCCTTTGGGGAAACAGCACAGGTGCACAAACACTTTTCACCCTGCAAAAGAAATTGGTAAGAATCCTGGTAAACATTGATCAAACAGATAGTTGCAAACCTTTCTTTTAAAAATATAATATCTCAACCCTTCCCTGCTTATATATTTTAGAAACTTGCAAATTTGTGCGGAAATATCAAGAATTTTATTCAAAACGTGAAGACACCCAGACACGATATTTACTCAGACACCAAACTAGGCTAAACTTACCAAGTTCGCGATTAAAAATGCACTCTACAAGTCCCTATGCAATGTCCATTAAATTATATAATAAACTACCCGCACTAATAAAAAAAGAAGTGAAAAACAATATATTTTTAAAAAAACTTCGACAATTTTTGCTAAATAAAAACTACTACTCGGTAAACGAATATCTAAGTGATAGACGTTATAAAGTCATAACTACATAATGTAACATCTCTCAACAGATACCTCTTTATATATTATATGTATTTTTTTTTATTTATCTCAGAAAATACCTACTTGCATCATTATTATAATATAGTTTTAAGTAATATTATATAAATAACAAATGCTTCATCTCTCCAAACTCACTTATTTTGCTGTGCCCGACAGGGTCCACATGATCTAATTATAAGTTTACCACCTAAGAATACCTACATGTGGAATGCAATAAAAGTATTGAGTATAACCTAACCTTTCTGCAGAACATCACCAAAAAGTATTAGTGATAAGTAGTAATTTAGTATTAGTATTCTGTATTCGATCTGGTAAATGCTAATTCTTTATATCTGTTTCAGAAAGGAAACAATTTGAACCTGAGCCGTATTTAAACACGTAAGTGCAAAATATATGTTTACTATAATAAGAATAGCACCGACCGCACTAGTTTTGGATAGAATTTTACGGTTTTTATTTGATACCAATTTATTTATGAGGGTATATTTTTAAACTCGCGGAATGGGTAGTTAGGTAATTAGTGGGATTATTAGTATAAAGTTTTATCGTAATTAGGTCTTTTAGTCTTGGAACTATCGTAGATCAAACAAGTCAATCGGAAATAAAATGTGTAATATGGAGCCGCAAGCAAATTGAGTACCGCGCTGTTATAAAGTTCCTTACCAAGCAAGGAAAATCAGTTCAAACCCTACTGGAAGCCCGGGTAAAACTATGGTTTACTAGTGGCATACACTTATGCAAGGCAGGGATTCACTTGAAGACGACTCACGGCCAGGACGACCGATCGAGCGACTCAGAAGGAATCCTGTAAAGGTGTCTCCATAACCGCAGAATACTGCGCTTCAATCCTAAAGTGGTTAAAGGAAGCCGTCAGAGAAAAAACAAGGGCAAAATTGACCAAAGATGTCCTCCTTCTGCACGACAACGCGCCTGTCTAGGAGAGCCGTTTTATTATACACAGTGCGAGCTAGCGTGCGAGTCGGCTTTCCGAGTAGCTGCAGAGCAGCAACTCGCACTGTGTGCACGTATCATACGAGTTACTCGCACTTGCGAGTTGGACAGTAGCTCGCAGCCGAGTAACTTCAACATTTTTTGTTTTCACTCGCCTCGCATCGTGCGGACGCTTTCGGCAGTAGCTGGCCAGTCAGTCGCAAGAGGATTCTGTATAATCTTACCAACCACATAACTCGCAAGATACTGGGCAGCTGCTCTCATAATGAAAACAGCCGAGCAACAGACATGCGAATAGCTGTCTACAGTCTAGTCAGCAGCTCGCACTGTGTAAACTAGCCATCACAGTCCTGACCTGGCTCCCAGCGACAATTACCTACTAGCTTCTGCCCGCTACTTCGTCCGCGTGAAATTTCTTGATCCCCCGAAACGATCGACCCGTGCGACTGTTATTATATAGCCACGAGGCCCTTTATTTTCGCTATAACTATGAGTATGGTAACTTCGGCTCCAGCTTACTTAGGTATAGCCGACCTCATCATTGCTTTAGCACACACACGTAGAAAGCTAGTGATCGACGGCGTCGATATGCCAGCGCTTGTCGGCGCCGATAAACGCTGGTCGGCACAGGCAGTTTTCATACGTTTTGCTAAACCAGCGCGAACCGGTGCTGATAAGCGCCGACAAGTTCCTAACTGATTAGTCAGCGCCGGATCGCGCTGATTTGGCAAAAATTATGAAAACTGCCTGCGCGGACCAGCGTTGTCAACCAGCGCTTGTCAGCACCGAGAAGTGCTGGCATATCAGCACCGGCTATCAGCGTTCTACATGAATATCATAATATGGTTGAATGTTGTTGGTGTGAATGTGTGTACGTAGTATTTGTAGTTTATTATTTTGTTATGTGAAATACATACATAGTATTTTCTGGTGTACAGTAAAGTATTTATAAATAAATAAATGTCACTTGCACATTACAAAGGCGGAGACTGACTTGCAACGTTTGTTTGTAATGTATCATTCGAGGCGAGCTTGGTTACAAAACGGCGATACACTAAAGGTGGCGAACGCTCACTACGAGCGCTTGACTCGCAGCGTGCTCCATTTTTAATCAGAATGGTGGACACGTAAAGGCTGTTGTGCTTTATAAATTTTATTTCGTTATTGTTATTGGAAGAAGAAGAAAAAACTGCACTGCACTTACTTATTTGTAAACATGCGCTCGCAATGCTTTTCGTGCGATTCACCTCGCTGCACTGACTACTGTAACGCGTTTCAAACGAATTCACGAAAAAGCTGACATTCGGTAGAGGATCCGGCGCTCGCATCGAGCGGCTAGATTCGCTGCACTGACGTTACTAAAACTCAATAGGTATATTACAAACAAACGTTATAAGTCAGGATCCGCCTTAAGACGTTCATGTCTATTTTTGCTATAAGGACCAGTGTGACAGTTAAATCGTTTCAATTAACCATAAAGAAGTTTCAGTTTACTGGGGTTTTTTTTGAAGAAAATGTTTTTTTTTTACATTTCAAGGTAATAAAAAAAAATATATATATCAATTACGACGTCGACTACACAAAAGTCAGTCTGGGGCCAGGAAGGGCCTAATTTAGCTCTGTGTTTATAAAGTATAATTTTCTCTATCATCATCGCAATCTAAGAAGTCCGATTTGACAGCTATCAAAATACTTTGTGTAGTGATGGAGACATATCGATTTATCATACTTAGAGTTTGTTATCGATAATTTATCTACATTCCTTAATGCATTCCTTAAAGATTCTCGAAGCATATCATTTTATTACACGTACGAGTTTGTAATATTTAACAGTTATTACGTAAGTCCGAACTAACCTTTAAATTTGAGGGAGTTTCAAAGCCAAACCAAGACTTAAACTAAAACCCGATATACTGATTTCTTCCGGAAGGTTTATGTATACATACATAATAACACACATACATAATATACGTTACGTTATGATGGTTTATGCGTACATACATAATAATATACCGTGTATATTATATACACCAGTGGCGTTCTCATTAATGATTAAATATCAAAATAAAGCTAAACATATACATAAATATGTGACCATATTTTGTTTTTATATTTTTAAACATTTGCATCTGCATCCGGTTAAACTGCAAGCCCACGTCACCATACGATAGTTGGGAAAAGGCTAGGCAGATGATGATATGTTTAAACATTTAATTAACCGAGCGAGTGAAGCTTCTCTGCTCAATTCTGGAAAAAATTGCTTTCGTTTTTCAGTTAGTTGCTACTCCTGTACAGGTCGTATTTTACAACCGATGGACGAAATTTGCTATACAGGTGTAACGAACATATAGCATTGTTTGTTCGTCAGTGATTTTTGATTGGAGGGAAAAATAGCCCCTTTTTGCCTCTTTTTTCCTCCAAAAAGAGGCAAAAAGGGATATATCTGCCTTATGAGATCCGATTTCGATGATTCTTTTTTTATTTGAAAGGCAGTATGTTGATCTCATAAAAAATTTGGTGAAGATCTGATGAAAAAAAAAACATGATAGATACCCGTTATAACTAACTTTAGTGTTATATTAATTGTTGCAAAAAAGTTTGTGCTCTCGAGGTCTACTGTTTGCGGAACTACTAGTAATACAGGAATTTTACGCTACTCTCTCTTTGTAAAGTATCGATATTTCAGAACATCGATTTTGTTTGGGCAAAAACTGCTTAGAACAGTCACGGCAACGGCAATAAACCAAACATGACATGGCATTGTAATGACGTCCTGTCAGAATATTAATCAACGATTAATTCGTGTTTTTGAGTGCATTTTTCCAACATAAAGTGAAACTTGACGCATACGAATGATACTCATTGTTGTAGTGTTTAGATAACATAGTAATTAATTAGGATTATGAATTTGATTCTTCGATTTCCTATATAGACGTTCCTACAATGTTACTGTATAATGTTATTGGTATAATGAGAAAGTCAAATCGGACTTTTACTATTTTCAGTGCACTAGCACATAAGCTGGAGACGCCTCCGACGCAGCAGATGGAAGTGGCGCTGCAAGCCATCTCCGAGGAGCTGCGGCGCTGCAGGAGTATGATGCACGCGCACTTCCCCGACGAGGTGACCCGCCTGGCCAGTGCCGTTCTGTAGCTAGAACTCGTGGCCTCCCGTACGATCACCTGACGAAAACGTTTATCATTTTGGAACTTTTTATCCCATAAAACTCGTTATAGCTCTACAAGGTTCGTTTGGCGTGTGGGCAAAATCAGAACTAACGCCTCCATACATTTGATACATTTCAACTGACACTTGCCAAAACAATATGTTTACCAATAGCGCCCTCTGTCAACGGCATTCGAGCGCCAATAGATCCATATACAGTCCCACAAACATACTGGCCCGGTGAGAGAGTCGCTGCTATCGCATTTGGTGTTGCCAGTAAAAAAAAAATTGCAATACAGTGGGTAAGCAAAGCAAAATCCTTTGAGACAAAACACGTACTTTCAACTTTATATGTATTGCGTAACTTGATTTATGATAACTCGATTCGGAACATAAAGATGTCGGGTATAACAAGCCTATGATATTTATTTATGTATTCACTTTATGTAACTACTACTTTATATACTCTATGTAGTTTAGTGTATTCCGTGTAGATAATGGTGTTTATAGAAAATGTATGTTGATTAATAAATAGAGAAGAATCGTCACGATCCCTACAAAATTTTACCAGGCCCAGGGCGAACGAAACATATCTTAGTTTTTTCATTATTTCAAGCACATTAAAATAAGATATTTTTTTCCGATTTCAGTGACTAACTTAGTAAAATTGCCTTCGTAAGACAAAACATTTTTTTTTTCTGTAAATTATGGGACCAAACCCGTTTTCGCGAAAGAAAAATCAGCTGTCTCATATTAGGTTGGGGAAAAAGTCTGTTCGCATTATAGTATGTATGAACTTGTAATAAAATCTCTTTGGCTATACTATTTGTATCTGGCTGGTTTTGGTATCATTGAAAGTTTAAATTTTAAAGAACATAATTCCACATTCAAATTAGGAAAATGTGTGATTTTCATTTGTTTTTCGTACCGTCAAGATGAGTGAATCTAATGAAGAAATTCGATACATTTTAAAATTTTACTACAAAAAAGGTAAAAATGCAACGCAAGCCGCGAAAAAAATTTGCGATGTTTATGGACCTAGTATAGTGTCTGTGAGAGCAGCACAAATTAGTTTTAAGCGTTTTCAATCCGGAAATTTTGATGTCAAAGATGCACGTCGCTCTGGTCGCCCTATTACAGATAAAATGTATGCCATTTTTGAAAAAGTGGAGCAAGATCGGCATATCAGTAGTTACGACGTAGCTGAAGAACTGGAAATTGACCACAAAACAGTTTTCGCGCATTTGAAAAAAACTGGGTACACAAAAAAGCTCGACATTTGGGTACCTCACGAGCTCACTGAAAGAAACCTAATGAACCGTGTACTCATTTGTGATTCTTTATTACGACGTAATGAAACCGAACCATTTTTGAAGAAGCTGATAACTGGTGATGAAAAGTGAATCACGTATGACAAGAACGTGCGAAAAAGGTCGTGGTCAAAGGCCGGTCAGGCTTCACAGACTGTGGCGAAACCCGGGTTAACTCGCAACAAGGTGATGCTGTGTGTGTGGTGGGATTGGAAGGGCATTATTCATTATGAGCTGTTACCACCAGGCAGGACCATCGATTCTGAACTCTACTGCGAACAACTGATGAGATAAAAGCAAGAAGTTGAGAGAAAGCGGCCGGAATTAATCAACAGAAGGGGTGTGGTTTTTCATCATGATAACGCTAGACCTCACACATCTTTAGCCACTCAGCAAAAATTAAGAGAGTTTGGCTGGGAGGTGTTAATGCATCCGCCGTATAGTCCTGACCTTGCACCTTCAGATTTCCACCTGTTTCGGTCTCTTCAGAATTCTTTAGGCAGTGTCAGGTTAACATCACGAGAGGACTGCCAAAACCACTTGTCGCGGTATTTTGACCAGAAGTCCCAAAATTTCTATAGCAATGGGATCACCTACAAGATGGCAAAAAGTTATCGAACAAAATGGTACCTACATACTTTAGTTAAATGTAAATAAACTATATTAAAAAATGTTTTGAATTTTCTTAAAAAATGCGAAGAAAGTTTTTCCCCAACCTATTACATTCATGTTCGCATAACTCGTCAAAATGTATTATTATAGTATTTTTTATAGTAACTCGTGTATTTGCTCTCGGAAAGCACCTTTTGGTGTAGTGGAACTGATGATGAAGACCACAGATGGCCATCGGAACTGCTCAATTATACCTAAATATTTCACGGGTTGCGATTCGATTACTTTAATATGGTGGTTAAGCAATCTATGCTCGTCACAACGCATATGGTGATGGTGACTTCTCCTGGTTCTTACTAGGAGAACTCCTCAACACTAACTTCCCTGCATCGGGAAAAGCAATATTTTGTAAAAGGTGATGAGCAGTTGACATTAGGCTTTTGTAACTTAGATACATTACAAACTAAGCCACTAAAGAAGAAAAATAAAAACGTTTTTTACAAAAACAAAAAAAAAAAAAAACAACTGACTTCCAAAAACACTACAAAGTGAAAAATAACTTTAATTTCGGAAGTTGGTGGCAAATAATTAAAATACAGATTCAAAGACACCGTCTTCCGAAATCAAAGTTATTTTTCACTTTGTAGTTTTTTTTTTTTTTTTAAGTTTTTTTTCCACCTTTTGTAAACAATCGTCTCAATATTGTTAATAATTAAGGAGAAGAGCGAGATAGACCCAACTACTAATTACTTACTTTGGATGTCACATTTATAATCTATGTAGCTGTTTTGGGACAAATAAACTTTTTTAATTTTCCATGATCACGGATGGGGTGAGCGGCTACAGGTTTTCAAAAATGTAAATACACTGTCTTGGAAAAACTCGAGCGCATCAGATATTGATAGTGTATATGCCCCACGTATTTCTGATAACGGAGGAATATTTATCTGCCGGTTTGCATGGTGGGGCTGTACGAAGGGGTTGAAAATGGGAAAAAAATATTCGAGCGCGTCAGATATTCAGATTGGATGTTAAGAAAACCCTAAAGGAGCTCCTAATCAAAATACTGACAATTTGGACGCACCCAAAACTCATGGCCCATGTTTGAAAATGCAAAAAAAAAAAATCGTGACATATTGAAATACTCGAGCGCGTGAGATTAATATACAGACGGCTCAGCTTGATGTCCTTGCCGTGCTGACCCATAATCCCTTTTGAAAACCTTTTTGACCTTTAGGTGGTATTAGGTAACAAATTTAATTTTAGATAGGTTAGCCACTGAAATCGAAAAAAAAATCTGATAGTTTGAATACACAAAATCGCTGCCCTAGTTCAATAGTAAGATATCTTTAATAAAATCTAAGTTCTATATGAGGTTATCTTACTATTAAAAGCCTTAAAACTATTATAAAAAAATATGTATTTTATTCATATTGAAATATAAGTAACTCCCTGGAGCATTAAACTAAATTATCATTTTAATAAATCAACCACATTAAAAAAAAAAAAACAAGCGAATTGAATTAGCTCAACTCATACCTCGATCAAAATATCTTACTATTGAACTAGGGCAGCGAAATAACAAAACAACTGAGATACGTAACATTCGTTTGCGCCGGGGCTTGGGTCACAGATGACCCATTCTTCTTTAATAAATCTTTCCACATTTATAATATTTTTCTAATGTATAGATTATAGCTATTATAATTATTATTTGAAATCATGTTCACATATGTTAACATACAGGGTGTAACATAAAGGTGCGGTCTTTCAAAAAAATATCAGTTCAGTTTAATGGTCTGTAGTTCTGTACCATCCACACTTTTCTGACACAGCCTGTATAATAAGTAGATAAGTAATTAGGATCGTGTTAGTTTGATAGTATTGTATAGTTATATCCAGTGACTAGATTATCAGAAATGTATGGAAGTGTATTAGTATAGTACGAATTAAATATTTTTATTAAACAATAATGGGGTATTGTATTATTTACCTATGTTCTTAACAATTGGTGTACGAAGGTGTGTTTCCAGTTGCAAAAATCGCGTTGCACAACTATATTGCGCAACTATTGTTACCATGAATTTTGTCTATAATTTCGGTGGTTAAAGACACGGCTAAACCAACGCGTCCAACATGCAGGCGCGCAAATAGGTACTTATTTGCGCGCCTTCGCGGATGCATGTTATTCAATGTACAGACGCCAGCAGGTCAACCTACCCGAAGCTGTCAGATTTTCCCAATCAACTTTGAACCTAATGCTTTAGCAATAAAGTCGAAAATCTATTAAGGAAATCTGACAGATTGTAGTAGCTTGATGTGCTGGCGTCTGTACCTACGCATAGTTATCTATGCGTTTATTGAATTTAGTTCGATCACAGAATGCGCTGGTTTTTTTTTTCATATAATGCTATAAATGCGAAAATGAGTTTGTTTGTTAGTTACGCTTTCACGCTAAAATCGCTGAACGGATTTGGATGAAATTTGGCAAATGGGTTTGATTCCGCTAGTGAGTTCCAGTGGGACAATTTCCGGCAACTACGCGGACGAAGACGCGGGTAAAAGCTAGTGTACAATAAAGAGCATTATATTCTATTGATGACTCATTATTGCCGCCAAATGAATTTTGACCAACATACAACGTAAGACAGTACATTGGTTGGTTAAGATACCACCTGCCATGCCACTGGTCGTGGGTTCGATTCCCATCCAGGACAAACATTTGTGTGCATGAACATGTCTGTTTGTCCTGAGTCTGGGTGTAATTATCTATACAAGTATGTATTTACAAAAAAAAAAAAAAGTAGTGTATGTAGTTTATCAGTTATCTGGTTTCCATAGTACAAGCTCTGCTTAGTTTGGGATCAGATGACCGTGTGTGAACAATGTCCTAGGATATTATTATTATTATTATTATTTAATATTTCGCGTGCTACCTTAGCACATCCTACTTAAATCTCCTTCTTCGCCAGCGGTCCCAACGCGCGTCTCAGAAGTTATCGCAAGACGTCACTCCTCCGTTCGCACTCCGGCCCGGCGTAGCCACACAGGGCATCGGCGATACATACGCACCCATGTCCATATTCACACTGCACATCGGAACCGTTGTGTTGTCTGACGAGGTTTATGCTTCTTTTCGATTGGTAGATACATGTTTGATGGAAAATTTTGCCGTTGCGTGCCCGTTTTTGTCCAGTCGTAGTAGCGAGATTAGTATAACCACCTAACCAGGTAAACTGCTAGATAGGAGAGGATACTTTTTACACTGACCGTACCAACCCACACTGGATGCGCGTGGTGGATTACGGCCCGCTGCCTTTCACAGAGAGATGGCCAGAGTCCTGATACTGTGAACATTGTAGCCTGATTAGGAAGAAGTTGTAGAGTTTAGAAACTCAAGTACCTTCCCCTGTTTTCGATATCGCGACAGTTTTTTTGGAGAAGTAAGTTGGCTACCAAAATAGTAGTAATGAGCGACGTGCCTACCAAAACCAAGGACTATTCCGTGACCAAAACAGTAGTAATGATTTATTCCAGTCTAATACCAACAAACAATACCACTGGTATTTGTTTGAATTCATATTTATTTTCTATTCCGAACGGATACCATTGTATAAACTAATACCAAAACAAGTTCAAAGATATAAGGTACAGTCAGTAAAAATGCTTTGTGTGTAAATAAAATAACTTTAATTAAAAAAAAAATCAGTTAAATCCAAACAATAAAATTTAGTTAGCAAACGTCTAGTTCAATAATAAAATATGACTAATAAATCAACTTTATTATAATTTTAGTTCCTCCACATTTTTACTTACAATCTAAAAATTACAAAATATCTCAGTAAATCAACTCTTAATATTTATATTAAAATTTATCTGGCTTAGTAGATAGATACGTAATTATTTACGTCTACACAAATTTAATTTGATTAGGTTTGACTGAGCTGACTGTACCAAATTCAAGTTCTTGGTATTCGTTTGCACATTAAATTTAATTGTTTTAAAGAGCGGTATCCGTTTGTAATAGAAAATAAATACGAGTTCAAACAAATACCAGTGGTATTAGTTTGTTGGTATTAGAACGGAATAAATCGTAGTAATCATCGACGAGACATTTCCAATAATCAATTCCTCCCTATTTTCAAAGAAAGTCAATTTAATGATTGTATACTGAAGATCACGTCTAAGGGAGTAGTGTTGATGATTTGGAAAAAATATATATTATGTTAAATTAGAGCATTTTCTTAATAACTTAATATGTGAATATTTTAGATAATGTATGTGTATGTAATGTTTTAGTTTATATTACATAGTGTAATTAATTTGTAAAATTATATCCAATGCGGATAAAAAACTGAAAATCACGCAAAAATTATCGAGCGTATTTTATGAAACCTTCCCCATTATAAAGATTTAATTATTTATATTTTAGTATACGTGTTTTAATATACCTTTTGTTTGTATAATAAATTAATAATACATCTAATTTGGGACAGCGCTCCTTGATGAGCGAGCCCTACAACGCATTGCGTGAGCTCAGCACAGAACACGCAAACTAACCACTCAAGGCCATTTGCATATATTTGCTTCTTAAAGAAAATCTCCTAATTCACTTCCTTCACAATATAGGCTGTTCTGTTCTCCCGCGACAAGAACCTGGTGTTAAAATGGAAATTCTACGACCAGGCCGTGACCATGGCACGCATGCACGCAGGACGCGTCGTGGTCTTCGACTTCTCTACTGAGTATGACATCAAGGTCACCGAGAACTTCTTGCATTATTTGAAACATGTGAGTAAAGTTGAGGTTTTAAAGTTGGTAGAAGGTAAAGTTTGGCAAACTAGGAATACCCGAATCGCTTTATCGTGGCGATGTTGTTGTACCTACGTTTTCTAGTAAGTATTCTTTATTTTATACATAGTTTATTGTTTGGGTTCCTATGGAGAGATATTAAGGAAAGGGCAATGACCGCTATTGCCACGCTAAAGCGATTCAGGTATAGGTGCAGTACGAACTTTAGATAGGATGTGAGTGCCTTTCGACATTTCCAAAAGACAAACACAAGTGACACATGCAGACATCCCCCAATGGCTTGCATGTCTGTGTTTTAGAAATGAAAAGAATACATCTAAAAATAAAGGTATTTAGGTATAGGTACAGTCGAGTTTTTTAATATCTGAGCATGTTCATGAATAAAAAATGTATAGGTAGGCAATGGTAAGTTACTTATAACTCTAAACAGCTCTGCCTTACAATAAATCAATTGTTCATATTATTTAGCGCAAAGTTAGGTTCACAAAATAATATCTATGCAATTTTTCTATAAAAATCTTGACAATTTGACATGTCTCGAATTGTTGTCTTAAGTTCTTTGAATAATCTCTTAACAGAACTATATCCTATTGTATTTTTTTTTCTTTTACATGTTAGGTTTTCAGAAGAACAAAATAAGAATTTAAGAATAATAAAATAAAAATGAAATACTATTAAAACGTTATTTTTATTTTTAAAACCGACTGAAAAGTTTTAAACAAATAGGTATACCTATTGTTGACCCTAAGATTTCCTAAAACTTAATTAATCAAATAATACAGCTACTACGCAATGTTGTCAGATTGATACAGTCCTATTACGAACGGCAACATTGCAATTGTACTTCTGCTCCGGCAAGCAAAAATAAATTTAACGATAAAGGCCATTTAGTTGAATATACAAAGCACATAGATATTTACGAATCATAGGTTGCACCAAATATATTGAAGTCTAGAGTATTTAGATATTTAGGTAGATATTTTTGGCTGCACTACCGTAACATACTTATGATCAGTTTATATGATAACATTTTATTGATGTCCAAGTTTGTATAGAACTATATGATCATTTTAACGCTTACAATATTTAGAAACATTGTCACTGCCAATATATTAGTGAACTCGACTGTACCTGTCTAAGCGAACATATTGAAATCTAACTATTACACTTTAAAGATGAAAAACGCACTTTTAGATCCCGTAGGTAGTATGTGTCTTATCACTAGTAGTCGTAGATGCGAGTGGTGAACTTAAAAGAAATAAATCAGAAATTGAAAATATCTGTAAATAGCAGATATCAGTTAATACCTTCCAAAGCCATTGCAGGTGCGATACTATCCCAGGGACAAAGAGTAATGTATCATATGTGCCCTGTAGTCACATGAGCACCCAAACCCATTGAACCGTAGGTATCACAGCAATCCTGCGACGAACTGCAACCACGGACGAGATCATTTTACAAAGGTTTCACGACTACTTAGGTACAAATCTGCACAGACATACCTATTCTCACGCCCTTTTTTCCATAGAGGTAGACATAATCTACAGAACGCAACCTGCTACGATCTTTACCTGCATAGCTATACTCCTTTTGTTTCGGTTACGTTCATACATCTGACGTCGGTTTTACACTAAACATCATAATAAGTCCCCTTCCAGGAGGAGATGCCGATCATCATCTGCGAACTGGACAAAGAGAAGGAGCCCTTCGCGAGCTGTGTCTTACCGCTGAGAGACGCTCTGCTGCACACCAACACGAGAGCCGACATGTCAATAGCATTGGTACGTTTACTTAAGCACGCTATAAAGCACAATTTACATTTATTCCTAAATGAATTCAAACATAATTCTATTTCTTTCAATCGTTTGAAGATGATAAAGAGAAAGTGATGTTTTAAATACGTTTATCACTAAATGTATTTAGTGATTCGTGCTGAATTGAAGGCCTCTACGTAGAACCTGGGCAGCTAATGTTAGGACAAATGTCGCGATCCAGTTCCGCCTTGTCAAGTAGTCTGCGCAAAAAAGGTAGGTTCTGTAAACATAACAACGGGTTTCTTACAGTACCGGAGTACCGGGAATAAATCAAATACCATTTGATTTTTAATCTGGATTATATTTATGATCTTTAAGCCCTTTTACTACCGGCCTGCCATGATCACGTATGACAAGAACGTGCGAAAAAGGTCGTGGTCAAAGGCCGGTCAGGCTTCACAGACTGTGGCAAAACCCGGGTTAACTCGCAACAAGGTGATGCTGTGTGTGTGGTGGGATTGGAAGGGCATTATTCATTATGAGCTGTTACCACCAGGCAGGACCATCGATTCTGAACTCTACTGCGAACAACTGATGAGATTAAAGCAAGAAGTTGAGAGAAAGCGGCCGGAATTAATCAACAGAAGGGGTGTGGTTTTTCATCATGATAACGCTAGACCTCACACATCTTTAGCCACTCAGCAAAAATTAAGAGAGTTTGGCTGGGAGGTGTTAATGCATCTGCCGTATAGTCCTGACCTTGCACCTTCAGATTTCCACCTGTTTCGCTCTCTTCAGAATTCTTTAGGCAGTGTCAGGTTAACATCACGAGAGGACTGCCAAAACCACTTCTCGCGGTATTTTGACCAGAAGTCCCAAAATTTCTATAGCAATGGGATCATGTCCCTACCTACAAGATGGCAAAAAGTTATCGAACAAAATGGTACCTACATACTTTAGTTAAATGTAAATAAACTAAAAAAATGTTTTGAATTTTCTTAAAAAATGCGAAGAAACTTTTTCCCCAACCTATTAGATTAATAACTGCGAGGGCCTTGGTACCCTTAACACAAGTTAAATCTTAATTTGGGTAACAGAGTTCAACAAAACTAGCATTTAAATAGTCTTCTGTGTAATGCTTGTGTTTTGCTGTGTGTATTTAACTGCAATAAATAAATATTATTATTATTATATGGCAAAGTTCCAATTCCATTGGAACCGATTTTTAGGAGCTTTTTATGACGACGAAGCCAAACTAAAATCAGCTTAGACTACACCACTTTAAAGTAGATAGTTGATTAAGTGGCAATACATGTAAATTTTCTTAGATTGTTCAACCATTAGTTAGTATAATATGTTTAACCATTGGTTGAGTTAAATACGGATCAAAAAACCGGCCCTTAGTTCCAGAAAAGTCATGATTCTTGCACATTCTACAGGTGAAAGAGGCATGATAAGTAAATTTTACGTGCTGACTTTTGAATCAAAATTCATCGATCAAGACACAAAAAATGTCAAAAGTAAAACAGCAATTTGAAAAGGAGTGATTAGGTTTATAAAGCTTTTTTTCAGCCATTCCTTAAAATAAGGTTATCGACTATAAAATTTTTACATAAACAATGAAATTCTTTTCGTAATCCTTTTTATTTCGAAAATATATCTTGTGTACTTTTAAAGTTATTGCAATTTTAAAAGTGTGTGGGTACTAAGTTTTGAAGGCCAGTGTATTTATTTTCTCTTTTTGAGTATATTATTGTTATTTTGGATTAGTGAGTGTATTTTATGTTTATTTTATGCAGAATAAACAATTTGTCTTTCTTTTTCTCTTACCCGAAATAAACGTATCGTGTGCAGGTGGCAGGTCCTCAGCTGCTGAAAGAACGTGCTAACAGCGACCATGCCAATACATTTAACACGGGAGGAGAGGTCGGGGTCATCGACCTGTGGTGCTTAATGCGCGCCGACGCCAAAATGCTGCCCGGCATCAACCTAGCCATCGCACAGGTAATCCCATGAAAATATATAAAATCTGTTATTATTTTTAGGATTTGGTACCTCAAAAGGAAAAAAACGGAACTGTTATCGGGATGTCAGTCTGTCAAGACCCTTTTTTTCGAGAACGCGTGGAGGTACCAAGTTGAAATTAATATCAAATACGTAGGTAAATGGAGGGGCCATTTACCTACGTATTTCATATTAATTTCAACAGAGGAGCACTAAAAATCAACCTTCTAAGTAAACGCAATAAAAAATACGGCCATTTACGCGACATATTTTGATACTCGCAAGTAAATCAAAATCTACGAGTATAAGTAGGGTACTTCCCGATGACCTAGATTCATGTTTGGTAAGAAGCAAAGTCTCACAGCACTCGTAAAGGAAAAAGTCTGAAAATCGTTCATTTGTGATTTTATCCTTAAAGCATAATACTTATATTATAACGAAAATACTCTGAAAAAAAGTCTGCTACTTAACACGGGAGATGCGGTAGCTACTACATAAAAATAACAAAAGTGACTCGCCCGGAAAGAAAGTGCGTACTTACCATCGAATTTTTTTATCGTTATCGATATTCATGCGGAATTTTGCTTGAATCCATGAAATCAATTAGCTGATGCATAAAATAGTTAAAATTTAATAATAAAAACTATTAAATAAAAGTAACAAATTTTTTATGTTACCAAGAATTAATACATTTTAAAAATGTGTAATAGATTTTTAAAATGAATCAATTTGGAGTAAATATGGCGAATACATTTCTAAGGGTCCCTTTTTTGTAATGAACGCAATTCTCGTGCTGTATATTTGGTCATCACGGCTTTAGCTAGTTCTACCTCATGACTATTCAAGACGTTGATCTTGTGTGAGAACCATGCACAGTGTGATATGGAGCCCCAAAAATGGACATCATCTTTTTATTTAAAAAACTGATAGTCTAAGTCGTTAGGAATGTCCGACTACAACTCCCAGTTTTTTGAAAATTACCGAGAATAAAACTAAACACGAAAATCCGTTTTTCCTTAATAACATAGAAAGAAATGGACTTAGATCTACTCAGACTGCTCAAATAGATGGTTATTTACAGCTTAACATATTTTGTCTAAACAATTTTCAAGTGTATCTTACAATTTTATTTATGAGTTACGTAGTCGGGCCATAAGTTCTGTCACATAGGTAAAATTTAGAATTTAGAATGCAAGCCGAGGAAAATATTATGGGCATTCGAAATTTGAATATTTAAAGAAAATAAAAGAAAGGGTTTCTGGAATTTTGTTCATTTTCTAAAATGGAGTGGACGCGCAAAGAAGACGACAGAGTCGCAGTAACTGCATTGCATCGTTGTGGTCACGCGCCAACTGAGATTTTCAAACTGTTGAAAAATTTGAAAATTCCACTGAGATTTATTTATCTTACTATCAAACGATTCAGGGAAGATTCAAGATTAGAAGATAAACAAAGGAGCGGTCGACCTCGTACTGTTCGGACTCCAGCGGTCATCAAAGCAGTGAAGGCGCGAATCCAACGAAATCCTGTCCGCAAGCAAAAAATGTTGGCTCTGCAGATGGGACTAAGCAGAACTACTGTTAAAAGGGTGTTAAATGAAGACTTAGGACTGCGTGCTTATAGAAGAAAAAACAGCACATCTTCTTAACGCACGGCTGATGGAAACCAGACTCGAAAGAAGCCGGGTTTTGTTAAGGTGGTACGCGGGGAAAAAATACCGCGAAATACTTTTTTCAGACGAACAAAAATTTTAATGTTGAGGAGAGTTTCAACAAACAAAATGATAAAGTGTATGCATACTCTACTGAAGAAGCGAGCAGACGTGTGCTGTGCCACGTGTTCAGCGGGGTCATCACCTTTCGGCATTCATGGTTTGGCTTGGGGTGTCCTATTTGAGTCCAACGGAGGTGTATTTTTGTGAAAAAGGATTAAAAACCAGTGCCCTTGAATACCAAAACACAGTCCTAACAAACATTGTGGAACCTCTTTCACAAACAATGTTCGAAAACCAGCACTGGGTATTCCAGCAGGATTCTGCTTCTGCGCCGGCTCATAAGGCGAAAAGTACCCAAAACTGGCTCACGACCCGTGGAATCGACTATATCAGGCATGAGGATTGGCCCTCATGCAGTCCAGACTTGAATCCCTTGGATTACAAAATATGGCAGCACTTAGAGGAGAAGGTCTGCGCTAAATCCCATCGCAACTTGGAGTCACTCAAAGCATCCCTGATTAAAGCAGTCGCCGATATTGACAGGAACGTCGTGCGTGCTTCGATTGATGACTGGCCTTGCAGATTGAAGGCTTGTATCGAAGCAAGAGGAGAACATTTCGAATAATTTTAATGTGGTGTAAATCTATATTTTATACCCTTTCATTTGATGTATAAATGGTTGTAGGGCGTAACTTATTGTGTCAGTTGTTTAACTTTCCATATGTGAAAAATTATAGGAATCGATTCAATTACTTATTCTGAACAAACTATATTCAGGTTTCGCATATACTAAAAATAATGTTGTAAATACGTGCCGACTTGCGAACCTCCCCCTTTTTTTTCGTCCGTTAAAAAACCGGACAAGATGGGTAGGACTCGCAACCCGAAGGTTCCGTCTCGAAGCTGTGCTCGCTCGGCTGTTCGAATTTCCAATTCCGGATTGAAGGACAAACTTAACTTTTCAGTTGGAAAGAATTTGAATGAATTACAGACTAAATGTTATTTCAAGACACGGCCTATGAATTTCCGATCCCAGATTGAAGAACCAACATTACTTTGCAGTTAATATCACTACATAATATAAAACAAAGTCCCTCCGCCGCGTCTGTCTGTCTGTATGAACGCGGTAAACTCAAAAACTAGCAAAACGGATTTTCATACGGTTTTCACCAATGAATGAAGTGATTCATGAGGAAGGTTCAGGTGATTAATTCTTTAGAGTTTTGTGTAAATTGGCTGAAATGTGACGATAAATATTGAAGATGTCGGCTAAAATCATGCTGACTGGGAGCTTTACTAGCGAGCGCCGCGTAAAATAAAAAAAACCGGCCAAGTGCATGTCAGACCACGCACAATGAAGGGTTCCGTAGTTGGGATGAATTTATCTCAAGAATAAACAAAACACATTTAGGCTCAGTAGTTTTGGAGATAAGGATGGTCAGTTTTCGTTTATGTTCTTAAATAACTTTAAAACAATTTATTTTAAAATTATAAAAATGTATATAAAATAAGCCCTTTCATTTGATATGTCACACGGTACAGTTTGCAAAACTTTTTTTCATTTTCTTATTTGCCCCCCAAAAGTGAGTGTGTTTGGGTCACAGAAATTCATATATGTGTACCAAATTTCAACTTAATCGGTCCATTAGATCTTAATCGATTACTTTATTGTAGAAAAGAAAATCCAATTATGTACATCTAAATGTGTATACTGTATGTATTATATTTACCAAGAATAAAAATATTATAAGGAGCGTTTGACTTTCGGTCACTAATTACCAGTATATTGTTTCCCTTAATCTGAGAGGAAAAAAAATCTTTCCTTCTTTCTTCCCCCCAGCCCGGGGCTGCGCCTATGACGGCGAAGCAGCGTCACTCGGGCGTGATGCCGCAGGTGCTGGATGACTACAACGAGTCCGACCTCACCGTGGACAAGATCAGCCGCGCCGCCCCGCTGGACCCCACCGGCAGGAACCAGACGTACGGGAATGTGGTAAGTGGACATAGTCGAACATAAGGATACTATGACGACGCAGCGTCACGCAGGCGTGATGCGGCAGGTGCTGGACGACACATGACATAAGATAACTACCTATTCTATTCATCACTTTAATAATATATGTATAGTAGATTCACTAATAACAAAATAATTTAAAGTCATCACCATTAATATATATTATTATCTCCTATTATATACTATAGGCAATTGTTCGTCCCCCCACTGTATTTGCGAACGCGCGTGTGCGCAAGATGCACGCGTTCATCTGATTGTGACAATTTACATAGTGGCCGTCGGTGACTGTGACTATGGTTATACTAATTCGGAAACACGAAGATTACCGAAGCGCATACCTTCTCTGGTTTAACTGTACGTGGGTTCGAATTCAGGCAGACAAGCACTTTGTGTAATTCATTCTATCACCCAGTCCCTGTTTTTAAAACGGCGAACGAAAACATGTTAAGGAAACCGACATGTCCTAGAACCAAATATTCAAAGATCCACCAACATGGATGCACCACGGCCCACTCGCTCTCACGGAGAGAAGGCCAGAGTCAAGAATAGGAACATTGGACGCTGATTATGTATATGTTGCGCAGGAGGACAGTAGCACGGTATAAATATGGACAGTACAGAAACTACGTACAAACGTTCGAAACCTCACATTCACACAGACGCGCGCATCGACGAGACCCCAAAGCGGTCGTCGCGGTGCTGTCAGTCGCGGGCACCGTGTCGAGACGTGTGGTCGTGTTTTTAAAAATACCACGAGTGTACTGCGTAGTACCTATTTGTTTGAATTCGGCTTCTTCAAAACCGGAGCTTTCGTTTTTTAAACTCCTTGCTGATCTTGAAAGGTAAGAATGTTTTCTTGTTATAATCGATATCGAATTATGGTCCGTGTGATCGATCATAAGAAATTCGTGAATTTATTTACAGTAGAATTCAGTTATATCGACTTCATTTATAACGGCTATCCGTTTTTAGTGACGAAAATGCAAACTAAAGTTTGATTTCATATAATATACGTACTATGAAATCATATCCATTTAGTACGATTTCGGTTTAAGCGACCAACTGCTTATAGCGACCTATTTTGACAAAAAATCGTCCGCTGAACGACGCGCAGTGTTTTGTTTACAAAACCTACGCACAAACAAAACCTCGCCACCCTGCGTCCCGGCTTTCTCCCCTTTCCTACCGTAGATAGAGAATGAACTATAGATTCGCTATCAGCGTGCACCGACATGAGATGGCTATAGTCTTATGACATTAAATGGAGGTTGCCAACTGAATAATTTTACCCATATTTATGGGTAGTCGACCTTTTACCCATGATCATATAAAACGAGATCTGTATGTATATTAAAAAAAAATGCCTTTTATGCTTTGACGCAATTGCGTAAAAATAAAATAAGACAGTTGAAAGAAAAACGTTTATTCAAAATACATAGTTACTGACCCTTAAATAAAACTAATTTGGTATAAAAATTTCGGACCTTGACATCCTCTTCACACATTTGGTTTGTTGCGAAATGCATCCTAACTTTCAAGTATTTCATGCAGATTGCTTTAATTAGAAGTGGAAAATGGCAATCCAGGAAAGATTGATTTTGGAAAAGTTGGGCAATTTGACAAAATAATCTGACGGACAATATTTTGCAAAAATGTCTGAAAAATTTTCAGACATTTTTGCAAAATATTCTGAAAAATGTTATCCTCGCTAAAGCTTTTGTTTTGACGGAATATTTTTTCACATATTTCGCAAATTGTTACAACATCTTTGCTGGGATAGTGCAAGCCCCCCTTATCTTTTTTTATTGTAAGCTCGTGTACAGACGCCAGCAGGTCAAGCTACCCGAAACTGTCAAATTTTCCCAATCAACATTGAACCTAATGCTTTATTGATAAAGTTGAAAATCTATTGAAGAAATTTGACAGATTGTAGTAGCTTGATGTGCCAGCACATCAAGCTACTACACATTCTGTTCAGTCTGTACATTTCTTCTGAAATTAAGGCAGACAAACATTCTTGGCATTTTAAAACTTTTTCGAGTTTTTGGACAACAAAACCGCCAATATAGACCACGACTTGTTTAAAAAACTCAGTGAGTCTTCTTGGATCTGCCAAATAATCATGATCCTTCATAATTTTTATTAAATCAATTTCTCCGCTGTGGAATTCCACAATTCCACAATTCCACTTCCAAACAATTTTTATCACGATAGCACTGACAGTTGACAGCTGTTGTTTGTTGGGAGTCAAACTAAACTGGCTCCAAACAAAAAAAGGTGAGTCGCAAAAAGGGATAGAAAATCCCTATATCTGTCTTGCTTACTCTTATTACTGGTTTACTAAATGTGTCCCGCTCTGATTTATTATTGTTATTTCAGTGACCAATCTATAGTTCATTCTCTATCTACGTTTCCTACCTATTTTGACTAGCGCATGTTAGATTGTTCATATTTATAAGAGAAGATCTAATTGATTATTGTATTGATGAACAACATCTGGATAATAAGAACGTCAGCTGTCAGATCAGAATGAAAGATGACATTGATGTTCGGAAATTTTCCATTTCAAAAATATTTTATTAAACGTAAACTAATGTTTTGCGAATAGAAACGTTGTAAATTCAAATAATAATAACCTGGGACATTATTCACACACGGTCATCTGATCCCAAACTAAGCAGAGCTTGTACTATGGAAACCAGATAACTGATATACTACATATACTACTTTTTTTTTTTTGTAAATACATACTTATATAGATAATTACACCCAGACTCAGAACAAACAGACATGTTCATGCACACAAATGTCTGTCCTGGATGGGAATCGAACCCACGACCTGCGGCATGATAGGTGGTATCTTAACCAACCACGCCAACTGACCTGTCATGATAAATGATCATGATAAATACTTAGGTTATTTGCATTTTATAATTGATATTTCATAGACAGATTTATTTTATATTATGTAATTGTTTTTATTGTGACTTAAAAGACTGTTTTACAAACAACGATTCTAGAGTCATCAATCAATAGACATGATTAGTGCCTATTGATAATCAAAATAACGCTTATTATAAATTATTTATCTTGTGAACAGTACGGTTTTTATTTTTTATTTTTATTATATATATAATTGTTTTTTTTTTTCTTTTATTCTTTGTGGGTTAAATATATCATATATCCGTAGCTGTACCCGTGGCATCACAGCGGGCCCTATCAGAATACCAGCGCTGCGGTTTTTTTTTATATATTGCAGCATTATGCTGAGATAGGAGCCCCTTTGGCATCGCACGGATCTTATATTTTTTAATGTTCCATTCTTTATTGTTTGTATTTTCTGTGCGTGTCCTAAATAAAATATTTTTCTTATAATCAGGAGTATAATCGTACTTCGATTGGGTGGAGCGACGGGGGCAGCGGGCGCATGAAACAGGCCACAGAGCCCCAAACCTCATACGACGTAAGTAATAACATGACGCCGGCTTTCCCCGAAGGGTTTCGCAGATGTGTATAATAGTACACCCACATATTATGAGCGTCAGATACGCTAAATTAAATCCACAGGGTCAAGCCTATTGTCTCTAACCGGGCCCAAATCCAGATTCCGGGGTTACTTTTAAGGCTGAGCAATTCCTGATGGAAATATCCAATAATAATAATAGAACAGCAACAGTCTTCATTATTTTATCTGACATAAATCAGGAAAGACACATTAATTTGATGTTGACAATGAACCCTAGCCAGTTGCTGAGTATATTACTCACTAGGTGTCGAGCATTTTCTGTTTCTTTCTTCTAGCCTGTTTATATGTGTGTACATAAACGGTTAAGGGTCGGTACCAGGAAATTAAATCGTGTTATAGGTTTTTGATAAGTTTATATAGAAAACTTAAAGTAATAGCCACGACAAAAACGTTTAGTTAGCTTAAGAGTTTCACCAATCAGTGAAAAAATCTGATTTAAAAAAGATTGAATATCACTAAAAACGTGCAAAAATCGCTGCCGTATTTCGATAACTTTGACTTAGGCCTAAATAAGAACACTTAATTTCCTGGTTTTTTTTTCCACCATCACCAACCACCATTTTTTCTGTTTTCTATAACATTACTTCTGTTTTGCGTAAAACTTTCGGAAATATTCAGAATTTTCACGCCCGAAATCTCCATACAAATTACTATGGAGAAATTTCAGAAACTTTCAGTGACACAAAACAGATGCAATGTTATGGAAAACAGTGGGTTCACGGTTCTTTATTTAAGTTTAGTTTACATATTTAAATAGAGACGACAAAGAAACGAGTAGTCACTTCCCAATTGCACACGGCAACATAATCTACTAGGTAATTTAAATAGTCCTCCATATAGGTACTTTCAAACAAATAAAAGCACAAAGCGCTAATATTAGATAGATTTTGTTTTTAGTAGATTATGTTGCTGTGTGCAATTGCCAAGTCACTCTACTTATTAAAGAAATAAAGAAATGTAATATTGATATGGTTACTATACACATATTGTTAGCTAACTAACAAAGTATCAATTTATGACAAAGTGGTTGGATAGCTGCTCCCATATATAGGTAGGTACTGAATTAACCGACTTGGTTTACATTCGATTTCATAACTTTTTACGGCAGAAAAACTGCGTTGCGAGACTTGGCATTTTTGTACATGTTATGTTTTGATCGGATCTCATTTCTTTTTGTCGGTAATCTTCCTTTTTTCTCTTGTGTGGTTTATGTGCGGCAATGTGGAACTTTTTAAAAGTGCTAATTACCTATTTCATCAATTTAAATGAAGTCTAATTGAGAACTGTAAAAGTAACATGGTAATTACATACAATTTATATAGGATTACAAAGTTACTTATTCAGTTTGTATACCTAGAAAACGGGACTAGAAATTCGGAATATCAGAGATGTTCCTTGTTCTATAGGCTAAACAATAACTGTGTTCAAAATTTGGAATTTGTGGGTCTGCTATAAGTACCTTAGAATTTTATTGATCGGTGAGTCAGTGAGTGAGTCAGTGTCAAAATTAAAGAACTTTGACTTGCAATAATTCTTAAACTGCTGGTTCAAATTTAATGTAATTTGGAAATATATCTATAGATGTAATGTTCTCTTTGTCACTGAAAGTTTAGGTTTCTAGTTTCTTCCACAACGAAGTTAATGGGGGTCGAAAATTACCCGAATGGCTCCGAGAAAAGGATGGTAAGGCCGCGCCTTTGTTTTGCTTAACTTGGCGAGGGCTCTTCCGTGCCCCCAGATATTTTAACACTTTTTAGCAAAAAATGTTAAAATTGACGCCGAAATACAATAACAAAAAACAAAAGAAAACGCGTACCTACTTCTTATTTACTCCTAAGTTATCGAAATACGGCAGTGCTTTTTGCATGTTTTTAGTGATATTCAATATTTTTTAACAATCATCTACATGGTTTATCCTCAATCCGACTTTTTCACTGACTCTTGAAACTCGAGCTAGCCAGACGTTTTTTTTCGTGGGTACCTACTACTTTAGTTTAGTTTTGTTTTCTTTATAAACTTATCATAAGCTCATAACATGATTTCCTGGTACCGTACCCTTAAATAAATAAGAAAACACTGCCCAACCTGGAAATTGAACCCAGGACCCCAAGCTCAGCAGTTGTACAAGATGCTACCTACCTCTAGATTAGACCAACGACGCAGTCAAACATTTGTCTTTAAAAAGAGCTTCAAAAATTCAATATTTAACACGTCATTTGAATGCTATGTTCTAGTATAGCGCTGTACGAGCAAGTATTAGGTATGTATGTCAGTCCGCGGTAAACTCATTGCCGAGAAGATTTGGCATCATGACAGTACCTACATGTTTGGCTCAATTACACGAGGCGAGTTTCTCGCCTGCCAAGAGGCGAGAATTTCCATGCATGTATAGTAAGTGAGACGATGCCGTGCTGCAGTACGGTCAAAATATGTTTATCACCTTAAGTACTATTAGGGTTCCGTACCAAAATGGTAAAAAGGAACCCTTATGATGCGTAATTTAATGAATAGCCGTTCAGTAGTTTTTGCGTGAAAGAGTAACAAACAACCATTCATCCTCTCAAACTTTCGCATTTATAATATTAGTAGGATAGTAGGATAGGAAGTAGGATGTAAGTAGGATGATACGGAACCCTCGGTTTGCGAGTCCGATTTGCTCTTGACCGGTTTTTATTTTTTTTATCTGCTCATTGCACGATGTAATCTGATTTACGACAGTGACAGACTGACAAAATTTAAAAAAAAAAATTATATTTCATAAAATGGCCAGGTCATTAAAAATGTTTTAGGTAGATGTCAACTCGACATTGGTCAAATGTGTATGTTATTTTGATCTTTGTTATCAAGTAATTAAATTTAGTTGTCTTGCAAAAGTTGTCTTGAGTTGATTAAATGAAGGAAAGAATTTGAAACTGACGAATATAAATGAAAGACTTGACTCTACCTAAAATTCAGGTATCCTTAGACTAACAGTGCGGTGTATTTCAGCCCACCAAATACCCGCCATTACGTGAGCGGAAATTAGCGCCAGTCGCGCCTTCCACTTCACCGTCTGCCCCGACCAAACTGCCCGATGCAGTGCGAGGGAGGGTAAGTGTCCGGCCTCGTCTTTGTGTGACGGTGTAGTGCGCAAGCAGTGCAAGGCTGCTTGGGACAAGATGAAAGGGACATGATTATGCTTTGAATGAGCCTGTGTACAATATGCTTTTCAACTCAAACGGTAATTTACTTCAATATGTAGCTACTCGTACATACCGGGCCATTCTTAGTGCAGAAAATTTATTTGCGCTTACACGGGCAACAATGGCTGACGCACAGTTCAAATAGTGGTGCGGCAATACTTTATCAGAGTGGCCGGGCCGGGTGAATATTCGACCTTTTAACCGCCGTCATTACCTTCCGCCAAAAGTTGATGAAAGAGAATATATTTAATGAAATATTTCAGCAATTCCTGATTCTGGTCCTTAAGCAGATTCTGGGAATTGATGAAATATTTCATTAACGATATTCTCCTTCATCAACTTTTGGCGGAAGGTAATGACGGCGGTTAAAAGGTCAAATATTCACCCGGCCACACTTCTTCTTCTTAGCGTTTGTATGATGGCAAAATGTTCAAATAAGTTTGGCTTAAAAATCAGCTGCTCGAACTCCGCTCACTGACGCAGTCATAAGATCATCAAGTGCACAGGTGACAGGGCATAAGTGCATGAAAGGAGCCACCCCGAGCGGCGTACCCTCCTACCTTCTGTTACGTCCGGCGCACCCTAGCCAATGGACTTCTGGTGATTGGCTAATCCTTTCACCACGATGGCAAATATAAGTTCCAAACGACCCTTCTTCAAAACCAGCCTTGTGTGTAATCTCGATCAATATAAAAGGGTTCTCTCAGGATATAGCAGAAATTCTTTCTAAATTATCTCACAAGACGCATTGCGACGCATAGAGACCCATTGGGATTCCACCCCAAAGCAGGCCTCTCATTCATGGACTGTGATTTGTCGCCGAGATCAGGGCCACACTTGAAAGATGAAATTTGCTGGGAGTGGGAAAATATTGCCAGTTTAGGACTCCTTTGAGGGTAACAAATGTTTGGTTCTAGGACAAGCCGGCAGGACATGCCGGCTGTCGGCTTCTGGACAAGCGTGCACCACCATCTTTTCCCACGCAACCTTACACATCCAATCGGAATTTCTCTGATTCGAATCGGATGCAAAAGCAGTGTTACAATGCTCATACCTGATCGCCCCCCAAATATACTTTGATTATTTCAACAGCCAACTCATCAGAATCTAAACAAAAATTACTTAGGTATCTCCAGATCTGACTGTTACTCTTTGTAATTTCAGCAACGGCCATCCGAAATAATAATGGATGAAGTGGTAAGATATTATTTTATTTATAAAACACATTTACATTTATCCCTTTCTTGAAGCATATAAGATGAAAGGGATAAATATAAGGGATGAGTAAGTCACCATGTCTTGAAAATGTTCTGCTGACGATGCAAGTAGGACCTGATCATCTGCGTAGAGAAGACATTTGACAGGCAACTCATTCATCCTCAATCCGCACTCATCCTCTTTCGAACTGGTCAGACAACTATCCATGTACAAGTTGAACAGCCAGTGATGCTCCACAACCCTGTGTAACACTCCTCGAGACGCAAAACCAGTTCGTGTATGTCACATTTATCCTAACAAAAGAACTGGAATCCTTGTATAAAGATTTCAGTGCACGTCCACAGTTCTTTCCTCCACACACTGTCTTTGGCCTTCTTCAAGTCAAGCAGTACCCTAATTGCGTAACACATTATCGATCGGAATCGGTTTCATTTTAACAGTTCAACAACATTCATTGCGTTATTACGTTGTTGAGCTGACAACATTTTCGAACATATGAAGCAATTCATAATGATTCAGATTCTGATCGATAGTGTATTACGCAATTAGGGTGCAGGTCATGGTTTTAGAACGAGAAGAGGATTTATCGGTGTGTGATGTGAAAATAAATGGTACGTGAGTGGAGCAAGTAAGTGAGTTTGTATATTTGGGGAGTATATTTGCAACGGATGGAAAGATTGATGAAGATGTGGAAAGGAGAGTTAGTGCGGAAAGTAAGGCTGAGGAATGGTGTGATAAAGCAATAGCGTAGTTTAAAAGAAGATGTCATGACAAAAATTTAAAGCTTAGATGGTTTGGTAATGTTGCGAGGAGGAATGAAATGAGACTAACAAAAGGCAGATGTGAGTGGAAACACCTAGAGGGGACGGGTACGAGGAGATATAGTGAACTAGTGGTGATGTCCTTCAGAAAGTATGTGAGTACCTACTACGCACCGGGTGTAGTACTTGCAACCGGCGTGCGTGTGTGACCAGATGTATGAACGTAAACGAGGCAAAAGGAGTATGTAAAGATCGTAGCAAAGCGTGAGTTTATGTATATATGTAAGTAAAATACATGTTATTACAGCAATTACTGCACAAAATTAAGAATCTAGACAGCAACTGAGAAATTCTTGACTGGAATCCCAATAGCACTTATCCGGGCTGGGAATCGAACCCAAGACCACGTTTTGACCACATTTTCATGGTTTCAGAAACCTAAGATCAAATCACCTGGAGACATAAGGCACGCGGTGGATGTAAGTGTGTACATCTATAAATCTATATATACATAATATTATAATTTAAAGTAGTTTTGCGAGTCTGTCTGTTTGTCCGCTAAGTTCTACTTAACTACACTATGGATTTTGATGCGGCTTTCATCATTATTTAGAGATTATATTCGGGAAAGTTTATAATGCATTAATATTTAACATATTTACGTGTAGCTTGTCCACTCTGAAATTACACGCCCCACTAGAGTAGACAAGCTATCTAAATATAGGGTCACCGGTAATTAGTGACCGATACTTAAGCACATGATTGTACTCATGATAACAAACAACTTTTATGGGACCAAACCTGAAATCGCGAAATAAAAATCAGCTGCCCCCTACATTTTGACGACTTAAGCGAACGTAAATGTAGGGAGCAGCTGATTCTTTTTGCGATTTCAGGTTTGGTCTCATAGTAAAAGTTGTTTGTTATCATGAGTACAGTCATGTTTAAATATCGGTCACTAATTACCAGTCATGCTATAAATATACCTATTTATAAAATTAACGAGTAGGATTTGGTTTTTAAGTCAAAAACCAAGGTTCTACATATTACAGGAACCTTGGTTTTCGACTTGTCACCTCATAGTTAGATTGTACCCGTTCCTACCAGCCGGTCTATTCTGTAAAAAAAATCTCACCGTGAAAACGTTGGTGAAGTGAGCTGTCATTCCAGCTGATGCTAGGGATTGACACTATTGACAGCTCACTCCACGCTCACCTCACCTAAGTTTTCACGGTGAGTTTTGTACAGAATAGCACTGCAGGAGCGGGTTGTTAGTAACTAAATATTTATTATTTTGCAGACCAACAATCGACTAACCGGTATTAGATCCAAGCTAAATAGATCAGAAGATGTAAGTTGTTTTTTTTTTTTACTATTCGATGTACCAATTTACACGATTGCTCTTATCCCACTGACATAGGGTTCAAATTAAAAAAAATATAAATTATTATACAGAAGAATTCAATGTTGTTTATTTTTGGTTGTCAACAGCAATTTTCGCAAGCACAGAGCAGTTATGGCTCATTAGTAAGTACCTACATTATATTTTACACTGTATGGTAATAAATGAATAATATAGCTTTTGGAACAAAGTTCACTATCGCACGTTATACTCTGCACACTTGGCGAATCAGAGCTAAGACAAAAAAAAGTGTAACATTTTGAGCATCACGAGACTTTTGCTATAGCTGCTATAGTACTCGTATTTGTGTTTGTATGTTTACAAGCGTATGTGTATGTATAGGTGGTATATAACTGTAGTCTAGGCGTGCGGGATGCGCGTCAGCTTTTATAATTCTAAATGTTCTTTTTTATAATACAATTTTATTCCTTTTTTAGGGTTCCGTCGTCAACAAGAAACCCTTATAGTTTCGCCATGTCCGTCTGTCCGTCCGTTCGCAGCTTAGCTTAGGGGCTCTTAGTACTAGAAAGCTATAATTTGGCATGAATATACATATTATTACGCCGACGAAGTGGTAAAATAAAATCATGAAAAAATATTTTTATTTAGGTTTTTTTTCTTGTCTATCCCATGGTGTGGGGTATCGTTGGATAGGCCATTGAAAAATATTACGGGTCTGTGAGAACCATTTTTTGATTCAGAGATCCGTTTGCGTAAAATTAAGCTTTAAATTGCAAATTTTTGTTAAGCTAAATGGTTGCTTTTGGATATATGAAAAATTCACGGCAATAGTACCTACCTATACAGGGTTATTGGTAAAACACCAACAACCTCCTAAGGGGTCATTGTACTCATCATTATGAACAAATTTTACTATGGGACCAAACCTGAAATCGCAAAAAAAAAAATCAGCTGTTCAGTACATTTTGACGAATTATGCGAACATAAATGTACTGAACAGCTGATTTTTTTTCGCGATTTCACTTTTAGTCCCATAGTAAAAGTTGTTCATAATGATGATTACAATGACCCCTTAAGAGGTTGTTGGTATTTTACCAATAACCCTGTATATAACCATAACTGCTATGTAGGCTTTACAAGTTTACGAGTAATAGTCGACCAACTTATAAAATATAAGTTTTTAAATCGACATGGTCATTGACATTATCATTAGAACTTAAAACGGGATATTTACCATGTATATTAATTGATTTGAGTTTCCGATATTTCGGCACTGTTGCAAGTGCCATGATCACGGATAAACTGAAGTTATTGCGGGTGGATGTTTACGAGCAGACAAAACGGTCTACCCTCTTTCTTGTTCGTTTAGTGCGATTGACACCGCTACCATTGTCACTTGTTACACTCACAACTCGATTCTGTTCTCGACACATAAAACTCACTGTGTCCGCTCGCGAACTTTTTTCGGTACTCTTGCGGTCTTTACACAATTGGACCACTGGATTCCAGGCTCTGAAGGCTCTGAAGGGAGTGACAGACAAGGTTGCAAATATTCTTCGGAAATATGCCGTAAAAACTGTTTTCACTCCGTTTAAGAAAGTATGTCAGATGCTGCGTTCGCCGAAAGACAACTTCCCCCTGGAAAAACCCGGTGTTTATAAGGTAGACTGCAGCTGTGGAAGGTCGTATATTGGCCAGACAAAGCGTACTGTGGCGTGTAGAATATCGGAACATATAAGGGCGGTGAGAAACAACGACACACAGAAATCGGCCATAGCTCAACATCTTATAGAATCCGGATCGAACCACTGGATTGAGTTACATAACCCTCAGGTCATCTCGACAGAAAGTCACTACATACCTAGACTGGTGAGAGAAGCGATTGAGATTACTAAATATAAGAACTTCAACCGTGAGGATGGGTTTCAATTGTGGAGAGCCTGGAATCCAGTGGTCCAATTGTGTAAAGACCGCAAGAGTACCGAAAAAAGTTCGCGAGCGGACACAGTGAGTTTTGTGTGTCGAGAACAGAATCGAGTTGTGAGTGTAACAAGTGACAATGGTAGCGGTGTCAATCGCACTAAACGAACAAGAAAGAGGGTAGACCGTTTTGTCTGCTCGTAAACATCCACCCGCAATAACTTCAGTTTATCCGTGATCATGGCACTTGCAACAGTGCCGAAATATCGGAAACTCAAATCAATTAATATACATGGTAAATATCCCGTTTTAAGTTCTAATGATAACTTATAAAATGTACTTGGAAACGTATTTTTTTTTTACAAATTCCATTGAAAAATTACTTATTCAACTATTACAAAGTTAAGTTGGTTTTTGTGATAAATTCATCCCAACTTCGGAACCCTTCATTGTGCGTGGTCCGACACGCACTTGGCCGGATTTTTTTTTTCGATTAGTCACTCAATCGTTGTTTATTTATTTCACCGTGCCTTTTACATATACATAATAATAGGTTGGGGAAAAAGTTTCTTCGCATTTTTTAAGAAAATTCAAAACATTTTTTAATATAGTTTATTTACATTTAACTAAAGTATGTAGGCACCATTTTGTTCGATAACTTTTTGCCATCTTGTAGGTAGGGACATGATCCCATTGCTATAGAAATTTTGGGACTTCTGGTCAAAATACCGCGACAAGTGGTTTTGGCAGTCCTCTCGTGATGTTAACCTGACACTGCCTAAAGAATTCTGAAGAGACCGAAACAGGTGGAAATCTGAAGGTGCAAGGTCAGGACTATACGGCGGATGCATTAACACCTCCCAGCCAAACTCTCTTAATTTTTGCTGAGTGGCTAAAGATGTGTGAGGTCTAGCGTTATCATGATGAAAAACCACACCCCTTCTGTTGATTAATTCCGGCCGCTTTCTCTCAACTTCTTGCTTTAATCTCATCAGTTGTTCGCAGTAGAGTTCAGAATCGATGGTCCTGCCTGGTGGTAACAGCTCATAATGAATAATGCCCTTCCAATCCCACCACACACACAGCATCACCTTGTTGCGAGCATCGATATATATGTACTACGCACTAGATATCGCGATCCGAACACTCGCTGTGTTCGACTGAACTGTACTGCAATCCGTACACCTTACTGTAGTACGACTTTGACATTCATGGAGAGTGGATGCGTATGGGGCGGTGCTAATAATAGGTTAAATACGATTATTCGAAGAAAAGTGTGAACCTGGACGTAAATAACGATTCAGAAGGCAAGTATGTAAAATAATTTGTTGCTTAAGTGAATAAATAGGTAATAATATCGTAATATCACAAGAGAAAAGATAAATCTTCATTTAAATGCCACGCCATCTACAATCATAGACTAAAAACATGCAGATGTTCCATTACAAAACGGGTTGTAGGTAAAAATAAACGTCTGAACATAGGCTTCACATGGCATTTTTAGAAAGTGTGTTAATTTGTTTAATTGTTTTAAAACCAGTTTAATATTTTTTAATAATTATTTTACGTTCTTTCTTTTTAGTTTATAATATCAAATAAGTTTTGACAAATTTCAGAAAATATGACGACGTGCGTATTTGGATACTGCAAAAATACATCAAGAAGTGTCAGCGAATCATCAGGTGTCTGTTTTCATAGGTAAGTTTATGTTTATTCGAGTATTTACTGCGAAAAGTGTGAAAGTTTATTTCGAAATTATTTTATATAATATATTAAAAGTAGAAGTAGAAGTAGTAGTAGTAATTATTTAATATAATTTGCTAAACACGGGGACATAATTTTTTGGTCACAGTTTCACATTAAAATGGGGTTCTAATTTTGGTGGTTATTTATTATTTTTGGGTAAACAACAATTAATTTTGGTGTTATTTCTATAACATACGAGCAAAATGTAATATTTTTGGTTTTAATTTCACTTTAAACTGGCATTAAAAATTTGGTGCACATTTATTATTTTTGGTGGTAAAAAGTATTTTTTGGTGCAATATTTCATTAGATCTGATGCTCAGTTAAATACTAGCCATTTTTTATCGTAAATAGTTTTAGTCATTCGTTAGCACTTAGGTATTACGCGAGCTAGTAGGTATTCAGATTCGTACTTAATTTTGCACGTTTGTAGGTGATATTGCATTATTTTTACTGTTACTAAGATCTCGTCCCTTTCAGTCATTCACATATATACCTATATATTTCAGGTTTGTTCATCCGGGTCATCCGAAAAGAGAAAAATTGATAAAAATCCTTCAAAAGGGTAGAAGCGAAGACACGTGGCTTCCTATAAAATATTCGTTTGTGTGCTCTGCACACTTTCGAGCTGGTGATATTTATACGACTAAAGCTGGAAATCGTTTTATTAAGAAGTCAGCTATTCCTTGTAGTAATCCTTTAGAATATGCTGACAAAAAATCTCTTTCAGCATACCTGCGATAGGACAAAGGATAAAAAGAGATGTAGACAACGTGTAAGAGTAGAAGAGAAAATAAAATACATAAAATCTAAAAAAAACAATTCACTTAGCAAATAAAACATATAATAAACTATCAACTCTGACGAAATGGAAAGATAGTGTTCTTTTACTGTAGTAGCTAGTGGATAGTGGTCTTTTACTTTTCTACTTTACCATTTTATTTATTTAAACACTTATAAATTTTGAAACAGAGTATGAATTTACTCTAACGAAGTTTTGTAGGTACAAAAGCCGTATCGTGGCTGTATCTCTCCTGCGGTGTATGATCTATAAGGGCTTCACGTTGTTTCACTACGTTGAAGGAAACACGTAAGCGCCATGAAATACCCGGCGCTTACGACGTTTTGGTCGCGAGAAAACTGTAATCTGTAAGCGATCTAGCGCTTCATGTTTTAATAGTTTGGTTAGACGACATAACTAATGTTTTAACGCTGCAGCGAACTTTGGTTTTAATTCTTTCCAAAATGGAGCAAGACTTTTGTTTACGATAGCTTCTCTATCCGTATAGCTCTATGGTTGCGAGTTAACCCGGGTTTCGCCACAGTCTGTGAAGCCTGACCGGCCTTTGACCACGACCTTTTTCACACGTTCTTGTCATACGTGATCCACTTTTCATCACCAGCTTCTTCAAAAATGGTTCGGTTTCATTAAGTCGTAATAAAGAATCACAAATGAGTACACGGTTCATTAGGTTTCTTTCAGTGAGCTCGTGAGGTACCCAAATGTCGAGCTTTTTTGTGTGCCCAGTTTTTTTCAAATGCGCCAAAACTGTTTTGTGTTCAATTTCCAGTTCTTCAGCTACGCCGTAACTACTGATATGCCGATCTTGCTCCACTTTTTCAAAAATGGCATCCATTTTATCCGATAGGGCGACCAGAGCGACGTGCATCTTTGACATCAACTTTCAATGATACCAAAACCAGCCAGATACAAATAGTATAGCCAAAGAGATTTTATTACAAGTTCATACATACTATAATGCGAAAAGACTTTTTCCCCAAACTAATGTACAGCGAATGGAACTTCGTTCCAACCGGGTGTCTCACGATACTTCAGTTTTATAAAAATCAACCAAAAAGAATCCGTCTGAAACCCCTGAACCTGATGTTAAACCATCTGAATGAAACATTTTTTTTTTTAGAGAAGCGTTTTGTCCCGGTTACAGGACAAAACGGGCAGTCGATTTACCGTAAGTAAATATTAATTTAAGAATTACATTTTAAACTTATAAAAAAATGTTAGCTATCAATAATTATGTGTATTCTTGAAGCAAACACATGGCGGGAATCAGCGTTCTTTTATTGCAAAACTAAGGAAAGCCAGTGAGTTATCTAATATAATAATAGCTTAACTATGTAGTAATTAACTAATATCTTATTATTGTTGTACGATGACTTGCATCATGATTAGTAATTAATCATCATTATATTTCATGTAGGTATATACCTAGTCTTGCTATAAATATTGTCACGAAGAATTTTTTTTGTTTTATTGCAAATAATATTTATTACTTTTACAATGTGTTACTTTAATACATAAATATAAAACAATTTAAAATATTAAAAGCTTATTCGAAGTGGTCTCCATTGGCTGCAATACAGTCCTTTAAACGTTGAGGCCAGTTATCAATAGAAGCACGCACTCTTTCCATGGGAAAATTCTTCACTGCCAATTGTTTTAGGGACTCCAAATTATCATGGCGTTTAGAGCAAGCCGTACTCTCTAAAACTGACCATAAATCATAATCCAGCGGATTAAGATCGGGACTAGACGACGGCCAGTCTTCAGCTGTGATGAAGTCCGAAACGTTCACATCCAACCAAGACTGCGTGGACCGAGCTTTATGACCCGAGTCTTGTTGGAAAGACCATACTTGGTTATTGAACATGGTGTTGTTAAGGGGCTTAACTACGTTTTCAAGAATGGTATCTTGATACACTTGTGCCGATGTTTTGATACCTTTTTCACAAAAATATGGCTCAGTCACTCCTTCATAGATAACACCTCACCAAACCATCACTGAAGTCGGATAATGCCCACGTTGCACTCTGTCGACTAATTGGGAAGCTTCCTTAGAGCTTTGAGCATAAATACGGTCATTTTGTTTGTTAAAATGTTGCTCAATTGTAAAGTTTTTCTCATCCGTAAACAAAATTTTTCTGTGACCTCCCTTTGCGTACCGCTTCAGTAGTTGTTTCGATTTTACCACCCTATTCTTTTTTAAATTATCAGTTAAAAAATGACCAGTGCTTCTCTTATAGGCTGCAAGTCCTAAGTCATCTTTTAAAATTTGCGACATGGTTCTGGGTGCTATCTTCATCTCCCGAGATAAAATCTTTTGCTTTCGGACAGGATTTCTTCGAATTCTTTTCCTTACTGCTTTGACTACCTTTTTCGTACGAACACTACGTGGACGGCCAGATCTTTTTCTGTCACAAACAGAGGAGGTCTCATTGTATTTATTAATAGCCCGGTACACAAACATTTGACTAATACCAAGCGTATGGAGAGTTTTAAAAATTGCATTTGGCTCCATACCAACTTTGTGTAATGCAATCACAGCGATTCGGTTCTCTTTATCACCCCACTCCATTTTACTAACGCAAAATATTGTACAGTGTATTGGCGCCAAAATTAGAAAACTCAATGAACAATCGTATAAAAATGACAGATTCCAAATTCAAATGTAATATCTTTCTTATTTTTAATTGTAACAGTATTTATGGCCAGACTGTGTATATGTATAGTACTTTTTTTGCGTGTTGGTAAAATTTCCCAGTAAATATTTTATCATCCAATAACATTTCCAACTCTGCTTTATGGTTTTTTTGCGTGAATTATACAGAGTTACTAATAACTGTGTGTTTTAACGTATATATTTACAAACAAAAAAAAAAAATAGTGTATGTAGTATATCAGTTATCTGGTTTCCATAGTACTCGTACAAGCTCTGCTTAGTTTGGAATCAGATGACCGTGTTTTAATAATGTCCCAGGTTATTATTATTATTATATAAACTGTTCTTAAGCATGTTACAGTAGTGCAGCCAAAAATATCTGACTACTCTTCGCAACATAAATATCTAAACACTCTAATTTCAATATTTCAATAGAGAAGTATGGAAGCAAAAGACATGTTGCGCCGACCCCAAATAAATTGGGACAAGGGCAGGAGAATGAAAACCGTATGTTTTGAGATTGTCTTTTGTTTACCATGAATACAAAACATTAGCATGATGCCAGCAAGAAAATACATGTTGCTGAAATAATGTTGAGTTATTTTCCAAAAAATACGCGACATAACGGTTGTAAAAGAAAGCTTGTTAAGACCCATCGCCAAGCGCAAAGTCACTTATTCTATCCATCATTGCATTGTTTTTATTACGGGGCCACTCCTGGGAGCCGACCGAGACATATTAATTAATAAGATTACACTTGAATGAAACAAGAGGGGCCCGTAATAACAGCTGCGCGGTTCGAAGGTTCAGCTATGCTTGCCTGGCTCGGTCCCTGGATGGGTGACAGTCCTTACATAAGTACCGAGACCCCTCCGTGTCTCGAAAAACACCTTAAACCGTTGATCCCAGCTCTCATTCGTAGATTTTTGACAATGGGTGCGGGTAGTCAGAAGTTTGAAAGTCTGACAACCAGTCTTACCAATTGGGTGTTACCCAGTCACTGGGTTGTGGAAGTCAGATACGCAGTCGCTCCAGGTAAAATAGAGATAATAATAATAATAATAACCTGGGACATTTCACACACGGTCATCTGATCCCAAACTAAGCAGAGCTTGTACTATGGAAAGCAGGTAACTGATATACTACATACACTACTTTTTTTTTGTAAATACATACTTATATAGATAATTACACCCAGACTCAGAACAAACAGACATGTTCATGCACACAAATGTTTGTCCTGGATGGGAATCGAACCCACGACCTGCGGCATGATAGGTGGTATCTTAACTAACCACGCCAACTGGCCTGTCAAAGATATCCAGCTGCATCCAGTTAGACTGGTAGCTGAGCCCAACATAGTTGGGAAAAGTTAGACAGCTGATGACACTTGAATGCAACAGGTAGAACTGTTGATGGCCCACCGAAAGACACAGACAAGAACGAGCCCACTGCCATGGAAACATATAAGAAGTATGAAAATATTAGCAACGCAAAAGGTGACGTACTGCTTATTTATTTGAAATACATTTCTGGGATTTTCTGAATCTGGCTACTGGCTAGATTTGCTGGAATAGTATGGATAAGAGGGCTTACCATACATGTGTTTAGGTCAGTATTAGACAAAAAAATAACGTGCCATGCGAAATGTAATGCAATTTTGTACCTTTTGCGCACAAAACTGCACCTGACCAGAAGGCTTAGCATGACTACTTCTATCTCTACGAAGAGTAGACACATCTCTTTCTATACAAAGTGACATTTAGTTTCTCCATTTTTGACATCGCACCGTAGAAACAATTCTACAACTTGTCATTTTGACTTTCGATTCTAACGATCTTTGTCTATGTCCTTTCTTATATAGGCTATTTCGAAAGAAAGTTTTCTATCCTAAACTGTCAATATCACACTGACAACTGATAATTAATAATAATAATAATAATAACCCCACCGCTGTATCTCTACGTTGACGTCGTGGTGGGGCTTGCGCGCTCCGAACTTTAGGTCTGTGCCGGTAGAATTTACTTTGCCGGAACGGGTCTAGGATGAGGAGCCAGACCAAGAGAGTTACAGAAACCCGCAGGGCAGCATGTGGCGAGCTGTTGGTCAGTAGCGACCCCACGGACCCTATTTCCCGGGAGAAATCTTGTCCTCATCTCTGGCTTGCCTTAATTGGCCGGCTGGAGTGAACACTGACGAGGAACAGAGCTCCCACCTCATTCTTGCCTTTATTGGCCGGCTTGAGTGGAGATTCGCAAGAGCAAACGTGCTCGGAGGAAGGAAGTATTCCAGTAAGGTGCTGGTAGGGATCTTGACCGTACTTCCGGGATTATCCTGATAGCCGTGGAATACCTCTCCACTCCTACGCACCTCAGGAAGTGTTGCCCCCTTGTCGCTACGTCACTATGTGCTAGCGGCCGTTTCCGGGGGCCCATTATTGAGTGTGCAAGTCACCTCCTGCCATTTTATCCGTGTATAATTGTATAACATTGGTCAGGCAGGGGACATAGTTATTCCATAGTTTAAGTAACCCAATGCACTTTAGCAACTCAAACCCATAGCCCAATATGTTTAGTTTTCACGTACAGCAATAGTCCTGCACCAACCGGGGGTTGTCCTTGGGTGCATTTGCATAGCGCATATAGGGATAATCGTCGGTTGGTGCCTCCTCATCATTTAAAACTTTGTAAGGGGCCTCTGCGAGTTGGCTTCAACTCCTCGTACGCCTTCCAAAGGTCCGGGACCCCAGGGTCCCGAGAAATATGGAATAATAATAATAATATCCTAGGACATTGTTCACACACGGTCATCTGATCCCAAACTAAGCAGAGCTTGTACTATGGAAACCAGATAACTGATATACTACATACACTACTTTTTTTTTGTAAATACATACTTATATAGATAATTACACCCAGACTCAGGACAAACAGACAATTGTCTAGGGTAGTGAAAACAATCTAATTTTGTAATCGCCAATATCTACAAAATCATATTTTTTTTTGCTCTTTTTTGCTTATATCTCGAAAACTATGTGTCCTATCGCAAAAATAATGAAAATTTTGGCCCCGTTATAAAATCTATCACCCCATAAAACAATACACGGAGGCAATATTTTTCATATTTTTCATACCTACAAAAAGTAAAAAAATTCCATAAAACATTTTGAGAATCTCATCTTTCCGGGGCTCGCCTCCGCAGTTGTATTTATATGCGTGATTTGTAAAAATTGAGAATCGAACAAAAAAAATCCTACGAAAAACAAAGAATTCTGAGTCGAATTATGTAAAAAAGTGAATTTCCTAAAAGTGCAGTTGACTCTTTCTACTTTGTTGCCGTCGTACTGTCTACACGGTGACCTCATTTTTGTCTACTCTTCCGTCGACAAAATCTCTATGGTCCTGCAAATGATTATGTTAGGCCCATGTCTAGCATAATGGTTCTCTGCTAAATATGTGATAGTGAACAATTACAGGTAAAACAGAGTATTCGCGGGTCGCTGCCTACACATCGCAAATAGATTGGTGAAGCTCTTAGTTTCTTATCGGAATGATGTAACTAACCTACTTTACAATTAGCACCTTTTTAAATCATCTTCTTACATTTTAGGCTCAAATAAGGCAGAACAGACTAAGAAGGTCACAATATTATCAAGATATGTTGATACTGAGATTGAAGAACCGATAGGGGTGAGAAAAACACACAAATATATTATTCTAAGTAGTCATCGTCAGTCTCTTTAGGGAATTAACATTGTCACATGCTTACAAACTAGATACGATATTACAGACAGCCAAAAATCATACTTAATTTATTAAAACTTTTTGTTTGGTACACGACGCGGACTTGGACCACTTGGCATTCTCTACCAGCCATTCTTTGTGTGAGAAATGAGTGTCCCTTTAATTTATGGCACTGGCCACCAAAATTCACACGAACTGGATTAAAAGGCACTGAAGCAGAGATAAGACGAGAGAAACGATGTGAATTTCAACCAAGGTCGATTCCTGCACGTCAAATTCATTTATTTGCTAGAATGTTGGTTTACAATGTATGATCTTAAAACTGTAATGGCCCCTTTACATGCTACCATTATACTATGGTGTGCAAATATTTAATATTGTCCTGTACAATGCTACTCTTCTATAATTAAAAAAAAAAGACAACAAGAACAAAAGAAGGAACAAATTAATTAACTGATGTCAAAGTTACAGCTATGTCAGTTCAAGAGATAAAGATTAATATAATGTCAGACTAAGAATATATACTACTTACTCAAAACAAAATAAGAGCCACTTGTTATTTTTACATTTCAGTGTAATTTAAAGAACATTAACTAATTGCTAAGTAGCAAAATATTGATGTTACGAACTCTTCGATATCTAATTTCTTTGATGTTATGCTTGAGATCAAATGACCTTGAATTTTAAATTTTCTTATAATCTTTTTCTGAATTTACTTTAAGTATTGTTTCGATTAGCGGCTTGGTATTCTGAAAATTCTCTCTTGCGTTAATATGCCCTTAATACGAAGACACAATTACTGCAACCAGAGTCGTTACAATAATCCAAGAAGGAAATTCGCAGCGCTCTGTGTGATCAATGTTTTACGAAACTAAAAGTTATTTCTGAGTTGGAGTTTAAATGTGCTGACCATCAATTTAAAACAATTGCAGACAATGAAAAATGTAAATAAAATAATATTTAAAAATAATTGTTTTATTTAAATGTGGTTATGGATAGTCGATAAAATCCTTTAGACCCGTAATGTTGAATTCCTAAAATGTTGAGCAGTATCAAATTATTAATATCATTTTATAGTAAGAAATAAGATGTCTAGATGTCGTCGCCGTAAGATAAAACGAAAACAAACGACTTACCAAAGTTGCCCGATTTGATAATCGTCCGACGAAATTAAGTTATGTTACTTAGCCACTGGCTAGGGTTCATTGTCATCGTTAAAATAACGTGAGTCTCTTTCCTGCGATATGCCAGATAAAATCGGTATAATTAAGACTGTTGCTATTTGTACATGCGTCATAGGCATAACAATTGGGTACTATTCCCGTGTTATGTGGATAATATGGTTTATACTCGACATTTGCTAGATACTCCTCCAGCTTATGGATTAGAGAATATTAACCCCGGAAGAGATCCAGCTACCACAATCACCGAAAACTGGACCTGACAACATATAACACGCGTACACTCCGGATCGACGAGAAGATCACCGAACTCGAGGAAGAATTGAGCAGGTTACATTGGTTATAGTAGGGTTATTTGAAGTCTGAGACCGAAGAGAGGGGGATGAGTCGATAATCCTCAATTCTGGAAACTTAACACACTTATTGTATTACTGTTACAGCCAATTACTGATTCACAATTTTTTTTAATAACTATACAAAGAAAAAATTCCAACAGAAACTTAGAAAACTAAACATAATATTTAAGACTCGTGAGAAAAAAATATTTTTTATCCAAAATACTTAAATAAATTGTTAACATTTTTATAAATCATACAGGGTTTGAATGAATGATACGCCAGTATTTTAATTTTATTTGTGTATGACAACAATATATTTCTCGAAGCTTTATACCTACATTACAGATAGAAAATACGCCTATATTTTTGTTACACTTTACACTACAAAAACTCCATAAAAGTAGAAAGTGGGTCTTTTCATTTTACAAAAAAAAAAAAAATTGAACACAAATAAAACCAAGGGCAATGGTCCTACGACTTCGGTGCCATAATAAGAAATGCGAAGGCGGAAAAGTTCTAACTGATGAGAGCACAATTTTTGTTTGGTTAGTACTTCCTCGTTGACAATTGTTATCCATTGCTTGCTGTTGAGCCAGGGACCAAAGACAATTTACATTGCTTCTATGTTGTTCCACGGCAAAAGAGAACAAACAATCAAAAGAAAAACAATAAGCCGAATTGTAGAGTCGAGAAATAACTACTTTTATAATAAATAAACAACAATACTTAATAAGAACAAATTAAGCTGTGCGGCGCATCTGTGCAAGAACGGGCCGTTACTCAGCAAAATGCCGTGACGTCGGACGAACCTATCGTCAACGACGCTGATTTTTAGCAACTACCTTGAATGACGTAATGACGTCCGTCCTGTGTGACCCTCACCAATATTTTCCTTAATTACGGCCCATGTGCAACTTTAAAGTATTTAGAGGTTAGGTTACAATAACTTGTTTTCCTCAAGAATGGTGCGTTACCTTTTCATGGGAGATGTGGTAACCCCCCTCCTTCTGCCAAACCATACTAAATTCCTCAAAATAGGTCATTTAAAAATTCATTAAAAAAAAACTATGCATTTCCTAAACTTCCCCCATGCGGGGGGATCTCCACTCCCTCCCCCTTCAAATATACAGTATGTTAACCAACAGAGGGCGTTCCCGTTAACCTGCAATAGTATAGCATCCATACATGCTAAAAAAAATATTACCATTCGAAAACAAAATGGTTTTTATTTTTTTTAATATTAAAATATTCACTAAAAATGTTAAATTGATACGTAAAAGAAACACTCTGTACACGCGTACTTGAAGGACGGAAACATCGCAATTTAGTTTTTATTTTTAGTGAATATTTTTATATTTTTTTGAATATTTTAGTGAATATTTTAATATTAAAAAAAAATAAAAACCATTTTGTTTTCGAATGGTAATATTTTTTTTAGCATGTATGGATGCTATACTATTGCGGGTTAACGGGAACGCCCTCTGTTGGTTAACATACTGTATATATACACACATATATGTACCCTTACATAAAGTCCTTCCGAGTATGTAGCTGTATGATTAATTATACTGTTTATTTGACTTTTTTCTGTAAAAAGTAGAGATACCGTTTTCTTATACAGGATCTTAATATTCTCTTTGTCAACCATTTATGGTTCCATTTTCTTGAACAAGGCAAGGCTTGAAATTGAATAAGCATGTCAAAGACAAACTCATGACCAATAGCGTCAAACAAAAACAGTATTTGGAGGGTGCGGAGATTGCATATGTCCCAGAATACATTTACCTCGGCCAAATAGTCTCCTTCCAGGCGAGACAAGAAAAAGCAGTTGCTCGCCACACTGAAAACTCCTGGAAGAGCTATTGGTCGATGAAAACTCTTATGAAAGGAGATCCTCCAATTTGCCATAAACGCAAATTAATGGACATGTGATTTTCATACGACGCTCAAACCTGGTCTTTGACAGTTCAGCAGAGGGCCAAGCTCGAGATTTGCCAGCGAGCGGTGGAACGCAGTATCCTCGGAATTCGACTTAGCGACCGGATACGGAACAGTACGATACTGGGATCTAGACACAAATCGCAAACGTCACCCAATAAGCAGCCAAGCTCAAATGGGACTTGGCCGGACACGTTTTCCGCATGTCGGATGCAGAGTGGGCTAAGACCACCACAACATGGGTTCCTGAAAACGTCCAACGGCATCGCGGAAGAGCCAGGCGTACATGGCGGGACGAACTTGACGCGTATAGGAGGGGTTGGTCGATATTGGCTCAGGATCGAGTTGAGTGGAAAAGGAAAGGGAGACCTTTGTCCTGCAGTGCGACAATACAGGCTGAATATTATTATTATTATTTCGTTTATTCATATTTTCTTTTTTGGAGGAGCTTGTGGCTAAGTAATAACAGCCGCACGGGTCGATCCATCAGGTTAAGCTACGCTTGCCGGGGTTGGTCTGTGGATGGGTGACCATCTTTTCATAACGGGAATCCTCCGTGCCTCGGAAAGCACGTTAAGCCGTTGGTCCCGGCTGTCATTCGTGGATCTTTGACGGTCGTTACGGGTCGTCAGAAGCCGGAAAGTCTGACAACCAGTCTTACCAAGGGGTATCGTATTACCCAGTAACTGGGTTGTGGAGGTCAGATAGGCAGTCGCTCTATGTAAAATACTGGTATTCAGCTGCATACGGTTAGACTGGAAGCCGACCCCAACATAGTTGGGAAAAGGCTAGGCAGATTGATTGATACATATTTTCTTTTCTTATAAAATACATTTAAAAATATATAAAATAGTAGTCCGCCGGTGTCGGGAGCAGGGTCCAAGGCACCGGTGGTTAGGGCTGCAGAGATAGGAACCTCCTCACGATGCGGGCCGTATCAAGGAGTACTGCCTTCTGAATCTGGCCCTTGATCCAACCGCCTAACGAGAGCCTTGAGAGATGGTGGTCGAGGCTTTCGGCCATCAGGCCATTGGCCGTTACGACAATCGGCACAATGACAGCCGAGCTCACATTCCACATGTCAACAACCTCGTGTGCTAAGTCGAGATATTTTATTTGTTTCTCTTTCTATTATTTATTATTATTATTTCTAGTTGACCTTTTTATAGTGTTTATTGGGAAACAGATTATTGCAAGTTATTTTTTTTCGTATACGTCTGAGAAGGTCGTCTTAACTAACACACTATCTATATTCTCAGGACGTTTCTACAGAGCCAACTGAAATCGAAATTCAAGCCCCAAAGTTAGAGATCACAGTTCTCTGGTTAGCTTTGAACGAGGAGTGTGAAGCTATGATAAACCCGTCTGTACAGCGGTTATACGTCGCGTATACCTTTCTGGGAAGATCCGGCGCTGAACTGGAGACCCCGGTCAGCTTGCCCAAGCCGAAGCATTATGTGGAAAAGTGCTATTTTAACTTTAGGAAAGGTAAGTTGAAAAATTCAGAATATACACATACATTTTGTTTCAAAAGATAGAATTATGTGTAAAACTAATATTCCAATTTGATTCCCGGCGTTTAAAAGTTATAGGAAAATACCTACATATATGTTGAAGTTTTGACCTAATGGTATTTAAATCATGAGCATGGATAGATCGATTGAATACTCGTTATTATTTATTGTACTCCATTTATAAAATAGATAACACAATAGTTATATGGATTGTGTGGAAGAAGCTTGGAAGAAAGTAAACACTGATATGACGGCTGAAAGACATTGTAGTCTAACCATAGATTAAGAAAGAAGGAGATATGCCCAATAGTTGCAAATTTATAGGAACCCGGTGTCTGCAGTTTGTCCCTTCTACAAATGACAAATTGAAGAATAAACCTATACCTAATAGTAATATTATTAATTAGGCAATCGACATTGTTGTCGATAGCCTACGTCAGTGAACTACACAAGCACATCCTTAACTCGTCGTAAATTACAGTTGGCGTACTACGTAATGCATCTACATAAATAAAGTATCGTTTTGTGAGTTTTACATTGCTTGTCCCCAGTCCCTTAGCGACATATTTAGGTAGTGGTCAAGAGGCAATGTATTTACTGCAAAAATAGTACAGTCGCTCTGATATAAGAAAACAAAAATAACGTAGTAAAAGCAAGAAATATTTTGCGATGTTGTTTTTCATGATTTTAAAGACAAATATAGTAAAACACTTTTACTTATATATGATAAGTGATTCCATGATTCATAATGTCTTTAGTTTGGCTTCGGTTTTTACAAGAAACCACTGAACAACACAGCATTCTTAAATGTTATCACGCTCGTGGCCGAAAGCGCAATAGTTCGCAGAAACGGCCATTTGCCTGTGACATGAGCAGTATGATCACGACGTGCGGACACCGACACGCTTCCATGCCACTTCTCCTGTTTTTTTTTTATATTTCTATGAGTCTAACCCTAATTGCGTAACACACTATCAATCAGAATTTGAATAATTTTGAAGCAAATTGCTAAACCATTGCTTCATGTGTTCGAAAAATTTGTCTGCTCAACAACGTAAATAACGCATTGAATTTTGTTGAACTATCAAAATGAAACCGATTACAACAGTGTGTTGCTAAAAAAACTAAAGTTATTTTTCACTTTGTAGTTTTTTTTTTATGTCAGTTGTTTTTTTTTTTGTAAAAGTTTTTTATTTTTCGCTTTTTAGTTGTGGTATTATTCGTGTACTAAGAACTTGCTAGGTAAATATTATAACATCATAAACATAGATGTCGTAGATTAAAAACATATTAATATTGTAACCTGGACCACAGACAATATAATACTATGCCTGCACTTAGATAATACTAGTCTGAAATCGCCAACCCGTATCGAGCAAGCGTGCTGATCAATGCTCGTGCCTTCTCTGGATGAGAAGAGGTCATTGCCTTACAGTGTGACAGTAACAGGCTGGTATTATTAATAAATTTAATATTGAAGCTAACCCATAAACTACTCAAAGTCAATCTGCCTAGTCTTTTCCAACTACGTTGGGGTCGGCCTCCAGTCTAACCGGATGCAGCTGAATACCAGTATTTTACATGGAGCGAGTGCTTATCTGACCTCCACAACCCAGTTATTGGGTAATACGATACCCCTTGGTAAAACTGGTTGTCAGACTTTCGAGCTTCTGACTACCCGTAACGACTGCCAAAGATCCACGAATGACAGCCGGGACCAACGGCTTAACGTGCTTTCCGAGGCACGGAGGAGTCTCGGTATGTAAAGATGGTCACCCATCTACGGACCAACCCTGGCAAGCATAGCTTAACATGATGGATCGACCCGTGCGGCTGTTATTACTTAGCCAAGAGCTCCTGAAATTACTCAAAATATATTATATTTGACGCGTTTGTGGTGCCTGCCTCTAGTATCGCAAATGTCAACAGGCGACGGAGACCGCTTACCGTATAAAAGTGGACCGTCGTCGGCTGGTTCGCCAATAACTAACAAAATAACCTTTTCTAGTTTTCGATCTTTCGAACTCGGATCTTCTAAAGCTAGGCCACATGGCCCGGTGTCGCGCCGGCACCTCAGTCTCTGGAAATGAGAAAGACTGCATCATCTTCTCTGTCGTCAGCGAACCAGCAGATGACCCACTCGGCATTGAAAGCTGTGAGGATATTGGGTGAGTATGCTCTCTACCAAAAGTGCATGAAGTTAGTACATAAATCAATAAACACTTCACACGACAGACGTCCTAACCACCGTACTCGCCGGCGAGTACCACCGCGACGTCAATCCCGCCGTCCCTTGCACTCGCCGCCCGTGCGTGCAAATAGCTTTAAACGCCCCTAATAATAATAACATACCAATGGTACAAGTCTCCACTTGCTTAGTAGTCAGTAGCGCCCTAAGCCTAGGTTCGAGTCCCACTATGGGACGCCCTTAGCTGTGCTACTTACCTTTGTTTTCTTACCCGGCGAGAGGCCCTTCAGGCCCCGCAAAGGCTCCCGGAGTCAATTGTAATAGGTCCGCATCAAAAAAAAAAAAAAAAAAAAGCATAAATAATGTCTCTACTAACTTTACCTATGCTCTTATAAAACAAGTGTGCAAAACAGAGCTTACATGCACAGAAAATACGCATAATCTGTAACTGTCTCAAATTTTTGGGGCAGATACGCGTACCTGTACCTGGGCGATTTGCTCGCGTACAGCTCGGGGAGCCCGGGCTACACGGAGGTGATCCCGGTGCGGACCGCGCGCGGGGCCGACTACGTGTGCGGCGTGCTCGCCGTGCGCCTCGACGGGCTCGATGTTGTGCACCGCTGTCTGCTGCTCACGCTTGATAAGGTACGTACAATCCCCTTATGAAAACCCCGATCAGTTTTGGACTTAGTCACATTAAACTCGTTAATAGTCAATTCTGTAGGTGAAAGCTAAAGGACCTTAAGTCCATTTTTATTTTTACAGCCTTAAGGAACAATATTTGTCAAAAATATATCACAATATAATAAGCTTAATAAACCTTCATAATCATATTTTTTTCTACAACGACACACTGTTTACTTTTTATACACGGTCGATTTTAATATCTAATTTCGGGTACCTATAGACATCTTTAATGAGCTCTACTGAATAATTTATAAAATGTCCTTTAGCTTTCACCTACAGAATTGATGTAATACGTCAATTTTTTTACGTCGCCATTTGTATTCTGCAAATTATGTGAATGTTTTAAGTATGGTTAAGGTGTTCATAAATCGACCGTACATACACGGAGTGATCCCGGTCCGAGCTGGCACAGGTCGGAACCGCTGAATCCTTCCAATGGTGGACAAAATACCGTGATTGTGACAAAAACGCGTGGCAACAACGGCCAAAAACAATTATACTTCGTTGCGAACCCCGATATTATATATTTTGCTTAAAATAGAAAGAGTGAACTCGTTTAATAGTGATATTGTACACTTTTTAGTCTGTCTGTACAGAATTAGAGGCATGTGCATCCGGGTTCCTTCCGAGTACATACGTTGAAAGTATATTCTTCATTTCAGATTGGCGGACATTCAACGTAACTGTCAACAAGTAACTGTTTCTTTTGTATCCTGTTATTTTTGTACTATGTAAATTAAAGTTGTTTATTTATACTATGCGATTGTGTTATTGTTTTTAGGGTTCCGTACCTCAAAAGGAAAAAACCTAACCCTTATAGGATCACTCGTGTGTCTGTCTGTCTGTCTGTCCGTCTGTCACAGGCAATTTGCTACGAATCTAATTGACCGATTAAGTTGAAATTTGATACACTTATGTATTTCTGTGACCCAAGCACGGACATGTAGCGTAAATAAATTAATTTTGAATATGGGGGTCAATTTTTTTGCAAATAAGAAAATTTAAAAAAAGTTTTGCAAACTGTACCGTGTGACATATCAAATGAAAGGGCTTACTGTGAGGGTCTCAAATATTTTTTTTTTATAATTTTAAAATAAATCACTTTAAAGTTATTTAAGAAAATAGACGAAAATTGACCATACCAGGGGGTATCTCCGAAAGTACAGAGCCTAAAATTTTGAAATAAAAAATATAGAAAATATTCCTATAGATTACAAGAAAACTTATAAGAAATATATGGTCAATATTGTGCATACAAACTTACATTTGCAGTTGGAATGAATGGGAGAATATGTTTTTCAACTACAATGTTAAGTTTGTTCTTGGGATTCATCCCAACTACGGAACCTTTCATTCTGCGTAGTCCGACGCGCACTTGGCCGGTTTTTAATTTACTGTACTTCTATTGTACTTCCCGTTGACTTAAAATCATGAAATTTGGCAAGAAGCAAGGTCTCACAGCACAAGTAAAGGAAAAAGTACGAAAATCGTTAATTTGTAGTTTTATCACAAAAAAGTAGTTTTTTGCGATTAAAAACAAATTTTCAGTTGGAGAATTGATCGTGACGTTTAAGGGAGAATATATTTTTCAACTAGATACAATGTTAAGTTTGTTTTGGGATAAATTCTTTTCAACAACAGAACCCTCATTGTGCGTCGACCAACACGCACTTGGCTGGTTTTTTAAATTCACATTTATACACATAGATACAAGTTTTCGCCGCCACTCATTTGTCATTAGGTGTGTCAGTAACGCTTGGCACTTGACGCCCAGACGGGTATTGCAGGCTCAAAATGGCGCTACATAGTTCACATACCACAGAAAATTAAACTCATTATCTTTCAACTGATGCAAAAACATTCGGCTATCGATTCAAGTGGATTTCAATACAAACGTGATAGGTTATTGGAAGTTCAGAACGTAGTGACGGTATCAAAATACTTGCGAGTGTACGCAGTCACGGGTGTGTTTGGGCGAGAGACGCACGCGCGCGCGTCGACACCAATAGTTCGGCGATCGAACCGTTTCGTAATACTCCTGTAATAGTCGCTACCGACCCCATTGACACGACCTCTCATGTGTATATACCCACATCCCAACCATCTCGTGTGTGAAGTGAAGTGAACGTTAACAACGATTATCACAGACGACTTACTAAACGAACACAGGATTTTTTTTTTACAAATGTCTTGACGACAAAAACGAAAAGTAACCAATATAAAATTAATAATTAAAATACTTTAGGTATTAGTACATAATACGCTGGAAATAAGAAAACATGCACTAGCACCATTATCTATAAAAACAACGTTATAAATATAAAGCCACAACACGCAAGACAGAGCTGTCAACAAAATTAAAAGGATTCATAATAAACACATTACTCCTACGAATGATGAAACATTTACTGAAATATAATATGAAGAAATAAAATTTACTTACACATTATAAATTACAGCAGTTAATGCATAATACAATACTGACTTAGAAATTCACATTGGTGGTATTACACATCAGCATTTTCAGCTATCCAAGAAAGTTGTTAGAGGATTGTCGATTATTCAATAAGATTTTTACTTCAAAAGGAGGAAATGACAGTAGCAATTATCGATATTGATATATAAATATTAGCTCCTATCAAGGATTATAAAAGCAATGAAAAAATGGAACTAGGTCGTCAAGTTGTTACTAAGTCCATATATATGTACTTAGTTGTCGTGGCACCTGTAACATTGCTACCGGTTATCTACTAACAAGCTTCAGTATCACGTCTGCTCTGTTTACTGTATTGGGAATGTGTCAGCGTCTGTATCTTAATCTATCCTCACCAAAAACTTTTATGTTTTTCATTATATCTTGTATACGAAAGATTGGGAACACTGGCATATATTTGTTGCGGTTTTCGTTCAAAATTGATCCTCTCTTTCATATAAATTGTCGTTGGAAATAAAAAGCATCCCACATTGAAAGTCCACGTAATAAGATCGATAATATTTCATTTTACCAGTCTTGTCTTGCTAAGATTAATCGGTCAATCAATCTGCCGACTGCATAGGCGCTTCGCGTCCTTGCCCCAGTACCGTGCCAAAGACGCGGACGCATTTAGACCGGCCTACCGGGCCTGTATTACTCACACAAACTTTCTTCGTACACCAAACTATGTATAACGGACCTTACTACTCCGTGATAAGAGCTTCGACATTCGCAAAGTTTAATTCGCAGTCTTTTCTTTGACAAACTTTTTCTCGTCGTCAATCAAGGGATTATAGGACTTATTGCTTCGATGTAAGAGTGATTGGAAGAGTAGTGCTAAAGTTGTGGAGTAGTAAACAGAGAGGAACGCGGAGCTGATTGGCGCGCCGTACACTGACATTTGGATGTCGAACAGTTCTTTCGTTCTTAGTATCAACTTTTAGAACTGTCGTTTGAATGACATCATCTGTAATCAATAGTTCTTATTTGCTTTTTTCTTATATTTTTCTGTAGGGGTGCCTCTACAGAAAATCGATAATCGACCTATTTTTCATCGATTTTTATTTCTTTATTATCCGATCTTCTGAAGAATTATGTTTACTCTGGCTGTCATGATGTTTCCATGGTGATGTTTAAATCGACAAAGATTTTGTCTACTCGTCACTCCCGGCCGGGTTTAATGATCAGGAAACTAGGTCAATGCGGTACTCGTAAATAGGCCATCTGTCAATCATTTCGCATGGGCTCAGCCCTCATAATATTTTGTCATTTGCTTTGTGAATATCTGTTTCCGCTTCACAATAGAAAAATATAGGTCGTAACTAGGTTTTAGTTTTGGGTACTTAGGTCGTTTTTTTAGGGATCCGTACCCGAAGGGTGCCAAACGGAACCTTATTACTAAATCTCCGCTGTCCGTCCGTCCGTCTGTCTGTCAGCGGGCTGTATCTCATGAACCGTAATAGATGGACAATTGAAATTTTCATAAATTGTGTATTTCTATTTCCGCTATAACAACAAATAATAAAAATAAAATAAAGTAAAAATTAAAGGGGGTCTCGCTCCATACAACAAACTTTTGATTTTGAAAATATTTTTTTTCTTACCCTGGCGTGTGGGGTGTCATCGTGTAGAGTACAAATATTTTTTTTAAAACTTTACAATGAAGAAATAGGGGCAGCAAAAGTTGTCAGTTTTAGACCATTTTTGTAAAAGCTCTATCGCAACAACAAGTTAGGCATTCCAGCGAGAGTGTTGAGGCAGTGTGCGCCTGAACTGTCTCCTGTATTGACACGTTTGTTCCGCCTCTCTCTTGAAAAAAGAACGGTGCCGAAATCCTGGAAGCTTGCAAATGTACAACCAGTGCCCAAAAAAGGCGACCGTGCAGACCCTGCCCATTACCGTCCGATCGCCATTACCTCCATTCTGTGCAAAGTTTTGGAAAGGGTACTGAAAAATAAGTTGCTGAACTACCTTGAAGACAATGATCTCCTCAGTGACCGTCAATATGGCTTTCGCCGGGGACGGTCAACTGGCGATCTTCTTGTGTATGTCACGCACTGCTGTGGCGAAGCCATCGAGAAACACGGCGAAGCACTGGCTGTATCGCTTGACATCTCGAAGGCCTTTGACAGGGTCTGGCACGCTGCTCTGCTCAGCAAGCTTCCTGCTTATGGCATCCCAGCTGATTTTTGTAGCTGGATATCAGATTTCCTTAGTGAACGGTCGATTAGAGTAGTTGTTGATGGCTGCTCTTCTGACCTTATGGCTATTGATGCCAGAGTTCCTCAGGGATCTGTTCTCTCTGCAACTCTTTTCCTGCTGCACATCAATGACCTGCTTCGGCCTGGTATTGTTGGGTACGCAGATGACAGTACAGTTTCAGAGAGATACTTGTCCAGCGCAAAAACCAGCGGGGCCGAAGTTCGTTCCTTGAGAGAGGCCATGGTAGAGCGGACAGATTTGACCTTAACCTTTGTCTCCCAGTGGGGTGATGATAATCTGGTCTCTTTTAACGTCACCAAAACGCAGGCGTGTCTTTTTACCGCAAAAAGAGTCGTTTCGCCCAAACTCCTACTTTTCGGGGTACATCTGTTACTGTAACTGATCGACTTGAGCTCCTAGGCATGGAGTTGACATCTGGTCTCAACTTCGGCGCCATCATCGAGTACAAGGCCCAAACTGCGGCCAAGAAACTGGGCATCCTAAATAGGGTGAAGCGATACTTTACGCCTGGACAGCTTTTAACCCTTTACAAAGCGCAAGTCCGATCCTGCATGGAGTATTGCAGTCACCTTTGGGATGGATCAGCTAAGTACCAACTAGCCGCGCTTGACTCGGTGGAACGCAGAGCTAAGAGGCTCATTGGCGACGTAAAACTGGTGGATGCCAAGCTTCATAGCTTGGCTCATCGCCGCAAGGTTGCCTGCTTGTCGGTCTTCTACAGATTGTACTTCGGAGAGTGTGCCCGAGAACTCCACGACCTCATTCCACCGGCCCCCTTCTACCACCGGACATCTAGACGCACTGCCAGTTACCATCCCTACCTGGTTGCTATTCCACCAATTCGCACTAAGCGCTTCCAAATGTCTTTTATAATGCGCACAGCAAAAGAGTGGAACTCACTACCTGCGTCTGTGTTTCCGAACGTATACAACCCTAATCTCTTCAAAGTGAGAGTGAACAGGCTTCTTCTGGGTAAGCTCACTCCATCGTCGACTTTGTCTCAGTCACCTCTGACCTAGACTAGAGTCAAGAGCAAACCCATCACAAATAAAAAAAATAAAAAAAATATCATGGGCCATTTATACTATATTTAATCAACTAATACTAAAACGCCGATTCATAAGGTATTTTGTTTAAATATGGGCAATTTTCTGCAACTGCAAGAAATAACTTTGTAATTTACGGTACCATTATGAAATACAAAGTTATCTTTGCGATTGTCAAAATTTAAAAAGAAAAATATTTATTAGAAAAAAATAAATTAAAGGGTTCAATTTTTTTATATATTTCAATATACATCCATACAAGAAACGTGTTTCTTTAAACTGCACTATTGTTTAAAAGTATTAAACATTGTATGGTGGTACAGAAACCTTCGCGTGCAAGTCCGACTGAAATACAATTGAAATAGAAGCAATATACGAACATATTTTTAGAGTTCCATACCTCAAAAGCTAAAAACGGAAGCCTTATAGGATTACTCGTGTGTCTGTCTGTCCGTCTGTCACAGCCAATTTGCTCCGAATCTAATGGACCGATTAAGTTGAAATTTGGTACACATATGAATTTCTATGACCTAAATACGGAATTTTGAATATGGGGTTCACTTTTCGGGGCAAATAAGCAAAAAAAAAAGTTTTGCAAACTGTGTGACATACCAAATGAAAGGACTTCCTTTTAGGGTTTCAAATAGATTTTTTTTTAATTTTAAAATAAATTGTTTCAAAGTTATTTCAGAAACTTTTTTACATAAAAAAACTGACTTCCAAAAAAAGAACTATAAAGTAACAAATAACTTTAATTTCAGAGTCGGTCTCTTTGGATCTGTATTTTAGTTTATTGTCACCGACTTCTGAAATTAAAGTTATTTGTTACTTTGTAGTGTCTTTTTTTAAGTCACCATTAGCTCCTCTTCACCATATGCATTGTGACGAGCAAAAATTGCTTAGCAACCATATTAAAGTACTTAATTGAATCGCAACCCGTGAAATACTTATTACTGAGTAGTTCCGATGGCCACATGTGGTTTTCATCATCAGTTCCACTTCACCAAATGGTGCTTTCCGAGAGTAAATGCACGAGTTACTATAAAAAATATCCAAGTGCCAATCAAATTTGAGGTTTGCCCTCGATTTCCATGGGATTCCCTATCAGATTCTGACTTAGTGACAATGGTACCACTTCGAGAGCATAACCTTTCAAACCACAAAAGAATTTTCGAAATCGGTCTACAATTGACGGAGAAATCTATTTACATAAAAAAAAATATATATATATTAGGTTGGGGAAAAAGTCTTTTCGCATTATAGTATGTATGAACTTGTAATAAAATCTCTTTGGCTATACTATTTGTATCTGGCTGGTTTTGATATCATTGAAAGTTTAAATTTTAAAGAACATAATTCCAAATTCAAATTAGGAAAATGTGTGATTTTCATTTGTTTTTCGTACCGTCAAGATGAGTGAATCTAATGAAGAAATTCGATACATTTTAAAATTTTACTACAAAAAAGGTAAAAATGCAACGCAAGCCGCGAAAAAAATTTGCGATCTTTATGGACCTAGTGCAGTGTCTGTGAGAGTAGCACAAATTTGGTTTAAGCGTTTTCAATCCGGAAATTTTGATGTCAAAGATGCACGTCGCTCTGGTCGCCCTATTACGGATAAAATGGATGCCATTTTTGAAAAAGTGGAGCAAGATCGGCATATCAGTAGTTACGACGTAGCTGAAGAACTGGAAATTGCTATAGAAATTTTGGGACTTCTGGTCAAAATACCGCGACAAGTGGTTTTGGCAGTCTTTTCGTGATGTTAACCTGACACTGCCTAAAGAATTCTGAAGAGACCGAAACAGGTGGAAATCTGAAGGTGCAAGGTCAGGACTATACGGAGGATGCATTAACACCTCCCAGCCAAACTCTCTTAATTTTTGCTGAGTGGCTAAAGATGTGTGAGGTCTAGCGTTATCATGATGAAAAACCACACCCCTTCTGTTGATTAATTCCGGCCGCTTTCTCTCAACTTCTTGCTTTAATCTCATCAGTTGTTCGCAGTAGAGTTCAGAATCGATGGTCCTGCCTGGTGGCTCATAATGAATAATACCCTTCCAATCCCACCACACACACAGCATCACCTTGTTGCGAGTTAACCCGGGTTTCGCCACAGTCTGTGAAGCCTGACCGGCCTTTGACCACGACCTCTTTCGCACGTTCTTGTCATACGTGATCCACTTTTCATCACCAGTTATCAGCTTCTTCAAAAATGGTTCGGTTTCATTACGTCGTAATAAAGAATCACAAATGGGTACACGGTTCATTAGGTTTCTTTCAGTGAGCTCGTGAGGTACCCAAATGTCGAGCTTTTTTGTGTACCCAGTTTTTTCCAAATGCGCCAAAACTGTTTTGTGGTCAATTTCCAGTTCTTCAGCTACATCGTAACTACTGATATGCCGATCTTGCTCCACTTTTTCAAAAATGGCATCCATTTTATCCGTAATAGGGCAACCAGAGCGACGTGCATCTTTGACATCAAAATTTCCGCATTGAAAACGCTTAAACCAAATTTGTGCTACTCTCAGAGACACTACACTAGGTCCATAAACATCGCAAATTTTTTTCGCGGCTTGCGTTGCATTTTTACCTTTTTTGTAGTAAAATTTTAAAATGTATCGAATTTCTTCATTAGATTCACTCATCTTGACGGTACGAAAAACAAATGAAAATCACATTTTCCTAATTTGAATTTGGAATTATGTTCTTTAAAATTTAAACTTACAATGATACCAAAACCAGCCAGATACAAATAGTATAGCCAAAGAGATTTTATTACAAGTTCATACATACTATAATGCGAAAAGACTTTTTCCCCAACCTAATATATATAGGTATATACGCGACGAATTGAGAACCTCCTCCTTTTTTTTGAAGTGGCTTAAAAATAGACGAAATTTTACCATTACTACCAAGGGGCCCTTATCTCCGAAACTACTAAACCTAAAATACAGAAACAAGGTTATATACCTATAAATTACAGGAAAACCTACAAGAAGTCTTAAAATAACATCAATATTGTGCGTACAAATTTACATTTGCAGTTAGAATGTATGGGAGAACATGTTTTCAACCATAATGTTAAATTTGTTGTTGGGATAAATTGATCCCAACTACGAAACCCTTCGTTGTGCGTGGTCCGACATGCAAATGGCTGGTTTTTTTAAAGGAAATTCGTATTCAGTTTTCATTCATAAACAATGTTTTGTAATAAAACACAATATATAGCACACAGTATCGTAGTCATGCTTATTCTATTACATGCCTACGTACTATCAGACTAAACAAATTATGAAAAAAAAAAATATTTGTAAAGTAAGATCTATAAAGCAGGAAGCTGCAAAGGTAATATTTTAGGTAATGAGACGTTTCCTATTGTGTAAAAGCAGAGGAAACAGTTGAAAATATGTAGAGAATATACGTTAATACGATACTCGTGTAATCAGATTCCGAATTAAAAATAATTCCTTAACGTGCGATAACGTTATGTAGGTAAATAAAAATGGTCAAAAACGTTCCTGAAATCTTGACGAATAACGCTTTTTTTCTAAAGTAAGTAACTAAAAAAAAAACAACGAAAGTACTATCCAAGAGAAAGTAAACAACTGATAGAAATGTGTGTATTTGTTATATCCGCATAGCAAATATTTAACTGCAAGCAGTTAATCTCCAGACGCTGGAAAACATGAATGGCGCTCACTTGTTCTCTGCGTGTATCTATAACTAGCTTATTACTATGACACAGTTCCTTGTCATCATGAGCCAATAAGACAATCTATCAGGCATGTTTGTCTCATCCGCAGCTCTTTCAGCATGATGCTTCAGTTTATAATTAACTGTGCAACGTGTGACATTTCCGATTGGGCGCCGAGCACTGAGTGACTGAGATATATTGAACGATATCTCGCATTAGTGACGTGGGTTTCTTACTATAGTTTGACCGATACCGCTGTATCGCACCTTAGTTAAGTTCAATCAGGATCATTGCTGTCCCAAATTGATGGGCGCGGCGGGCGCGCTCGCAACGCTGCTTCCCAATGCCATGCTCGAGCACCATCTGTAGGCGATTGTACTTGGGGATCGTGCGATTCATGGCCCCGGTGTGGGCTTCTGACCTGACGGCTGGCGGCATCGCAATACTGCGAAAACCGCAGAGGGCGATGGCCGTCAGAGCTGTCATGGGGTATCGGACGATCTCCTATGAGGCGGCTTGTGCTCTGGCCGGATCCCTGCCCTCGGACCTAGAGGCGAAGGCCCTCGCGTCTCTTTACCGATCGCGGGAGGAGGTGCGAATGCGGAGTGGTGGACTGATGCAGTGAGAGTTAAAGCAACGTCGGTCACAGCTCCGTGAGGTCCTGGTGACGGAATGGCGGGACAGACTTCTGCACACAACCGCCGCCCTCGCTACCGTTGAGGTGATCCGACAGATGACAGGCTCGGCAGGAGGCACGCCTCTCTGTCGTTTCGGGCGACGCAGGTGCTCTCGGGGCATGACTGCTTCGGGAAGTACCTGTGTCGCATGCGCAGGGAGCCGGACGCTCGGTGCCATCACTGCGACTACTATAGGGAGGACACGGCGTGGCATACACTGGCAGTATGTGCTACATGGAAGGAGCCGCGCCGTGCCCTCGTATCCTATGTCGGTGCCGACCTGTCGCTCCCGGCCGTCGCTCGTTCGATGGTCGGGAGCGCCGAGTCGTGGGATGCGTTGATCTCCTTCTGAGAAACAGTAATTTTGCAGAAAGAGGCTGCGGAAAGGGAGAGGGAGGTTGAGACCACTCTCCCGACCCGCAGCAGGCGTACTAGGCGTCAGCAGAGGGCGGACAACGCCCTCGGGCACCAGTCAGGGATCGTGGAAGGCGCACAAGTTCCCATGATCCCCGGTCCAAGTGTGCGAAGGGAACAACAAAATCAAAATCAAAAGTCATTTATTCAAACTAGGCTGAGAATCAGCACTTTTTGAACGTCAAAATTACATAAGACAGTCCCCCAAAATGCCCGCCCTTCACCACTTCCTAGTGCTTTAGCTGGGGAGAAAAAGTGGCACAACAAACTCCCCAGCAGCACAGCTGTCTGTTCAGTTAAAAAAAAAAATATTCTATATAACACTGCGCATAATAATTTAGGTACATTACGCAACACAAAACATTAAATTAAATTATTTGCTATAAGTAAGTTAGCACACGCCAATGTACCAAAACAAAAAATCGAAAACAATACTCAAGCAGAAACAAAATACAAAACTAAAACGTAAGCAGAACTTTATACCTAAATAAAAGCCTCCAGTAATAAAGGGCGTGCCCACTTACATATAGCCGTACATGTAGTCGTAACTCCAAGTCACAGATGATAAACTAGGACCATCGAAGTAAAATCAACAACGAGTTAAGTTACTAATAACAAAACAAAACCAAGGTCAGCAAGACGACCTGTCACCACAAGCAGCACCCGTTCACGAGCATAACGCAAAGATCAGCAATATGGTGAGGGGGGTCCCTCACCATATTTGAGGGAAGGAGACAACCCGACCCCCGACGCTACCGCAAGCAGTGACATCTAACGGAGCATGACGAACTTGCTGCCGGTTGCTCAGGCAAGAAAAACTATGATCAATTGTCAAGGTCACTAGCTAACCACATATTGAAATACCATTCATAAAAAAAAAACATTGAAATGAGTAGATTATGTGAATAATAAATAAAAATAAAATTAAAATAAATTGACCTTGAGAGTCAAAGAAAATAAATAATTATATAAACTCATATAACCTGTCAGTAGGTATGCTAATTCTGGAGAAAGAACATAAACATTGTCTTAAGTTAAACACAGCGACCAACTATTCTTATCGTTTAAGTAATCGTTGATAGAATAGTAAGCCTTTGAACAAAGGTTAGATTTTACTTTAGCTTTGAACGCAACAAAGGGCAAATCTAGCAAAGAAAAGGGTAGCTTGTTATAAAAAGATATACCAAGCCCAACATATGAGTCATGAACCTTATGAAGCCGGTGAAATGGAGCACGTAATTTGTCCTTATTTCTGGTGTTAACATTGTGAATATCACTGTTTTTAGTGTATAAATGTATATTTTGTCTAATATATAAGATGTTGGCGAAGATGAATTGTGATGCGACCGTGAGAATACCAATCTGTTTAAAAAAATCTCTCAAAGAAACTCTGGCACCGAGCTGGTAAATTGCTCGAACAGCTCGTTTCTGAAGAACAAATATATTTTGATTGTCAGCGGCTTGGGCAACGGTGTGGTTTTTAGTCAGTAAGAGTCTGACAGACCGCTCCGCCCGCCCCAGGGCGGAGGACATCCATGTGGATTTTCCACTCTGGAACAAATAAAAAAAAGGATCATTGCTGTTTATAAACATTGTTTTTTTTTTTTCATCGAGGATGTCTATTTGAGATAAATTGGGTATGCCTTTAAATTAATGCTCTACGTATGGAAGTATGCATGTATATTGTATGTATAGAAGATAAGATGGGTGTGGCAAAAGAAGCAGGAAAGTAGAATAAATGCTGTGGTGTGACTATGAATGATAAGGCTGAGGAATGATGTGATAGGGCAACGGTGCGGTTTAAAAGAAGATGTGACAATAAAAACTTTTTAGCAAAAAATAAAACCGACTTCTAAAACAAAACACTACAAAGTGAAAAATCTTTGTAGTGTTTTGTTTTAGAAGTCGGTTTTATTTTTTGCTAAAAAGTTTTTATTTATCACTTTTTAGTTGTGGAACCTACCCCACACAAATTCGAATACATAATTGAGCACAATAATTGTAGATATAGCCATGTAAATAACAGTGATAGGAAGTTATTAAAACATCATCACATCATCCATATAAAATAAGTGGGAAATATACGCTTTATTGAAGCTAACTCAAAAACTCCCCAAGCAAAGTTAATAAAACTTATATGGGACCACCTTTCAAACAAAAAAAGAATTTTCCAAATCGGTCCATCCGTCTTTGAGTAATCGCGTAACAAACATACAAAAAAAAAAAAAAAAAACAAAAAAAAAAAATACAGTCGAATTGAGAACCTCCTCCTTTTGGAAGTCGGTTAAAAATTTAAAGGAGTATGCTTAGATGGTTTTAGTCATGTTGAAAGGATGAATGAAAATCGACTAACAAGAGGTATTTATAAGGCAGATGTGAGTGGAAGGGCCGGTAGGGGACGCCCTAGGAAGACATATTATTATAGTGACCTTATTGGTGATGTTTTTCAGAAAGGTCAGGTGCGTAATACTAGCAACCGGCGTGCGTGTACGACCAGATGTATGAACGTAAACGAGGGAAAAGGATTATGTAAGGATCGTAGCAGGTGGCGTTCTGTAGTTTCTGCCTACCCCTATGGGAAGAAGACGTGAATTTATGTATACAAGATGATTATTTTTTACCGTCTTGAAAAAAATTGGGTACCTACAATAGGAGAATGAAGCCTGTGGCATATCTAGTTTTTTTTTTTGTTTTTTCAATAGCTTAGACCTAAATTGCTCTATCAATAAACACTACATTTGAAGTAAATTAGAACAATAAAACTAGAAATTTTGAAAAAACTTTATAGATCGTTATAAAATATCGAAATTCAAACTAAACTCAACTCAGGGTGCGTAGTGCGTATGATTACAAATAAAAAAAGACTTTTTTAAAAACAAAAAAAAAATATCTAAGTATGCCATAGGCTTCTACTCCGTTCACCTATTATGCTCTATTTTTTTCAAGACTCTGATTATCCAGTGCCCTAATCCAGGTCATGGTCTACATATGCGCCAAATTTCATCCAATTACGTTTAGCAATTTTAGCATGAAAGCTTAACAAACAAACTCACTTTCGCATTTATAATATTAATTAGGATGCTTTTAAAAATCAGCTTTGTATTTGATGAAATTACTCAGATACAAGAGGATTACTTCCGACATCTTCCAGTATCGAATCAAACCACATATATGTCAGAAGTGAGCCTCCCAAACGTCTCTTCATCAACAGTAATCTTTTCCAACTGTTATATATTGTATCACGGCTCTAATCCCAGCATTCCTACGCCAATCTAACCCTGACGTGCACATGCCAAGCTCATCTCGTAAATCCGATAAACCGGATGTCACTGAATAGCTATCAAGTGTGACGTCACTCCAGCCGCCACATGCCGTGGAAGTGCAGCCGACCTTAATGCTATTTCTAAGAGGTCATAGATTGCATAATATGCGTAATTTGAATTAGGTATCTGCAAGATTTTCAGATTGACGTAGTCTGTGCTAGGATGATAGATGAATGAGTAAATGGAGTTGAATGCGTCAAGAAGAAATGTTGAAGCAACTATGGATAAACTAGCTTTTGCTCGCGGCTTCGCTCGCGTGGCTGTCGGAAATAATTAAAACACTACTAAAGTTTCTATAATAATATAATTCAATCATGATTTGAAAGACACGTGGCGCCATCTATTATCATAAGAACGTTATTGTGGTTTTCCTCGGAAACAGTACTTTTTTTCGGGATGAAAGGTACCCTATGTCCGTTTCTGTACACCTGACAACGTTTGTGCAAAATTTTAGGATGATCGGTTCAGTGGTTTAGGCGTGAAAAGGTAACAAAGAAACAAACAAACTTACTTTTGCATTTATAATATTAGTTTGGATATTCTGAGACCAGCCAGTCTATTCTGTAAAAATCTCACCGCAAAAACGTAGGTGAAGTGAGCTTGAAGAGAGCTGTCATTCCACCTGATGCTAGGGATTGACACTATTGACAACTCACTCCACGCTCACCTCACTTAAGTTTTGACGGTGAGATTTGTACAGAATAGCACTGTAGTTTGGGGAAGACAAAAAATTCAAAAATTTGATATTATCAGTATGGGAAAAATATTTTAAAAAATGCCAGTTTTAGTACTTATTAGAATTACACAAATAATGACCGTTTTATTTGGCTCTTTACGAGAGGCTACTGTATAAAAAGTATCATCGAAATACCGTTTTTACAGTCATGTACTCCGTACGATATAGTATAGCTATGTACCCCGGATGTTTCAGGGATTTCAGGCGTAACAGTTCATTAATTAAGATGTTGATCGCTGTAATCTTTGCCAGCTACCTTCAAGAATATTTTGATCGAAGAATGAAGTAGATAAATAGCCTTTGCAAGGTAAACAAATATTATAATCAGTCATTGTGATATATGGTTGAGGATATTGTAAACAGTACTGCGGACTTACGACTGATTGACGTGTGACTAATTAATTTTATTCACAATACGATGACTGACGATAAACTAATGATACTCGATAGTAAATAACCTGTCAATACATATACTTGAAAAAGAATTATTGAGCTAAGCAAGTGCTACAACATTCGTAGACCTCTCGTAGCGTCTTATCAATTACGTAGCGTTTGCCGTAAAGGACCTTAATTATTTGCCTTATTCTTTGTAAGCTATTATTTAAACGGAATGCTGCCTGTTACATTGTCAACATATTATAATACATCAATGTAATGATTTCTTTGTCACCATTTGCTTTAAAATTAGGAGCCTCTACGGCGGTTACGCCAAAGTTGCTACGACGCTACGAGATGCCTACGAGTCTCGTAGCACTTGCGTAGTCCTTTGAAATAAGCCAGCCGAATTCTTTAAAATAGTTTATTATCAGGTTCTCGCCTGGATAGCGTTTTGGTTTTCTTATGTGGCGTTTCTTCGGTCGACAGAGCTTTTTCCCTTCAACCTTTCCCCATCATGATTACAACAAATTCTCAAAACCATAGACAAACAAGCAAGTTCAAGTATAGTGCACTATTTGGCAATGTCCGCTGGCACATTGCTTGCGCTTGCGCCACGCGCGGGCGCATCGGACCGCGGTGCATTCGTATCATTCTTTACGAATTAACTACGTGCAGGTGTGAAGGGGATATTGCCAAAGTACATATGTGGATGAGCCACTGGGGAAGTGGTAACTTTCTTGAGATTAGAGAGTAATGATCATAACGTAGATGTTCGTAAAGCTTTTTGCAACAGTAGGTAGGTACTATGGTACTATAGTATGTGTCTTTCCAAAGGTTGTCTCTTAAAGTTCGCTTCTGACGATCACATTACAACCAAGTCGGCAATCGTATATTTTCTTTTTTACATTCTTTTGTATCTAGATGAAAATTGTCTATTCAATGGTTGAAGTCAGTTCCTCTTGTCGATTATACAATCTACGCTTTACATTTTTCTCCGCATACATTAAACTTTCTCCTAAATCCTAAAACGTAAGTATATGAAATGAGACGCTCACACATTCCCGAGACTGTTAATCCAATGGTCTAATGAGATCACATCTATTCGCAACGATGTAACTACGATCAGCTGTTAAATTAAATAAACGAGACAGGTTCAATATTCTCGTCTGTCTTAGTTTATATTACACGTGTCTTATTTATAATCGCTGAAATCTCAATGACCGACTTCCGATGACGTCAGAGAAACGAGTGTTTGATGAAAAAAATGATGGGTACCTACGATGTGTGTTTCTGAATACATAATTTATAAACGTCTATAAATTATATAAACCGAGATTTCCCGACGCTAATGTTCTTTTAAGATTTGTGGAAAAATTCGACAAACCAAAAAATATAAGCTAAGGTTCAATTGGCGAAAATAATGAAAAACAATAAATGAATATTGCAAACTTCAATTTACTTCTAGATAATGAAAATTAGTTTAGAAAAATACTTAAACAAAACGAACTGTCTAACGATACGCATGCTAACGAAGCGAACATTGTGAAACAAAAACAAAAGTAACAAAACAAAGTGACAAACCAATCAGTGGCAGTGTTACAGTGCGGTGATCACACAAACACACACAATAATATTGTATACCAAGAGTGCACTCACACAAACACCATGATGGAACACGACACACACGACATTTTGACCGCAGAAGCGATAGGTCAGTGGAAAGTTGAGATGAACAATGATAACGTAGAAAACTTAACAGTCTTCAGTAATACTATCTTAGATTTAACGTAGAAATAATATTTGTGGAACTGACGCAAGCTTTATAGAAATTCAGAGTTCAAAATACGCGAGATGAAATCGTCAAAGCATACAGACGATGATACCTGAAAATATAAATATTATGATAACTAGACGTTATTTCCACAAATATTGCACTGAACAATCAACAGATAACCACTTACTTCAAACAGTTCTTCAACAATGGCAATATGATTGTGTTGTTATAACTTTACTTTTCTTAGTAATTACAACAGAACAATACTTTAAATCATTGTTCCTCCTAATTGTTAATTGGACTATACTAATTCTATACTATTTACGGTATCTATTCTAACAAAATTATCTTCAACGCTGACCGTCTGTTAATATATAATATACTATTTTATTTTCTATTTTTTTTTTCTACGAAAAGACTACACAAGACTAGTCCACTACTATTAACGTCAATAGATAAACTGACTCTTACACAAACAAATATATTTAGTGACAAATGATTCTAATTTGTTTTTTTTTTCTTTTTAAACAATGGCGTGGTGTACTTTGCTAAACTAGTTTCCAATCATTTTATAATGGACGTATTGCTCGTTTCTGATGGCACAAAAAACACACACAATGATAGCTTTAATTTTTTTTATTTTTTTATTATTTGCTCACAACCAATGCAAGATCATTGACTACAATATTGACCACAGTCATCAATTTTATTCAGAGTCAATTACATTTTAGACTAAATGCAGTACCACTAGGTTTTCAAACCTGTCAATTTATCTATTAACACGTTACGAATGATGTAGTAGTATTAGAATTAGCAACAGCACTGTATAACACGAACGATTTTCTTAAATTTTTATACTTACACTCTACACCAACTACACTTCTAACATTGACTTAATGTCTAATTTCTACTATAACTGCCATTTAACTGTTCCTCATAAATTAAAATTGTGGACTAATCTGTATTGTGTTATTACTTATTACATGCTATGTTATTGTAAGAAATGAGATCCATGCATTAATTCTATTGGCCTAGTGAATATGCCACTTATCTCTGTTCTTTTGTAAAATATAAAAATTCTATGTCTTCCTTCTGTGTTACGAGTAGAACTGTATTTCTCCGTTACGCTTTTTACTTCCTATTGTTTTAATGTTTTGGGCCTATTTACTGCCTTAAATTCATCGTGATTGATAGTTAAAACCTGGATATCATACAAAGCTTTGTAAATCCTGCTTACGTAAGTAAATTATTATCGTTTCATAGAACGTATATTAATGTAGAATATCGTAAAAACCTAAATTATTTTATTGTAAATAAATGTTAAGAGAGATCGTCGCTTAGTCTACTCTCAGAGACTCGTACAGTTATAACTACACTTTTGTAATCTAGTACAGCCAGGCCCTCAACATTATCCACCTCATTCCTTTAACTCTTCCTGCATCTTCCACTAACGACGTGAAGTCTTTCACCGGTGTGTGACGATGTTGTGTGCACAGCGTTCGGCGAGTGGTTGTCGCGGGAAGCAGTGCCAGCACTCCGACCGCGCACGCTCAGCGAGGCCAGAGCCCGGGCGCGGACACTGCGACAGAACATGGACGTGAGTATGACATGACACATTTTTACTTACATGATGAATTTTTTGGGCAAACATTCAGGAAGATTTGGAATCACCATCCAATTTTTTTCTAGGCATTAAGTACTATTCAAAGGCTCCATTCATTTTTGAAAAGGTTTGTCGAATTTTTAAAATTAATTATATTTCTCGAAAATATTATCAATTCAGCGTGGTTACAACTCAAACGTTGAATACTATGCTTGCCGCGTAATCTATGCTGAATAAGAGAAACGGGAGTCTTGCGGGTGCAGGATGTGTATCCCGGGTGGCATCCACAAACGCAGACTTTTTACGCAACAACATTGTGATGCCTATATCTCAATATTTTAGTACTGAGTGATTTCTCCAAAGATCCATAGCATTTGGTGATTAAAAATTCTTCCTGTATGTTTTTACATGGTTGATGGAATTGATTCTAAACGTTCGAATATTTATTTATGTAGGTTGAAAATATAGTAGGTCATTATGGGACCTAGAAGAAATCCCTGTGGAACCTCTGTCAAGAATTAGCAAAAAATACAAATGCTAAGGACTTTATCGTGACTTGCTTTCTTGTCAACCAAAACATTTAAATAGTAATCGTATAAGGGCCGATTTTTTATCCGTAGTTAACCAATGGTTAAACTAATGGTTGAATTTTGGCTAAATATGAAAGGCTAAACATGAATTAGATAACATTAATGTATTCATGTCAACTCAGTCATGTTAAAAATAGTAACTAATGGCATTTTGGCAAACACATTTAGCCAAAATTCAAACATTAGTCGTTTAACCGTTGGTTGAGTTAACAACGGATCAAAAAACCGGCCCATGTTGAAATGAGAGATAAAGAAAAAGACAGAAAGATCAAAGTCGTTCAAATAAAGCTTCTGATATTCGTACAGTATTGTTATATCACTGGCTAAGCGTGTATACTGTCTATTGTTGGAGCTGCGTGACAGATTATGGATTAACTAATTATTATCAATGGGTAGTGTCGTCATATAAAACGCGAATAAACTGTTTGCAACAGTCCAGCTTGCAGCGGATGCCAAATCCATGCCATTCATAAATTCTTGAGATTCGATTCCAATGCTACGTTTGCCAATGATTCAAGAAATGCATGCGTGTAAATATCAATGTATAATAATAATAATATCCTAGGACATTGTTCACACACGGTCATCTGATCCCAAACTAAGCAGAGCTTGTACTATGGAAACCAGATAACTGATATACTACATACACTACTTTTTTTTGTAAATACTCGTACATACTTATATCGATAAATAATTACACCCAGACTCAGGACAAACAGACATGTTCATGCACACAAATGTTTGTCCTGGATGGGAATCGAACCCACGACCAGCGGCATCGCAGGTGGTTTGTACCGCAAATTATTAATTGGTACAAAATCAAACTCAAAAGTCATTTATTCAAACTAGGCTGAGAATCAGCACTCCCCCAAAACGCCTGCCCTTCACCACTTCCTAGTGCTTCCTAGTGCTAGAAGTGGCGTTGCATTATTACAAATTAAAATATCGAACTTTGCTGAAAAAGCTATAGAAGCTACTCTGAACTTCTTTCCGGTTAAACCGGTAAACGGTGACTGTCTTTTGTAAGTTTAGTACTTCCAAAATTGATGATTCTCAGCCTAATTTGTTTTTTTTTTTTACCTGTATTTCATTTATTTGCTATAGGTATTAGTACAGTCTTGGTCTTAAAATCAGTAATTAAGTTTCCTAATATATAGAGTTAAGCAAGGTGACCCGCTGTCTCCGAAACTATTCACGGCTGTATTGGAGGAAGTCTTCCGAAAGCTGACAGTGGGCTGGACGGAAAAGAGCGTTATGGCTGGCCATAAGAGATTACTTATCTCCGTTTCGCCGACGATAATGCCCACTTTTCGTCTGCAGCCTCCGAGCTGACTCAGATGTTAGATGATCTTAACACAGCAAGCCTAGAGGTCGGACTTCAGATGAATATGTCAAATACCAAGTTGATGACGAACAGCGTGCATCATTGTGGCGGGTGGGGAGGATGAATACGTTGATGACTCTCTATCTAGGTCAAATAGTCTCTTTCCAGGCAAGACAAAACAAAGAAGTTGCAAGACGCACCGAAAATGCTTGGAAGAGCTATTGGGCCATGAAAGATCTAATGAAGGGGGATCTTCCTTTATCCCTTAAGACAAGACTCGTTGACATATGCCTGTGCATGCTTCCCATTCTCACATATGTTTCTCAAACATGGTCTTTGACAAATCAGCAGAGGTCCACTCTCGAGGTTTGCCAGAGGGCTATGGAACGGAGTATTCTGGCAAGACCGGGTTAGGAATACGACCATTCGTTACACGCTAAAATGGAATTGGGCTGGACACTTCTGCCGCATATCAGACGACCAGTGGGTTAAATTTACGACCCAATGGGTCCCTCTTAATGGCAATCGACATCGCGGCAGGCCCAGACGAAGATGGCAGAATGAGCTGGACTCCTTCAACAAGAACTGGTCCTTGGTAGCTTTAGGCAGAGAGAACTGGAAAGAGAGTAGGGAGACTTTTGCCCTGCAGAGGAACATCACAGGCTTTTAATAATAATAATATGATATATAGTCAGACATTTGACATGCAAAATTTTACAATATATTTAATGCGTATCAATTCATAGTCCCCCGCCAAGTTTGTCTGTATGTTTGCAATAATCTCATAAACTACTGAACGGATTTTAATCCGGTTTTCATCAATAGATAGACTGATTCAAGAGGAAGGTTTATACGTATAGTTTTCCGACATCCACGCGAACGAAGCCGAGGGCAAAAGCTAGTATAAGCTTTAAATACTAGTTTCTGTCAATCATACGAACGGGTATATCAATATTATGAACGGAAAACAAGTCATATTCATCTCATAGCTAATGTCGTGATGGCCCAGTGGTGAAGACCTCGCCTCTCATAAACGAGGTTGTGGGTTAAAATCCGGGCAAGTACCAATGTGACTTTTTCAATTCATATTATGTACTTTCTGAGTTTATCTTAGACATTACTGACGTCGATGAAGGAAAACATCGAGAGGCAACCTGGACTTTATATCAGAATACCAGCGCTGCGTTATTTATTTAAATATCGCAGATTTATGCTGAGATAGGAGTCTTTTGGCCTCCCACAGGTCTTTTTTTTAAATATTTTGTTATTTTTTTTAGTTTTCTATGCTCCTTTTTTACTGTTTGTATTTCTTGTGCGTGTCCCAAATAAAATATTTTTCTTTGTTTCAAAAAAAAAAAACAGTAAGACTGAAATCGCTAACCCGTCTTGAGCAAGCATGGTGATCAATGCGCATGCCTTGTCTGTATGAGAAGAAGCCTTTACTCTGCAGTTGGACAATAATAGGCTGCTATTATTATTATTATTATAACTAATAGATAGGTAAGTTAATGCACATTGCTGTTAGCAAATAAACAACTGATGCAGGAATATTGTTGCCAAGAACTATAATTTGTCGTAAGAGCCGTAATTCTGTCAGCATATAGCAGTTAAAAGCGATACGCATAATTAACACTGCTGGATGAGATCGTGTTTTCCGTCGTAAATTCTACTAACCGGTCTTAAACGTGCATAATACAAGCAAATGTTGTACAACAATAATAAAATGAGGATTTACTTGTTGAAAAAAAAAAACTTTTTAGCAAAAAAATAAAACCGACTTCCAAAACAAAACACTATAAATTGAAAAATCACTTTCATTTCGGTAGTCGGTGTCTTTGGTTTTGTATTTTTGTTTTTTGCCACAGACTTCCGAAATTAGAGTTATTTTTCAATTTGTAGTGTTTTGTTTTGGAAGTCGGTTTTATTTTTTGCTAAAAAGTTTTTATTGTTCACTTTTTAGTTGTGGTGGTTTGGGGTAGGTCCCCCACATAAATTCGAATACGACTACCTGCTATGTAAATAACAGTGATAGGAAGTTATTAAAACATCATCCGCATATATTTACTAAGTGGGATAAATACGCATTATTGAAGGTAACTCAAAAATTACCCAAGTTAATAAAATTTGTAGAAAACCTAGGAAGTATATACCCTTTTAAACAAAAAAAGAATTTTCCAAGTCGGTCCATCCGTCTTTGAGTTAATCGCGTAACAAACATACAGTCGAATTGAGAAACTCCTCCTTTTTGAAGTCGGTTAAAAGGTAGACATTTTTTTATTGCTTATTCTCGTTAAAGATATTGCATCAGTTGTGGTAGGTAATGTTTTGTATTTTCTGATTTTATAGAAATTATATTTGCCAAAATGTAAATTTATGGATAATTAATCCGAACAATTCACGTTAATGGAGGTGCCTTTTGTTATATGAGTGCATATCATTACTGTTTTCGGTTTTCCCATAAGTGCATGGTGTCATTGCAATCTACATAATTACAAACTATATAATATCTACATACTACTTACCTACTGCTATAGCAATGTATAGCATGACTTTTGGTGCCCTCAGATAAAATAGATATGAAACGTTTATTTAAATTGTTAATCAAATAGACTACCATCTTAAATTGTTCGTATATTCACAGCAAATTAACGTACTTACGTTGCTTAACAACCGATATCCTTGACAGTACGTACAGATGCCAGCACATCAAGCTACCCGAAACTGTCAAATTTTCCCAATCGACCTTGAACTTAATGCTTTAGCGATAAAGTTAAAAATCTATTAAAGAAATTTGACAGATTTTAGTAGCATGATGTGCTGGCGTCTGCACATTATGTCCGTGAAAAGAATTCTCAATAAATTAGCTCGTAATTAAAACTGACATTTCTCTAGGTTACCGTGATGGTGTCCAAAATAGCCAGGTCAACCTTTGCCAATGTCGCAATATTTTTAGTTAACCCAGACTCTGCGAATACTTTACATGTGTAGGTACAGGAATGCAGAAAGCATTAGCTTTGAGTATGTTTAATTAGCATTTAATTTTTGGACGCTAATTAGGCATTCATAAATTAATTCGTCAAGGTACCTAAAGGTGAAATACAGTCTCAAAATAGTCGACTTTCATTATGTTTCTTTGAAAGTATTTCTAGAAAATTCCCAATTTTTAAATAAAATTTCATGCAAATTTCTGGTCTTCCGTTTAGATTTTATTTTTTTGTGAATGTTGATCATCTTGCCCATCCTCTGAAGACACTCACTAGCCAAGTTTCCCCCCGGCTTATGCTACAATTTTAAAACCAGAGCTTCAGAAACCCGTATTGTGATTAATTAATGATTCCTACATTGTTTAAAGTTTATGAGCTAAAATCAACACAGTTTGTTTTCATTTTCTTTTATGTGGTGTAGTTTTAGAGTAGTATGTATATGAATTTTTATTGTCTTGTTTTACAGCCTCCCTGTAGTTATCTGAACTGTGTACCTACCTGCTGTTTTACCATCTACTCATTTTTATTTCCTCGTAAAATTGTTTATGGTGTATTTGATAGTCAATTTGATATTGTTTATTATACTACGCGTGGCCAAGTTGTTCACAATCTTTTGTTACAGATTTAATTATGTAAAGAAATAACTACGTAATAATAATAGGTCAAGGAAAAAGATTTTTCGTATTTTATAGGTATAAAGTTGTATTAAATCTCTTCGGCTGTACTGTTTGTATCTGGCTGGTTTTGATACCATTAAATCTACGACATTTTAAAAAACCGGCCATGTGCGTGTCGGACTACGCACAATGAAGGGTTCCGTGGTTGGGATGAATCCCAAGAACAAACTTAACATTGTAGTTGAAAAACATGTTCTCCCGTACATTCCAACTGTAAATGTAAGTTTGTACGCACATTATTGAGAGATTTACCATGTTAAGACCATAGACTTCTTACGAGTATAAGTTTTCCTGTAATATATAGGTATTGAACTGCTTTCAGTATTTCTTTCAAAATTTTAGGCTCATTACTTTTGGAGATAAGGGGGAACGGTCAATTTTCGTCTATTTTTTAAATACCTTTAAAATAATTTATTTTAAAATTATAAAAAAATATATATTTGAGACCCTCACAGTAAGTTCTTTTATTTGATACGTCATACGGTACAGTTTGCAAAACTTTTATTTGTCTTACTTGCCCCCCTAAATTGACCTCCATATTCGAAATTCATTTATTTGCGTTACACGTCCGTGTTTGGGTCACATAAATACATACTTGTACCAAATTTCAACTTAATCAGTCCATTAGATTCGGAGCAAATTGGCTGTGACAGACGGACAGACAGACAAACAGACACACTAGTGATCCTATAAGGGTTCCGTTTTTTCCTTTTGAGGTACGGAATCCTAAAATCCAGAAAAGTGCGTGTCGGACCACGCACAATGAAGGGTTCCGTAGTTGCGATGAATATATCTCAATAACAAAGTTAACATTGTAGTTAAAAAATATCATGTTCTCCCACACGTTCCAACTGCAAATGTAAGTTGCAAAGATGCAGCTCGCTTTGGTCGCCTCTGGTCGCCCTGTTACGGATAAAGTCGAAGCCATTTTCGAAAAAGTGGAGCAAGATTTAGTAGTTACGACAGCTGAAGAGTTAGGGGTTGACCACAAAACAAGTTTTGACCCATTTGGCAAGTGGCACATATATACTACTCAAAACAAAATAAAAACCACTAAGTACGGTATTATATATGGGACCGAACCTGAAGTCGTGAAAAAAAAGAGCATTTTGACGAGTTTTGCGAACATAAATGTATGGGACAACTGATTTTTTTTTCGCGATTTCATGTTTGGTACCATAGTAATAGTTGTTCAAAATCATGGTCTCATTAAATACCCTAGAGTTATGGTATATAAAAAAAAGTTGTATAAATAAACTAAAAAAAAAAATGTCTTGAATTTGTATTTATTAGGTTGGTAAGAAAGTCTAGCGACACTTTAGTGCTCAACTGAATATTATTATTGGAAAGCAGTTCGAGATTATTCGACCTTGGGAAATGTTATCGAGAAGCTTCCATGTCAAAGGGTATACAAAGCGCCCGTTCGTTTCGATCAGGCAGTGTTAGAAAAGATGGATCAGAGTGCACTTCGAGCGATTGCTTTCTACGAATTTCTACAGGGACGTTCTGCAAGATCTGCTGCTACTAATATGTGCAGTGTGTTTAACAGTAATGTGGTTCAACATTCGACAATAGCACGTTGGTTTGAACGTTTCCCTTCTGGTGATATAACCTTCGAAGACAAACCTAAGTCCGGACGGCCAACAGACGTTAACGACGAAGAACTGCGATCTCTTCTACGAATGAAACCCAAACTCAGCTGTAGTCATCCCACCATCCTTGAACACTAAGAAATATGAATACAGAAAAGTCTTATCATCTTGGATACCCCACGAACTCAGTAAGTCCAACAAGGCGACGCGAGTTTCCATTTGCTTTCATTGTTGCTTCATCCACACGGAAAGGATTTTCTCAGCGAAATAGTTACTTGAGATGGAAGCTGGTTATTGTATGTTAACCATACATGGAAGCGCCAGTGGCTACCTCAAGACGAGAAACCAAAACCAACTCCCAAACTAACTCATACTGAGAAAAAAGTCTTATTCTGTTGTTGATGAGATTCTGAGGGCATGCTGTTTTACGAGCTTCTTCCGCCTAACACCACAATAAACGCAGAGACCTACTCGTCACAACTACGAAATCTGTCTGCAATTATTAAACAAAAACGGCGAAAACGTTTACATGTTCGTCTTCTTCATGATAACGCTCGGCCACACATAGCTAAATTTGTTAAACAAACTATTTCAGAGCTAGGTTGGGAAGTCTTACCCCTTCCATCATACTCACCAGACTTAACTCCATCTGATTACCATTTTTTTCGGGCTTTGAAAAAATATTTACGTGATAAACAGTTTGATGACCAAACAGACCTTCAAAATACCCTAGAAGAGTTTTTTAGAGAACCAAAGGATTTTTGGAGGGATGGGATTCAAAGTTTACTGGGGCTTTGGGCAAGAGTTGTAGATGAAGAAGGAGAGTACATATCAGTAATTAATACGATCTTAATAAAATATTATATTTATTTAAAGAAAGTGTTGTTTGTGTCGCAAGACTTTCCTACCAACCCAATAAAATACGAAGAAACTTTTTGCCCGACCTAATATTTAACTGTCTCACCGCATCTTAGGGCCGGTTTTTTGATCCGTAGTTAACTCAACCAATGGCTAAACATAGTAATGGTTGAATTTCGGCTAAATATGAAAGGCTAAAAAATTAGTAACTAATGGCATTTTGGCAAACACATTTAGCCAAAATTCAACCATTATTTACTATGTTTAACCATTGGTTGAGTTCACTATGGATCAAAAAACAGGCCCTTATTAGGGTTCCGTAACTCAAAAGGAAAAAGCGGAACCCATATAGGATCACTCGTGTGTCTGTCTGTCTGTCCGTCTGTCACATCCAATTTGCTCCGAATCTAATGGACCGATTAAGTTGAAATTTGGTACACGTGTGTACGTACTTCTGTGACCCAAACACGGACGTGTAACGTAAATTAATGAATTTTGAATATGGGCGTCAGTTTTGGGGGCAAAAAAGAAAATTTAAAAAATATATTTGTAAACTGTACCGTGCGATATATCAAATGAAAGGGCTTACTGTGAGGATCTCAATTCTTTTTATAATTTAAAATAAACTGTTTTAAAGTTATTTAAGAAAATAGACGAAAATTGACCATTCCCCCCCCCCTTTATCTCTGAAACTACTGAGTTTAAAATTAAAAAAAAAATACAGAAAATACATCTATACCTATGGATTACAGGAAAAGCTATAAGAAGTCTATGGTCTTAAAATAACATGGTAAATCTCTCAATATTGGGCGTACAAACTTACATTTGTCCATAGTTAAACGAAAAAGATCCAACTCACATTAGGTGTAATGTTGGTTGGATTCTTTTCGTTTAACTCCATGACATTTGTAATTGGAATGTATGGGAGAACATGTTTTTCAACTACAATGTTAAGTTTGTTCTTGGGATAAAATCATCCCAACTACGGAACCCTTCATTGTGCGTGGTCTGACACGCACTTGACCAGTTTTTTTCATACCTAGGGTTAATCTGGGCTTTACTAATGGGCTTGTGTGTGTACGTCAGACAGCTTAAACATCCACTGACAACCTAGTCAATATAGACGAAGACTAATTCAAAATTAAACTCACAGTATTCATAATTTTAGTTTCACCTTGGTCAGAGCTGCTCAAAGAGCAGTGGTGGCCGAGCCGTGACTTACGAGTGTAGGTCGTAGGTTCGAACCCAGACAGGCGCTTAAATTTGTGTATTTAATTTCATCACAACTGCTCTCAAAACAGTGAAGGAAAACATCCTGAGGATACCGGCATGTCTTAGAACAAAAATTCGAAGACATGTGACATCTACCAACCCGCACTGGGTCCGCGTGGTGGATTACGGCCCACTCCCTCTCGAAGAGAGGAGGCCTGTGCGACCTGTGTCCCAGCAGAGGGTACATTATAGACTGAAAATTATAACTTCAATTAAATAAGACAAAGATATATTCCCACTAAACGTGATCATTAGAGCAATAGCTGTACCAACGCTCATAAAAACCGCTGAACATAACAAATAGCAGTTATTTAATCTGGCAACATTAGATATTATGAAGTCGTTTGTCTCAGTGTCGTCGAATCTATTAATTTTATAAAATCATCTACCGTTGACGATAAATAACTCTTTATCACATGCAGAAGGTGTATGTCGACGAATCAGTCGGTGACTGCCAAAACGATCTTTACAGTGCAACTCGGAGTATTTTTAGACTTATTTCTATTTATAAACGTCCGAATTAAGATCGCGTCAATTATGGTGAGAAAGCTTTCACTGTAGGGCAGATGACGAATCAATAAATATAGGTGACGCTGCGGGAGTATTAATTGCGTATGAGACGCTGGTAAAAATAGGGCACCATCGTTATTTTCATGGGTATCGTAAAAATCATCTGAGAATACGTTATCGAAAGGTGTATCAAACTATGCTATTATACTGATAATATTGATATACAAATTCTTTTATGGATCAAAGTAGGGACAGGCTCTTAGTTCTAACAAAATAAGGTTATCGATACTACGGGACATTGTAGTTCTTATAAATGGCCATTTTTCAACGAACTTATGTGACTCTATCTCAGTTAAAAGAAAATGTCCTTTAGTTCCCCTAGTGTACACTAGATGGTGTAAGAGACGATGTGACGAAAACACTGCGCATGAATTGATTTCGAACCGCGGCATCTAGTGCAAATTGTACGAAGTTTTAATGTGTAGTTTGAATCGCGCATTTCAGTCGTAAAACAGCTTATGAAACTGGCAGCAGTACAATGTGTTTTCACAAGAGGGCGCTACTACGCTGTTTAAGTGAATTATAGGATTTGGTCACTGAAAATCAGCTTCGGAATTGGATGAACTATAGATCGATGACAGGCCGTAAACGATCCTTGCTTGTTACATAAACTAAGAAGAAATGACAAACTGAATGACATCTTTATTACCTACATAATATCATGACTGTAATCACCGAGGGGTAGGTAGAGGTACCCTTAGTAGGTACACTCACATTATTGGGACACATACTATGTTTTCAAGTCTGTTGACGTTTGATTGTCCTTCACTATAATCCCAGAAATCATGAAATCCCTAACTAATCTTGGCCTGCGATTACGTCGCATAAAACGAAATGGGATTTGTGAGATTCGTCATCATCTTTATGCAGTTCAAATTGATAAGTAGGTTAACAGACAGATGGTAGCACTATCGTGTCTGCCAACCTAAATATTTACCACCCCAGGCTAGTGACGGGCAGCTGCGTCATCGGTCTGCGGTCAGCAACCCGGTTGCCTAGCGAGTATCTTCGGAAAATACCACCTTTTAGGAGAAACGTTTGTCCAGGTCCAAAAATGCACTTATTTAGGTACACCAACGATTTTTTCACTAGCATCATACAGCATAATAAAAAGAACATTATTTTACCAGGGTGTTTGTCATTTACGAGTACAGAGCACTTATATAACAAAGCTTTGTTCTTAAAAGTTAGTTTAGGTACACGATTCATAAGTACCTATACCCCAGGTTTTCAACCGACGTAAACAACAATGGCCGCTCGAAATTGTCTTTGGTTTAGTGGTGCGGTAGCAGGAATTTCAATTTCTGGTGCTATTGATGTTACAAATAATTTTCGCGCATAGAATAAATTGAATCATTGGAAGCTGCCAAAAAATCCAGTGCAGTGACATACTTCGATAACTATTGATAACTTTTTTAGTGTGCTCTGCACATTTTCTCTTCTTGGGGGACTTTTAACGGCAAGATTATACCATACCTACTCTACTATTTAAAATTATAGTAATGTAAGTATATGGCACACAATAAAAATAGTAGTTACCTAGCCCCTACGCAGCTTAATATGTCTTTACCCACATACATGCCTACAGTTGTAAGACGATGTTAAACGTCCAACTCTAGACAGTTACAAGTAAGAAGACACATTGATTGATGTGTTACGGTACCTACCCATTGTACTTGTAATATTTTCATATATTTTACTGAAGTGAAGATATTTCCTGCCTCTCCCAAGGGTTCTATTTTGAAGTGCATTCTATTTCTGGACGTATATTGTTGTGGCTGGTCGGACAGCTGACAGATGTCCACGTAATTAGTTGCGCGTGCGGTTATATTTTATGTAGTTGTGTTTTATAAGATGAGAGTAGGTACTCTGAAATAGTTGATTTCTAGATAACTCAAATTTAATGCATTTATTTCAATTAAACTATATACAGGAATTTCTGAATTGTCAAGGAGGACGATCAGTCAGAAGTATGGAGTTCAGAAATAATTCAGTAATTAAATTTTCTAAATAATTTTGTATTCCAATGTTGAATGTATACAGGGTTATTGGTAAAACACCAACACCTCTTAAGGGGTCATTGTACTCATCATTATGAACAACTTTTACTATGGGACCAAACCTGAAATCGCGAAAAAAAAGTGAGCTGTTCAGTACATTTTGACGAATTATGCTAACATAAATGTACTGAACAGCTGATTATTTTACGCGATTTCAGGTTTGGTCTCATATTAAAAGTTGTTCATAATGATGAGTACGGTAGTAAGGGGTCATCCCTTAAGAGGTTGCTGGTGTTTTACCAATAACCCTGTATATGGTGTTTTTTAATCAATTAATAAAATGTGAAGCTAATTAGTAATTAGCTACATAATAATATGCATTGTCAGGTCACTGTAAACTTAAACCAAGCAATAACATTCAATGATGAAATTAATAAAACATTCACTAATTTTGTCTTCTGAAATATATGGCTATAACTTCACAAACCTGCATCCTAATTGCGTAAGGCAGTCGGAATTTGTTGCATTTTGGCTGTTCAACCACATTCATTGCGTTATTAACGTTGTTGAGCAGAAGAATTTTTCGAACATACGAACCAATGGATTAGCAATTTGCTTCAAAATGATTCAGATTCCGATCGATGTGTATTACGCAATTAGGGTGGAAGATCAAATCCAAACACATTTAAATGACATCAGTTAGCAGTTTATCAAGTACTAGATGTGACAGGCAAATAACAGTAAACATCGATTCTCATACAAAAGCTAGTTATCCATGGGGTACTTATCTAAGCAAATGTACCGGACGTTTAATGGGTTACCTACCCGAATTACCCACTAAAACGTCCGATGCTTACGGTATGGATGTTTACCTTCATAAAAGAACCACAAATGCGTATACCAGCAATATGTGACTAAGCGTCTGCCAGTCCAGTCATGACCAGACATAAGTGCGCCATATCGAACTTATATCATAAAACGAACAGCCACGGCACATTTTAAGCCTTGTTAGATGTGATACGTTTTCCGTAACCTTGCACAGCGCGTCGCAAGAGTTAAACTTGACATTACACGTACGTACAGAAAAACCAGAACAGGTATGCGCTTCGGTAATCTTCGTGTTACAGAATTAGCAAGGACGTCGCGCCACAGTGGAACCCCCCACACAGGCAAAGCTTTTAAGGTTTGTACTGCAGCGCTTTGTAGTATTGCATAACATCATTGCGCGTTTGTATGAAGTTTTCTCTCTGGACTACTCTGGTCGCATCTCGTCATGTGACACTAAAAAGTTTTGAAAAGTTTTTTTTTGGAATTGCATAGAGTTGTTAAACTATAATTTTCTAACCATGGTAATACAAAATGGGAGAGGAGCCCGTGGCTAAGTAATAACAGCCACACGGGTCGATCCATCAGGTTAAGTTACGCTTGCCGGGGTTGGTCCGTGGATGGGTGACCATCTTTACATACCGAGACTTCTCCGTGCCTCGGAAAGCACGTTAAGCCGTTGGTCCCGGCTGTCATTTGTGGATCTTTGACTGTCGTTACGGGTCGTCAGAAGCCCGAAAGTCTGACAACCAGTCTTACCAAGGGGTATCGTATTACCCAGTAACTGGGTTGTGGAGGTCAGATAGGCAATCGTTCCATGTAAAATACTGGTATTCAGCTGCATCCGGTTAGACTGGAAGCCGACCCCAACATAGTTGGGAAAAGGCTAGGCAGATTTTGGTAATACGAAATGGGCAAATACTTAAACAGCTCTTTATTATATTTCAACATTGCGTGTTCGTATTTCCGAAGATATACGATGATTGCCGAAGCGCATACGTTTACTGGCAGAGCTATACCTACCTGTGGATAGGGCATGGAAGTTTATCGTCATAAAGAAACCACAAACGGAGTTCATGTGTACACCATCAACATATATGAGTAAGCGTCTGCCTGCCCAGTCATGGCCAGACACAAGTGCGCCATATTGATCCAGCATCATAAACGAACAGTTACGCCACATTAATAAACTGATCGCACTTTCAAGCACTATTTCATATGATATGCGGGCCGCAATCACGCATATCTCAACAGTTTTGAAAACGCGGTCGTCGCCAAGGATTTAAACCTACTTAATTTGTAACTAGCTTCTGCCCGTGACTTCGTTCGTTCGTGAAATTCCTTATTCCCCAGACCCACCCCGCTCGTCGCATCGCATCGCCTGCCCTGCTTTTTGTTCGGCTCCTATAGGATCCTAGCGTGATGTCAAATAGTCTATGCTGCCGTCACAAGGAAAAAATACGTATCTGACATTTTATTCTAAAATACCTATCTGACATATTATTCTAAAAGAGGTATTTACATATTCGGAATCGGCTTGTACCACTGCCCTTAATACAAGTTATTAAAAGACTTCAAAAAAGGAGGTTCTCTATTCGACCAGTATGTATGTATGTTTGTATGTCCGCGATTTTCTCAAAAACTAATGAACCAATTTTGATAGTTCTTTCTTTAACGTGATCTACATACTTTCAAGAAGGTTTTAGTATATAATACATTAGGTAAGGTACGAAGTTATATGCATAAATTAATGTAAAGTATCTCCGGCATTTCGAAGCAGATTTTGATGATTCTTCTTTTTGTTCGTCTTTGGCATCTTCGTCATCTTTGTATATTCAACTAAAAATGGAAAAATAAATTTACTTACTATAAAAAAGTAAAAACCGACTTCAAAAAGCTAAAAAGAAGAAAATAACTGTCATAGAAACTTTACAGCTTCTGAAGTCGGTGTCTTCAATTCTTCAATACACCTTAGCTTGGCACCGACTTCAGAAGCTGTTAAGTTTCTTATTATGACAGCTATTTTATTCTTTTTAGATTTTTGAAGTCTGTTTTTACTTATTTTAAAGTAAATTTTTATATTCGCGTAAACTTAACGAAAACATAATAATTATTGCCTTTGTATCTTGTACTTTAAACTGGACAAAATATATTTTTTTCTCAATTTCAATATTTCTGTAGATGTCCTTACGGCGGCAGTATAGACTTCCTCAAGAATTGGGCACAAATAATTTTTCAAATCCGACTGGGTAGTTCCAGAGATTAGCGCGTTCAAACATACAAACAAGCTCTTCAGCTTTATTATTAGTATATGTAGATGGCTAAGAATAAGTTCAGCGCATGCTCCTCTTTTCACTGAATGTGTGTTTAGTGCTCTATCTATGTTATTCGTAAGAATTGATTCATGGGTGAGCACACAAAAACAATGATACGTTCTGGAACTGTGTTCGTGATGAAAAGTGGTAGAGCAAACCAATGAAATGTTGGATGGATTATGTGATGACCATATACAGCCTGTATATGGTATAAGGCAGAAAGTTAACTCTGAGGTGACGTCATTATACATATCATAGTTTTTTTTTTTTAATCTTAATTTATTTAAGGGATTTTTGTACACATATGCGACGATGTCAATCCCATCGTGCTTTAACAAATAACTACTCACTCATAAACTAAATAAACTAATATTAGCCACACAAAACTTAATCTAATTTATTATCTAATAAAAAGGTATATAATATTATGGAACAAAAAGTCGTGCTGCGCAGATTCCTAATAAGTTGCAATAAGGACAGTAGGATGATATTCTAGTACCAAAATCTTTCACATGAATGCAGTCAGGTGCTTATAATGATAAATGATAAACGATTTTTATTTCTGTAAGTAGGTTTGTACAAACAATTTTACAAGTCAATCATGTTTTTTTTTTTTTTGTTTTAAACTAGATGAGGTCGGCGTTTCCTATCTGACTACTCTGAGAAGAAAGGCCGAAAAAAACTCAGAGGTCACAGTCTCTTATAAAGTCCAGACATAATCTTGGTCACTTCATGTGAAGACCATGTAGATTGGTGTCTGAAATGGTCTTTTGCGGAAAGAACCACACAGATTGTCAGTAATCGCGCAGCTCAATTCAGAACTTAGAACTATATTAGGCAATCAAAGGAGCACCTACGATAGTATTCTGGCATAAATCAATGCGCTCGTTGACACCGTGTGGGTGGTATCTGAACTATCAAACTATTTAAAACCTCTGCCATTTTATTTTAGTAAAATGCTGCATTCCAATGGCGGCGCGTTATGTAATAATACGTTTCTTATTAAACGTTAGGCCGTGACCGCGAATTTATTTGCATGATTCTATGTGATAGCGGCCAGTTCTTTTTCACTCAATGAACTGAGGCCAATCTTTTTTGTCTAGATTGTACATGTGCACTCCAGACTAGTTTTTTTTTAATGCAAGCTAGACATGCTAACGTCGTTTTTACGTTTTATTGGGTTTCCTTCACTAGCATACTGTTCAGTTCATAAACATATCGTCAAGTGTACAAATAGTTCTATTCATCCAGCGTATATTAATCACTTTATCAGGACCACTATGCGGATAACATCTACCAAAATCTCTAGTGGTTACCTACTTCTTCGCTTAGCCTTAAATAAAGACTTCCACGTATAACCCGTCGTCCTTCAAAGCAAGAGTGAACATGCAAGTTCTGGGCAAGCTCGATCTATCATGGACCTCATCCATCGCTTTCCTCCACGCGAGATCGAGGTCAAGAGCTGCCCCATTGCGTAATAAAAACAGGCGGAAATATTATTTTACAAATGACAGTTACTGTGCATCTAAGTTAAACATTTTTCATTGCTCGTATAAAGTCACAAATCTAAGGTACAGACGCCAGCAGGTTAAGCTACCCGAAACTGTCAAATTTTCCCAATCAACCTTGAACCTAATGCTTTAGCGATAAAGTCGAAAATCTATTAAAGAAATTGACAGATTGTAGTAGCATGATGTGCTGGCGTCTGTACCATTCCAAATATATTTTCTGAAAGCTCAATATCGACAATCAATACAGACTAAACAAACGACGACGTCTCATTACATCGATGTCAACAACATTTGGCAGTGTCTGCCAGGGGTTCCCAGAACTCCAGCCAGTCTGAACAAGCACACAGCCACGGCTGACGGCCCTGAACCAGTTACCGAATGAGACTGGACATCTTACGTCACGGAAAACTAACGGACATAGGGAAAGTCGGACTGTTTGTGTTTTGTTTTGAGTGAGCCGAAAAAACCTGTGCAGTTTGTAAAAAAAAGCTTGTAAAATTGTATTGTATAGGTGTTGTTGTTTTTAAGATGGTTTGAAGTCTTGGAATTTTTTTTTTAATTCCGGAGAAAACAGGTCTTTTTCGATAATTATTACGGCTCAACATAAACCGTCAGGTTTCACTTTCCTCACCATCTAACCCAACAACCACCATTTGTGTTGAATGAAATATTTTGGTAGGTAGGCTGTTGGTCAATAAACATCGATTACGAACGAAGGTAAAAAAAAAATACTTTTCGTCTCGCAGCTTCAGCAATGCCTTTAACATCGCACACAAACAAACACGAATAATCCAAATGTCAAACAAATAAATATTATTGTAATTTCTGAATTCTGCAGTGGTCTTATGTTAATGTTAGTATAAAAAAATAAGTTCTGCTTGCAATTCTTTTGTGAAACTAAAATATGTATGGGCTTGTACCACTGCCCTTAATACAAGTTATTAAGCGACTTCAAAACAGGAGGTTCTCTATTCGACCCGTATGTATATGTATGTTTGTATGTCCGCGATTTTCTCTAAAACTAATGAACTAATTTTGACGATACAGGAATGTATTATCTAATCTTGGTAGTAGTATGTATGAGGATTGATCTATGTAGTTTCAGGAAGGTTTAAGTATATAATACATTAAGTAATTATTATTATGTTTGAAGTTATATGCATAAATGTACTGCATCTCCGTCATTTCTAAGAGGATTTTGCTTTTCGTTCGTCTTGAGTTTATGTAATTGTATACTATTAAACTAAATATGGAAAAATAAATTTACTTTAAAAAAAGTAAAAATTACTTCAAAAACCTAAATGGAATAAGTAAAACAACTTTCATATAAAACTTAACAGCTCCTGAAGTTTTTTATGAAAGTTCTTTTATTCCTTTTAGGTTTTTGAAGTCGATTTTTACTTTTTTTTAAATAAATTTATTTTTCCATTTTTAGTTTAATATACAAAATTTATTTTATAACTTAGTAAGGGTGCTGGTTGCAACACCTACCAGTTTTGTTAACTAGCATAAGTCAAATGTACCCACAGATGATAATTTAATATATTTTAATAATAACATAAATAAATTATTATTATCGCAAAGAAATAAAGCTTTCAAAAAGACAGTTCCGATGCACTTCGTACAGTTTTTCGAAAGCTTAAACTGAACCATGAACCCAACAATATAATTAGGTAAAGGCGTGTTTCACAACCGCCTGCGCGTGCCAACCGACGTAGGGATCCACATTAATCAACGAGTTAATCGTCTCGACGAAATAGACGAACTAATGGGATTGTTAACAGTTAACATTCATAGGGAACACTCTATTTTATGTTATTTGTGGCTTTCTAAAACTAATTAGATAGGAGATATATTGAAGATAAACTGCACTGTGTTTCCCGTAAGACATAATAAATAAATTATTTTTTAAATATCATGGGCTGAAGAACATTTTTCATGGGCTTTAATAATAATAATAATAATATAAACTTTATTTCAGACTAAAGTCCATAGTTGTGTTAGTATTTGGTGTTAGTAACAATATTACTTAAGTAACTAGGTTAGTACGGTTAGTTTTTATAATTTCTTAACTTAATTTATTATTATATCAGACCTAAGACTGGCCCACCCAGTGACTCTGGAAGGGACAGTCCGGTCTAGCGGCGATCGTTTTCAAAATGCTGTTTTCACTACCATGCAGACGCTGTAGTAAGGAGAACGCTTTCTTTCGCATGATAGCGTGAAAACTATCTATGCGAGCCTCCGCGAACATTCCCGATGCGCTACAGCGCCATGGCAGTCCCAACAGCATCCTGCATTATTAAATAGAACACGCAGGGCATTGTAGGCTCGACGCGTATATGACACCCACAGGCCGCTCGTGTAAAACGATTGACAGTACGCCTTAAAAAGAGTTACTTTGACGTCTGTAGTACAATAAAATAATACTTTTCGTACGTGTAAGCAAAGTTGCAAAGAAAAGCAAAAAGTACAAGGTAACAGCTCTACAGTTCACTTCTGTCGTTGGGCTTGCCCATTATTATCATATTTATGTAAATACTAGCACGTGGCATCACATGGGCCCTATCAGAATACCAGCGCTGCGGTATTTATTTAAATATCGCAGCTTTATGCTAAGATAGGAGCCTTTTTGGCCTCGCACTGGTCTTTTTTTTAATTTGTTAATTTTGTATTTCTTTTGTTTTTCAATGTAACTAACATTGTTAGTTTTCTATGCTCCTTTTTAGGGTTCCGTACCCAATGGGTAAAACGGGACCCTATTACTAAGACTCCGCTGTCCGTCTGTCACCAGGCTGTATCTCATAAACCGTGATAATTAGACAGTTGAAATTTTCACGTATGATGTATTTCTGTTGCCACTATAATAACAAATACTAAAAAACAGAATAAAATATATATTTAAGGGGGCTTCCATACAACAAACGTGATTTTTTTTGCCGTTTTTATAGATAATGGTACGGAACCCTTCGTGCGCGAGTCCGACTTGCACTTGGCCGCTTTTTTTCTGTTTGTATTTCCTGAGCGTGTTCCAAATAAAATATTTTTCTTTCTTTCTTTCACTTTGCCGCATGGATATCGTATTTCCTCTAAAAATTTTAATACCCCCTCCACCACGTTTGAAAAGTGGTTTTCGAAAATTAATTTTTACGATCTTTATCATTGCAAACTCAAACTGAAAGCATTTGTTTCAAATAAACCAATTATAGACACTTATGAATTATCAAGGGGTCGGTCAGTCAGAAAGATGAAACTAGGTGCCCATTCCTAAGCGTAATGGAGACGAACGGGCAAGAAACTCCACGGACACTCTTGTAAATCAAAATTTTGTTACAAAATAATATGTTGGGGAAAAAGTTTCTTCGCATTTTTTAAGAAAATTCAAAACATTTTTTAATATAGTTTATTTACATTTAACTAAAGTATGTAGGTACCATTTTGTTCGATAACTTTTTGTCATCTTGTAGGTAGGGACATGATCCCATTGCTATAGAAATTTTGGGACTTTTGGTCAAAATACTGCGACAAGTGGTTTTGGCAGTCCTCTCGTGATGTTAACCTGACACTACCTATAGAATTCTGAAGAGACCGAAACAGGTGGAAATCTGAAGGTGCAAGGTTAGGACTATACGGCGGATGCATTAACACCTCCCAGCCAAACTCTCTTATTTTTTGCTGAGTGGCTAAAGATGTGTGAGGTCTAGCGTTATCATGATGAAAAACCACACCCCTTCTGTTGATTAATTCCGGCCGCTTTCTCTCAACTTCTTGCTTTAATCTCATCAGTTGTTCGCAGTAGAGTTCAGAATCGATGGTCCTGCCTGGTGGTAACAGCTCATAATGAATAATGCCCTTCTAATCCCACCACACACACAGCATCACCTTGTTGCGAGTTAACCCGGGTTTCGCCACAGTCTGTGAAGCCTGACCGGCCTTTGACCGCGACCTTTTTCGCACGTTCTTGTCATACGCGATCCACTTTTCATCATCAGTTATCAGCTTCTTCAAAAATGGTTCGGTTTCATTACATCGTAATAAAGTATCACAAATGAGTACACGGTTCATTAGGTTTCTTTCAGTGAGCTCGTGAGGTACCCAAATGTCGAGCTTTTTTGTGTACCCAGTTTTTTTCAAATGCGCCAAAACTGTTTTGTGGTCAATTTCCAGTTCTTCAGCTACGTCGTAACTACTGATATGCCGATCTTGCTCCACTTTTTCAAAAATGGCATCCATTTTATCCGTAATAGGGCGACCAGAGCGACGTGCATCTTTGACATCAAAATTTCCGGATTGAAAACGCTTAAACCAAATTTGTGCTACTCTCACAGACACTACACTAGGTCCATAAACATCGCAAATGTTTTTCGCGGCTTGCGTTGCATTTGTACCTTTTTTGTAGTAAAATTTTAAAATGTATCGAATTTCTTCATTAGATTCACTCATCCTGACGGTACGAAAAACAAATGGAAATCACACATTTTCCTAATTTGAATTTGGAATTATGTTCTTTAAAATTTAAACTTTCAATGATACCAAAACCAGCCAGTTACAAATAGTATAGCCAAAGAGATTTTATTACAAGTTCATACATACTATAATGCGAAAAGACTTTTTCCCCAACCTAATATTCGTAACATCATTCATGTTGAAAATGTACATGTGAGAACAACGTAGAAAAACATGCACGTTAAAAGCTTCCGTAATAAAAAGATAAAAAATAAAAATACTAAATTAAAATAACCCGTGGCAGCTAAAGCTATTTATTTAGATATATAAATATTCAGGCCAATTTTTAAGATTAAAGATCAAAGGAATAAGATTTTCAAATAAACTGTATCCTCCTATATAATCACGACAGGGCTTGTTTTAAAAAAACCGGCCAAGTGCGTATCGGACTACGCACAAGGAAGGGTTGGGATGAATTTATCCCAAGAAAAAACTTAACATTGTAGTTGAAAAACCAGTTCTCCCATATATCCCAACTGCAAACGTAATTTTGTACGCAAAATATTGAGAGATTTACCATGTTATTTTAAGACCATAGACTTCTTATAAGTTTTCCTGTAATCTATAAGTATAGAACTATATTCTGTATTTTTTTCAAAATTTTAGACTCGGTCATTTCTGAGATAAGGGGGAATAGTCAATTTTCTTAAATAACTTTAAAACAATTTATTTTAATATTATTAAAAAAAAATATTTGAGACCCTCACAGTAAGAAGCCCTTTCATTTGATATGTCACACGGTACAGTTTGCAAAACTTTCTTATTTGCCTACCAAAACAGACTCCCATATTTAAAATTCATTTATTTACGTTACACATCCGTGTTTGGGTCACAGAAATACATACGTGTACCTTCAACTTAACTTTCTATTAGATTCAGACACACGAGTGATCCTATAAGGGTTCCGTTTTTTCCTTTTAGATACGGAACCTTAAAATGTGTTTGGTACCATTCCGTTGTATGACTTAAACATTATTTATACCAATTTCAAATTAATCGAAGCACACAGTATAATCCACCCCTTAAATTTTATTACATTTCTACCCCGTTGGGAGTTGATTTTTGAAACATGTACTTTTTTATTTTTTTTGTTTTAAGTATTAGTACAGAGTTTTGAGTTAATCCGACAGAACGTAATTTTTTTTTTTTACTAACTTTGACACCCCTTCAATCCCCTGTGAGGGTTTGTTTTAAAAAACGAAAAGTGATAATCTTTATTATTTACTGAGGCTAATATTACCAAGTTTCAAGTTTATTAACCAAAGGAATAAGATTTTTCATAAAAACTGTATCCCCTCTTTTCACCCTCACAGAACGGATTTTTTCATAACTTGACTCAAAGATTATTTATACTAATTTTTGATTTAATGAAGCTACGCAATAAAATCCTCCCATTAAAATATCATTACCCCTTTCAACCGCGTCAGGGGTCGATTTTCGAAATAATTGGACCGCGCGTTAAAATTCTCCATACAAACGTTAACACCCCTAAACTCCACTTTGAGGGGTAGTTTTGAAAAACTAATATGAGAAACTTAATTGCTTACTTAGGCAATTTTCAAGTTTATTAACCAAATAAATAAGATTTTTCATATAAACAAAATCTCCGATTTTCACCCCCTTAAAGATCGAATTTCCAAAAACCCCTTCTTAGTGCTCCCCTACATTATAAAAGGAAGCTGTGCGTTGGTAGGCCAGGTATAACATTTTTTTTTTACATTTTAACTAACATAACTTTTTTATTTACTTATTAACCGATTGAAATAAAACAAACACTTAATGTTAAGTGAAGCTTGTTTCAATACATACAGTAGTGAAAATCGCACTTAAATCAGTTAAACCGTTTCTGAGATTTGGCGGTCGAACGCACAGACAAAACGACAAATAGACAAAAATTCTAAAAATCATTGTTTTGGGTTCTATTACGTTAATAAAGACCCTCAATAATGTTTTTTTCTCAATTATCGGCTATGTACAGACAGCGATCAGTTACATTTTTATTTTATGTAAAGATGATAAGGGCAAATACCCACGTGGGTACGTAGGTATTTCTTCCGCCAAGTATAATCTGATGTAGGGTCGGTAAGTATACCATGCCAAATTAACAGACTATGTTTAAGGTGAGAAAACCCTTTGTTTTTGGCGGTTTACAGTTTTTGTCACATTTCTTCGATAAACTCTTGCGAAATCCGAATTTTATTTCCATTTCCTTAACCAGAGGCAAACTAGGTCTCAAAAGGAATAACAAATAAAAATTCACACCCATATTTCAGCGTCGTTTTAATAAACGTCTGCTAATTTGAGGCGTGTAATAAATCCATCAGATTCAACGGTAATTCGGGTAATGTTCTTTGGGATGTACGCAATTTGTTTTATCTTACGTCTTTTATTAAAAATATTGGGCCTTAAAACTCGCTCAGCGACCAGAAGGCAGCAGAAACTAAGTATATTCGGAATATTATTATGTTTTGCATAATATAAATGATGCAGTAAACAATTTGGGGTAGCGCGCTAAATTATATTTGAACCAGGATGCCACGTTTTCACCAAGTCATTCTTTATACTAAAATAAAATTTACGGCTGTTGAATGTCTGAATGATTTTGGAAAGCTCCTGGTCAAGTTGCGTAAAAATACTAGACTGCTGTCGAGCTGTTACAGCAGGGATCACCAAATAGTTTCATGGGGGTCTTTTTAAAAAAAAAATACTATGACTGTTGCGGTCCATTCGGAAGACGATTATTAGCAATTATTTTTTGTTATGTAATAAACAAATATTATGAAATGAATGTGACTTAACGAACTTTTTACTTTGAACTATCTGTCTGAATACTGGAGAGTCTACGGCAGTAAACACAAAAAAAAGCGTGGGCTAAATAATAAAGCATTTTTTTTTTTGCATGGAACGTCATTCCATTCTGTATCTGTAGCAGGGCGTTGTTAGCTGCGCTACAGTTTATACTTTTGCAGCTATCATCGTTTTACTTGTTCTACTTATTATTGTGTCTAAATAAACTATTATGTATTATTTAAAAAAAAATACTTACTCAACATTATTAATTACATTATTTTTTAGTTATAAATATTACTGTTTACTTAGGGCTTACATAGAATAGATCGGCGTTGCGGTTCCGGGCCGCAGTCCGCCATTTGGTGACTCCTGCGTAAAGCTTTGGTTTTCTAGGAAAGAGGCCGTAACAGCCGTCATGAATATCAGCCATTTTACGTTAAGTCAAACCCCGCTCCCCAAAGATTTAAATCGCTAGATTTGCCCTTACCGTACTTAGTCACGAAAAATTGTCCATACTAAGAAGAGTGAGCTCACACGTTATTAAACAGCGTATCCATGATAATCAAGTGAAGTCAGTGCGTCATTGCTTGTCAGAGGTTTCAAACCAAACAGAAATGCGACTATCTTTTGACGTGGTAGGTGTGAATCTAACGATTTAAATCTTTGCCGCTGTCATCATTTCCATGACAGGCCATCGCTCTTTTAGGAAACCGTAGCTTTAACCGTAGCAGAAAATGCAGTTTCTAGTCTATGCACGTCGTAAAGACAGTTGCCAAAAGTAACTCAAATTACTCCAAAAACAACTCCATTTCTTCTTCAATCCTAAATCAGGAAATGCCACAGCCTGTCACAGCGTAACTCCCTCATAAATTAATTTACCTAACAGCACAGCACATTAACAACATTTGAACACATTTGTCACCGGGCTTCCTTGTAACGTCCAAGTTTAAATGAATGCGCTGTGTTTCGAAGGGCCGCCTGAAGTATGGTGGCACTCACAAATTTACGGGCTTATAATTAGTTTGGAGGCGTCCCAATTCGGTACAGTCATGCAATGTTTGTAAATGCATCATGTTTGTTGTTATAAATTATGCTTTGTATGGTAGATGGTGGCGAACAATGTTTTGGCTGCCTAGTCTTATGAAACTTTAAGAAGTAAAAGGTCTATTTTTCTGAACCCCTCTCAGGTGTTTTCATAAGTTTGTTTAGTACTAGGTAGTCAGAACGGAGTTTACAAAGGCTTAGTGTGTAGATCAATGGTTATCATAATGCATCCAGCAATCTCACACTGGTCTTGTCCTATCCTAAAAAATAGCAGTTATTTTGATTTCGTGTTGTGTCTCAACAAAAACTTTGTCCGAGTGTCACTTTACAGACGTTCCTACGATCTACAGCCATTCAATTGTAATAAACATTTCCTTTATGTGACATCCAATTAGTTATTACCAGTCTCCTTGTCCTACCGCCAACGATGAGCGAGAAGCGAGTGCTCTGCCCGCCAAGCGAGCGTTGCTGAGCGAGTACTCTTTTGATGGCTCTTGTCGCTGCGACAAACGAGTACTCGCGCGCAGTGTGAACAGTCAGCGATCAACTATATGCATCTCTTTTATTTACACAGAATGTATATCTATTGTTTCTTGAGCGAGACAATAGCCGCTAGTCGCTTCCTCGCCGGTGGTGGAACAACTGCCTAAACCCCGATTTCAAGGCAATAATAATCTCTAACATTAGTCAAACTCTCGAACTGGGAGATTGGCCAACTTCTCAAGCATATTGTGTTACTTTTGAACCTGAACTATAACTAACTCAGACAGATATAAATATTAAAAATCTTGGCTTTAGTCGATGCTTTTTATTTTTTACTAATCGACGTCTTGACAGTGTTCTCAGCGTGATGATCTTTTAGTGTTGCTTTGTTCTGAAAGCTCCATTGGACAATAAGGCTGTTTTTCCACCAGAGATGTGCTATGCTACGTTGCTATGGATGCATCTGATATCCACCAATCATATTTATTGGCCCACATAGCATAGCGTTGGTGGAAACGGGTTCAAATAAGCTATGTTTTATTGATGCGTGATAGGGATGGGAGCTATGGATGCGCGAGTGGTGTGCCTTTTTTTGTCGATGCAGCGCATAGCTCGAGTTGCTCATCTTCCTCGCACATCTTTCTCGCTCCGCTACACAGCTTAACATTAGTGGAAACGGTCACATAATTTCGTAGCTTAGCTTTCACATCTTCGCAGCATAGCTGAATTCCACATCTCTGGTGGAAAAGCAGCCTAAGACGTAGAAATATTGTTTTCAGTAACTCTTACGAGGTAATTCTTGTTGGTATTCCGGGTCATCATATTCGTTTGAATATGTTTCGAAGGAAAATCTTAAACCTTATTTTCTGATCTTGTGGTTTATATTTCTCAAAGACTAGTGAAGTTTCGTTAAATAGTGATGCAGTCTTGCAGTTTTTATGTGACGCTAGTTACAAGCGATGTAGGTAGGGGTTCATTTATAAACGTTGCTTATAGTTATTATCTATACATTTTTTGACGTTAAAACGTATTTTTACTGCATTCTTTATAAGTACAATGAACGCTACAGGGTAGTGTTCATCGGGCTACTATTACAACGGGTCACAACTCCTATGATTAATTGAAAATGGCACAATATGTTATCGAGGTGGTTTAAATTGAAAAGAGAGAAAATACATTTATTTAGCACAGACTAAAAGGCACACAAAATAATACACAACAGATTGAAATAGTAATAATAATTAAAATAAATAACCCCACCGCTGTATCTCTACGTTGACGTCGTGGTGGGGCTTGCGTGCTCCAAACTTTAGGTCTGTGCCGGTAGAGTTTGCCGGAACGAGTCTAGGATGAGGAGCCAGACCAAGAGAGATACAAAAACCCACAGGGCAGCATGTGGCGAGCTGATGGGCAGTAGCGACCCCATGGACCCTATCTCCCGGGAGAAATCTTGTCCTCATCTCTGGCTTGCCTTTATTGGCCGGCTGGAGTGAACACTGACGAGGAACAGAGCTCCCACCTCTTTCTTGCCTTTATTGGCCGGCTTGAGTGGAGATTCGCAAGAGCAAACGTGCTCGGAGGAAGGAAGTATTCCAGTAAGGTGCTGGTAGGGATCTTGACCGTACTTCCGGGATTGTCCTGATAGCCGTGGAATACCTCTCCACTCCTCAAGCACCTCAGGAAGTGTTGCCCCCTTGTCGCTACGTCACTATGTGCTAGCGGCCGTTTCCGGGGGCCCATTATTGAGTGTGCAAGTCACCCCCTGCCATTTTATCCGTGTATAATATATAACATTGGTCAGGCAGGGGACATAGTTCTTCCATAGTTCAAGTTACCCAATCCACTTTAGCCACCCAAGCCCATAGCCCAATATGTTTTGTTTCCACGTACAACAGTAGTCCTGTACCAACCGGGGGTTGTCCTTGGGTGCACTTGCATAGTGCATACAGGGATAATCGTCGGTTGGTGCCTCCTTATCATTTAAAATTATTTAAGGGGCCTCTGCGAGTTGGCTTCGGCTCCTTGTACGCCTTCCAAAGGTCCGGGACCCCAGGGTCCCGAGAAATGTAAAAACAAAAAATTAAAATAATAATAATTAATAATAGTATAATAAATAATATAATATAATTAATAATAAATAATAATAGTAATAATAATTAATTGCCATTTTCGCAAAATTAAATATGCATCGTTTCAAATTTAGTAATAGAGCCAGACATAAAGACAAAATGACACCTGAACCCCACAAAACTGCTCTTTTCCACAAAAGTGTTTTTTATCTAATACCTGACATATATAATAAATTGCCAAAGACAATTAGAGATTTAGATTTGCATAATTATAAAAAGAAATTATTTAAATTGCTGTTAGACAAATGTTACTATACTTTAAAAGATTATCTCGATGATGTTATTTAATTTTAATTGTTCCCCTGATAAGTAAAATGTGTATATTTCTTAATTTGTATTATTTAATTCTAACTGAATTTATAATTTATGTCTTGTTATTTTAATGGTTGCCTTGACATGTAAACATATTCGTTAATTCTAAAGTGCTGCATATTTAAATTGTTATTATTTTAATTTTCTATTTGATTATGCTGTTAAAATGTTACCTACTTTAAAATTATTGTATGCCATTATGGCGGGTCATAGCTGTGTACAATTTCGGAAACATGTAACAACTTATTGCTTACCTATGTACCACAATAAAGAATATTTGAATTTGAATTTGAAAAAAAAAAAAAATATGTAAAATGCGATGCAGGAATGTGTGCCTCACGGCTGCGCCAAAAAGGCCGAGTTCAGCAAAAATACCAGACAACACTATAGTGCCTGACGCTAGTTTTCAACTAGACGCGAAGTGTGAGGTGACGGATATAATTGCACAATATTACGCATAGGTTTTTATTTGTACAGCTCTGTTTGTTCATCACTTGAAAAACATTACCCTCCTTTCTGTGCCGTGTGAGTTGAGTGGAAAATAACAGTGTAATGTAACCATCTTTTATCACATCCGTCAGAACAGTCGATGGAGACTGTCATTACTTCATGTTTTGAAATGTGTCTTGTGGAAAAATATTTTGACGTTTTTCGCAGGACTTACATCCTGAACGGGATCACTGTCAACACTTGTTCAATATTGATCTGTACTACAATAAATAAATTACATCTTGCCATGTTTAGTTGCGATGTTTATAATTGATTTATTAGTATGTATTATTTCTTTATAATTTGGCTTACAAGTCATTTCATTTTTGTAGTGACTTATATATGACATCGCCTTGGATGAATCTGTAAAAGTGTTATAATTGTGTTTTAAATAAATAAATAATAATAATAATCTTCCATGTTAGAAATAACGTTCCCCAATTCTCTCCGACTTTGTTAATTTAGTCTGAATATCTCAAATGTCACTATGTTTATATGTAGTTTTCACCTACCCTTCTAGTAATAACCCACGAGTTACACAGCCCAGAACAATCAGTTCAATATTACACCAAACATATTCCTTTTCCGAGAAACCATTACAAGCAGCACTTTCACAAAGGATATTATTGCGCACTTAAATCTGTACAGTGAGGTAGGTACTTCGTTAGTTATTGTGAGTTTATAGCATCAGAACGAAAGCTGACACAACAGAGGTTAGCTGTCGTTTCAGCAAGTATTTAATTTTGGAAAACAAAGAGACTGCAGTCGCGTAGTGAAAGATTTAGACATGACATGAAGAAGAGATGTGCTCTTGCGCATGTATGTATGTAGATTGTCCTGCTCATGTTGTTTTACGCGTTAATGTTTGGATTACTGTCTAAATTAATCTGTTGTGACTGTGGAAAAGAAAAACTAATATGGTTTTGTTATTTCAATTCGAACCCGCGACATCGTTCATTTTTCAAGCTTCAAAGCCCCGTTTCAACTTTGCGCAGGGGATGTGAAGAATCTAAGAACTACTCTTTAAGGAATAAATCATCTAAGCATGTTTATCTCCAGGCTGGTTCCAAATAAATTTGGATAAGAGCAGAAGGATAATGATGGTTACGTTGTTTCAAAGTCGGTCACAGAATATGTTTTATGGTACTTAGTAGCTGAAGTCTTCTTGGTCTAATTAGTAGGTATTTGTCTAATATGAAAAATGGCTCTCCAAAGTCCGTTGTCTGCCAACGCAGCGGATACTTTAGCGCTAAGTGACGTCCGTGTCACATCAGTCCACACCAACACTGATGCAACCGCCTGATGTTCACCTACTGTCACGTTATTGCAGTCTGTTTCACGTGTTTATGTAATCAGGCGCCCCACCGGCTGATGTCTACTTCGAGATGCCATAAATAGATAAATACCGCGTGTGTTCTATATTGGAGTAAAGTTTAAATACTCAGGTATGCTTCTACTGGTAGTAAACTCACTGATATTCTTGCATGCCAATTATTAGTTGAATGATGATGATTTAGAAATAAATAATATTATTTTTACTGTAACTGTTAGCCAGTATCATCCACTGCTGGCCCCATGACTTCCAGTGCTTGCGATCGTTTCTGTTTTTTAGCCGTTTGTTTTGTCCAGCTCCTCTCGAAATCTTCTACGGAGTCTGCCGCGTCATCAAATATCGTGGCAGAATATTGTTTAGTAGGTAAAACCTAATAAGCGTTCTTAAGTCTTACTTTGTTTGCCATTCCCGCTATTAACTGGGTAAATAATTTTAAAATTTTTGAAGCTAGGTTTGAGTTGAGTCGAGATTTGATACTAATCTACACATAGATTCAGTCATAAATCTAGATTATGACTGAGCAACGTAACCTAGATTACAAACTCTTCCTTTTCCCAATGCCAGTTAGGTCTGAATGTTCGTTTGCTATTTCTTTTTCTCCATCCTTTCATACATCAACGTCGAGAGCTACTCCCCGAGGTAATTCGTAATACTTACATATTTTTCTAGATAGATACTATCTTAGTTTTTGCGACACTTCATCTTGCCAAAATAATATATTATTACGTCAGATTAACCTAAATAATGTCACAGTTGCGTAATAAAACATGATTTTCACCACTACAGCTGTTCCACAAATGTAGGTAGGTAAACATGTTGCATCCTTTAATAACTGAGAAATATTATAAGCTTTTGATCTACGTAAATCACAATTCGTAACTTGTTTAATAACCTAAACAACTCGTCGGTTTTCAAATGTTATTAGAAACTCCAACGTATCTCCATACTGTTTCTCTTACAAAATAAATAAAATGTTTCACTGCACAATGCGTTGGTAGAGACTGCTATATTTAACACAAGGCATCGATACAATTTTAAAAATAAATTACTTAAGCAAATAAGCTCTAGAAATATGTACTAGAAACAACGAAATAGAAACGGTAGTTTCTTAGAATCCTTTAAATACACGCACTACTTTTGTGTCTGTCTGCATTTGTATGCGCAACTAGGTCTCTTTGAATCCCATCCAATAAGATAGATTCTCCGCCCAAAGCTCTTGTCGCTTTAATTTTGCAAACTCAAAACATTGTCTAGTTTTATTTAATGAGTTCTTTCATCTCGCTTCTGATCTAATTCATTGATCAAAACGTCTCCGCAATTTTATCGATGTTCTAAATCACGATGTAATTAGGCTGTAAGAAGTACTTCCATTGCTCGTCTTTACACTTATCTGTGCAAATTAAATGACAGATGCCACATAGTCCCGCCCACGATTGGGGATTTCCTAAAAAACGATGACTGTGTGACAAGGAAAAGGAGAGGTTTTTTTTTAATTATAAATGGTGATAATAATAGTTTTTCATGAAACCAAAACGCGTCCACGTGACAATCTGTATGATGTACAATTTAATAATTACGAAAAAATGTGCCACATCTTTGTGTGAAGGTATTGATTTAATATGTAAACAAACTAATCAATCACGTCACGTAGCGGGCCTTTGAATAACAAAAATATTAAAATTACAACAGTTACCTACATTCAGCATAATAATAGGAGCCATTATAATATCAAAGCCAAAGACAACGTGTCACAAATTTTATAGCATCACCTCCTTCCGTCTTCTGTAAACAAATGGTTCATATCAGAGAATTAAGGTTTTAAGGTTTTTATTTCGGTCACTTCGTCTCTCCAGCAGTTATAATTTAGTGCCGAAATCACGGTAATTTTTCTGTGAAGATGGCAGTCGTAAAGCGATTCATGGAAGCGGTTAATGACACGACGTCCATCATAGTTACGCGGGAAAAATTGTATGAGTAATAAAAATTGTAATTGTTAACGAAAATCTGCCGTGTGAAAAACTATGGGCAGAGTTCTCGGTAACGATTTTCCTCATATTATTGATACGTTATTAAAAGATTGTGTTGCAATATTTCGTAATAAAGTTTTCCGTGCACACGTCGTAAAGCTGCAATGTCAAGAATCGCTTTATTTTGGCAAAATGTAATAGCATCTTAATCAACAGTCACGTAAATGAACAATAAATTTTGAAGGAAAGCAATATCTTGTATGTTTAGGTGTTTATTTGAGGTGCTAACATGTTTAATGCATCTAGGCGGACATTAGGCGATATATTGCGCTCGTGACTTGTCGCTGTAATGATGTAAATAGGACCGTTCTATAAATGAGACAAATTGCCAACACTGCATAGGTACAGCTGATGCATCACTACAACGGACTGATCATTAAAGTTTCTCGTTATAGATACGCGACCAACGTACAGTGTTAATACCTGATGTTTTCTTTAGGCAGCATCACGCCTGTAATCCCCGAAGAGGGAGCAGAGGTGACGTCATAGTCAGTGACCCGTATAACCCGACCGCTCTTTCCCTCTTCTTCTTTGTAAGAGGGGTCAGGTAATGCAGAGTACTGACCGTACCCACATTTGGCCAGTTATGTTTAAGTCCCATGTTCCATACCACGGGACGAGCCTATAGTCATCAACGGGGCACAAATCCAGACTCCGGGCTCATTGTATGTTTTGTCTCACCGGGACCTCATACTTTGCCCTACCTGGGAATCGAACCCAGAACCGCAGTCAGCAGTAGCGGTTGCGTTGCGACCACTAGACCTTAGAAGTTGTTTGTTTATAATGAACCTTAATGAAACAATTGATTTTGTTGCGTAATGTACCTACACGAAGCAAGTGAACGATTTTGGCACCGTACTTGTTCGCAATCGTTTTTAAGAAAAACCATTATTTATTACATTTTTCGAAATAAAAAGATATAATTATGTATTGCCCTCACCTTTGTATTGCTTCTCTGTGAGTCAAAACAGTGACTCAATGATGCCAATGGAAAAGCGACTTGTCATTTAGGTGAAGAGGCACACTTTTTTATTAGTTCCCATTTTATTACGCGGTTCATGACAAAATCTGCGAAACCATTTTCATTCCGATATAATTTTCTCAGAACTTTAGAAATTTATAGCTAATCTAAGCGATTACTTTTGAATTTATCGTCCGTTTCCCTAGGAAAACCCGAAACATGAAAATCTTACAATGTCGACGAAATAGGTGAACTTTGTGAACCGCTACTTCTCTACTTATTTAAGAATTAATTAGTAGGTACAATCAATACCAACCTCATCTAGTTTAAATTTAGAAAATACGTGTAACCAATTTATAAATTAAAAATCATTTATCAATATTAAAGAGAGATTTTTTTTTGAAATCAAAGTCGTTTTCAATTTTCATGATTCATCAAAGACAGCAGAAAATCCCCCTTCTAGATTGAACTTGATACGTCCAGCAATGTCGTCTATTCTTACCTCGGCCGGCACCTGACGTCCGCCGGAAGTGGCGTGTGCGCAGGTGTCGCCTACTTCGAGCTGTGAGACGTTTCCGCTTTCTCAATGGACGCTCGATGGCCGACACTTTGTTTCGGGTTAAAATAATAGTGAGATTTTCAGCTTTGTTGTTGGAAAAGTCGGTTTTCACGGTTTTATGTGAGTGCAAGCAAGGATATAAAAGACGAATAAGATTACTATGACTTGACTTTCCCAATACGTTATAATGCCTACAAAATACACAGTCATGTGAGTGAGCGTGAGAGCCGTGAGCGCAGCTAGTACGAGATAAGACTTAATTACTTCGAAATTAAAATCCACAAATATGACTAGAATGCATAAGTAAAAAGATACTACCTAATTAATTAATCTACCTACGCCTTCAGTGGATTGCCGAAGTTGCACCTAGTCCCAGTTCCTTTGTCTAGTTTCTACCTATAGCATTCGTTATATTTTAACGCGACAGTTGTAAAATATTATTTTATTGACATGACTATTTACTTTGTAAAGTATTATATTATTTTAATTTATTGTGAATGTGAAGACTATGTAGGTCATTGCTTTTTTTGTTTGTTTTATTTTTCCTCTGTTATTTTTAATCATGGTCTGGCAGTTTGAGTAATTTATGCGGCCTACCCCAATGTCCTTTCTTTGGTATTGTTCGTCGAATCGTTGAGCTCCTTAAGTTCTGAGTTGAGCTGCGCGATTACTGACAAATGCGTGCACTGACTGGACAGGTCCTCTCAATCTGTGTGGTTCTTTCCTCAAAAGACCATTTCAGACACCAATCAACATGGTCTTCACATGAAGAGACCAAGATTATGTCTGGACTTTATAAGAGACTGTGACCTCTGAGTTTGTTTCGGCCTTTCTTCTCAGAGTAGTCAGATAGGAAACGCCGACCTCATCTAGTTTAAAATAAAACATGATTGACTTGTAAAAGTGTTTGTGCAAACCTACTTACAGAAATAAAAATCATTTATCATTTATTAGATACAAATTATTTATAGGACAATCTTCGCATTGGCTGAATTTACACTAAACAACAAATCTTAAAATCCTGTCCAGCCAAGTCTTACAATAAGACAGGCTGATGACAAATATCCCAGTAACAACTAAGGTCTTTGTAACCTCACCCGTCCGCAAACCATCAAGGTTACTTGGTCAAAGCGTCCGATACAGTATGGCAGATTTCAAAAGGCTATCAATTTAAGTTCAATCGCCTGAAATATGGCCTTTATAGCCTGCTCTGGCTTTTGTGTCGGAGTTTATTGATCCTCTGAATCGTGTGTAATGGGCTTTTAAAGGGAGTAAAAAGCTTTTTTTGTATTTACGATTTAAGGAAGATGGCGTAACTATACGTCATGTGGAGTGATGCTATGAAAACATTGTGCAAACCGAGTTTGAAAAGTTAGTAGCATGTTAGTCTCTATCAAAGAAATTTAAGATAGTATATCTAAATGTCTCTAGTAACAAAATATAATTTTGAACATAAAAATAAATGCGTGGTATCGCCCAACAATTTTACAAGTAGGTACTCTATTTATTTTGGTGATTACATTCTTTAGAATTAAATTTAGACAAAAGAACAATTTACTCGGTCGATACAATTTTCACATTTTCCACTAATCTCACAACATAACATAAACATCGTTCGACACGACTCTCGTAGTGACGTAGCATCTTCATGTATTTACCGATCTCCTCAAAATCTAATGTTTTTATTGAAACCACAATCCACAAATACATACTGCATCTGACCCGAATACATACAATGTTTCTCGATTTATTTTCATAATACTGAAAATAAAATATATTCAAGGTTCTACGTCAAAGTTAGGTCACACAAATATACACAGACTAGACTAAGTAGTTCTAATGTGCCTGACGCATGGTATGTGGTGGTTAGAGTGTAAATGTAGAACAGACGGAAGCTCTTCTTTTTTTAGGGTTCCGTACCTCAAGAGGAAAAAACGGAACCCTTATAGGATCACTCGTGTATCTGTCTGTCTGCCTGTCCGTCTGTCATAACCAATTTGATCCGAATGTAATGAACAGATTAAGTTGAAATTGGGTACGCATATGAATTTCTGTGACTTGAACATGGACGTGTAACATAAATTAATTTTGAATATGGGGTCATTTTTGAGGGCAAATAAGATAATAAATAAAAATTTTGGCAAACTGTACCGTGTGACATCAAAAGAAAGGGCTTACTGTGAGGGTCTCAAATATATATATATATATATAAATATATTCTTTTAATAATGTTAAAATAAATTGTTTTAAAGTTATTTAAGAAAATAAACGAAAATTGACAAATCCCTCCCCCTTTTCTCCGAATCTACTGAGCCAAAAATACAGAAAATTGTTCTGTACCTGTAGACTACAGGAAAACCTATAAAAAGTCTATGGTATTAAAATAACATGATAAATCTCTCAATATTTTGCGTACAACTTTCATTTGCAGTTGGAATGTATGGCAGAACATGTTTTTCAACTACAATGTTAAGTTTGTTCTTGAGGTAAATTCATCCCAACTACGGAACCCTTCATTATGCGTGGTCCGACATGCACTTATATAAGATAGACTTATATAGATATAAGAAGAAGACAATTTCGCTTCCCTCAACTTTCTGATAGTATTTTATTCGAGTTTTACCGACAGGTACTTTAATAATTAAAAAAATAAATAAATACTGGCAGCAGCAGTAAGGTCTATCTTTCTACAAGATTCTTAAAAAGAAGAAAATTATGGTTACAATTTAGCGGAATCTAATGAGACTTACGCTCAAAGCGCCTCCAATAATGGCAGCGGAAGAATAGCGATGACGTATTGAAAAAAAGAATGATACTTAGTCAAATCACAGTACCTATGAAACCCACCTGCGGAGTTGAAGAAAATATTTTAATCTAATTAGGGCAGTAATAATTAGAGATGCTTAATTTAATATACACATAAGTCAACACGATGAAAGCTTGGCACTGGATGATACAAATCATGCGGATGTATCAGGCCCAGCTGCTGCCGTGGTTACGCATGAATGAGCTAAAGAAAATACCTACGTACATATGTAGGTACAATTATAGGCTCTTGCGATACTAATGATGATGGTCTCTAAAAAATTGATAACAAAAGTCAGTTAAAACTTATAGACAATAAAAAGGACGTTTTGAAGACAAAAGCTGATGCTTCGGAGGGCAATGGCCCGTGGATATAAATGCAAACTAACCCAGCAGGAAGTTGTTACATTTAACTGTGGCTATTTCAGTTAAATACCTTTTGAAACGAGGTATATTACAGTTGCAACATTATTTTACCATTGCTTCCTCATGCTCAATTCGTAGTTACTCAGAAATTGACGCAGTAGGATCTAAAATAGTTTCATAAAATAAGAACGTTTTATATAACGTTACAGCATTTATCAAACACTCTTAACTTATCTTATATAAGTGTTTAACATTTCTCCTCCATTATATCGGAGCAGAAAAATTGCAAGCGATTTGTCAACCGTGCCATCGGAATCTGGTGTGAAATTATATAGGATTGTACACCCATCTGTTTACTGTCAACATTATTTTGCGACCCCATTTGCTAAACGGTTCGTAAATTGGTCGCCCACGGTTTTATCGTTATGCCCTTTTTAAAGTTAGTTATTACGAAGACTATCTTGACTTGAACTAATCACAGCGACCAACTATTCTTGTCTTATATATGTCTTTTTAAAGTTATATATAAGATAAAAATAGTTGGTCGCTGTGATTAACTCAAGACAATGTTTATGTTCTTTCTCCAGAAGAAGCTTACTTTCTGACAGGTTATATGAGTTCATATAATTATTTATTTGCATGTAAGTCAATTTATTTTATTTTTATTTATCATTGACATAATCTACTCATTACAATGTCTTTTATGAGCGGCATTGCAATATGTTGTTAGCTAGCGACCTCAACATTTGATAATATTATTCTTGCCTGAGAAACCGGCAGCAAGTTTGTCATGCTCCTTTAGATGTCACTGCTTGCGGTAGCGTCGGGGGTCGGATTGCCTCCTTCCCTCAAATATGGCGAGGGGGGTAATGGCTGATCTTTGCGTTACGCTCGTGAACTGGTGCTGCTTGTGGTAACTGGTCGTCGTGCTGTCCTTGGTTTTGTTATTGTTTTTAGTAATTTACTCTTATTTTATTTATTTTACTTCGACGGTCCTAGTTTATCATTTGTGATTTCGAGTTACTGCTACATATACGGCTATATGTAAGTAGGCACGCCCTTTATGCCTGGATGCTTCTATTTAGTAATAAAATTCTGTTTACGTTTTTAGTTTTGTATTTTTATTTCTGCTCGAGTATAGTTTTCGATTTTTTTTTTTTTTTTTGTTATAGTGGCGTGTGCTAGCTGAAATGGCAATTCATTTAATTTAATTTCATGTTTTTTTGCGTAATACTTAAATTATTTTGCGCAGTGCTGTATACTATCAATTTTTTTTTTTAACTGAACAGACAGCTGTGCTGCTGCGGAGTTTGTTGCGCCACTTCTTCTCCCCAGCTAAAGCACTAGGAAGTCGTGAAGGGCGGGAGTTTTGGGGGACTGTCTTAAGTAATTTTGATGTTCGAAAAAAGTGTTGATTCTCAGCCTAGTTTGAATGAATTTAGATTTATCGTAATTTCTCAAATGATTCGATGGTGATACAAACTACACTGAATTCTCGTAAAAGATGGTACTACCTAAAGACCTATCTACATATTTATCGAATTCGTAAAGCATATTGGCGCATGCAAAGTTCTAACAGCTTTTATAGACAATAATCACGAAGACAACAAACGAAAACCAGGTGAAAAGTAAAAAGAATTAAGTGCTTAAAATAGTTTACTACAAACACATTCAGTAGCTGTAGTAAAAGTTTACCGGTTTCAAATAGTTTGTTTGGTTTCAAAACGATCGCCAAACGTCTTTGAAGAGCAATACGTGTGTTTTCAATAACTGTTTGGAACAGGAAATTTTATTATGCGTTATTATACTGAGGTTGTACAAACGTATATCGATTATGAAATAAAGCTGGTTCTATTCTGGAAATAGATGTGATTGCGATTGATCCGGTGCAAAGTGGTGTCAATGTCATAGAGCTTGCGAATGTTTTAGAATCCATCTTCATTCGTTAGTTCCATGTAAGTATATTGAGGTACCTAAACGTTTTAAGTTACATAAACATAGCTTAACACCAAGCCTGTTATCCCCGTAGGATTAGGCAGAGGTGTATGTAGTTATGTCTATTCGTATTGACGCTCAAGTCTGAACTTAAAAATGCATCTGGTGATATTTCTTACTTAGGGGTAGGTAATGGAATATCAAGGGGTGGTTTTGTCGCTATATTCTGCAATCTAAAAGTTATTTAATAAAAGTTTTTTTTTTTTGTTTTTCTTTTCTAATAATTATAAAATAAATTGTATTTTTACAAAAAATCTTTTTAATCCTTGTGTATTTAAAAATCATTAGGTAGGTAACATTTGTACTTCACCTACATTTTGTTGTCGACTTTCTATTAATTTCTAAAACAAAAATAAACAGTGGTTGTGACCGCGTCGGTTTGCAATCACCGCGAAGGTCCGCGTTTAGATTGGAAAATTAAAAATAACCGTTTGTTGACGAGGTTAACAACTGACTGGCGTGACAAGCAGACGACTCAATGAGATTTGGTTTATTAACTCGATGAGTTTTAGTGCAAATGACAAGGCTTACGTTATATTTGTGAGTCTCTGTAGATATTTTATTTTTTTATTTTTGTTCAACTATGGCCTTCGTTACGTGAACCAGTTAACACAGGAAGAATAGAGAAATTCTACTAAAATATTGTAACTGACATAGCTACTCCTAAGACTAAGCTATTCAATTTGCCGCTTCGTTGTTTTTAACGTGGAACTGTGTCATACATTTTGGCTTAAAGAATAAATTCATCTTTCTTTTGTTTATAAATAACCTGTAACCGGAACAAATATACGGCACACCGTCTGAGCCGAAGGTGCGAATCGATGCGCGGGCGCCTAAAGCTCAGCCACAAAACTTCGCGGCGTTAGTCGCCCTGCCCACTCCACTCAGAGCACACGCGCCCAAACGCGCACGCGAATCTCCCGCCAGTACGATCGCGATTATTAAACAAAAATAAACTATAAGCTTCTAAATAATTTTATAAACAAATATGCCTGCCTGATAAATCAAGATGTCGTTCTGTAGAATAACTGGTCGCAGTCGAGGGCTGCCGAAGCCCAATTATTTCCCGCTACTCGCCCCTATCTCGCCGGCTGATGCCAAACGATGCTGCAGGATCACAGGAAAATCTTATGGGCTGCCTACACACCACTACATTCCAGTACTTCTAACAGCCCGCTCGTCGAAGGCAAAATGTAAAATTACAAATGTATCCGGCGAACTTGGACCGCATCACTACTCACCTGAAATTAATTACGGCAACAGAAAACACGAGATTCTTCCAGACTACAGGTATATTTTCCCTGTACTCGATGGCTCTACGGAAGCGCAGAAAAGCTTAATGGAATTACTATTGGGTAAACAAGTGACTGAAGACAAGCGTTACGTGTATACAGTGCAAGAGAGAAGATGCAGCTTAGTGTTCTCCGCTCAGATGGAAGCGGCAGTGCGAGACGGTGACGTCAGAGACGTCATGCTGGCTAAGGACTCCGATACTGTTTTAATCAAAACAAAACATGGTCGAAGTGTCTCTATGGACTTTAAGAATTTCACTGAAGACGTTGAAATGTTTGAAGGCGAAGGGCCGAATGCTGAAGTGTTGAAACAAAGAGAAATCGAAGAATTAGAAGAAAGAAAGAAGAAAAGGAAACGTGCTGCTGGACTGTCTTCTATGAAGAAAATATTTGAAAACAAAGAGAAATTAGCAGAAGTTCAGGAGTTAGAGGAAGAGAAGCTACGCGTTGAACGGAAATCGAAAAAAGCTAAATTTGAAGAAATCAAACATGAAAAGCACGACATCAAAACATTTAGTTATAATAGCTTTGATGCGCACCATACGCGTTCAAAGTCAAGCATTATCACGTGTTCTAGTGAATGGAGGGACCAAATGCATCCACTTATTGAGACGTGGGATTGGGAAACTTTTGAAAAAGATGTAACTGACGAACGTATCGTACCTAAAGTTACTAAATTACCAACGCCGGTAAAAATAACTCCACACCACTGTGATGCGGAAATTTTTGAAGTCGACCGCAATGTTGGCGAAGTGTCTATACCTTTAGAAATCGTGCCTTGTGTGAATCCGCTAAAACCAATAAAAACACGTCCAACGGAAACAGTTTTGAGTGCCGTCAAGGAAATACCTAAAGAACGTTTAACTGATACAGCAGATATCATTGAAAAGTTAGTGCAAAGTGATAAAGTTGATCTACTTCCTACAATGGAAAATCTCCCCGAAGTTGTTAAAAATATAAAAAAAGGCAAGAGAGAAAAAGTGGCTAAGATATCCGGGCTTACGTTAGACATAAATAAGGCGAAGACATTTATTCCTGGCCAAGTAGTTAACACGCCTCAAGGACCTATTTTTGTGCCTGGGCAAACAGTGGATACGCCTATCGGGCCCGTGTTTGTCCCTGGTTTAAGCGTAAACACTCCTGCCGGTCCGGGACTGATACCTGGACACATTGTAACCAATGAAAATACAAATGAACCATTTTTCCTTGCCGGTCAAGTACTACAAACATCAAGCGGTGAAGAATTTGTTTGTGGACAAACAATAAAAAACAAAGATGATACGTATCGGTTTGCTGAAGGACAAACAGTACTGTCTGAAGAGGGACTTAAATTCGTACCTGGAAAACTTATTAACACTGGACCTGAAGAAGTTTTTGTGCCCGGACAAACTATTATGACACCAGATGGAGTTCAATTTGTTCCTGGTCAAACAATAACAGAAAATGGTAGTATTACTTTTACCCCTGGACAAAACGCTAAAATTAACAATGAGTGGCAGTTTGTGCCCGGCCAAGTGCTACATCAAGACGATGAGTTACATTTCGTACCAGGAGCCACAATAGCTACACCGAATGGCCTTAAATTTGTTCCGGGTCAAACAATTGCTATTGATGGTGAAACTTGTTTTATCCCTGGTATCACGAAAACAGGAAGTAACAATAAACTGGACTTTGTTCCCGGTACTACTGTTGAAACTATCGACGGACCAAAGTTTATTGAAGGGCAAATAGTACACACTGATTCCGGTGAAAAATTTATGCCAGGAAAGACTATCGTTCAAGCAGATGGACACGTTGAGTTTTCCGTCGCTAAGTCCATAGAAGACATTACGTTTAGCGAAGGTACTCCGGTTGGTCTACCGATTGATATAAGGACGTGTTCTCTTTCTGAGGAATCTTTGTACGTGTTCGGTCATATGGTGCAAACAGCAAAAGGAATTGAATTTTATCCTGGCCCAAGAACGCCAAAACTAGAAGGCAAGGTTGTCCCAGGAAGACTTGTAAAGAACGAAGCAAACGAGTCTCGCTTTGTTCCAGGAATGATGGTCGAGGGCATTTTCGTTCCGGGACAAATAGTGTTCACAGAAAATGGAGAGCAATTCGTGCCGGGACAAGTAGTCGACACAGCTGAAGGACCTAAGTTTGTTCCTGGTCAAGTAGTAAATACTAAATCTGGACCTAAATTTGTTCCCGGTCAGACAATACACACAATTGATGGCCCACGATTCGTACCTGGCCAAATTATTGAAACCAAAGCTGGTCCTACTTTTATTCCCGGCCAAGTAATTTCTACAGAAGATGAAGGATCGAGATTCGTGCCTGGTCAAGTGGTTGATACTGAAGAAGGGCCAAGATTCGTTCCTGGTAGAGTCATAGAGACAGATGACAACGGTGTAACATTTATCCCTGGACAAATCGTACAAACACCGGAAGGATTGAAATTTGTAGCCCCTGACCTTACTGAGGGTGATGAGGGACTAGAGTTCTCTGTGCAAAGTTTTGTTGTTACTCCTGAAGAATTGAAACTATTAAAAGTAAAGACAAACCCGAATGACACCACTTCTACAAAAGGGGAGTTGACTATTGATACAAACATGCTGCGTCAACTTTCTGAAGCTGGAATGTCTATTGGCAGACAAGTGCCCGCTGAATTACCCGCTATCAATGTCGTACTAAATCAAACAAAAAATGCAGAGGCATTAAAAGCCTTTGTCACAGATTTCGGATTAAAAGATGATGTTGCAAATCAATTAATGGACGTAATTACTTCTATTATTGAAATGAGTGTTCATTTGAAATCGGAAATTCGTGAGAACCACAAAGAAAATGGATCAACAAATGAAACAAAAAAGAAAAACAGCAAAAAACGAATGGATATGCAGGAACACGTTGGTTTTACCGGTGACAATGGTCAATCTGCTCACCAAGAGCATGTGAAAAACTCTATCGCCGCTGCTGTACTAGCTGCTTTAGTTACAGCTGAACAGTTCGAAGAAGTCAATAATAATAACAGTAAGGAAAAGTATCAGATGATTTTGAAGTCTATTGATACTATCTTAGGGAAGACCATCAATGAAGATCTCGTATCTGCTATGTTTAACATTCTTCAAAAAGAAGAAGACAAAGAAATTCTTCGTGAAGAAATTCTGGAAAATTCCTCTCAGCCAAAGGTTGAATTGATAAAAATTGCTGTGAACAGTGCCTTGCGCAAACATTCCTTTACTGAAGATGATATTATTGAGAAATTCGGAGACTACTTGAGTAGTGAAAATGAAGTGTTAGGCCCAGCATTTAAAAACATTTCTAAGATTGATTCTGGCCTACTTCAACATGTTCTGGGCCGCATTTCAGAATCGATTTCATTCGTCAAAACAGACCACGAAGTCACTGAAACTCTACAGAAAGCTATAGTATGTGCAGTGCAAGAGGCGAGTAGCAAGGAATTGGACGTATTGTTCCAGGACAAAGATAAACAAAACTTAAAGGAGTTAATTATACAGTCTGTCGGACTGGCTAGAATACTGGGGATGAGAGATGTTGCCGCTAATTTGATGTCAGTCGTAAACGACGAAGACAGCATGACTAAAATAGCGTCTGACCCCACAAGCCTAAATATTCTAAAGAGACTGACAGTTATGCGAAAACTAGCTGATAAGACACCGAGCTTGCATTCCGCGTTACGCAAACTGGAGACTGATCCAGCACTGGCTCGCACAGATCCTAAACTAAGGGATTTAGTAAGAGAAAGTGCTGCGTTAATGATTGTGCCTGAAGAAACTCCTCTAATGACTTCTGAAGACGTTCCATTGAACTTGCTTGACCCAGAAAATAGCCTTGCCATGGAAGACTTTTTGTTCCAAAGAAAAAAACATAAGGGTGCCTTACTGATTATGAAGAAAGGTTTGCAAGCGGTTGTGCCTCGCGAAGCTAGTCGCGCCGTATTGACTGGCGAAGTGGCATACACTGTTCTTGACGAAAATGGCATCCGACACTTCGAACCCATGCACGTATTTTCAGCTTTAAACCTAAGTCAGCCTACCGCCCATCGTTTCTCTATGTACAGTTGTCCAGTCGTTGACGATGATGACGAGGATTTACAGTCATTCTCTGGATACTGCAACATTAGTAATAATCAGAAAATCACTAGACTTGGCGGCTGGTCGCGCAGATATAGCGGCGTTTTATTAGACAGAGAGAATACTAGAAGCCGAATGAATAGCTTAGAAACGACACCAACTTACAAACGATACTCTTCTCGATCAATGTCCAGTTCTAGATCTAGATCTAGTTGTAGTAGGAGTCCGCCTAAGGTAATATTTTCTACAACTCTCGAAACAAAATGGCTAATGTAAGAATGTATTTAAATGTTTATTTTCTTTTGTTACAGGTAGAAGATGTTGTGGTAGCATCAGCTGACTACTCAGCTGTTGCCGATGATGAAGTATCTCTAAGAGCCGGTGACATTGTAGAAGTTCTCGACACCAAGTCAGCCCATGGATCAAAGTGAGTACATATTTATTATAAGCATGAGCTTTGCACAACTGTGCCCTCATTGATGTATTTCATAAATAAACTGTACGAACATGCGTGCGATATGATCGTTACCCCAGCTCTAAACTCGGTTACCAAAATAATATTTAGTGAAATAGTTTCTGCACACACTAACTCATAGTTAACAGTCATCCAACTTGTAATAACTCCAGGATGATGAAGCATTTGTAACAATTTGTCATTGTGATAATTGATTTACCCTTTTAAAATAACTCTCATAATCATAGCATCGTCATTTATTTTCTATGCGTGCTCCCCGTTTTTAATAGAACTCAACCATTCGTTGCCTAATGATCTACATTATTCTTTTTATACTTCCGATCCATAAATACTTGTAACACCACATGTTACTCCTCCAAGTCATAAGCTAATGTCAGTAGCTGAAACTTTCACTGCGGTAACAAATGTAACACGATACACTTAAACTCCACATGTAAAACATAACAAGCCAGAGCTGACAGCTCGAAGTGGCAGTATCATATTTGCCAGTGGGAATGTATTGCGGAAGGAGTATAAATGTCAAGAATGCATTTTAATAGCTCCAATGCGTCCAGCATTCCTCCTGTGACTTCGATACTGTATAATTTTAGCAGCGGGTTCGTTGCACCGCCGTTTGCGCAACGCACTATAATATATCTTAATTAACACGTTTGTTTTCTTTTTTCTTCTCACGTTTGTACACATTAATCTCCATTATAATTTCGACGTATTTGAATAATTACTTCTGGATTTAATCTGAGGGACAGCTTGTTGCATCGCGAGATTTGGGTTACAGTTTAGAAGCTCATTTCAGAACTTACTGTATTGTATCGAATGCTAAATAAGCTTCTGATACAAATTATATTGTGAAAAACATGTTTACCTGTATCCAAAAGTATGCACTCAGCTGTCTAGTCTTTAACAGTGCGAAAATCATGATCATTACTCTAAGCCCAAACAATAATAAAACCACCTCATTCACTACCTCTAAACAATCACTATCCACTGCAATCACAATCACCGCTGATTACGTAATAAAAGAAAACATTATTGATGCAGGTACAGAGGCCGCGTATATTGTTACGAGAATCATTTCTTCAAAACCAGAGGTCCATACATGGACTATGTGTTTAGCGTTCCGACCTACAAAATGTACTATCATTGATTCTGAAGACAGAAGATCGGACTCATTTTGCATTGTATATAATCTTCGCTTGCATATCGTCATTTATGTTGTATTTCTCATTGTATGTTGTGATCGACATATTACTGTATTGTGATAACTTTTGTATCATTATGCCGACATGGCTTGACACATTCATAATGTTATATGTTTAAACGTTTGTGTATCATTTAGGAACTTATGTAATAAAAGTAATAAAGTTCTCGGAGTTTCTTTTTAAAATAAATTGCTATAGGTAGGCTACTGTACAATTTCATTATGTAAATATCTCTTATTTAGTTCTATAGTATTTGTCATTCTGCTCGGGCTCCAACAACATTGCACACGACGCAACGTCAACGTATTTTATTGGGCGCTATTCTAGAATCTTATTTTATGATTTCAATTTATGATAGCTCACTTGATGGTAAATGGTTGTCCTATTTAAAACTAATAGAATTTAGATAAATATAATGTACCTTGTAATAAATAGCAGTGGTTATTTCTCTATCATCTACAACAGTGGTATCAAAGAGTGGAAAATTAAATAGTTCATCTATTTAATTTTCCAATGTAATATTAGAAATATTTTTGTAAGAGGTCTTAAAGACTTTTCCTTTGGATATTATCAGGTTTAACACATAATTTGTCGCAATAATATCTTTATTATACAAGGTGTTTTTTTGTTGGCTAGAGAGCAACCACGATAGTGTTGTACCTACTCATCATTATGAACAATTTTTACTATGGGACCAAACCTGAAATCGTGAAAAAAAAATCAGCTGTACCCTACATTTATGTTCGCATAACACGTCAAAATGTACTGAACAGCAGATTTTTTTTTCGCTATTTCAAAGTTGTTCATAATGATGAGTACAACACTATCGTGGCAGCTCCATAGCCAATAAAAAAGCAGCGTGTATATATAATTAGGTACCTATTATTATTTAAGGGTAACATACTGAGCACTTGTGATAGAGTATAAATAAAGTTTAGTATATTTAGATGATTTTATTATTGTCATAAAACGCACATAAGCGCCGTGTTCGTGTCTCCTCGCTAATATTAAATGGGTGACTTTTGTGAGTAATATAGAATTCTCTGTTGAAATGAGTCACGTAGTACTGAACAAAATGATTTTGAAAATAACCGTATGAATTCCTATATTGTCTTCATTTATAAAATACCTTCATACCTACTCTGTTATAAACAACGTTATGGTGAATGCTCAGTGGTAACTCGCGAAATTTAAATGTTCTTACGTTTTCTGCAATTTGTAGGTCAATAAAAAAATATGTTTTCACATAATATAATTATGTAAAAACATATTTGTTATAGTCGCGAACTCTTTAAGTTTTGTTCTCTCTAAGTTTGATTTCGGAAATCATAGAACAAATCTAACTTAGAGAAATCTATTGATTTTTCTTATGGTTTTATTATGCTGTGCGATAGGTTTATAAAATTGTAATAAAACTGACCACTGATATTCTTAGAGATCAGTTTTATTACAATTTTATAAAATACTTAGACAACCTGACACTGACCTGCAAAGTTCAAAAAACACATTCACATGAAGTGACCAAGATTATGTCTGGACTTTATAAGAGACTGTGACGTCTGAGTTTGTTTCGGCCTTTCTTCTCAGAGTAGTCAGATAGGAAACGCCGACCTCATCTAGTTTAAAACAAAAAAAAAAAAAAAACATGATTGACTTGTAAAACTGTTTGTACAAACCTACTTACAGAAATAAAATTCATTTATCATTTAAGAAAATTTTAATTTAGCGGGCTGCCATTGTGCATTCACTTAAGTACAAATCTAATCAGCACTACCTATTCCATGTAAGTTTTAATAGAGAGACACACGTCTCACATTCATAGGAACCTATAATCTTTTCAAACTAATAAAAACACTATTATTTCTTTCTCAGAAATCTTGTGTCTGGAAATTCCAGCAGTCGCAATAAACATTCAATATTAAACATTTAAGAGGATATTAGAGAAAATATATGTAAAACCCCAGACAAAGCCACAAACAGGCACTAAGGCAGAGTAGGTCCTGGCTAGCTGCCAAACACACTCGTCCAGGTAACACGTTGGCAATGCCACATACATTTATAAGTACTCTCATATCAAATAGTCGGTGTTTTAAATACGTCACTTTAATGGACTTTCTGTAACGTCTACATGGAAATTAATTGCCATGATTATTATTATTACGATTGAATTGTGTCGCTACGAACAGTTGCGTAAGAATTAGATTCTTAGTTTGTTAGCACTATGTTATCTTGTCTTTTATTAGCTACTTCACCAAATATTATGAAGACATTCCAAAATGACGTTATTAAAATCAAAATCAAATGTCATTTATTCAAACTAGGCTGAGAATCAGCACTTTTTGAACGTCAAAATTACATAAGACAGTCCCCCAAAACGCCCGCCCTTCACCAATTCCTAGTGCATTAGCTGGGGAGAAGAAGTGGCGCAACAAACTCCCCAGCAGCACAGTTGTCTGTTCAGTTAAAAAAAAATGCATCTATACAACACTGCGCATAATAATTTAGGTACATTACGCAACACAAAACATTAAATTAAATTATTTGCTATAAGTAAGCTAGCACACGCCAGTATACCAAAAAAAAGTCGAAATCTATACTCGAGCAGAAATAAAAATACAAAACTAAAAACGTAAGCAGAACTTTATTCCTAAACAAAGGCCTCCAGTAATAAAGGATGTGCCCACTTACATATATGAAGATTGTATATGAAGCTGAAACACGAAGTCAGAAATGATAAACTAGGACCATCGAAGTAAAATAAACAAAGTTAATTACTAATAACAAAACAAAACCAAGGACAGCAAGACGACCAGTCACCACAAGCAGCACCCGTTCATTAAGAAGAAAAAAGTCCCTACCTACCCATTTCTGCACTTAGTTAAACCTAAGGATTAGTTTCTAGATAAAAAAAAATGTACTCGTACATGAAGGAGAGGGTAATTTAGAAGCCATGATCACTATAGAAAAAGTCTGTCTCTTAATTCATAAGTAAACGCAATTATAAACTAGATTTTCGGGTCAATCTATCCACGCCCGAAGAAAAAAGTAATATTTTTTTTGGTGGCTAAGTAGATGGTTAGGCCAGTAGACCATTGAGAAACTAACCTAACCCAACCGGATCAGTCAACCAAACAAAACACATCATGTCCTCGTTTACTGACGTTAGTAAACTTCCTCTGAACAAGGTTCCCCCATTATTTACTGTTCAACTGATTTATAGGATTCGGTTTTGTAATTCCAAACATACAAGGTCTGGTAGATGAGGTTGACGCAAAGGAGGGAGTGAGTTCGTTATCTAAATATGCTCTGTTATGGTTAGGTGTTGAGAACTGGTCAATTGCCTGGACTATATTGAGGAAGGTTCAGTGTAAGACTATATAAGGTGTTAAAAAATAACTCTACAAACTTTAAGAGGTGCTATAAGCTATCGAACTGAATAACATTTCTATGGGACCAACTTTGAAATCACGACAAAAAAAAAAAAGGTGTCCACTGATGTGCACATACTGTTTAGAAGAGTACCTAGGTATTTAACTTTAGTATGGAAGAGCTGATTTTTTTTTCGCGATTTCAAAGTTGGTCCAATAGTAATAGTTATTTAGTTCGATGGTCTAAAGCACTCACTTAAAGTTATACCTTTTAGAATATGCCTATTGGATATAACAAAGATAATAATAATAATAATACGAGGCTATATTTGTCCCATTTCAGGGCAAAGGCCTCTTCTCATACAATTAGAAAAAGATTTCTCCCGAAAACTATTCTATTTATAAATGGTATATTGTAGGTATATACGACAGAATCATGCGTAAGTAGTAAAACTAAAACGACTTCAATGAATATTATATTGTGCAAGTTTATTAAGGGGAGGTGTTCCAGAACCAACAGTTATGACTTAACCCCGTTACAAACTGTGGCGTATTGACGTCACATCGTTTCTGGGCCAGCCCAAAATAACCGCACACGCCAACTTAGGATGTACGCTGTGCCTTAAATGACTGCTTACTCTGTTTGACGTGTGAGCTGGCGTGAAGACGAAATTAAAATGAAAATGTGTCAGCTACATTTTGACCCGAAACTGGTGGAGGAGTTGCCAGGAGATGATGACTAGTAAATAGAAAAGATTAATTATAAAATTGGTGTCAACGCAATTTTTTGCCTAATTAGTTAGGGAAAAAATGTTGTTTTTTTTTTTACTTATATGCTTGTAGAACTGACTCCATTAAACACGAGCTAATATAAAAAGTAGGTAATGAACTTTTAGAAAGACTATGAAAATTATGAAACTCGCTAACCAATTGAGTGTATATTATTATGTTGCGATCAATAAAATTGAACCATTAACAAATCCACAACCCATGACCCAGTTGGTTGGTCTATAATCATACATAACTATAGTGTTATTTATAATAGGTGGTACATTCAATGATGAGGGTATTTAAAGCTTCGTATAATATTTTTGCTCTACTGGAATGGATCAAACAAAAAGTTGAGGTATCTCATCAACTTCCTGAAGTCACTGCTCGTCATCGCTGCAACCTGTGGGAAGGTTTCACATATCTGCCTAAACGTGATCCACGAGTTAACAGTCGACCAAAAATACATATACATTCATAAGTAATTAGCCGCGGAAATCAAAAGAGAGGGAACAAATCCTTCAGTTCGCATCATTATTTGACACAATACAAAATTGTTTTTCACGATGTTTTTGAATGACGACATAGTAAAAGACATTTAGCACAAAGATCTTTAAAAAGTTAATTATAAATAGCTACGGATCAACGTCTGTCAAGGCGAGATGATGAGCTACGTCATTACGCCCTTAATAACTACATCAATGAAGAATTAACTAGAGCGAGCGAACATCTATGAAGTACAATGTTCATGAGTAGGTAGGTAAATATAACTAAATGATAGGTAGTTAGAACAGAATACTTACACAACACAACTTTGTGGTAACTATAGTACAAGCTCTGCTTATTTTGGGACCAGATGACCGTATGTGAAAATGTCCCAGGATATTATTATTATTATTATCTCCTTTATTTATTTTTTAAACTTATTTTATTACATTTTTAAATATTTTTATAAAAACATTAATAAAAAGAAATTTAAAAATATAAAAAAAGTGATCCGCCGGTAGCGGGTGCAGGGTCCAAGCTACCGGTGGCTAGGGCCCCAGAGACAGGAACCTCCACACAATACGCGCCGTGTCAAGGAGGACTGCCTTCTGAATCAGGCCCTTCACTCAGCCACCCAACGAGAGCCTCTTGAGATGTTGGTCGAGGCTCTTAGCGATAAGGCCATTGACCGTAACGACTATCGGCACAATGATTGCCGAGTCCACATCACAATTGTTTCTCCTTCTCAGCCTTCACGAGGTTCTCGTCATGCGGGATAGTGACATCGATTATCATAGTGCGGCGCACTGATCGATCTATTACCACTATATCAGGCTTATTGGCTACAATAGTCCTGTCAGTGATAATATATCGATCCCAGTATAACGTGACATGGTCATTCTCGAGAACTGGGTCGGGCACATACCTGTAATAAGGTACCTCAGAGTCCACAAGGCCGTATTTCAGAGCAAGTTGCAGATGGATAATCCTGGCCAATTGGTTATGTCTGTGCAAATACTCGCCGTTAGTCAAACGAGAACACCCAGAGGTAATATGTCTGATAGACTCACCAGGACAATGGCATGCCCGACATATGTCGATCGTCCCGTCTTTCATTATATACTTCCGGTAATTATTCGTTATCATAACTTCATCCATAATCGCACAGACCGAACCTTCGGTTTCCCCAAAGAGGTCACCGAAGCGTAGCCAGGCCACGGACGCTAAGAAATCTACGTCGGGCCCATGAAGGGCCCGGAAAAAGCGTCCGTAGAGCTCTTTGCTTTGCCATACATCCTTGCGGTCGTTGGTACTAAGCACCACAGGTTTGCGCCAGTTTTCTTTAGCCAAGAACAACGGGGTGAGTCCCTTGTCCACTGCGACCACATCTCGGTGCATACCCACGTCAGCCTTGAGAAAATATTCTCTGAGACTGCACACCTCGCGGTTGTGGAGGGTCTTAGCATTTAAAAACCTCGACCCCCGCACTTCCTCGGAATGTACAGCCTCATGACAGATGAGCGTGGGTGATGCATCCGGTTTGCAGTCAGCAGTGACCGGACTCTCTTATCAAGGGCGTCTAATTCCGTCTGGGTCCACTTGAGTATGCCAAAGGAGTACATCAGGACCGGCATGACCCAACCGTTAATGGCGCGCACCTTGTTGCCGCCTGACAAAGAACTATTAAGTACCTTTTTCAGGCGACCGAAGAAGCGCTCCTGCAACGATTGTTTCGTGTCAGGCCCGTTAATGCCTAACCCGTCTGACATACCCAGGTATTTGTAGGTATCAGTTGCGGAGAGTGATCTCAGGTTTATGGAATCTGAGAGTTATAGTCCCTCAGATTCCACAATCCCGCCCCGCTTTACATGCATGACTGCACATTTATCTACACCAAATTCCATCCTGATTGAATCACTATAAGTTTTAGTTACTTTTAGTGACTCCAGCAGTCGCAATTTGTTGGTGGCAAACAGCTTCAGATCATCCAAATAAAGCAGGTGGGATATTACCTAACCCCCTCTCCGCAAAGGATAGCCCAGCCCTGTACCCTCCAGCAGAGTGCTAAGAGGGTTCAAGGCTAAACAAAACCACAATGGACTCAGACTGTCGCCCTGGAATATTCCCCGCTTAATCCTAATAGGTTCGTCGCTTCCCTGAATTTGTCGACATCCTGGATAGCGAATGACCGTTCTCCACTGCCCCATACACGTCGTCAGGAAGGTGCTCAGAGTTGTATCAATTTTGTACAACTCTAACACCCTCAAGAGCCATGTATGGGGCACCGAATCATAGGCCTTCTTATAGTCTATCCAACATGTCGACAAATCCTTTCGGGATCGACGGACCTGTTGACTTATGGCCATGTCAATGAGCAGTAGCTCCTTGGTGCCGCGGGACCCATTCCTACATCCATTTTGAGAGGCAGACATAATAGAATTCTTTTCTAAATGGGAATTAATTTTCACTCTCAAAATGGATGTAAGAAGTTTATAGACCGTCGCAAACAAGTAATCGGCCTATAATTTTTGGGTTCCGCGGCATCACCTGACTTATGGAACAGGTGGGTAACTCCTGTTGTAAAGAACTGTGACAGCGACCCAGACTCTAAGGCCGACTGGAATTGCGATGCCAAGCACGCGTGCTAACTTTGCAGCCATTTAAGCCAAAAATTGTGCAGTCCGTCCGGTCCCGGCGATTTCCAGTTCGGTATCAGACGGGCTGCACTGGCTACATCGGAGGAAAGTAATTATTACTTCCTCCATCTCTGGTATGCCGTCACACACGCGCTCAACATCACGCATCCATTCAGCCTCAGTATGGCAGACGGGCACCGACCAGATGTTGCGCCAGAATATGCTAGTGGCATCATCATCCGGGTGGCATACGTCTGCTACATTTTGTTCAGGTCGCTCCCATGTTCGTATCGCATATTTCAGCGTGATCAAAGGTGGGTGTATAACCCACCTTTGATCACGCTGAAATATGCGATTCTGGGTATACCGTTCAACCCGTCGGTTATACCTACGGATACGGCTTGCCCATGCACAGACCTTCTGCTTCAGGAAGTCAATGCGCTCTGTGATACGGGACATATATTCTTGAGGCCTGATTCCAGTCCCCGAAAACGCCCGCCTCACAAAGCGCATCACTCTAGGGCGAGTATTGCCCTCCCTGAAGCAGTATAGTTTGCCGATGAGCACCCTGGTCCCCTCGATACGCTGCTCGATCCTGCACTGCCAGGCTGGAACGGCGGGGTTGGTCGTGTAGCTATGTCACAATTTGGAAATGTAACATTGGCTACACGACACGCCGCAATAGCCGCGCAATACAAGATCGAGTGCGTATCTAAGAGGTCTTCGCTGCAATCAAAATAAGAACCAAGCAGCGAATCCAAGGCACACACCAACGACCTATTCGTTTTGTGCATAAGCAAGCGAGGTAAACGAGTTCTAAGTTGGACGGGGGCAGTTGTAAATTCCCGAATCGCATCCTCCGGCGCGCTCCTCAATCGGTCGTTACACTGGTTACTTACCGTAACAACCTCATCGCCCCCCTCCACATCATTAACATAAGACCGCAGTTGGATTATATCACTTACTGGAGGTTGCGCCGCGGTCTGTGACGGGACAGGGACGATACGGTTGCTCAGTACCTCTAAGCGCAGCCTATCAAGCGCAGCGTCGTTCAATCTGTGATTCCGTTGGATAACCCGCGCCTGATCCGACAGCCGTTGGGCCGAGACGTTGATGGCTAGTTGAAGCGCCGGGAACAGAGACAGCATCCTATCGCGGTACGCAGTGAGGTTAGTTCCCCCCTCTGTTGCCCCGTAATATGCGCGCATGACGTTCTCATTCATTTGTTGAGTCCATTCCATGCGCTGCACACAACCACCGGCAGCGGGGACCCGGCTCGGGGCCGGTTGGCCCCTAGGTCCCATGCCGTTCGGTGGCCGGCCTCTTCCCGGCCGACGTGCAGGTGGTGGCGACGTCGGTGGAGAGAAGTACTCGTCGCTCGAGCTCGACGCAACTGCCAAGGCCGGTGTCACAGCACTCTCGATGGGGCTAGGTACCAGCGGCGTCGGGGCGGAGCTGAGCGACGAGTCCGGAGGTGGAAGGTGTGCGCGACGAGCTGCTGACCTTGTTAACATCTTCTCATCTCTTTGCTATTTTCTTCTTGTTGTTGGTTGTTGTTTGATTGGAGGTGACATCTGTCATGTCACCTCCTATCCGGCAGTTTTTGAATACATTCTGTAGTAATATGGTTCATTACGGTTTTTTTAAATTATATCTGGGTTATTTTTCTTTAAGTTTTGTTGTATGGTTTATCAAAAAGTTAAAAAAACTGCGACTAAAATTAATAAAAATGGAAAAGAAGAAGAAAATAAATTTTGAGGCTTGTTGACATTGGTGTTGCCAGCTATTATTATTATTAACTATGAATATGCAGGTGTATAAGTATATTCTACATACTTACCTCTGAGTTCCATTTTCAGATGTAAGATTTATTGTAGACATAACAAAAGGTGAAAAAACAGATTTTAATTTTACTACGGTTATCGATACTGCCGTAGCCATTGTATTTGCTGGACACTAGACTTAGTAGGCTCATTGCATTCCATATAAAATAAGCTTTCACCAATTATGATATTTTTCAGTTCTGAGCAGATATGAGACGACATCTTAAACTTTTTCGCTGTTTTCTAACGGTTTCTGACCCTGCCGTAACTATTGTATTTGTTCGGCACTAAGATTTTTTGGCTCATTGCATTCCTTTTGATGTAAGCTTTCTTTGATTGGGGTTTTGTTTTTTTTTTTTTAATTTCTTTACGGCCGATATGAGACGACATTTGACATAATTTTGCTATTGTCAACTTCATTATGATTTTAACCCTATTTTCGCCAATATTTATGTTGTATCTCTTTTGGTCCTGGTAGTGCTTTGTTAACTCTTGACAAAGACACCAGAATAACTGATCTACCTCTGTTAGTGCGCTATACGAACTGATATTTCGACACATTGTGAAAAGTAGAGGGTCGCGCGCATGCGCGTGCACTCGCAGAGCAACGTCATTCGCACGTTATATCCGGCCTTAAAATTAGACGTATCTTTTGAATTTTCAACCATTACTCTAGCATTAAAAGTCTCGTAGTTATTAGCGGTTGAAATCTTACATGTTTTTGTTGGTCAGAAATATTGAACTTGCCACCAGTACACCGAGCGAAAAGACGTATTCACGTCAAAAAAAAAATCCGCAATTCCTTTTGCCAAGAAACTCTATAACGAGTAAATGTCACATGATGCAACCTGATCTAGCAGAACCCTGACAGTGAAATCTCCCACCACTTCATGACGGCGACACTACTTTTAACTAAGCTTTGAAACGAGACGACACGCTACGACCTTGCCTGTCACGAGATGGGCATTATTTATCATGAAGTATTGCCTGTATTGTTTGTCAAAAAGGTGCCGTTAATCACAATGTTTTTGAGTATCCGTGGACGGTGGTACGACTCACCATGACATTGCCCTCGCTACAGATTTACTGCAATCATTTCTTATATTTCAAGGAAATAACTAGCCTATTATAATTCAATTGGTTTACCTCACAGGTTTATCTCTAACTTCTTCGTTCGTTCAAGAACTATCAATGTCAATATTCCACTGACGGCTGTAGAAGGCGGTTTACGGCGGTTTAGATGTGTTTTCATGGGGAAGAAAACTTTCAAATTAGTTCCGCGTAGATGACGCTAAGTGTTTATTACAAACGAACTGTCAAACTCCAAAGAAATTAAACAACATTTTATTGTTTTGTGTCTTATATCAATATAATGTGTCGTTGCCAGCCTTTGGATGCAAACAAATAGACTTTGACAAATTCCCAAGTAATTTTCGCATTAAGAGAAAGTGGGAAATGGCACTGAAAGTAATAAACTTCAAATTAAGTGATTTTTCGAGGCTATGTGGGAAACTTTTCAAAGAAACTAACTACGAGACCACGGACAACAGGTTGGTGCCATACCTATTATTATTATTTTATTTGTGATGGGTTTGCTCTTGACTCTAGTCTAGGTCAGAGGTGACAGAGACAAAGTCGACGATGGAGTGAGGTTACCCAGAAGAAGCCTGTTCACTCTCACTTTGAAGAGATTAGGGTTGTATGCGTTCAGAAGCACAGACGCAGGTAGTGAGTTCCACTCCTTTGCTGTGCGCATTATAAAAGACATTTGGAAGCGCTTAGTGCGAATTGGTGGAATAGCAACCAGGTAGCGATGGTAACTGGCAGTGGGTCTAGATGTCCGATGGTAGAAGGGGGCTAGTGGAATGAGCTCGTGGAGTTCTCGGGCACACTCTCCGAAGTACAATCTGTAGAAGACCGACAAGCAGGCAACCCTGCGGCGATGAGCCAAGCTATGAAGCTTGGCATCCACCAGTTTTACGTCGCCAATGAGCCTCTTAGCTCTGCGTTTCACCGAGTCAAGCGCGGCTAGTTGGTACTTTGCTGATCCATCCCAAAGGTGACTGCAATACTATGGAGTATTGCAGTCACCAGGATCGGACTTGCGCTTTGTAAAGGGTTAAAAGCTTTCCAGGCGTAAAGTATCGCTTTACCCTATTTTGGATGCCCAGTTTCTTGGCCGCAGTGTGGGCCTTGTACTCGATGGTGGCGCCGAAGTTGAGACCAGATGTCAACTCCATGCCTAGGAGCTCAAGTCGAACAGTCGAAAAGTAGGAGTTTGGGCGAAACGACTCTTTTTAGCGGTAAAAAGACACGCCTGTGTTTTGGTGGCGTTAAAAGAGACCAGATTATCATTACCCCACTGGGAGACAAAGCTTAAGGTCAAATCTGTCCGCTCTACCATGGCCTCTCTCAAGGAATGAACTTCGGCCCCGCTGGTTTTTGCGCTGGACAACTATCTCTCTGAAACTGTACCGTCATCTGCGTACCCAACAATACCAGGCCGAAGCAGGTCATTCATGTGCAGCAGGAAAAGAGTTGCAGAGAGAACAGAACCCTGAGGAACTCGGGCATCAATAGCCATAAGGTCAGAAGAGCAGCCGTCAACAACTACTCTGATCGACCGTTCACTAAGGAAATCTGATATCCAGCTACAAAAATCAGCCGGGATGCCATAAGCAGGAAGTTTGTTGAGCAGAGCAGCGTGCCAGACCCTGTCAAAGGCCTTCGAGATGTCAAGCGATACAGCCAGTGCTTCGCCTTGTTTCTCGATGGCTTCACCACAGCAGTGCGTGACATACACAAGAAGATCGCCAGTTGACCGTCCCCGGCGAAAGCCATATTGACGGTCACTGAGGAGATCATTGTCTTCAAGCTAGATCAGCAACTTATTGTTCAGTACCCTTTCCATAACCTTGCACAGAAAGGAGGTAATGGTGATCGGACGGTAATGGGCAGGGTCTGCACGGTCGCCCTTTTTGGACACTGGTTGTACATTTGCAAGCTTCCAGAATTTCGGCACCGTTCTTTTTTCAAGAGAGAGGCGGAACAAACGTGTCAATACAGGAGACAGTTCAGGCGCACACTGCCTCAACACTCTCTATGGAATGCCGTCAGGCCCGCTGGCCTTGTTCACGTCTAGACTGCACAATACTCTTTGGACCTCAATAATGTGAACTGCGATCTCCGGCATCGAGGAGTCACAATGAGGTACAGTAGGTGGTTTCTTGGAGCCAGCGAAGAGACGTGAATTGCTTGCAAAGAGAGATGCAAATAAATTTGCTTTCTCAGTTGCAGAGTGAGCCAGCGACCCATCACGTTCCATCATAGGAGGTAAAGTGGGACGACAGAAATTCGTTTCAACCGCTTTAGACAGGGACCAGAACTGTTTACTACCTGGAGGGTGCGAAGCCAGCCTGGCCCCGATACGTCCGACGTGGTCAAAACGTGCCCTACGTAAAACCCGCTTGCAGAACTTGGCGGCAGAATTAAAGGCCCTTTTCTTCGCGCGAACCCTACGCGCTCTAACTTTGCGGTTGCGGGCCTTGACCCAGGCTTGGTAGGCAGTCTCTTTTTGGGCCTTAGCGTGGGCGCATTCTGCATTATACCAAGGCCGGGATTTGTGACCGAGCGGGATGTCGGAGAATGGAATACAATACTCCATCCCCTGCCGAACCACGTCCGCAACCGCGTCAGCACCGCACGAAAGGTCACCCGAGGAAAAGCACACTTGCCGCCATGGATAAGACGCAAAAAAGTGCCGCATCTCATCGCAGTCTGCTGACCCATATCGCCATACCCGCCTCGTTCCTCTAGGGCTCTCATCTGGAGGAGAGCAGGTCGATATGGATTTCACCAGACAGTGGTCAGACGTTCCCAGCAGGGCTGAGACCGATACTGAATGACTGTCCGGATCAGATTCCAGCAGAAGTTCCAAGCAATTGGGTGTATGGCCTTCACCATTCACACATTCCACATAGCGACAACCTCGTGGGCTAAGTCGAGATCTTCGAGAGTCGAGATCGTCGAGAGGCTCATTGGCGACGTAAAACTGGTGGATGCCAAGCTTCATAGCTTGGCTCATCGCCGCAAGGTTGCCTGCTTGTCGGTCTTCTACAGATTGTACTTCGGAGAGTGTGCCCGAGAACTCCACGACCTCATTCCACCGGCCCCCTTCTACCACCGGACATCTAGACGCACTGCCAGTTACCATCCCTACCTGGTTGCTATTCCACCAATTCGCACTAAGCGCTTCCAAATGTCTTTTATAATGCGCACAGCAAAAGAGTGGAACTCACTACCTGCGTCTGTGTTTCCGAACGTATACAACCCTAATCTCTTCAAAGTGAGAGTGAACAGGCTCCTTCTGGGTAAGCTCACTCCATCGTCGACTTTGTCTCTGTCACCTCTGACCTAGACTAGAGTCAAGAGCAAACCCATCACAAATAAAAAAAAAATAAAAAAAAAACATTCCAACTACAAATGTCCATAGTTAAACGAAAAGGATCCAAACCCACATTACACCTAATGTGGGTTGGATCCTTTTCGTTTAACTTCGGACAAATGTAAGTTTGTACGCACACGGTATTAGGCTCTGGGGCAAAGCCGCTGTCATTCAAAATATATTTGTTCTTCAGAAACGAGCTGTTCGAGCAATTTACCAGCTCGGTGCCAGAGTTTCTCTAAGAGATTTTTTTGGTATTCTCACGGTGGCATCACAATTCATCTTCGCCAACATTTTTCATTCATAGAATGAAAAATATACATAATATATTCATATATACCTATATTAGACATCATCTTATATATTAGACAAAATATACATTTATACACTAAAAACAGTGATATTCACAATGTTAATACCAGAAAGAAGGACAAATTACGTGCTCCATTTCACCGGCTTCATAAGGTTCATAACTCATTTGTTGGGCTTGGTATATCCTTTTATAAAAAGCTACCCTCTTCTTTGCTAGATTTGCCCTACAATGCGTTTAAAGCTAAAGTAAAATATAACCTTTGTTCAAAGGCATACTATACTATCAACGATTACTTAAACGAGAAGAATAGTTGGTAGCTGTGTTTAACTTAAGATAATGTTTATGTTCTTTTTTTTATTTGTGATGGGTTTACTCTTGACTCTAGTCTAGGTCAGAGGTGACAGAGACAAAGTCGACGATGGAGTGAGCTTACTCAGAAGAAGCCTGTTCACTCTCACTTTGAAGAGATTAGGGTTGTATGCGTTCGGAAACACAGAAAGGTCTTTCTCCAGAATTAGCTTATCTACTGACAGGTAATATGATTTCATATAATTATTTATTTCCTTTAAATGTAAAGGTTTAATGTTTGTGTTGCGTAATGTACTTAGATATATTATTTTGCGCAGTGTGGTATATATTTTTTTTTAACTGAACAGACAGCTGTGCTGCTGGGGAGTTTGTTGCACCACTTCTTCTCCTCAGCTAAAGCACTAGGAAGTGGTGAAGGGCGGGCGTTTTGGGGGACTGTCTTATGTAATTTTGACGTTCGAAAAGTGCTGATTCTCAGCCTAGTTTCAATAAATGGCTTTTGATTTTGATTTTGCAATATTGAGAGATTTGCCATGTTATTTTAAAACCATACACTTCTTATAGGTTTTCCTGTAATCTATAGCTAAAAATTATTTTCTGTATTTTATTTTTTCAAAATTTTAAGGTCAGGAGCTTCGGAAATAAAGGGAGAGGAAAGGTCAATTTTCGTCTATTTTCTTAAATAATTTTAAAACAGTTTATTTTAAAATTATAAAAAAAATATATATTTGAGACCCTCACAGTAAACCCTTTTTACTATTAGTTACCATTTTTTTAACCATGGTTGAATTAACTACGTATAAAAAAACCAGCCCTAAGACAGTATTTTAGTGAGAAAGGTTAACACTTTAAAACACAGGTTTCAAATGCAGTATGTAAAGCATCATGATCTAGAAGTAAGTAAGTAAAACTAATAGGTTGGGGAAAAAGTTTCTTCGCATTTTTTAAGAAAATTCAAAACATTTTTTAATATAGTTTATTTACATTTAACTAAAGTATGTAGGCACCATTTTGTTCGATAACTTTTTGCCATCTTGTAAGTAGGGACATGATCCCATTGCTATAGAAATTTTGGGACTTCTGGTCAAAATACCGCGACAAGTGGTTTTGGCAGTCCTCTCGTAATGTTAACCTGACACTGCCTAAAGAATTCTGAAGAGACCGAAACAGGTGGAAATCTGAAGGTTCAAGGTCAGGACTATACGGCGGATGCATTAACACCTCCCAGCCAAACTCTCTTAATTTTTGCTGAGTGGCTAAAGATGTGTGAGGTCTAGCGTTATCATGATGAAAAACCACACCCCTTCTGTTGATTAATTCCGGCCGCTTTCTCTCAACTTCTTTCTTTAATCTCATCAGTTGTTCGCAGTAGAGTTCAGAATCGATGGTCCTGCCTGGTGGTAACAGCTCATAATGAATAATGCCCTTCCAATCCCACCACACACACAGCATCACCTTGTTGCTAGTTAACCCGGGTTTCGCCACAGTCTGTGAAGCCTGACCGGCCTTTGACCACGACCTTTTTCGCACGTTCTTGTCACACGTGATCCACTTTTCATCACCAGTTATCAGCTTCTTCAAAAATGGTTCGGTTTCATTACGTCGTAATAAAGAATCACAAATGAGTACACGGTTCATTAGGTTTCCTTCAGTGAGCTCGTGAGGTACCCAAATGTCGAGCTTGTTTGTGTACCCAGTTTCTTTCAAATGCTTCAAAACTGTTTTGTGGTCAATTTCCAGTTCTTCAGCTACATCGTAACTACTAATATGCCGATCTTGCTCCACTTTTTCAAAAATGGTATCCATTTTATCCATAATAGGGCGACCAGAGCGACGTGCATCTTTGACATCAAAATTTCCGGATTGAAAACGCTTAAACCAAATTTGTGTTACTCTCACAGACACTCCACTAGGTCCATAAACATCGCAAATTTTTTTCGCGGCTTGCGTTGCATTTTTACCTTTTTTGTAGTAAAATTTTAAAATGTATCGAATTTCTTCATTAGATTCACTCATCTTGACGGTACGAAAAACAAATGAAAATCACACATTTTCCTAATTTGAATTTGGAATTATGTTCTTTAAAATTTAAACTTTCAATGATACCAAAACCAGCCAGATACAAATAGTATAGCCAAAGAGATTTTATTACAAGTTCATACATACTATAATGCGAAAAGACTTTTTCCCCAACCTAATATTTCGGATACCAATTATAATTTATATACAATCTTCATATATGTAAGTGGGCACATCCTTTATTACTGGAGGCTTTTATTTAGGTATAAAGTTCTGCTTACGTTTTTAGTTTTGTATTTTTATTTCTGGTTGAGTATAGTTCCGATTTTTTTTTTTTGGTATATTGGCGTGTGCTAGCTTACTTATAGCAAATAATTTAATTTAATGTTTTGTGTTACGTAATGTACCTAAATTATTATGCGCAGTGTTATATTGATTCAAATTTTTTAACTGAACAGACAGCTATGCTGCTGGGGAGTTTGTTGCGCCACTTCTTCTCCCCAGCTAAAGCACTAGGAAGGGGTGAAGGGCGGGCGTTTTGGGGGACTGTCTCATGTAATTTTGACGTTCAAAAAGTGCTGATTCTCAGCTTAGTTTGAATAAATGACTTTTGATTTTGATTTTGAATTACCTATATTTTAGGTATGAGTATGAGCCACATAAAATGTTGTTAGAAAAATCTTCAGCAATCTAGGTACAGACGCCAGCACATCAAGCTACTACAATGTGTCAAATTTCTTTAATAGATTTTCAACTTTTTCGCTATAGGTTCAAGGTTGATTGGGAAAATTTGACAGTTTCGGGTAGCTTGATGTGCTGACGGTTGTACCTCGTAGTAAAGCAATATTTAAATGATTTCTAGAAACGGTGGTGTAAATTGCACAGAAAAAGTTATTTTGATTTGTTCTTTCATACTTCATTTCAAAGTATGTTTAAATATTTACTACCTTAAATAAATAAATAAATACACAGACTAAGGTACATAAGTCTAAAGTCTTTCCCTGAAACTCATTTGGCATGCGTATCGAAATTTTCCTCAACAATTACAGTATTGAAAGAGTTTTTTTCTTATTTGTTGGGTTGTGAATCAGCTGATAAAATGCACTGGTACCTATGGGCCATTCCGAGTACAGCGCACTAATGTTGCCTAGTCATCCTTCTTGTAAACAGTGGGAGATAATTGTTGAAAATAAATGCTAAGAGAAAACGAGGAAAATTATTTTAGAATTAGTCACGCGTGAGTTAATCTGAAGCACTAATATCTTGTAACGTATTTGAGCTTTGGTACGATGCTAATGTGAATAAGCATGAAGGCATGTTTTGTCGAAACGTATTGGAGAATTATGAATAAATAGGTATAAATTGGAGCCGTTCTTAATTTGCAAAAGCTGAAATAATATTCTATAGTATAGAATTTATAAAACATACAGGAATGCATGGAGTCAACAGAGCGGATATATATAACCATTTACCATCAAGTGATTATAACATTATCATGAAACGTCTTCAAAGAAACACTACGGCAAAACATTACTGCAACAAAGCATTGCTGCAACAAAGAATGAATAATCCCCACCTTTACAAATAGGTACACCAAACAATTCTTATGCAGACAAAAACAAGCAAACTATGCAAACTCCATATCTCTCTATATACGTAAATCCCCTCTTGCGTGTATACTAACCACCATTTCATCCATTAACCCGTTCAGGAAGCCTCGACTGGATCCTGACCTGGACATCAAGGCTCTGGCTTCTGAACTCTTGGACGCCAGCGCCGCCAAACACAAGCTAGCCGTACGACCCAAGAAGAACCATCCCAGGAAGCAGACTGTGACTACCAAGACTAACGAGAAAGGGAGGTAAGAATATGGCATGAGTATATGTTAATCTATAGGTAATGCAAAATTAAGTAAGTACCTAGGCATTTCCAGGCAATAATGAAGGTTTGAGAAAGAACAGGGATCATCTTGGATGCAAATCGATAAGTTTTTCACAAATTTGTCTGTAACTTAGTGAGACCCAAGATGTGCTGTAAGAGACACCAAGTTCATCTTAGATTTCTGTCCGCCTGTAGTTTATACTTGTATTCATTTAAGTCACAATCTTTCTACTCTTCACAAAATCAATAGTATCATATCTACTTACTTTATACTAGACATATACAATCCATTGTGCACATCCAAGTTTAAAACACTCATTTCAAAGGGCGTCTGGTAAAACAATTAGGTAATTTATGCTTCAGGAAAGTGATTGCATACAAAGTATGTATACCGCTCAGCTAAAGTTACGGTATTTCTAACTTATCTTACTTTTACCCATGACTTCCCATCGCACCAATTACAATAAAAACTACACTACCTAACCTACCATACTGAACGTTTCCATAGACATGTCAAACTTAGAGTAATCAGACTATAATGTTCCTACTCCTGAGACGACACAGGCCTCCTCTCTGAGAGGGAGTGGTGATGAAATAATTTTGAGAGCAGTGGTGATGAAATAATTTTGAGAGCAGTGGTGATGAAATAATTTTGAGAGCAGTGGTGATGAAATAATTTACACAAAGTAAAGCGCCTGTCTTGGTTCGAACTTACGACCACTCGTAGGTTGAATGTCACACTTAATTCACCCGAAAGCAAATCATATGGCGTGACCGTGTTAACAGCTGGACGTTTGTTTTTTCAGTATATAATTGAGTACATAATGTAGTCCGGCTATTACATAACAATGATGTATGTTGCGGTTAAAAGCTACGCGACCTCATTACACGCTGTTACGAAATACGTGATTTGCGAAATGGCGCGCTTAGTGGAGTCGCGCGATGTCTCTTGGGTATTTTTCTTGGTGAAAAATGATTATCTGCGGTTGGTCCTATTTATAACAATGAAAGTATAATTTAAAACTACGCGTTGGTCTAAACTTGAAAAACATCTTTTCAATTCGGCGGCGATTTTAAACTGAAGATCACGTCTGTAGAACATTAAATTAGAGCATTTTCTTAGTAACTTAATATGTGAATATTTTAGATTATGTTTATACGTATTAGTGTAATTAATTTATAAATTTATGTCTACCGCAGATAAAAAAACTGAGAATCACGCAAAAACTATAAAGCGTATTTTTATAAAACCTTCAGCATTTTTAAGATAATTTATTTTTTTTATCTTTTAGTATGCGTTTTTTTTTAAATATAATACCTATTTGTTTTATGTATAATAAATTAGTAATGCGTCTAATTTGGGACAGCGCTCGTTGATGCGCGAGTCCTATTACCTACTGGGTGCACGTAGGTACGACGTGTTGCGTGAGCTCAGCACAGAACCGAAGGCCATTGAGATATATCTGCGCCTTAAGCTCTCACACTAGCTCTGAAACCAGAGATCACTTGAAAATAATTAAAATACAAGAATAATACTGAACATTTGAAACCCGTTCTAATCAGAGGCATTAGCAATTTTCGATAATAAATAGAAGTTAAATCTAAATAATCTTACTCGTATAAAAGTCAAGATAAAAGTGAAGCAGCTGGTAACAAAAAAAACAGAATAGGTAAAAGTTAGATTAATATAGGAATAGAAAGGATATGAAATAAAGAAATAAAGAAAAGGCATTTGTTGGGATTCGCACAGTTAGGTAGCAAACAGACCAATATAAGTATTTCAAAACAAAATGCAGTGAAATAACATTTTATTTCAGTTATTTTGAACAAAAATATAAGGTAAGAGTAAAAGAAAACATACCAACACACATCTCCATCCATTTCTATATAGCTTACCAGCGTCTAGCCGTCATTGACAATATAGTAATGGTTTCCGTTCTAAACTGTTTGACATAAAAATATGAGAACACGAGTAACCACTCCAGTATATCGGTCAAGATCCGAGCGTGACCGGCCATGCCCGATGCAGTTTTTAATAGTTTGTCCCCAATAACTAATACTGAGATATAAAATTAAGATTCTAGCTTTGATCTCATTTATTTGATCGCTACAAGTTTGCAGATTGTTGAATATTAATGTTCCTGTCATCCCGTTATTTTTTGCGTGAGGAGCTTCAATTGCTGCAGTAGCTAGGTCTCCAAAATAGACTAGAAAGGTCAACTATAGTTACCAAGAACTTCGCTTCATATACAACTTTTTGTATGTTGTGGCTATTTCGACCTGCCCGTCTATCTCTGGCTGCACTTGATTGGCATATTTGAATCAGGTGAATTTTTGTTTGCTTTTGCCAATCTCATCACGGAAACTAATTATTTTTCTATCAATCCCAAATCTCACGTAGATGTTGATCTACGTCAATGATCACAGATAATAGCTTTCCAAAGGTAGGTTTTTCGTATTCATTCATCGGATTAATTTGGATAATTTTCCAACATCGACACATTCAGAATAAAAACCTCACTTTTTACTGCAGCAGAATCAACAAGCTTGAATTTTCGGATGCAGTTACTAAACATTCCGAAGATAGGTACAGATCCGACACTACATACCAACTCATGTGTCGATCAAAACAAACATGAAGAGCTTTACAAAAGAAAATAATGGCTAACGTTAACAGCAGTGCTATTCTGTAAAAATCTCACCGTGAAAACTTAGGTGAGGTGAGCGTGGAGTGAGCTGTCAATAGTGTCAATCCCTAGCAGCAGGTGGAATGACAGTTCATTTCACCTAAGTTTTCACGGTGAGATTTTTACAGAATAGATCGGCAGTATCTAAGATATAAATTGAAATATAAACAGTGGCAAACGTGAACAGTATCTAAGATATCAATTGAAATATTAACAGTGGCAAACGTGAACAGTATCTAAGATATAAATTAAATTATTTGCAGAGGGAATTCAAAGTAGTTTTGTTCCATTCTAAGAAATAGTAACTAAACATACTATTGCGTTCTATTTACGTATGTATGGTCTAGTTTATAGTTAACCGACTGCTTGTTCCAGCCGTAATTGAAAAAAACTTTTTAGCAAAAAATAAAACCGACTTCCAAAACAAAACACTACAAAGTGAAAAATAATTTTAATTTCAGTCTTTGGTTTTGTATAATTTGCGTCTTGTACTACTGACTTCCGAAATTAAAGTTATTTTTCACTTTTTAGTGTTTTGTTTTGGAAGTCGGTTTTATTTTTTGCTAAAAAGTTTTTATTTTTCACTTTTTAGTTTTGGTACCTTACCCTACACATAATCGAATACCACCTGCTTTGTAAATAACAGTGATAGGAAGCTATTACTCGTAAAACATCATCCGCATAGATAAAACATCATCCACATATTATCCTACCCAAGCAAAGTTAATAAAGCTTATATGGGACCATTTAGGAAGCCTTACAAACAAGAAAGAATTTTCTAAATCGGTCTATCTGTTTTGAGTGATCGCGTAACAAACAAAAAAAAATACAGTCGAATTGAGAACCTTCTCCTTTTTTAAGTCGATTAAAAACTATGTAGTGATCTAGCATTGAAATTAGTTTTCATTATTTTATTTTAATTACACATAGTGACAAAAGGTTACGAAGGGAAGATTAACAACTGCGTCTTTTAGCCTGCTTATGGCATCAAATTAAGATTTACGTAGTGATTTTTTTTTTTTTTTTTTTTATTTGTGATGGGTTTGCTCTTGACTCTAGTCTAGGTCAGAGGTGACAGAGACAAAGTCGACGATGGAGTGAGCTTACCCAGAAGAAGCCTGTTCACTCTCACTTTGAAGAGATTAGGGTTGTATACGTTCGGAAACACAGACGCAGGTAGTGAGTTCCACTCTTTTGCTGTGCGCATTATAAAAGACATTTGGAAGCGCTTAGTGCGAATTGGTGGAATAGCAACCAGGTAGGGATGGTAACTGGCAGTGCGTCTAGATGTCCGGTGGTAGAAGGGGGCCGGTGGAATGAGGTCGTGGAGTTCTCGGGCACACTCTCCGAAGTACAATCTGTAGAAGACCGACAAGCAGGCAACCTTGCGGCGATGAGCCAAGCAATGAAGCTTGGCATCCACCAGTTTTACGTCGCCAATGAGCCTCTTAGCTCTGCGTTCCACCGAGTCAAGCGCAGCTAGTTGGTACTTAGCTGATCCATCCCAAAGGTGACTGCAATACTCCATGCAGGATCGGACTTGCGCTTTGTAAAGGGTTAAAAGCTGTCCAGGCGTAAAGTATCGCTTCACCCTATTCAGGATGCCCAGTTTCTTGGCCGCAGTTTGGGCCTTGTACTCGATGGTGGCGCCGAAGTTGAGACCAGATGTCAACTCCATGCCTAGGAGCTCAAGTCGATCAGTTACAGGAACAGATGTACCCCGAAAAGTAGGAGTTTGGGCGAAACGACTCTTTTTAGCGGTAAAAAGACACGCCTGCGTTTTGGTGGCGTTAAAAGAGACCAAATTATCATCACCCCACTGGGAGACAAAGCTTAAGGTCAAATCTGTCCGCTCTACCATGGCCTCTCTCAAGGAACGAACTTCAGCCCCGCTGGTTTTTGCGCTGGACAAGTATCTCTCTGAAACTGTACTGTCATCTGCGTACCCAACAATACCAGGCCGAAGCAGGTCATTGATGTGCAGCAGGAAAAGAGTTGCAGAGAGAACAGACCCCTGAGGAACTCCGGCATCAATAGCCATAAGGTCAGAAGAGCAGCCATCAACAACTACTCTAATCGACCGTTCACTAAGGAAATCTGATATCCAGCTACAAAAATCAGCTGGGATGCCATAAGCAGGAAGCTTGCTGAGCAGAGCAGCGTGCCAGACCCTGTCAAAGGCCTTCGAGATGTCAAGCGAAACGGCCAGTGCTTCGCCGTGTTTCTCGATGGCTTCGCCAAAGCAGTGCGTGACATACACAAGAAGATCGCCAGTTGACCGTCCCCGGCGAAAGCCATATTGACGGTCACTGAGGAGATCATTGTCTTCAAGGTAGTTCAGCAACTTATTGTTCAGTACCCTTTCCAAAACTTTGCACAGAATGGAGGTAATGGCGATCGGACGGTAATGGGCAGGGTCTGCACGGTCGCCTTTTTTGGGCACTGGTTGTACATTTGCAAGCTTCCAGGATTTCGGCACCGTTCTTTTTTCAAGAGAGAGGCGGAACAAACGTGTCAATACAGGAGACAGTTCAGGCGCACACTGCCTCAACACTCTCGCTGGAATGCCGTCAGGCCCGCTGGCCTTGTTCACGTCTAGACTGCACAATACTCTTCGGACCTCTTTAATGTGTACTGCGATCTCCGGCATCGAGGAGTCACAATGAGGTACAGTAGGTGGTTGCTTTGAGCCAGCGTCCAGACGCGAATTGCTTGCGAAGAGAGATGCAAATAAATTTGCCTTCTCAGTTGCAGAGTGAGCCAGCGACCCATCAGGTTTCAACATAGGAGGTAAAGTGGGACGACAGAAATTCGTTTCAACCGCTTTAGACAGGGACCAGAACTGTTTACTACCCGGAGGGTGCGAAGCCAGCCTGGCCCCGATATGTCCGACATGGTCAAAACGTGCCCTACGCAAAACCCGCTTGCAGAACTTGGCGGCAGAATTAAAGGCTCTCTTCTTCGCGCGAACCCTGCGCGCTCTAACTTTGCGGTCGCGGGCCTTGACCCAGGCTTGGTAGGCAGTCTCTTTTCGGGCCTCAGCGTGGGCACATTCTGCATTATACCAAGGCCGGGATTTGTGACCGAGCGGGATGTCGGAGAATGGAATAAAATATTCCATCCCCTGCCGAATCACGTCCGCAACCGCGTCAGCACAGCGCGAGGGGTCACCCGAGGAAAAGCACACTTGCCGCCATGGATAAGACGCAAAAAAGTGCCGCATCTCATCCCAGTCTGCTGACCCGTATCGCCATACTCGCCTCGTGCCTCTAGGGCTCTCATCTGGAGGAGAGCAGGTTGATATGGATTTCACCAGACAGTGGTCAGACGTTCCCAGCGGGGCTGAGACCGATACTGAATGACTGTCCGGATCAGATGCCAGCAGAAGGTCCAAGCAATTGGGTGTATGGCCGTCAACATCCGGTACCCGCGTTGCCACATTCACCATCTGGGTTAGATCTAGCGTTAAAGCAAAATTGCGCGCCTCCAACCCAGCATGGTCAGTTTTCTGGTATGGGAACAACCATTCTTTATGATGGGCGTTGAAGTCCCCCAGAAAAATGAGCTTCGCCGTTGGGTACCGTTGCTGGGCTACGTCAGTCGACTCCACGAGGAAATTAAAGAGCGCTGTTGTCTCCTGGTCACCGCTATGCGATCGGTAGATGCCGATGTAGAGAGATTTCTCCACGCCAGTATCCACAAGTAGCCATATGGCAGAGAAACCCGATTTCTCAAAGCAACGGAGACGACGACAACAAATGTCATCGCGGACGTACACACAGACCCCAGCTTGCTTCTTGAACTTGTGTTCAAGAGAGTACCCCGGGTAGTTGAGGTACGCCACGTCCGACGGGGTTGTTATCTTCGTCTCCGTTAGGAAAAACAGGTGCGGCTTCTCGGTCTCAAGGTGTTGATGGACCGAATCGAGATTGGAGTGCAACCCCCTGATATTAGTGAGGTGCACTTTTAGTGGGAGGAAGTGCAGCCGTTGTTTTACCCTATTTTTCTTCGCTTTGTGTGTCATTGAGTGGAGTTGTTGGGGGAAAAAGTCGACTTGTCGAGGCGCCGCTCAGTGATCCAAGTGGAACACTAGAGCCAACCAAACCTACGGGGAACTCATCTGGAGACTGCGGGGACGCCCGAACCCCCCCGGATATGGCCACCGGGTCCTCCCATCCAGTCGCCGGCTGGCACGGTGGAGCATACCGGGATTTTTCGCGAGTTGGCGGGGCAGCCTTTGGCACGTGGCTGGCGTGCTACTTGGGCCCCCTACTGACTGCGGTCGGCCAACGGCTGGCACCGTGCTTCGGATCCCGCTACCCTCCAAAATGAGTTACCCGGCTAGCTGACTCAGAGACCACAACCGGTACCAAACAGCGCAACTGACAATCTCCTCCTCCCCCAAAGGCACTGGCACTCCCACACACCGACGGAACACAGCAAGCTGCTTGGCGCCAGACTCCGGTGGGATGGTGGTCGCGAGCCAGATTAGCGTAATTGTTACCCCTTATCACTGTATTGGTTGTAGCTAGCAATCGATGTTTACCGACTGATACCATGATGAACGCATCTCCTTTTATACAGGGCAATTTTTAGGGTTTTGTACCTCAAAAGGAAAAAAGGGAATCCTTATAGGATCAATCTTGTGTCTGTCTGTCCGTTTGTCACAGCCAATTTGCTCCGAATCTAATGGACCGATTAAGTTGAAATTTGGTACCCTTAAGTATGTCTGTGACCCAAACACGGATGTGTAATGTAAATTAATGAATTTTGAATATGGGGGGCAAATAAGAAAATAAAATAAAAAGTTTTGCAAACTGTACCGTGTGATATATCAAATGAAAGGGCTTACTGTGAGGGTCTCAAATACATTTTTTTTTATAATTTTAAAATAAACTGTTTTAAAGTTATTTAAGGAAATAGACGAAAATTGACCATGCCCCCTTATCTCTGAAAAATTTTGAAAAAAAATACATAAAATACTTCTATACCTACAGATTACAGGAAAACCTATAAAAAGTCTACAGTCTTAAAATAACATGGTAAATCTGCCAATATTGTGCGTACAAACTTAAATTTGCGGTTGGAGTGTATGGGAGAACCTGTTTTTCAACTACAATGTTAAGTTTGTTCTTGGGATAAATTCATCCTAACTACGGAACCCTTTGTGCGTGGTCCGACACGCACTTGACCGGTTTTTTTTTTATATTAAATCACTAGCAAAATTTTCACAGGGTGATCTACCCATGAATATGAACACCTTTCACTATGGGACCAACTCAGAATTCATGAAGAAAAATCAGCTGTCTCATACAAAGGTTCATTACCTACTCGACCAAAATGTATGAAGCAGCAGATTTTTTTTTCATGATTTCAGAGTTGATCTCATAGTGAGAGATGTTCATATTCATCATGGGTAGAACACCTGTGAAAATTTAGCTAGTGATTTAAAAATAGCCCTGTTTACAGACACAGTAGAGAGTTTGAACGTTAAAGTACTACATACAGATAAAGATACAGACGCGTATTTTCCTCACAACACACTGCGTAATGTTAACTGATAAAAACCAGACGGCCAGTCGCCTCGTGCGTAATGGCTGCAACGCCTGGATCTCAATGAGGAAAGGATTGATATACCTTTTGAACAATGCAGGGTTCGGTAGCCGCCTAAATACCTATAACTACAGCTTAGTCCAAATGAGCAAATTCGAGTTTATTTGTTTTTCTTTAATCCTAGATTAGTGACAAAGTTCATGAACAAGGGCAGTTTTTTCAATAGTTAGAAAAATTATCTGAAGAATAAATATAGCGGTTTGACCATAGGTATTTTATATCAAAATCAAAAGTCATTTATTCAAACTAGGCTGAGAATCAGCACTTTTCGAACGTCAAAATTACATAAGACAGTCCCCCAAAACGTCCGTCTTTCACCACTTCCTAGTACTTTAGCTGAGGAAAAGAAGTGGTGCAACAAACTCCCCAGCAACACAGCTATCTTTTCAGTTAAAATGTTTTATTCTATACAACACTGCGCAAAATAATATGAGTACATTACGCAACACAAAACATTAAATTAAATTATTTGCTATACAAAGGTCTCAAACGGCTATTTTTTGTCCTCAGTTTGTGGATAATAATATTGATGGTTTTGCCACAATTATTAAAAAAGATGTACATCCCAGATGTCACGTGTACATAGCAGCACTAACAGTGAATACTATTGGTGATGTGTGTTCGCAGATTGATTGATTTGGTTGGATTCCTCGTTGCTGCGGAGGTGAATGCAGCTCCACGCTGACCACTAGATGTTAATTAAAATTGTTACTAACCGTATGGACTCAAACTACACTAAAAATTTCCTTTCTATTTCGATTCTAAAAGTTATCTAAAGATTGAAAAATCGGTCCTAGGTCGTTTCATTTCGATACTTATTTAAGAAATCGATAGCACTAAATAGGAATTTCAAATACTAGTCTGGGCTTCGTCTTGTGAAAGCGCCAGCCAGGTGCGTTGGCGAGCCCCCATAAATGTAATCAACATGCCATACCATTGATTGTGACAAATATAACCTTTCATTAGTCAACTATTTCAGTGAAAAGCTAAACGGCTGACATTGACAATTATCACTATAAAAAACAAAGATTAGGTATATGTGTCGTCAAATTATTTACTCAATCGTCCTAATATATCCTAAATAAATTAATTTTGAATATGTTAGTCAATTTTGGGGAGCCAGTAAAGAAAATAAAAAAAAGAGTTATGCAAACTGCACTGTACGACATATCAAATGAAGGGGCTAACTGTGAGCGTCTCAAATATATATATTTTTTTATAATTTGAACATAAATCATTTTGAAATTATTTAAATAAATAGACGAAAATGGACCGCCCCCCCCCATTATCTCCGAAAGAACTGAGCCTAAAATTAAAAAAAAAAATACAGAAAATAGTTCCATACCTATAGATTACAGGAAAACCTATAAGAAGTCTATGTAAAACTTGAATGTGAGAGTCTTCCAGCACAGACTGGGTCACTTGTGCTGTGTGTGCACGGGCATTGTCCTGCAAGATGAACCCAGGATCCATTTGCTATGCAAATGGGAGCACATGAGGCCTGATGACTTCCTCAATGTAACGCTGAACAGTTACGGAATAAGGGTTCCGAACTGAGCTCGCTATTTTAAATAAGGATTTAAAATAGCAAACTCAGTTATGCCGTGTAAGCTAATCCCACCCCAAATCATTACGTTGGGACCACCGAAACGGTCACCTTCATGTACACAAGTTTCCGAAAATCGCTCGCCGCGTCGTCTCCACACCCTAATGCGCCGACCGCCATTCAAAAAAAAATACTTTGCATTCATCGGTGAAAAGTGCTCCACTGATTTATGCCCCAGTCTAAGTATTGACGGGAGAAATTTAAACGATTGGCACGTTGAGCACTGGACTGAAGTTTGCTGGTCTTCGTGCAATGGATTCCGGATATTTTGGTCACTGAAACGAGTACGCATTGTCAACCGTAGGCGATTTTGTAACTTCCGAGCCACTGTGTGCTCTCGGCGAGCACTTAGCGGGATAGTACCTACTACACCTCGTGAACAGTTGTAGTGCGCACTCTACTCGAACCTGGTCTTCTTGCAGCACTGCCGATCTCTTGGAAGCGATTCCAACCATTTTGGGTAGATGAAAAAAAAAAAGAAAAACCCAGTTGCAAACCTACCGACCACTGCGAATTTTCTTCGTGGATCATTGTAACGGCTCTACTGGTTGCAGTAATTGTGTCCATTTGTCTTCGTATTTGTGGCATATTAACACAAGATGTTGTTTAATAAAATTATGATAATTTTCAGAATACCAAACCGCTAGTCGAAACAAAACAAAAAAAAAATCGAAACAAGATTACAAGAAAATTTAAAACTCATTTTATTTTTTTAATTATGGCCAGCATTTGATATCAAGCATAACATCAAAGAGGTTAGATATCGAAGAGTTCGTAACATCAATATAACTCAGCAATTAGTTAATTTTCTTTGAAATTACATTTCAAAGAAAATTAACTAATTTTAAATAACAAGTGGACCTTATTTTGTTTTGAGTACTTAGATATAATTTAAGAACATACATCGTGTATTTCGTAATAAACAAACGTAAAGTGAACAGACTTACATACGTGCGATTTTAATAACAGCAGTTTCAACAATATTAGACAACACTTCACTCAGGTAATATTTAGGTCGAACTCCATAATTGTCGATGTTTCTATACCAAGGTGCAAAAGAAAGCTTTATCTGTATCTACTTCAAATAATTTTATAGTAATGTCTATTGTCTATATCATATGATCTGGCTGGGAGCCAGCGTCTGCTTCCCACTAAATGTTCCATTTGCCCAATTTTGTACATGCTGCTTGTAGTTCGCCACAGTCGAAAAAATTTGGGAGACCTATAGAAGTATAAGACGCATTGGAAAATTTTGGATACGAAATATTTTCGATCTCATGTTTATGAATTGGATTTTTCCAAAGAAACGATGTATGCACTGTATGACTCGAAATGGGGTGACTACCTAGATGACGACTAATAGAGAACTATGGAATAAAAAGACATGTTGCGCCGACCCCAAATAAATTGGGACAAGGGCAGGAGAATGATGTTTATGAATTGGATTTTCCCGGTTCGATACTATGAATATAAAATAGAGCTATACCACAACTTTACTAAGAAGTGCCCTAGTACCGAGTCAATAACCCCTTACTTGAACTATTGGGAGCTCTATTCGACCTACAAATACAACGATTACAACAACATACACATTCCGTTTATAAGCTAATGTATCATAAACAACTCATGCGCGTAAATCTTTAAACTAAACGGAACATGAAATGCATTTTTGTGTTGCATAAATAATCTCATTATTTCGATACTTCATATCAGGTCAACGACATCATGCGCAAGAAAAAAAAACTCGTAACTACATAATCATTTCGCGGATACGTGAGCAGCCACCAGTTTCAGGCGACCTGCCAACTTGTATGAAATCTCCACTGACACTTCATTGTTATGAAACTTCAAAGGAGAAAGCACAGGTCTACGTAAAGTGGTCTTAAAAATTGGCGTGGTCGCCGCTCTTAAAATATTCCCGGTACATTATTAGCGTTAATAAGATGGCTTGCACACCCACTCGCGGACAAAACGTTCTGTCATATACAGTTTCACTATTCTCTTATTGTCTGCCCCAGTTACCGTCCACCTTTGCGTCTAATTTGGGAACGCTGGAGAAGGCCTAATTTCAACTTTGGACGCTCCAACATCTTGAATGTCATGTTTATAATTGGCGATCCATCGCGTGTTGTCTCGCCCTATTTCTTTTGTTTATAACTCGCTGTTGAATGCTGTCGTGATTTTCTGATGTTTTGACTTTTTAGTTCGAAGTTTGTTTTCTCGTTTTGATTGTTGCTTGTTAATGCGAGTGAATTTGATTATGAAAATATGTCTTGAATTTTAACTTTCTTTTTTTATGTACATTTATTGTTATATTTTTGATTTGTGGTTTACGTATTGATAGATAGGTTCACTGGCATTATAGCTGTTCCTTAATATTTTACTTTAATCAAATCTTCTTTAAGGTTTCCATCTGTGCCGCAAATAGTATTTAACCTTAAAACAGCTTGGTATCTCAACTCAAAGCATTTATTTGAAGTAATCGAATTACAGTTAGCGTCAAATAACTTTGCCGCTCTGAAGTTTGCGCAAATGACTGCGCAGTAGTCAATATCTATACTAAAACAGCAGCGCGCATGCCATGCACATCGGAAAGCCTAGTTTCGGAGCGGCAAAGTTATTTGACGCGAACTATACTGGCACTTTTAAATGGTCATGGGGTTGGTTTGTTGAAGCTAGTTGCCCATTCCAAAGCGTAATAGGTTCAGAATATCTTGTATTTATGCTCTGGATTTTTTATAGATCCTGGTTGGATCAATACGTCAAAACAATACTCTTGGTTCTCTTTTTATGGAGAGAGACTTGAACAAGACACACTGAAAGCTTTATGAAATAATATAGCTTTAGCAAACAAAGTCACCTGTCTTCTATTACTATTTAGTAGCACGGTGGCCGGTGGCTACTAAATCGGACTAAAGTTTTATGCGATTTCGAAAGAGCGCGTTAGAATAACGACATCGTTATCTTTTATTGTTTTGTTAAACTCAGATCTGGTAGCTCTGATGGTGTGTGGATAATTGTGGACCTGATATTCTATTTTAAACCGACTTAAAAAAATGTAGGAAGTTCTCAATTCGACTGTACGATTTTCTTCTTTTTTTTTTGTATGTTTGCTACGCGATTAATCCTCCAATTATAAATTGATTTTGATGATCCTTTTTTGTTTGGCAGGTCATACTTCAGAAGTGGTCCCATATAAATTATATAAACGTTGCTTTGGTAGTTTTTGAGTTCGCTTCGATAATACATATTTATCCACTTTGTTTATCTTGATGATGTTCTAACTTCCTGTCACTGTTGTTTACATAGCAAATTGGTATAATATAAGAAACAACCTATTTCCAAAAAAAAAAAACACTACTAAGTGAAAACTAACTTTAACTTCGGAAGTCGATGTCTTTGGATCTGTGTTTTAGGTTGTTATCCACCGACTTCCGAAATTAAAGCTATTTTTTACTTTGTAGTGTTTTTTTTTTTGGAAATCGGTTGTTTCTTTTGGAAAAAAGTTTATATTTTTCACTTCTTAGTGGGGCGGTTTGTAATTTATCTAAGTTACAATAGGCTTATGAAAACAGCTCATCACCTTTTACAAAATATTGCTTTTGCCGATGCAGGGACGTTAATTGTTGAGGAGTTCTCCTAGAAAGAACCAGGAGAACTGGAGCTTATGGTGAAGTCACCGTCAGCTTATGCATTATGACGAGCATAAATTACTTATCAACTATTATTAAAGTACCAAATCGAATTTCAACCCGTGGAATACTTATTATTGAGTAGTTCCGGTGGCCACCTGTGATCTTCATCATCAGTTCCACTTTAGTAAATGGTGCTTTCCAAGAGTAAACGCACGAGTTACTATAAAAAAATACCCAAATCGCTATAGTTGATTTCACCAGGATCCCATCATCAGATCCTGACCTAATGACAATGGGACCAACTAGAAAGTAAACCGTTTCAAACAAAAAATCCAAATTAGTCCAGACATATTCGAGTAATCGGGGAACATACATAAAGAAAAAAAACCGGTCGAGACCGATTCGGACTCGCACACCGAGGGTTCCGTACCATTATATATTAAAAAGTGTGCTATTTAGAGACATCGTTTTATTTTGCTTGTAATCCTTACATAAACTTCTATCACATAGAATAGTTTCAGATTTTTCTCTGTGCAAACTTCGGAGATACGGGGAGGAAACGATATTTTTTTTACATTTTTCATCAAAAGTCGAAAACCATAAGGCCTAAAAAAAGAAAAAAAATGTTCCATAATGTGCAAATAGCGTTCTTACATATAACCTAGTACGAACCTCCTTCGAATTTTACAGACTCCCTTTCAGTCCCTGATGCAAAAAAAAATATGTATCTTTATTTCTTTCTTATTTGCAAAATAGTTGAATAGAATAGAATAGAATGCATTTATTTGTCAGAATATTGTACAAAGTTGTTATATGAATTATGTATTGCGATCATAATATTCTGCCGTTTCCGGCGTACAAAAATATAGGATCATTACATTAAAATTAAGAATTAGAATTACAAATTTTGAATAAATTGAACAATAGTTGTAAAAGAGATTAATTATATAAGTCAAAATGCAATGAAGTCAAGGAGATACAATATGATTTATAGGCAATAATGTCAAATAATTAGGTAAATTTGTCATTCATAAAATCTTCAGTCGAGTAATAACATTTGTTTACAAGAAAGTTAAATAATTTACATTTAAATGTTCTGAGGATGAGGGTTTTGAAGCAATCAGGTAATTTGTTATAAACAGTAATGGACATACAGTATACATTATTAGAGAACAATTTAAGTCTACGCCTAGGAACATTAAGCATATGCACTTTGCGGCTGGGTCTGGATACAACATCGTTATACAGGTCAAATTCATGTCTGTTATGGTGTACAAAGATACAAATTTCAAAAATGTATAGTCCTGGAAGTGGCAGTATTTTAAGTTTTTTAAATAGTGGAACACAACTGTCCAGTGGGTGCGCTCCACAGATTGAGCGTATGCATTTTTTCTGAGCTCGAAACACTCTTTTAAGGTCAACCGAATTACCCCATATCATAATACCATAGCGCAAAATTGATGACACATAGCCATGGTATGCACATAGTGCCGCATTAACACTAGCCACACGTGTTAGTCTATATAAAACGAATACAAATCTATCTATCTTCTTACATAAATCATCAATATGAGATTTCCAGTTTGGGTAAACGTCATCTAAAACTATTTCCAAATTCAAGTTGATAGCATTAGTAGCTCTTGAGATATCCAGCTGAGACAGATGGGCAGACAGACAGACAGACTGAGTCTCACCTTAAGGGTTCCTTTTTACCATTTTGGTTCGGAGCCCTAAAAATAAAAGATTCCGACGAACTAGAACCTCTTCCTTGTTTTGAAGTTGGTTAAAAATAACTTTAATTTCGGAAGTCGGTGGCAAAAAACGAAAATACAGATCCAAAGACACCGACTGCCGAATTTAAAGTTATTTTTCACTTTATATTGTTTTTTTTTTTGCCAGTCGGGTTTTTTTGTGTTTAAAATTTTCTTCTTTCTCGTGGTAGTTATATTAGGTTGGGGAAAAAGTCTTTTCGCATTATAGTATGTATGAACTTGTAATAAAATCTCTTTGGCTATACTATTTGTATCTGGCTGGTTTTGGTATCATTGAAAGTTTAAGTTTTAAAGAACATAATTCCAAATTCAAATTAGGAAAATGTGTGATTTTCATTTGTTTTTCGTACCGTCAAGATGAGTGAATCTAATGAAGAAATTCGATACATTTTAAAATTTTACTACAAAAAAGGTAAAAATGAAACGCAAGCCGCGAAAAAAATTTGCGATGTTTATGGACCTAGTGTAGTGTCTGTGAGAGTAGCACAAATTTGGTTTAAGCGTTTTCAATCCGGAAATTTTGATGTCAAAGATGCACGTCGCTATGGTCGCCCTATTACGGATAAAATGGATGCCATTTTTGAAAAAGTGGAGCGAGATCGGCATATCAGTAGTTACGACGTAGCTGAAGAACTGGAAATTGACCACAAAACAGTTTTGGCGCATTTGAAAAAAACTGGGTACACAAAAAAGCATTTTGGTACCTCACGAGCTCACTGAAAGAAACCTAATGAACCGTGTACTCATTTGTGATTCTTTATTACGACGTAATGAAACCGAACCATTTTTGAAGAAGCTGATAACTGGTGATGAAAAGTGGATCACGTATGACAAGAACGTGCGAAAAAGGTCGTGGTCAAAGGCCGGTCAGGCTTCACAGACTGTGGCGAAACCCGGGTTAACTCGCAACAAGGTGATGCTGTGTGTGTGGTGGGATTGGAAGGGCATTATTCATTATGAGCTGTTACCACTAGGCAGGACCATCGATTCTGAACTCTACTGCGAACAACTGATGAGATTAAAGCAAGCAGTTGAGAGAAAGCGGCCGGAATTAATCAACAGAAGGGGTGTGGTTTTTCATCATGATAACGCTAGACCTCACACATCTTTAGCCACTCAGCAAAAATTAAGAGAGTTTGGCTGGGAGGTGTTAATGCATCCGCCGTATAGTCCTGACCTTGCACCTTCAGATTTCCACCTGTTTCGGTCTCTTCAGAATTCTTTAGGCAGTGTCAGGTTAACATCACGAGAGGACTGCCAAAACCACTTGTCGCGGTATTTTGACCAGAAGTCCCAAAATTTCTATAGCAATGGGATCATGCCCCTACCTACAAGATGGCAAAAAGTTATCGAACAAAATGGTACCTACATACTTTAGTTAAATGTAAATAAACTATATTAAAAAATGTTTTGAATTTTCTTAAAAAATGCGAAGAAACTTTTTCCCCAACCTATTACTTTACACTTTACGTTCAAGATTTGCATCTGGTACTACACTTATTTTGTCTCGTTCAGTCTTACCTACCTTTAACTCAAAAGACTAGTAACGCGTTATTTTTCCAAAAAAATAGGGCAAGAGGCCAAACGCCTACAAGCCCAAAGTTCTAGCCAAATAAGTTTAGTGTGCTTTCTGTGCGTTCTAATTAAAGATCTAGGAAAAAGCTAGACTGCTAAAAAAATGAAAAACGTGCAGAGAAGCACATGACCTGGCGTGATTTCGGACAGCGCAAACGCTTTCTAATTGGGACAGGCCATGTTCATGAATGGTTCGCTGTAGTTTGTTGATGTAAGTAAATAACTAAATGGATTGTTTAGTCAGTTTTGGAGTCTAATTTAAAAATCCATAATATGTACATATAATTAAGGATTTTTCTTTTTTTGTTTCTTGCTTTGGAGCTTAAAACTAGGTAACCTGTTCTGATCGACGAACTGTAAATGAAACTGCAATTGCAAGTGGACCGGGATGACAGTGATTTGCAAAGTGCAGAAAAATAACTCGAAAGAGTGGTTAGCCAAAGACTGTTCTAACCCTAAAGACCCTGGTCAACGAACTATATCACAAACAAATCATAAAAATAAGAAAAATGAAATTCTTCCAGATTTAATTTACTCAATAAATGCAAGTGAAACTGATTTTGATCAACATAACCCAGAATTTAGGATACTAGCACACGTTTTCCGTCTCAGTTTATTATAAATTATCGTTCGAATGATTTTATTGCTGGTTTCTTTTGATGACCATTACGTGGGGGCGTGTTTAGAGGTTATTTTCCTAACCCTGTGCAATGAACACAAATGTGATGAGTGGATGACGAATGTGGAACGATGTGCTTGTGGAAGTGATGTATATATATATACAACGGAATAGTGTTTCGTAAACAATGGGGTAATTGGGAACGTTTAAGTTTCCGATCCACATTTTTTGTGGATTTGTCATTTTTAAATTCGTACCTATTTGGGAATCTGCGATACATGGTCAAGTTCCGCAATCCTAAGCTGATTTGTCAATATTTCCACCATGAAGTTAATATTTTTTGGATAATCTATGCGAAAAAGATTTAATTAAGTGTTGGAACCATATATAATTAGATACAATTTATTGAAAAAGCAGTTCGGACATGTTTGCAAATGTTATGTTTTTAATCGTAAACCTGAATCTGAATAAAGTAAGTGCTGCCATTCTGGCTGTAGCCAAGATCTGATCTAAATTTTCCTTAACCTCGTAGGTACCTACCTACTTACAATTTTATTTATATTTCCTCTGAAAAAAACCAGAAATGCGGCGAAATTTTATGATTGGCGTAAATGTCACGAGCGGGAAACAGTTCAGTTTCACATTTAGTGGATATCATAAGTTGTCATACAAACAAGTGGACGTCGAGACATTAACATGTCCAGTATTAACTGACAGACAGTTTGGACATTTCCGGATTCCTGCCAATTACATGTATGTATAGGTATTATACATGAACACATTACATAGAACTAGTAATAATAATAATAAATAAATAGGCCTGGCAACACTGATACGTCAATAACGTCAATTTTTTTCGTCTCGTATTTCGCATTTTATTTTATTTTAAATTCAACATATAAACAGTTAAAAACACGTACAACTATCCAGAAAAATAACAGATAAAAGTGAAAATGAAAAATAATAAAAAACCGATAAGAAAAAAACACAAAAATATAGACATATGTCATAAACATACAATGCGAGGAAAATCAATGATGTGAATAGATGCTGACCAGAGCAGCTGTACGTCGCGCACGTCTACCACCCCCGGACTCGTCGCTCAGCTCCGCCTCGCCGCCGCCGGAACTCGGATCACCAGTCACACGGGCGCGCCCGTGCAGCGGCTGCAGCCGCGTCGAGCACGAGCGACGAGTACTTCTCTCCACCGACGTCGCCACCACCTGTACGTCGGCCAGGAAGAGGCCGGCCACCGAACGGCATGGGATCTAGGGGCCAACCGGCCCCGAGCCGGGTCCCCGCTGCCGGTGGTTGTGTGCAGCGCATGAAATGGACTCAACAAATGAATGAGAACGTCATGCGCGCATATTACGGGGCAACAGAGGGGGGAACTAACCTCACTGCGTACCGCGATAGGATGCTGTCTCTGTTTCAGGCGCTTCAACCAGCCATCAACGTTTCGGCCCAACGACTGTCGGATCAGGTGCGGGTTATCCAACGGAATCAAAGATTGGACGACGCCGCGCTTGATAGGCTGCGCTCAGAGGTACTGAGCAACCGTATCGTCCCTGTCCCATCACAGACCGCGGTGCAACCTCTAAACATAATCCAACCGCGGTCTTATGTTAATGATGAGGAGGGGGGCGATGAGGTTGTTACGGTAAGTAGCCAGTGTAACGACCAATTGAGGAGCGCGCTGGAGGATGCGATTCGGGAGTTTAGAACTGCCCCCGTCCAACTTAGACCTCGTTTACCTCGCTTGCCTATGCACAGAACGAATAGGGCGTTGGTGTGTGCCTTGGATTCGCTGCTTGTTTTTTATTTTGAAAGCAGCGAAGATCTCGTAGATACGCACTCGATCTTGTATTGCGCGGCTATTGCGGCGTGTCGTGTAGCCAATGTCACATTTTCAAATTGTGACATAGCTACACGACCAAAACCCGCCGTTCCAGCCTAGCAGTGCAGGATCGAGCGGCGTATCGAGGGGACCAGGGTGCTCATCGGCAAACTATACTGCTTCAGGGAGGGCAATACTCGCCCTAGAGTGATGCGCTTTGTGAGGCGGGCGTTCTCGGGGACTGGAATCAGCCCTCAAGAATATATGTCCCATGTCACAGGGCGCATTGACTTCCTGAAGCAGAAGGTCTATGCATGGGCAAGCCGTATCCGTAGGTATAAGCGTCGGGTTGAACGATATACCCAGAATCGCATATTCCAGCGTGATCAAAGGTGGGTGTATAGAGCATGGGAGCGACCTGAGCAAAATGTGGCAGACGTATGCCGCCCAGATGATGATGCCACTAGCACATTCTGGCGCAACATCTGGTCGGTGCCCGTCTGCCATAATGAGGCTGAATGGATGCGCGATGTTGAGCGCGTGTGTGACGCCATACCGCAGATGGAGGGAGTAATAATTACTTCCTCCGATGTAGCCAGTGCAGCCCGTCCGATACCGAACTGGAAATCGCCGGGACCGGACGGACTGCACAATTTTTGGCTTAAATGGCTGCAAAGTTCACACGCGTGCTTAGCATCGCAATTCCAGTCGGCCTTAGAGTCTGGGTCGCTGCCACAGCTCTTTACAACGGGAGTTACCCACTTGCTCCATAAGTCAGGTGATGCCACGGAACCCAAAAATTATAGGCCGATCACTTGTTTGCCGACGGTCTATAAACTTCTTACATCCATTTTGAGAGTGAAAATTAATTCTCATTTAGAAAAGAATTCTATCATGTCTGCCTCTCAAAATGGATGTAGGAATGGGTCCCGCGGCACCAAGGAGCTACTCCTCATTGACATGGCCATAAGCCAACAGGTCCGTCGATCCCGAAAGCATTTGTCGACATGTTGGATAGACTATAAGAAGGCCTTTGATTCGGTGCCCCATACATGGCTCTTGAGGGTATTAGAGTTGTACAAAATTGATACAACTCTGAGCACCTTCCTAACGACATGTATGGGGCAGTGGAGGACGGTCCTTCGCTATCCAGGATGTCGACAAATTCGGGGGAGCGACGAACCTATTAGGATTAAGCGGGGAATATTCCAGGGCGACAGTCTGAGTCCACTGTGGTTTTGTTTAGCCTTGAACCCTTTTAGCACTCTGCTGGAGGGTACAGGGCTGGGCTGTTCTTTGCGGAGAGGGGGTCAGGTAATATCCCACCTGCTTTATATGGATGATTTGAAACTGTTTGCCACCAACAAATTGCAACTGCTGGAGTCACTAAAAGTAACTAAAACTTTTAGTGATTCCATCAGGATGGAATTTGGTGTTGATAAATGTGCAGTCATGCATGTAAGGCGGGGCGGGATTGTGGAATCTGAGGGACTACAACTCTCAGATTCTATAAACCTGAGATCACTCTCCGCAACTGATACCTACAAATACCTGGGTATGTCAGAGGGGTTAGGCATTAACGGGGCTGACATGAAACAATCGTTGCAGGAGCGCTTCTTCGGTCGCCTGAAAAAGGTACTTAATAGTTCTTTGTCAGGTGGCAACAAGGTGCGCGCCTTTAACGGTTGGGTCATGCCGGTCCTGATGTACTCCTTTGGCATACTAAAGTGGACCCAGACGGAACTAGATGCCCTGGATAGGAGAGTCCGGTCACTGCTGACTGCAAACCGGATGCATCACCCACGTTCGTCTGTCATGAGGCTGTACATCCCGCGGAAGTGTGGGGGTCGAGGTTTTTTAAATGCTAAGACCCTCCACAACCGCGAGGTGTGCAGTCTCAGAGAATATTTTCTCAAGGCTAACGAGGGTATGCACCGAGATGTGGTTGCAGTGGACAAGGGACTCACCCCGTTATCCTTGGCTAAAGAGAACTGGCGCAAACCTGTGGTGCTTAGTACCAACGACCGCAAGGAAGTATGGCAAAGCAAGGAGCTTCACGGACGCTTTTTCCGGGCCCTTCATGGGCCCGACGTAGATTTCTTAGCGTCCGTGGCCTGGCTACGCTTCGGTGACCTCTTTGGGGAAACCGAAGGTTCAGTCTGTGCGATTATGGATGAAGTTATGCTAACGAATAACTACCGGAAGTATATAATGAAAGACGGGACGATCGACATATGTCGGGCATGCCATTGTCCCGGTGAGTCTATCAGACATATTACTTCTGGGTGTTCTCGTTTAGCTAACGGCGAGTATTTGCACAGGCATAACCAAGTGGCCAGGATTATCCATCAGCAACTTGCTCTGAAATACGGCCTTGTGGACTCTGAGGTACCGTATTACAGGTATGTGCCCGACCCAGTTCTCGAGAATGACCATGTCACGTTATACTGGGATCGATCTATTATCACTGACAGGACTATTGTAGCCAATAAGCCTGATATAGTGGTAATAGATCGATCAGTGCGCCGCACAATGATAATCGATGTCACTATCCCGCATGACGAGAACCTCGTGAAGGCTGAGAAGGAGAAACAATTGAAGTATCTCGACTTAGCCCACGAGGTTGTCGCTATGTGGAATGTGGACTCGGCAATCATTGTGCCGATAGTCGTTACAGTCAATGGCCTTATCGCTAAGAGCCTCGACCAACATCTCAAGAGGCTCTCGTTGGGTGGCTGGGTGAAGGGCTTGATTCAGAAGGCAGTCCTCCTTGATACGGCGCGTATTGTGAGGAGGTTCCTGTCTCTGGGGCCCTAACCACCGGTAGCTTGGACCCTGTTCCCCATGCCGGTGGATTTCTATTTTTTATATTTTTAAATGTTTTTTTTTTTTAATTCTAATATTTAAAAATATAACTTATATGTAAAAAAATTAAATAAAGATAATAATAATAATATCCTGGGACATTTTCACACACGGTCATCTGGTCCCAAACTAAGCAGAGCTTGTACTATGGAAACCAGATAACTGATATACTACATATACTACTTTTTTTTTTGTAAATACATACTTATATAGATAATTACACCCAGACTCAGGACAAACAGACATGTTCATGCACACAAATGTTTGTCCTGGATGGGAATCGAACCCACGACCTGCGGCATGATAGGCGGTATCTTAACCAACCACGCCAACTGGCCTGTCGAATATCATCGTATTTTAATTTCAACTTGATACCTTCACGCGGTCCTGAGAAAACAGGTCTTGACAGACTGACAGACAGAAGACAACGAAGTGATCCTATAAGGGTGCCGTTTTTACCTTTTAAGGTTTGTAAGATAACCCTAAAAATGTAAGAATGGTTTCTTATCTACTCTTAACGACATACGTTATAACTTTTTAATGGAGGAACACTGACTCCCAAGTCATTCAATCAATCTGCCTAGCCTTTTCCCAACTATGTCGAGGATGCATCCAGTCTAACCGGATGCAGTGGAATACCAGTATTTTACATACATCTCCACAACCCAGTAACTGGGTAAGACTGGTTGTCAGACTTTCGGGCTTCTGACGACCCGTAACGACTGTCAAAGTTCCACAAATGACAGCCGGGACCGGCTTAAGGTGCTTTCCGAAGCGTGGCGGAGTTTCGGTATGTACAGATGGTCACCCATCCAAGGACCAACCCCGGCAAGTGTAGCTTAACCTGAGGGATCGACCCGTGCGGCTGTTTTTACTTTGCCACGAGCTCCTATAAACCTAGTTTGGGAGCCAGGGGACCTAATTTTACGTCACTACTTCTGTATGTTGTACATGTAATGTCTGTTTGTCACTTTTTTAATTAAAGATATTATCTTTATTATATTATCAAGCGGTGGTGGCTTTGTGTTTGCTGCGACTTACGAGTTGTAGGTCGTAGGTTCGAACCCAGGCAGGCGCTTTACTTTATGTAAATTGTATCAGCGCCACTGCTCTCAAAACGGTGACGGAAACATCGTGAGGAAACCGGCATGTCCTAGAACCGTAAATTCAAAGACATGTGACATCTACCAACCCGCACTGGGCCCACGTGGCGGATTACAGCCCACTCCCTCTCACAGAGAGGAGGCCTGTGTCACAGCTGTGGAGATGTTCTAGGCTGATTATACATATGCCTATATTATCTATACGAAAACGTGTTGCGCCGACCCCAAGTAACATGGGACATGGGCAGGAAGATAATGAAGATTATTATTATATTTTTATAAAACCCATCAGCAAACCCATCTCAAATAAAAATAATAAAAAATACAATATGTAACAAAAACCCTGATGTTCCTATACATGATTATAATCACGATAAAAAACAACTGTTACTATGGGACCAAACCTGAAATCGCGAAAAAAAATCAGCTGCTTCCTACATTTTGACGAGTTATGCGAACATGAATGTATGGTACAGCAGATTTTTTCCGCGAATTCCGGTTTGGTCCCATAGTTAAAGTTGTTTGTTATCATGAGTACAATCATGTGTTAAAAGGAACAACAGGGTTTTTGTTACATATTGTATTTTTTTTTTTTTTTTGAGATGGTTTTCTCTTGACTCTAGTCTAGAGACAAAGTCGACGATGGAGTGAGCTTATCCAGAAGAAGCCTGTTCACTCTCACTTTGAAGAGATTAGAGTTGTATGTGCTCGGAAACACAGACGCAGGTAGTGAGTTCCACTCAGGTTCCACTCTTTTGCTGTGCGCATTAAAAAAGACTTTTGGAAAGGCTTAGTGCTAATTGGTGGAATAGCAACTAGGTAGGGAAGGTAACTGGCAGTGCGTCTAGATGTCCGATGGTAGAAGGGGACCGGTGGAATGAGGTCGTGGAGTTCTCGGGCACACTCACCGAAGTACAATCTGTAGAAGACCGACAAGCAGGCAACCTTGCGGCGATGAGCCAAGCTATAATAATAAATAATAATAATAATAATATTCCACAACTATCACCAATTCTATGTATATCGAACAAATCCTTTCCATCAACGACTTTTTGGACAGATTATAATCATAATTGTGTTATTATAGTTAGTTATTATGACAACCTCCTGTAGTTTATCAGTGAACTCTCAAAGAAAAGGAATATATATATAAAAAAACTCACTTCTTCATCGTTCTTCTGGGTAAGCTCACTCCATCGTCGACTTTGTCTCTGTCACCACTGACATAGACTAGAGTCAAGAGCAAACCCAGCTCAAATAAAAAAAAAAAACTGAATAAGTAAGTATTAAATTCACAAAATTAACTTCAACATCCAAAAAAATCATAAAACAAAGCTCTTGTGGCGTAAACTAATATTTTTCGTTTGCATTCAGTTTGTGCTCGTTATTTCCTTCAAGCTTGAATTATGAAAGTATAATATTTTATCCTGAGGGATTAGCGAAAGTGGGATGCGTCTACAGACTCCACACGATTTCGAAACACTCTCACAAACCCGTGATGTATGGATGCTTTTGTTTTAGTTGGCAATATCTTATTCACTCCAGATATACTTATATAATTCTTCCATATTTTAATACACGTCTTTTGTGTCTGTCCGTTAGTGCGCTTAAACTCGAGATTCGAATAACGTAATTTTTGTTACATATTATTTTCTGGCCAGGTTTTCGTGCTTGTACTCGGCGGCAAAACTGTATATTTCTGAACTTCACCAGAAAAGAGATAAACTAATTATAAAGATTTAATACCTAACAATAAGAAACAGTTTCGATAGGTCACTTATAAACCTGTTACTAATTATTCAAGTACATGAAAAAAAGACTTGAAAACTCGTATCAATATATCTACTGAAGTTGTTAAAGAGACAAAGAACACGCGTCTAAAATTAATAACTATAAAAAAAAGCTAAACTCAACCTGGTAACAAAGTAATTAAAACTATTTTTAGTAAGCCAAAGTAGGTGAATGATGTTTAGAATGTGCAAAAAGAATCTTCCGATACCGGGAATCGAACCCGAGCCTCCTGGGTGAGAGCCAGGTATCCTAGCCACTAGACCATATCGGATATTGTAGATCAGGTCGAATTTATGGAACACTCACAGCAAGTTCTAGAGATAATAAATTATTTTATCTTTAGCTACCAGTTATCCATTTTTATCATTATTAAGAATTATGACAATTGTTATAATAATAGATGATACCAATATTTTATATTAAAGACCGTGTTCTTGGGTAATTACGAATCTTTAACAGTGTTGTTTACGTTGAAATGACAATCTGTTATAATTATATTAGTCTAGAATTTAAAAGAAATATTAATATGTTAATTTTTTTCATCGTTTTAATATTGCTATAAACTTTATGCTACCTACTCATAATGGGCTTAAACCAATTACTTAATTAGCAATAGAGTGATGAAAGATCTCTCTGGTAGACCTTCCAACTCCTGAACCAACCACGAATCAACTAAAGCAAGACAGATCGCTGTATTTATTCGATTTTAGAACCCTATCTTTTCGCTTTTACAATTGTTAATAATAGTTAGGTATAGTCGACCTATTAATTGTTTTATCACTTCTGACAACAATTACCACTAACTTAGATAAATGATTGATATCGCTGCGGTCGAGCGCAGCGATATCAATCATTTAAGCCGACTAAATTGAAAATTTACTAAGGTGGAAACTCACACATAGACATATGACATTGTCGTTTTATGACGTGAAAGTGACATTTTAACCTTATAGCGTTTGTCCATCGCCACTGTCAACGGGACTTCAATGAGAAAACAGATTATTCGAACCGAACGTGACGCTCCGTTGACGGCGTTCGTTCATTATGTTATGAACTTATGCTAGATAAAACAAAAGCCGCGCGAACGGCGCCGTTAGGAGCGTCGGCAGTGTATGGACAAGATCAAACGTGTTTTATATTGCCGTCACATCGGCCCGTCATCATGTCAGACCTTAACTACTCGGAAATTCGGGGGCTGCTATCCCGACGCTCGGGTGACGGACGTGCGGTGGACACGCGGCCATAGTAAATGCATCACAAAAATACTAATGCTAATGTGTCACTATTTCGCGCCGTCATCTCGTTCCTGTTGACGTGGCGGTGTACTAACGGACTTACGTTATAATGATTGTAGGCCAAATGCTTGCAAATTATTTTTTTATCTTCAATAATGTGTAAAATAGTTCCTAATTAAAGTTATGTATTTTCTTATGTATTGTATTTACTGTGTGGACATAAATAATAAATAAATAAAATAAATAAACACTGTTTATTTCAGTAACTTACAATATGTTTACGGAATTTCCATTTAAGTAAGAATTTTACTTGTGTTAGGAATAATAATAAAATAAATAAATAAATGAACAAGTATGTACCTATCACAAAATTAAGTTCTTCGCAAATCGTTTGGCGGTTCCAATGAGTAAGAAGATAAGGTAACTTAAGCATTATCTATCCTGGATTGCGTCTAAGTCTAGATAAAATACTCGTACCTACACATAAAACGTTGATTAAAACTTCACTGAAGTCAGCATCCTAAATCCAAGTATACCAATCAGCAGTCTCGTACCTATTCAGGTCTCGTGGCAGCCACATTATTAGTGCTTTCATCACATAAAACATTTGTTTACACTTTATTCGCGTCGCTCCACATTACAGTCGAGTGAGCTCTGTGAGCAGTAACATTACTCCAATATGTGTCTCTTCTGGAGTATAAAAATTAATCAGTGTCCTGAAAACTTTCTCTTCCTGTTAGGGTTGGGTACCCAAAGGGTTGGCACCCTTTACGGGACATTATTACTAAAGCTCCGCTGTCCGTCCATCCATCCGTCTGTAGAATAACAGGGCTTTATTTTTGAACCGTATTAGGTAGGCACTAGAAATTTTCACAGTGTGGCCGCTATAAGAACAAATAATAAAAATATAATTCATTCATTAATTTATATTTTAACATACAAGAAACGTGTTTTTTCTGCGTTTTTTGCTCGGTGCGCCGCATTATTAAATGGAAAATATTTTACGGTATTACAGAACTCTTCGTGTGGGAGTCCGACTCGCACATGGCCGCTTTTTTATATCTTTCCTAATTTTGACCAAGGGCGCTTTAGTGAGTCTTCTTGAGATATTTGAACAAATCTGGAACACTCTGGGTACGTACTGCGCAGTAAGTTTCAATAACAACCCTGCCGACTGGCTTATCTGAATAGACCGGCAGCTGGTCTATTCTGTGCAAATTTCACCGTGAAAACTTAGGTGAAGTGAGCTTGACCTGCCGGTCTATTCTGTATAAATCTCACCGTGAAAACTTAGGTGAAGTGAGCTTGACCTGCCGGTCTATTCTGTACAAATCTCACCGTGAAAACTTAGGTGAAGTGAGCTTGACCTGCCGGTCTATTCTGTACAAATCTCACCGTGAAAACTTAGGTGAAGTGAGCTTGACCTGCCGGTCTATTCTGTATAAATCTCACCGTGAAAACTTAGGTGAAGTGAGCATGACCTGCCGGTCTATTCTGTACAAATCTCACCGTGAAAACTTAGGTGAAGTGAGCTTGACCTGCCGGTCTATTCTGTACAAATCTCACCGTGAAAACTTAGGTGAAGTGAGCTTGACCTGCCGGTCTATTCTGTATAAATCTCACCGTGAAAACTTAGGAGAAGTGAGCTTGACCTGCCGGTCTATTCTGTATAAATCTCACCGTGAAAACATAGATGAAGTGAGCTTGACTGAGCTGTTATTCCACCTGATGCTACGGATCGACACTATAGACAATATTGACATGCTACGGATTGGCACTATTGTTCAGCATGGCATCAATAGAGTTAAGTATATAAAATAGGCCAGTGTTATAAAAGATTTTTTTTAATATAAAAATAAATATAAAATATAAAAGATTATTTTATTTTAAACAACTATTTTAAATATAGATTTGTATAAAGGGCTGGTGTCCGGAGAGCGCAGAGAGTTGTTTCATCATTCAATATACAATATCTCCTTCATTTCATAATCCATCTGTCATAGTATTTAGATCAAAAGTACCTACTGCACTTTTAACGTTACGTCATTACGAGCCAGAAATACTGCTGTTACCCGACTGCGCAGAGTTGTGTAAGACTTATACATCATAAATAACATTGCATCCGGTGCGTTTGCGCAGCCTTGTAACGTCGCACACAGTGACGTCATTGCCTATGGGTCGTCAGCCTTTCAGGGTAACTTTTGCTAGACTTCGGGAAAAATCCTTTAGAAAAGAAAATCTTGATCGGCTTGATAGGCTATGTCAAGTCAACCGCACGTCTCTAGTAACACTGTGGCTACAGATTTTCTATACAATAAAGTCAACTATTGTATACTTACTTTTTTGTTACCTCATATAGCAGTATTATTTTAATCTTACTTGAGTGTGGGAAAGAGATGGAGCTAGACGTCCTGTATAGCTTCATCTCTTTCTCACACTGAAGTAACCTTAAAATAATACTGCTTTAAAAGGTGGTGGTTGGCCCGCTGTACTATTTGTAGAAACCAAAGGAAACAGAAGTGAATTGTAAGATACATTTTTTTATGATAATACAATTATTAATGTCTTTTGAGACGCTAGATTAACATAAATTGTTAGCCACCTCTTTATTTGTTGTTTAAAAGTCTATCCTAAGCTAAGGTTCAAAGAAACAAGGGGTATTACGATGAAATATTCATTGTTATTAGTCTGTTATTACTAACATTGCCCATCTTTTAGTCCAAATCTCTTCTGCAAAACATGTACGACCCACTAAAGACAAGACAAGACATTCGTACACAAATTATGATATAGCGAGTTGGCGATATTCCACCGCTAAGATAAATTGGTGGATAACTGAAATAATTCCAAATGTAATAGATTAGTACTGGTTTATTATAAACTCTTTTATGTTTATCTCCTTTGAAATTTTCTAAAAATAAGATAATGTATTGTATTTCGTGGAAAATGTTATTAGGAAGGGTTTACATCATTTTGAGCCATGCTATCAAAATCAAAAGTTATTTATTCAAACTAGGCTGAAAATCAGCACTTTTCGAACGTCAAAATTACGTAAGACAGTCCCCCAAAACGCCTGCCCTTCACCACTTCTTAGTGCTTTAGCTGGGGAGAAGAAGTGGCGTAACTAACTCCCCAGCATATGCTGCGGTTAGTCATAATAATACATAATAGCTAGATATGTATATTTTCTAGGACACGGCGTTCCATGTGGTAAGCTTGCTATAGTTGTTGTGAATGTGATGGGCCTATTGAAGTTCTAATATACTTGTCCAATGATACATAAGTAAGTAGTCGCTATGTTGGATAAATAATAATAGGTCTTTACCTATAAAATTGCCGATTTGTGATGGCTAGTGTGAAATTAAAATACACATCCAAAGACATTAAAATACTGCTCTTAAATGGCAAAATGCATCGACAATGTCTTTTTAAAAAATTGTTCGATTTATTTCTATGTAAATAGGCAATTTCAATACATTCATCAAAGTTGGAAAATTATCGTCAAGTCGACTTTGTCTTGGATTGTTAGGGTTCCATACCAAAATGGTAAAAAGGGGTGCCTCAAGAACTACTAATGCTATCAACTATTTTGGAATAGTCTTAGATGACGTTTGCCCAACTATTTTGCAAATAAGAAAGAAATAAAAATACAGATATTATTCTATGTGATAGAAATGTTTGTAAAGATTACAGGAAAAATAAAACGATGTCTCTAAATAGCACACTTTTTAGGGTTCCGTAGTTCTGACAAGGAACCCTTATAGTTTCGTCATGTCCGACTGTCTGTCGGTCCGAGGTTTTGCTAAGAGACCGTCAGTACTAGAAAGCTGTAATTTTGTAGGAGTGTGTATACTCGTATTAATTACGCCGACAAAGTGGTAAAATAAAATTTTGGAAAATATTTTGTTTAGGGTAGGTACTCGTAGCTCCCCCATATTCGAAGTGGGGATGAATACTTTTTTCGTCGTCTTGGAAAATTCACGATGATAGAACTTAAAAGGAATATTATATCGGTTAAGATAAATTTATTAGTTCAGCAGAAATAGTCGTTGAACTTGGGTGTTGGATAATTTTGTACCAAATCCAATATCCTTAGCATTAATCCTTTAAAGTGACTAAGATGAAGTGGTTGCTTGTTTATAACGGGTAAAGACTTGTATTGAAAAACAAAATATGAAATAAAAAAACTAAAAAAGAAACATAAAAATAATTTAAAAATATTAAATCGACGTCAAAAAAAAACGAACTCAAAATGACGAAATAACTTTAATTTCGGAAGTCGGTGCCTTGGGATCTGTATTTTAGTTTTTTACCACCGACTTCCAAAATTTTGTTATTTCGTCATTTTGAGTTCGCTTTTTTTTTGAAGTCGATTTAATTTTTTTATTATTTATATTTCGTAATTTTTAGTTTTTAGTAAAAACTGGAATATTTGTTTGTAATAAGTATTTAATAGTTTTGTTATAAATATTGCACTAGAATTTGACTAAGGTTTTGAGATGTTTTCCCTTTGACACCACACCCGTAGCTCGTATCAATAAGCATGGCCGTCACACTTACACGTCCATTATCTTGAAAACTACTGAACCGATTTTGATGAAACATTCATGCCCAAAGTTAAAGTAAATGTAAGCCAACAAAAAAGAATGGTCACGATCCGATTAATAGTTTCGCAGAAATGCGTGGACAAACATACATACATACAAACATACGTATAACATACATCTATAAAATTTTGTATATTTGTTTAGAAGCCCTCTTAGATTATCATATGTGAATATATTGCAGTTCCAATAATATTATATACATACGTATCGAATTAATAACTCCTTTTTTTGAAGTCGTTAAAATGTAAGGTGAAGCGTGGCCGAGCTCTCCAAAACTAATAAGTACCTACCTACATTATTTCTGTTGTGTTTATTTTTTATCGTTTTTTATTTAGCTATCTTGAAAATTTCGTTGAACGGAGACCTAGACGACTGATGATGTCACCTACTTGATGGTGGAATCTGAAGGCAGGTATAGGATCTCAGTGACGGCACTATGTAGAACTATCGTGTTTTTACTTATTTGAATAGAATATAAGTAAAGGAATATAAATGTTGAAAGCTAGGTCATCCTAACTATTTACATTACCGAGGACCAATAAGCACTTACCTGGTCATCATTAGACCTTCAGAAAGTATCATAATTGAGCAGGGATGCTACTAGCATCCCTGCTCAATTAGATAAATGTTGAAAGTTGGCTCAACCTTACTATTTCCGTTACTGAGGACCAATAAGCATTTACCTGGTCATCATCAGACCTTCAGAAAGTATCATGTAGTTCTAAGGCTGACCACGCCGAGCTACCGCAGCGCCAGCCACTGCCAGCCAGACGGTCCACCCAGGGCAGTACCTCTCCATTCTAAACCCCTCCAATGAACAGACAAAGATAATCCACGACCCCTACAGTAAACTCTGTTTGTCACTACCTATAAAATAAACTCTGTTTAAGTGACACACTAGTCTCATTTGCTCTACCCACGAATCCGCTACGCCACACCTTATAATATATTATGATCACTTTGTTTTCCGTCTGTCTGTCTGTCAGTCTGTCAAGACCCTTTTTTTAAGGAACTATCAAGTTGAAATTAATATCAGATACGTAGGTCTAAGGTCCCTAGGAGCTCTAAAAAAAAATCAAGCTACTAAATCAACTCAATAAAGTAAATCAAAACCTATAGGGTACTCAGGGAATTGATCGTGACGTATGTATGGGCCAACATGCTTTTCAGCTACAATGTTATATTTGTTTTTGGGATAAATTCTTTTTAACTACGGAACCCTTCATTGTGCGTGGTCCGACATGGACTTGGCCGGTTTTTTTATATATTTTTACGATCGGTGTAAATGTCATCTCGGTAGTCACAACAGTGTTTTAGGTTTTACTGGTTTATAAAGAACCTAAAGATTGCGGAGTGAATGTAACGATGCTGCTTCGTTTAAAAATAAGTAGATAACGACTAAATAACATAATCAAAATCATGTTATTCATTAAAAAAAAATGTAGTATTTAAATACTGTTTTAAAACAGTACTACGAGCTGAACAAAATAACAAAAGTTGCTATAATACTTATTAATATATATTTATACTTATTATATTAATATACTCGTATATACTTATTAATAGTTAGTATTTAGACTATTCTTATAAACTATCTAGCGATCCGCCCCTGCTTCGTTCGGTTTTTAGGACTTGATCAAACGTCGAGATTTGTTTATATTTAAGTTTAATATTAATGTTATTTATTTATTATTATTGACCGGCCACACATAGTCGGAATCCATTCCGAAACATCGATTCGGAATTATCGAGCGCAGTAAATCTATAAAAAATCAAGGACTTATCACACACGTAGGTACAGTTCTCCGTTCGAAATTCTCTCCAACGTGAAATTCCACATGGTAGTCTGTGCGTGATTTTGTATGGATTTGCTGTGAAATTCCGATTCGATATTTCGAAACGAAATTCCGACTGCATGTGGCCGGTTTTATACAGTTTAGAAGATCAATGCGGCCACACAGATAGATATGAAAGGCGACTTGGGTTTATAATAAGTATATACTTAGATGTATAACTTCCCTCGTGTCGTCTTTTAAATAAGTGTATTATTTAAAAAATTGTTTTTAAATACAAGCTTTTATTAGTCTGGAAATCATCTAGGACCAAAGTCCTTGTCAAAATAAATCAAATGAGCCCAAACTCGAGAGGGTTGCATCATTTTATTACTGAGTTCCCATGGCCACCTTCCGGCTCCATCATCAGATCAGCTCCATGTCATAATAATATTGCATTGTCATTTGATTTACATCTGCATGTAAAATTTCGACTCAATCGAAAACCGGGAAGTGGGTCAAATTTAACTTGCAAGATTCGATTACAGACAAACATCGGGACAGCTGAAACTAAATAAAAGCTTAAAAAAAGCTCCCAACCCTAGTTAAGTACTAGTCAACCATACACCGTCCCAGAAATAGACAATAAATCATTCGAAATAACTTTTTAAGAACTCGAAACAAATGAGGCACAGATTCCTCCGATATGATCCGGATGACATATTCATGCATTAGTTTCCTCGAATAAGGTTACCTACTTCGTTTTCCCGCCATTACTTTCAAAAATCGAGTTCAATCATTAAGAATACAAAAGTAACAAATGTTCCGAATGATTATCGCAATAATGTCTTCAGTATAAAGAATGACTTGTAAAAATAAACCTACGTTTTATAGATATGTAAATATGTAATAAAAATGTAGAGGAAAACTGTTTCTGTTGAATTCGTGAAGTTTTCTCTTGTAATATTTTTGTGTCGTACGTATAACAAGATGTTGAAAGAGGTATTCCTGTCACTCTGTCTGTTTAAACATTGAATGTAGTATTTTGTTATATTTATCTATGGGACTATCAACTCAATTTGCAATACAGTGGTGATAATTTGTCTGAATCAGGCAAGCAGGTAGTTAGTTTCCTCTGGCTTCAATAGGCTGCATCTGCCATTTTCAACTTTTTTGCAAAGCTTGGTGGATTCGACAATTTCTATCTTCATTTTTAGACGTAGCCATCCATGTTCACAGCAAGGGATCTCGTTGTCTGGTCACAACTTAATACATTACCTAAATCACCCCTTAGTACTCGAAAAGTTAGGCAAAGTATACCTGTAGTTCACCCACCTGTTATGTTTAGGTCAACGACCATTCAGGTAAATGAAAAAACCGGCTAAGTGCGTATCGGACCACACACGATGAAGGCGCGTAGGTGGAATGAATTTATCCCAATAACAAACTTAATAATTGTAGTTGAAAAACGTGTTCTCCCATACATTCCAACTGCAAATGTAAGTTTATTACTCGTTAACTTGTAAAGCTTACTTAGCTGTGATAGTTTTCCTTTCAACTTCTTGCCAATATTTTTTTTCCGTAGGTATCCAAAAACAACCAGCGGGGCACTTGACTCAAAAATTAGCAGTATAAAGCTTAATATTACGCAAACGAAAAATGGTTTTAACACATTCGCAATATTTTTGAACGGCTTATCCAACGCCATGGCGAAACTATAAGGGTTCCTTGTTGACTACGGAACCCTAAAAAGCCATCACACCACTGTCACTCAAACCAGTAGACAACATTCAATACCCCTGTGTCACGGTACAGTTATAATTGAGGCTATAAACATTCAGATTTTAGACAAAGACTTTGTATCTAGACTGGGCTAACGAACCACAGGCCAATGCTCGAGTGACGTCATCATCAGATGAGATTGACAGGAGAAAAGCTTCCGCGAAAAGTTCAACTGAAATTTTCTTTTATTTTTAACTTTAATTTTCTGTGTAATTTTATGTCTTCATACTTCTGTGATATTCGAGACAATAATTTAGGTTGGCGGGTGTCTAGCGTGATCTAAAGAATTAACGATGGGTGAATTATGGGAAATTAACGATGAAATTGAGACCTAATTTCGAGTGGTAGGCGGAATATAATTAATTAATATCATGCTGATTTTTTAATACGTGCGGAGAATACCTATTTTATCGTTTTCCCTGTAGTAAAAAAAAGAAAACAAAAACAAATATAATTTCTAAGTTTCTAAAGATATTGGTTCCAAAGTTTCAAACATGCCAGCAGGGTGATCGTTTTGTATGGCAACATTTAATGAATTACTTTTTAACTCCCGACGGAAACAGAGTTATACGTTTAACTTATGTATCTATGTATGTCTGTGGCATCATAGCTCCCAAATGACTGAACCGATATAGATTTTTTTTTTGTTTTGTTTGGAAGGTGACTTGATCGAAAGTGTTCTTAGCTATGATTCAAGAAAATCTATTCAGCACTTTGAACATTATTAGCGCATTTCTAGTTGATGTGAGCAGGATCTTCTACAGGTCTGATCGAGTCGAAATTTGGTATTCTGTTACTTCAATAATATTAGAATAACATAGTAACCTTGAACTGAACCTGATGCTGCAGTATTACCTGGAATTTTCAGGATACCCAACTCCCTCACGAACTTACAGCAGAGGTACCGTGTTTGGGCTCATACTAATGGCCTCAATGAGTAGGTTATATATAGATGGCATCCATGATCTTATAATTTTAGTTTTGTTTTGTTATTAGTAATTAACTCTTTGTTTATTTTACTTCGATGTTGTCCTAGTTTATCATTTGTGACTTCGAGTTACGGCTTCATATACGGATATATGTAAGTGGGCACGCCCTTTATTACAGGAGGCTTTTATTTAGGTATAAAGTTCTGCTTGGGATGAGCTGGACTCCTTTAATAATTGGTCCTTTGCAGCTCTGAACAGAGAGAGGTGGAAAGATAGTAGGGAGGCCTTTGCCCAGCACTGAGACAATAAAGGCAAATAAAAGAAAAGTTCTGCTTACGTTTTTAGTTTTGTATTTTTGTTTCTGCTTGAGTATAGTTTTCGATTTTTTTTTTTTTTGGTATATTGGCGTGTGCTAGCTTACTTATAACAAATAATTTAATTTAATGTTTTGTGTTGCGTAATGTACCTAAATTATTGTGCGCAGTGTTGGTTATATTCAATTTTTTTTAATTGAATAGACTGCTGTGCTGCTGCCGCTGCTGGGGAGTTTGTTGCGCCACTTCTTCTCCCCAGCTAAAGCACTAGGAAGTGGTGAAGCGCGGGCGTTTTGAGGGACTGTCTTATGTATTATAATTTTGACGTTCGAAAAGTGCTGATTCTCAGCCTAGTTTGAATAAAAGACTTTTGATTTTTGATTTAATGGAGTAGCAAAAAGAAATGAGCGTAAAGTGTCGGGGGATTTTAAATTTAAAATTTAACTTGTATATACACAATTATTCAATTTGGTGATGTCATTCAAATGTAAAGGGTTTATTCTTATTAAACGATGTAAACACATCTGACATTGGCAGAATTGTCGACTTCGGCACTATTGTCATAGAGGAAAATAGAATAGAATTAAACCATGTATCTACTGCCATAATAACTGACTTATTGGACGGATAATAGTCTAGAATACAGACGAATTTATGTAGGTAATGGTTATCATTCTTTGAAGCGATACATAAGGAAGGCACATGCGTCTTCCGACTAATACATTAATTTATTTAAATGCCACGTTATAAATAGTTCAAAAGGAGAGAGTAAGTAGGTACTAACTCGTGCCTAAATGTCAACCGTCGCTCCAGGTGCCGCCCTTCTGAGAATAGGATTTATTGTCTCGTGTGGGTTTTCTGTGGTAGACGTAAATATGAATTATATTCATGCGGGTGAAACACTTATGGCCCAGATGACGCGTACAGAAATATTAACACTTTTATTTGGGACATCTTAGAACACAGTTTATAGACCCCAGAAAACGTTTTTCATTACAGTTTCAGTGACACTACTCATATGCCACGTTCCGCAATCATCCCATACATTCGATAGGACGGGCAACGACAGGCCACCGCAGGCCAACTGTTCCCATGGCCTGTCGGCCTGACTTGGCGCGGTCTGGCCTGTGAGAAAGCGGACCGCGGCATTACATATGCTGCAGTCAGCCTCTAAAAGATGTACCTACTTATACATGGACACGATTTCATTTAATTATCCACAATCTGTAAAGACATTGTATAGCCACAAAACATTTATAGGCCAGTCACCGTATACACAAAAATCGCATTAGGTCGCAAAAAACTACACTGTACTGATTTTAGGGATGTGTTAGGATAGATACCAATAGTGTAAAATCAAGTCTGCAGCTTCGAAAGACCTGTGCTAACTGCGTGGTGCTTGAAAAACCTCAAAATTTTCGGACTTCTTTCAGTTTTTGACTTGTAAACTTCTAAAAGGTGCATCTTACAGATAACACCATCGTTATATTTTTAAAGTATACAAATTTTAATACGATTTGAGCGTAGCCGTAGCTCTGTAGGTCCAAAAGAACCTTAGATACAGCACTTCAAATATTAGCAATTTTTGGAAAAATATTCAGAATTGTAGTTCTTCTGAGCAGGATATCGGTTAAAGTACTCATTCTACGAGGAAAGTAATGACAGATGGAGTTGTAAAGTATGTTATTTAGCTTTAATTCAAACACAAGTGGAACCAGTAGTACCGATACTCTCTCATTGGACAGCATTGAAGAAGAGTGAGGAGTACAAGCACGTCACAATCTGTTATGTCCGATCTGCTGCCAACGCCAAAGTCAACCTCACTCGTCTGCCCCCAACCGAAGAGGCTGAGCCCAAAATTCCTACAGAACGGTAATGGTACAGTTCGGAAGACTAAACTAACATTTTGAACCTTGTGAAAAATGGCCTATGTTTGAAATGCCTACAGAGCTACAGCTGTGCTCAAAATATATTTTATATCAAGTTACTTGTACCTACTTTAAAAATGTAATTATAAATTTTACTGTAGGTTGCACATTTTAGAAATTATAAGCAAAAAACTGTCAACTGTCTTTTATAAGACTAACTTAAAGATATTACCTTTCAAATTAAAAAGAACCATCGAAATCGGATCTCATAAGGAGGAGATATCCAGTAAACCCCTTTTTGCCCCTTTTTGGAGGAACTACCCCTCCATTCAAAAATTCCTCGACGGCAAATAAATTCTCCTGTATAGGTACTAAGTTGCGACCAGATCTGTTGTAAAATACGACCTGTAAATGAGTAGGTACCAATAAACTGATAGAGGAAAGCAAATTTTGCCAGACTTGAAGCAGACAGGCTTCGCTCGCTCGGTCAATCATAACAACATCCAAAAAAATCAGTACAGTGCAATTTTTTGCTACCTTACGATGTCTAAACTATTATTTACACATTGTTGTAGCTACACGTTGATACAGTATTATGGTACACCAATTACAATTAAATGAATTATTGTCGATATTTTGGAGGCTACTTACACAATTGAATCTGCCTCAATATCTTAACATTATTTAATTCTAACCACTCACTGTAACCTTCCCTACTTCCAGATGGCTGGTCCGCGTGATAGAGGACGTGCAGGGCGGCGAGCTGCGCACGCGCCAGGGATACGTGCCCGCGCAGGTGTTGGAGGAGAAGCAAACCGCAGAGAGGGACCTGACAGCTATGGCTGCAAGACGACAGTAAGTTCTCAACTTTGCTTTGTTGTACAGAAGGTGCAGATTTTCTTGATGTTGTAAAGTACCACCATGATCGTGGTGAGGTGGTCAAAACCAGTTTGTGGATACTGGATACTTTCAATTTAATGCAGGAGCAGGTAACAATGTAGCTCAATACTTTAACAACACCGTGTGTATAGATGCACAAAGCTTCATGATCAATATAGTCATTCCAAACATTTATTATACTTTTGACATAATCACGCCTATGAAGTTCCTTATTCATTGACAGGCAACTTAATAAAATAGACGAAAAACGCTTTCTTCATGGACGCTAAAGTAATATAAACAGTTGGAAAGATTATAAGAACAAAACTTTTGATGTAAACTTGACCCCACTTTGGCATTTGATAATAACCCCTGACAATGGAAAAGCCTTGTAATGATGGTCTGTAAGAGAATATTTTGTTATAATTATATTTTCCTTGAATATCAAACATAAAATTTTACAGCAGACTTATCAGAGACTTGATCAGATTTCCGAAAACCCGAAGCTAATTTAAAAAATAATTAGCCCAATAAGAAAGCTCTCAGCCTTTCAGCTCTCAGTTTACATTTCAAATCGTGCGCAGATCGTGACTTAATTTCGCAAAGTTTTACAAAAACATCCTCAATTGACGTCAGCACGACACCCAACATTGTTTCAACTTAGGCATCATCAAAAGGAACCTGGGACATTTGAAACGAGATCCACATCGGGTTTTATTGTCACTTTACTCAGAGCAAGAAATTGGATCGTCGACTTTCATGCCAATGTGTAAAGATTTTTATCGATGTTCTCGTGTAGCGTGTCACTATAAATCTTTGTGTTTATGTACGTTGGCATTTGGGACACATTATTTTTATATATTATTTACATATTATTTTTTATGTATTTACTACGTCTTAGTTAATTACCAACTAGGTACCTACTCTAATTTTAACTATTCCTAGGTGGTCAATGGACAACCTTAAGGCAATGGGCTATTATACTCGTATACCACAACTAGTACGCCGTTGCCTTGTGGAAATAGCTGATAATATTTATTTTTATTTCATTATGGATACAAATGAAGATCGCAATAAAATATGCTGCTTAACTTCTTCCTTATACACAAACTTTAGACATATTCAACCTTGTCCTTTCTTCTATTGTTACTCGAAGGCCAGTTTCCCGGAATTCAACGAATTCATAAACCTTGCACTTGAGAAGAGCTTCTTTATATAATTCTACTGTAGAATATCACTGAAGAATTTCACACCTGTAGCATTGTTGTCATCTATTTTTGTGCCAGACTACAAATAAGCAAGAACGTGAACGTTGTATTATTGAAAATGTCAAAATTGTAATTGGATTTCCTTGTCTATTTTCTGTGGTTCAGTGTCCTTTACAAGACTACTCTCTACTTCTCCAATGTCATGATCCCTGTTCGTTGCAACTACAAGTAAGATCCTGAATACCAAACTCTCATGTAGATTTTTGCCGCGGCTTCATTCGCGTGTATGTAAGTATGAACGTACAGTTTGTTGTCAACATTATCTAACCCACCCTAAAAACAAACGAATTTGGACCCTCTGCGTGTAACATTAAGGTTTATTCAAGTTATATGAGCTTATCAGACAAGTGCTCGAGGATTTGATGAACAAATACAATAATAATACAGACAAGCAAATTTGATCTTTAAAACGTTAGCATTAGGTTATATTTTATAACTATTTGTTATAATATTATAAGTGTAATAGCTTATTTTAATGATTGAGTTCAAGTAATTCTGGTCTCGTGGTCTGTGTATAAGACTGAGAAAAGCAAGTTTCGAGATCAAATCCTGCGACAAAGATATTGTTTTGCTTTCAATATAGAATTTATATTCCAAAACTATTTCTTGTATTATTGTAAAGAACTACAGACTACACATAAACTTTTTAAAATGGTAATATTTTCACATAACTTGTAATAAGTGGGTAGTTGAAAAATAAATATTCGTATTCATTATAAAGCTGGTATTCAAATGCTACTATGGAGTGATTATTTAAAATACAAAATAATTTGCACGAGGAGAAGATGTCTGGTCGTGCTGTGCAAGAATAAACTTTATGATAGTATGTTCTATGTTCTATGTTATTGGGTTTGGTTTCCGCACTTAATCCTTCAAGTGGACCATTGTGCGTGAGCCATAGCGGCCGTCGGGGTTTATTCCAACCAGCCCACCTCCCTCCAGAAGTTGGTCACGGCTTCTGGTCTGTTCAGAACATCTTTTATTTATGATAGTATACTATATGGTTCAAATTTTAAACGGGCAGCTTGTATAGAAATAAAACTAAAAAATTGCAAGTTTAAAATGTTTATTATTTCATTAAAACACTAAAGTAAGATAAAGTAAGTAAATGCTCATATATTTCCAAATTAATATAAGTACTTTTTATATTAGTATGCCATATAAACATTAAAAAAGGCATGCTTATGCTTAAAAGTTTGCTATCGAGAAAATTAATTCATCTGTGAAAATGCTTTACAAAGGAGCTGGCCCAAGCCCCATACAAAAAATACCCTGGGTATTTTTTGTATGGGGCTTGGGCCAGGCCTGGCGCAAAAGTTTTGTGTTCCAGATTTTAGAGGATATTTAAAAATAATATTCCATAATATCACTATCCCTGTATCGGGTGGCTAACATTGTTTTTGCTCGAGAAGTTTTGTAGGCGTTCCTATTAAATTTGCAATTATTGTGTAATCGCAATCGCATTCAAGATCATCTCAAAACCACAGGCATACATAAACAAAGTAATATAAGTATTCAATTGATCAAAATATAATAGATCAAAATCAATTAGACGAAATTGTAATACACAGCAAAGTATACATGAAACGCTAGCGGATGACTGCGAAACAGAACATATATTATATACCCTGACGACATGCGACTGTAATAATAATGTGGTGGCTGAAAAGAATACAAACTTGAAAAAAAGTAAAAAATTACGTTTCAAAAATTAAATACCGCGCGGATTCTGTACGTCTCAAGTTACTTACTTTATGTACAATACTATGACTAAAGAGTTAGGTTATAATAATAACCTGTACCTATGCTTATTATAGGTTTTGTAAGTATACTGATGCTTGTTTGTAAACAATTAACGAACTATAGCATAATAAATGTTTTTGTCGGTAAATGAGTTTTTAATAAGAACGCCTACAAAACATTTCGAGCAAAAAAGAAAAGAATGTTAGCCACCCTTTAGAGAGATAGTGATAGTTTTAAATATGATTATTAAATATTCTCTAAAATCTGACATACAAAACTTTTGCGCCGGGCCTGGGTTTTTTTTGGGCCATCGCTTTTATAGCTGCCTATATGTAGTGAATAAACATGTTATTTAAATAGAAAAAATCTATTTATAACAATAACATCACCTCATAATCTGCAACATTTTAATGGTTTAACAATCAATCCATTGATCATTTACTTACATGGTGTGTTTAAATATACCTACTAGATTAACTAGTAGCGGAGTGGCGCACCGTCCCCTGCTATAACTTGTTGTAAGCGGCTACGCATACCGCGCACCATGTTCCAACACAAATCTTTGCCTCTCATGTGCTCCCAAGTCGATGTCACGACCTCAGCCAAGTTGTGTTTCTTTCGCACTTCCGTTGTGTCCCAATTCAAAACCATTTGACCCCATAGATTTTCTATAGGGTTCAAATCAGGACTTTTAGATGGCTAATTAATAACTGTCACACCTTCTTGAGCAGCTAACCAATCCCGCACAATGCCTGCACGGTGGATGGAGCAGTTATCGTGCATGAAATAAATATGTGACGTTGCGTGCATGAAATAAATATGTGACGTTGGATAGGCAATTCGCACAGTCGGCAGCATGACGTCACGCAGAAACTCCAAATACAAACTGCTATTAAACCTACCACCAACTTCCAACAATTCACCAGGTCCCATGGACGACATCCAGCCCCAGTAGCCCAGGGTTATTCTACCGCTGGTTCTACAAGGTAGCAAGCACTTCTCGTTGTAACGTTCTCCTTTCCTCCGCCATAAGATTTTACGTCCGATTTAAATGATTTTTCATCAGTGAAGATCACAACATTTTCTTCCCAATTAAAATTTAAATATTCCTGGGCAAAACGGACCCTTTCTGCACGATGAGCAGGTGTCAATGCAATTTTCTGTGCCGGTTTATAATTCTTTATCCCAGCAGCGTGTAAATGCCTTCTCACTGTTTCCACTGAAATATTGTGGTTTATTGCGGTTGCACGAATGGGCAAAAATGGATTTTCAACGTGGCTTGAAATAATAGCCCGGTGGCGTTCGAATTTGGGACTATACTTAATGGCTTTTGCTCCTGGACGAATCCGCTGAATATTTCCATTGTCTCCATAACGTCTTAGCCATAGCCTGACCGTATTTCTCTAAAACAAAAAATAAACATTTTTGGAACCGTGTATGTAACTTGTAAGGAGTGAATGTAATGGTAAAATAGCCAACTACGCGTTCATTAATCACAATCAATAAAATAAAATAGGTATAAAAAAACACTTACTGCTATATTAACGAGTAAAATACTTAACGAGTTAAACGATTTACAAATGTGTGTGCGCAGTCACTGCTATTAGGCGTAGTGTAACTTTTGTTACTCTTACTTAGATGAATTTATGATCTACCTCACGAAGTAAATATGTTTTACTTCGTATTCAACCATTCTTGGTAAATATAAATTCTGTGAACTTAAAGTTTTTTAAATTACCTACCCGTTTACAAGATAAGTTATTAAGCGAAAATCATATTGGTCGTTCTTTAATATTGCAAGCAATATTGTAGAAATGAAAACAAATTAAAAAAGAAACTGATGTATAGGTGGACTGTGTTTTCGAACCCACATGCTGCTCGTCGTCAATCCAGCATCAAACCGCTAAGCCACAAGAACTTGTTGGGAATACGCGAAATTAAAGATTGGGTTGTAATGTGTTAAAGTGTGACTTAAAAGCTTTTCAACTTTAATATTAACGAGATAATGATTAAAATAGCATAACAAAAACATATACAGTATGTTAACCAACAGAGGGCGTTCCCGTTAACCCGCAATAGTATAGCATCCATACATGCTAAAAAAAATATTACCATTCGAAAACAAAATGGTTTTTATTTTTTTTAATATTAAAATATTCACTAAAAATGTTAAATTGATACGTAAAAGAAACACTCTGTACACGCGTATTTGAAGGACGGAAACATCGCAATTTAGTTTTTATTTTTAGTGAATATTTATATATTTTTTTGAATATTTTTAGCATTTTTTTATCACTTGTTTAGGGAACTAATAGTTAGCAATAACCTTACCGTACCTTGGCATCCAGCAAATCATGACCTTCCAATCTTCGTGTTACCTCCCCATTCACCGTAATAAATGCTCCCACGCTCTCACCTCTTGGCAACTTTACCGCGTGCTCTCCGACTGACTCAGGAGCTAGGAAAACACTCTCTAATTTATTATAATGTTTATCATCTTAGCCCTCTCTGTGACGTCATAATCGCAAGTGGAGTGCTGATCGAAATATGTGTATATTGATCTTGAAAGCTTTGGTTATTTTATTTGGGGCAGCTACAGGTGGCTATTTTTGTTTTATATTATGCTAATTTATTGTTATTATATTCGTAAGTTACTATGAAACTTTTTCTAAAAGTGTCTCCTGGTCTCGAGGTAACTTTCTTATGATGTTTATATTAATTTATGAAACCTAATGGATTCTAAACCCGTCGTCAAAAGTTTTAATTATACACTTATAATGAAATATCATCATTTAGTCAAGTACAGTTTCCGCCCTACAATTTAATTCCTTAAGAGTTGTGATCTTTAGTGATTATGAGCCATATTAAATGGATAACTAGAAATGTATTGTTATAAATTACTGTTGACAAGTCTATGGTGGTCCAGTAGTAGGTAACAGCCCCGACTTTGTTCAATGCATCACAACTCCTCTTAAGCGGTATGGACCTAGGCTATAATGACCAGAAATCATATTCTAGAACTATATACACTACTGAACGCTATTGAAACCGCGGTAATCGTAGCCACCTGCCAATCAATCAATCTGCCTAGCCTTTTCTCAACTATGTTGGGGTCGGCTTCCAGTCTAACCAGATGCAGTTGAATGGAGCGACTGCCTATCTGACCTCCACAACCTAGTTACTGGATAATACGATACCCCTTGGTAAGACTGAATGTCAGACTTTCGGGCTTCTGACGACCTGCAACAACTGTCAAAGATCCTCAAATGACAGCCGGGACCAACAGCTTAAAACGTGCTGACCGAGACACGGAGGGGTTTTGGTATGAAAAGATGGTCACCCATCCACAGATTAACCCCGGTAAGCGTAGATTAACCTGATGGATCGACCCGTGCGGCTGTTATTACCTAACCATGATCTCCCCCCTTTTTTTTTGGATGGGAAATCATCAAATAACTTCTCCCGCTCTGGGTGGAGCGGGAGGGCGTGTCAGACTTCTACTGACTAAAACCCACCCGTGTTCCTTCAGTTGCCTGTGCCAGGGCCACGGTAACTCTTTGGAACAACCCGCAACCCTGGCGGGCATCGGCCTTAGCGGACCCCTTCAGCTAGCGCTGACATCTCTTAGAGGCGCGCGTGGAACACAACGCGCCGTCGACCCGGGCCTGGTCTTTATCGGACAGCGAGCTACCCATTGCTCGCCATCCGCAAGCCCGCGCCTACGGTGGCCGGGAATCGGCTATCGATTCCCGACACCCAGGGCGTCTCCTGCGGCGACTAGGGGCGTGAGGGCGCAAAGATTGCCTCTCCCTCACGCGTTCAGCCTCCTCCTTCGCGAGCATTACTGCTTCGCAGAAGGAGGTGACGGCTTCCCATGCACTCTCGCTCCGTACCATAGCCTGTACCAGGGCCGGACGCGAGAGATCGCCGCCACCGATCGCCTCCGCGAGGACGCGGCGGTGCTCTGCCCAAGCCGGGCAGACCTCCAACGTATGCTCCACCGTGTCCTCCGGGCGATCCACACAATGGTAACACCCGGGCGTTTCCTCCCGCCTTATCCGGAACAGGAACCTCCCGAAGCAACCGTGTCTGGTGAGGACCTGCGTCAGACGGAAGGTGAGGACGCCGTGACGCCTCTCCAACCACTCCTCAAAGAGGGGACTTATCGCCGCAATTGTGGCGTGCCCACGATCTCCCCCCTGCTGCGCAAATGTTAACTAGATAAATGTTATATCATCTATACTAAAATTATAAAGAGGTAAAATTTGTTTTATGTAAGGTGTAATCTCCGGAACTTTTTTTAAAGCTACATTATTCCTGAGTGATATAGGCTACAAATTATATTTATATCCTGCATAATAGCCGAGCTATCACAATTTTTGTCTAGCAAGTCGGAAAGAAATACCTCTTAAAACAGAATTATTTGCATGCGCTGCCTAAACAGGTATTTAAAATGGTTAAAAATGTATGGCAACCTAGTCCGTTTTAAATAATTCTACAAAAAAATCCGCGACACCATATTTCTATAAAAAAAAGGATTTTTCGCCACATTTACGTTTGGATTATTAATATGATTATTTAAACAACAAAATATATTATTAATCCTTATCACAATATTTTGCTTATGATCACAAGGACGTCATAGTGATAAGATTTGCCCTTTACAGTATTTCAATTGGTCATATTGTTTCGGAGATAACATATATAATAATAATAATAATAAATGATTTGAAACTGTTTGCCACCAACAAATTGCAACTGCTGGAGTCACTAAAAGTAACTAAAACTTTTAGTGATTCCATCAGGATGGAATTTGGTGTAGATAAATGTGCAGTCATGCATGTAAAGCGGGGCGGGATTGTGGAATCTGAGGGACTACAACTCTCAGATTCTATAAACCTGAGATCACTCTCCGCAACTGATACCTACAAATACCTGGGTATGTCGGAGGGGTTAGGCATTAACGGACCTGACGTGAAACAATCGTTGCAGGAGCGCTTCTTCGGTCGCCTGAAAAAGGTACTTAATAGTTCTTTGTCAGGCGGCAACAAGGTGCGCGCCTTTAACGGTTGGGTCATGCTGGTCCTAATGTACTCCTTTGGCATACTAAAGTGGACCCAGACGGAACTAGACGCCCTGGATAGGAGAGTCCGGTCACTGTTGACCGCAAACCGGATGCATCACCCACGTTCGTCTGTCATGAGGCTGTACATTCCGCGGAAGTGCGGGGGTCGAGGTTTTTTAAATGCTAAGACCCTCCACAACCGCGAGGTGTGCAGTCTCAGAGAATATTTTCTCAAGGCTGACGTGGGTATGCACCGAGATGTGGTTGCAGTGGACAAGGGACTCACCCCGTTGTCCTTGGCTAAAGAGAACTGGCGCAAACCTGTGGTGCTTAGTACCAATGACCGCAAGGAAGTATGGCAAAGCAAGGAGCTTCACGGACGCTTTTTCCGGGCCCTTCATGGGCCCGACGTAGATTTCTTAGCGTCCGTGGCCTGGCTACGCTTCGGTAACCTCTTTGGGGAAACCGAAGGTTCAGTCTGTGCAATTATGGATGAAGTTATGCTAACGAATAACTACCGGAAGTATATAATGAAAGACGGGACGATCGACATATGTCGGGCATGCCATTGTCCCGGTGAGTCTATCAGACATATTACTTCTGGGTGTTCTCGTTTAGCTAACGGCGAGTATTTGCACAGGCATAATCAAGTAGCCAGGATTATCCATCAGCAACTTGCTCTGAAATACGGCCTTGTGGACTGAGGTACCGTATTACAGGTATGTGCCCGACCCAGTTCTCGAGAATGACCATGTCACGTTATACTGGGATCGATCTATTATCACTGACAGGACTATTGTAGCCAATAAGCCTGATATAGTGGTAATAGATCGATCAGTGCGCCGCACAATGATAATCGATGTCACTATCCCGCATGACGAGAACCTCGTGAAGGCTGAGAAGGAGAAACAATTGAAGTATCTCGACTTAGCCCACGAGGTTGTCGCTATGTGGAATGTGGACTCGGCAATCATTGTGCCGATAGTCGTTACGGTCAATGGCCTTATCGCTAAGAGCCTCGACCAACATCTCAAGAGACTCACGTTGGGTGGCTGGGTGAAGGGCCTGATTCAGAAGGCAGTCCTCCTTGATACGGCGCGTATTGTGAGGAGGTTCCTGTCTCTGGGGCCCTAACCACCGGTAGCTTGGACCCTGCACCCGCTACCGGCGGATCACTATTTTTTATATTTTTAAATGTTTTTTTTTTTTAATGTTTATATAAAAATATTTAAAAATGTAATAAAATAAGTTTAAAAAATAAATAAAGGAGATAATAATAATATCCTGGGACATTTCACACACGGTCATCTGATCCCAAACTAAGCAGAGCTTGTACTATGGAAACCAGATAACTGATAATATTCTACATACACTACTTTTTTTTGTAAATACATACTTATATAGATAATTATGTATATAAAATGACTAAAATGCAAAATAACTTTCATGCATACCGCTTGCGCATAGAATATGCTTTATGCGTATGTTTTTATCCATTTACCCCTCAGATTTACCCATAGATTGCGTTGTGCAAATACTAGTACGAGAGCCCACGATCAAAACCATGTCGCATCGTTTTACGGCCAAAACCGTATAAAATCGTTAGATGATTTCAACGTCACAGTTTTATGGGAGTCCATTTCCGCTACGTCAAAAAAAAATAGGTAGATGGTTTTATCACAATTTTTTTGATATTAATAATGTACATAGAGTTCGTATTTTATTAAGAAAAACTTTGTTTTCAGACATTTTGCGGAGCACATGTGGCGTGAGCGCATTTTCAAAAATGTCAAAAAATTTAACCGACCTGTCTAGCAAACTGGTTCACTTTTTTTTATATTTTGTTACCAAAAACCTGTGTTCAGAAATTTTTAATGTTTCCTTTAATTCCCAAGAGACATTTTTTGGAGAGTGATTTTGATGATGACGTCAACGATGTTGAGTCCGACAGTGATTAAAAACCGGTCAAGAGCGTGTCGAACCACGTACAATAAAGGATTCCGTAGTTGGGATGAATTTATCCCAAGAAAAACTTAACATTGTAGTTGAAAAACATGTTCTCCCATACATTCCAACTACAAATGTCCACAGTTAAACGAAAAGGATCCAACCCACATTCCACCTAATGTGGGTTGGATCTTTTTTGTTTAACTATGGACCAATGTTAGTTTGTACGCACAATATTGAGAGATTTACCATGTTGTTTTAAGACCATCGACTTCTTATAGGTTTTCTTGTAATCTATAGGTATTGAACTATTTTTTGTATTTTTTTTTCAAAATTTTAGGCTCAGTACTTACGGAGATAAAGGGGGAATGGTCATTTTTCGTCTATTTTCTTAAATAACTTTAAAATGGTTAATTTTTAAAATATAAAAAAAAATATATTTGAGACTCCTACAGTAAGCCCTTTCATTTGATATGTCACACGGTACAGTTTGCAAACTTTTTTTTTTCTTCTTATTTGCCCCCCAAAGTTGACCCCCATATTCAATTTTTTTTTATTTACGTTACACGTCCGTGTTTGGGTCACAGAAATACATATGTGTACCAAATTTCAACTTAATCGGTCCTTTAGTTTCGGAGCAAATTGGCTGTGACAGACGGACAGACAGACAGACAGACACACGAGCGATCCTATAAGGATTCCGTTTTTTTCTTTTGAGGTACGGAACCCTAAAAAGGATGGAATTTACACTATTTTTCAAACGTTATCCCAGTTTCCTTTTGTCCAATTTATTAAAAAAAGTCTCAATTTCTGTTCAGTTTCAGGTAAGCTCTTTATTAATCATTATCTAAGAATTTGAGAGTTGCAACTTATTCATTTGCTCGATAGACGTAAATGCGCTGCAGTATGGTTTTTTAATAAGAGTATTGGCAAGTGGTCTGATTAGTAAGGTGCGACACTAAAATTGTTTGATAGAATTTTTTTCTACATCTGGGCAACCTTTTTCATATATTCAACAGTTTTCAAACAGACTGCTAAGTTACCATTCCAAATGTTCAAAATACGATGCTCACACTTTCCTCTGAAAATTGATTTATTCGCGTCAACATTCCAATGTTCACCTGAAAACAAGATTTCAGACGGGTTGCTATGGATTTTTTTCTACCTCATTTTTTATTTTCTTAAATGGTCTCCTGGGTATGTGTGACGCTACTGGTTTCTGAAAATTGGGTTTTCGATATGTAAAATCTATCGTTCAACTACCTTCAGGAAATCAGATAGATTGCTATTTGTATTTGAAAATGCGGTCAGGCCAAACGTAACGTGGAAAATGACTGAAATTGGGATTTTTGGATTATTAGACTAAACAAATCTATCGATTTTATACGGTTTTGGTCGTAAAACGATAAGACAATAATTTTGATTATGGGCTCTAGAACCATACGGCACTTTTCTGAATCGCGCGATTTTCCGCGGATTGACGACCTTCTCGATGTTATTATTTCAATATTGACGGTAGAATAAAGCGAAAGAGTTTGTTGCTTGTTAGTTTATCTAAACGCTACAATCTCTGGAACTACCTCAATTTGAAAAATATTTTTGCATTTTATAGCCCAATTCTTGAGGAAAGCCCTTATAGGCACGCTAGGGCCCTTAGGAGCCGAGCAAAAAGAAAAAGAAAGAACGCTAAGTGCAAATGAAGTAATAGCGGCAGGCATGCGATGTAACGGAGTGGGTCGGGAGACAACAATTTCAAGCGGATAAACTCGCGGGCAGAAGTTATTCAATTTTAAAACAAGAAGTAGAACCAAATATTCAAAGACAACCAGGAGCACTGGGCCCGCGTAGTGAATCATGGCTCGCTCTCATATACAGCGAGGAGGCCTAAGCCTCTGCGGCTTAGGCATCCTCGCTGCACCGCTACGGTGGGTAACAACTGATTGTGTATTTATGATTTCTGTACCTAAAACTATGAACAAACGTTTGTCCTAGTCCTCAAAAATTTGAATCCAAGTCTTAACAGAAAATACAACATCTAGACTAACAAGTGTTCCTCATATTCAGAGCCGTGGTACGAGAGCTGGTTGAAACAGAAGAGGAGTTCGGTCGCGATATGCAGCAGGTGGTGTCCCGGTACATGAAGCCCATCGACAAGGCGACCACCCCCAAGGCCGTGTTCGACAACCGAGAGCTGCTGTTCTCTAACTTCAGGCAGATCTGCGAATTTCATAACACGTGAGTGATCATTATGATTATAAATGTAATTGAAAATGGCAAAAGATCCAGCTCCGCCAAAACCCAATCCTTACCACATGTAATTCACGGTTTGCATAAACTAAAATTTCGGCATGCCTGAAGATAAACAGCCTATGACCACTTGACCAGGTAGCAGCGGCATCTAATTGATTTATGTATGACAAGCAGTTTCCCGCGGTCTCACCCGCGTAAGTCTCGAACCCGTAGGAATATGGAAATAAAAAGTATTATATGTGTTAATCCAGGTTATAAACTATCTATGTGCCAAATTTCATCAAAATCCGTTCAGTAGTTTTTGCGTGAAAGAGTAACAAACATCCATCTATCCTCACAAACTTTCGCATTTATAATATTAGTAGGAAGTAAAGTGTATGTAGTTGAGTCCCAGAAGAACAGAACTGAAGAACCTCTCATAAAAAGGAACCAACTATGTATGTTAATAACTAATACTGATTTCGATTTTGTACTTTATGTTCAGTTCAAAATGAGTTCTCAGCACAGATATATCTATTAGGTTGGGGAAAAAGTATTTTCGCATTATAGTATGTATGAACTTGTAATAAAATCTCTTTGGCTATACTATTTGTATCTGGCTGGTTTCGGTATCATTGAAAGTTTAAATTTTAAAGAACATAATTCCAAATTCAAATTAGGAAAATGTGTGATTTTCATTTGTTTTTCGTACCGTCAAGATGAGTGAATCTAATGAAGAAATTCGATACATTTTAAAATTTTACTACAAAAAAGGTAAAAATGCAACGCAAGCCGCGAAAAAAATTTGCGATGTTTATGGACCTAGTGTAGTGTCTGTGAGAGTAGCACAAATTTGGTTTAAGCGTTTTCAATCCGGAAATTTTGATGTCAAAGATGCACGTCGCTCGGGTCGCCCTATTACGGATAAAATGGATGCCATTTTTTAAAAAGTGGAGCAAGATCGGCATATCAGTAGTTACGACGTAGCTGAAGAACTGGAAATTGACCACATAACAGTTTTGGCGCATTTGAAAAAAACTGGGTACACAAAAAAAGCTCGACATTTGGGTACCTCACGAGCTCACTGAAAGAAACCTAATGAACCGTGTACTCATTTGTGATTCTTTATTACGACGTAATGAAACCGAACCATTTTTGAAGAAGCTGATAACTGGTGATGAAAAGTGGATCACGTATGACAAGAACGTGCGAAAAAGGTCGTGGTCAAAGCCCGGTCAGGCTTCACAGACTGTGGCGAAACCCGGGTTAACTCGCAACAAGGTGATGCTGTGTGTGTGGTGGGATTGGAAGGGCATTATTCATTATGAGCCGTTACCACCAGGCAGGACCATCGATTCTGAACTCTACTGCGAACAACTGATGAGATTAAAGCAAGACGTTGAGAGAAAGCGGCCGGAATTAATCAACAGAAGGGGTGTGGTTTTTCATCATGATAACGCTAGACATCACACATCTTTAGCCACTCAGCAAAAATTAAGAGAGTTTGGCTGGGAGGTGTTAATGCATCCGCCGTATAGGCCTGACCTTGCACCTTCAGATTTCCACCTGTTTCGGTCTCTTCAGAATTCTTTAGGCAATGTCAGGTTAACATCACGAGAGGACTGCCAAAACCACTTGTCGCGGTATTTTGACCAGAAGTCCCAAAATTTCTATAGCAATGGGATCATGTCCCTACCTACAAGATGGCAAAAAGTTATCGAACAAAATGGTACCTACATACTTTAGTTAAATGTAAATAAACTATATTAAAAAATGTTTTGAATTTTCTTAAAAAATGCGAAGAAGCTTTTTCCCCAACCTATTATATCTGTGCTTCTCAGGCTTAGGCGTAAACGAAATGTCTAACGACTGCAAATTATGACTATCATTTGGTCCATGTCTAACTCTGCAATTAAATTCCAGGGTCCTGCTAGAAGGCATCAAGTACTACGCCGGCGAACCGAAAATGCTCGGACGGGCACTGTTACGAATGGAGCGCGAATTCGACAAGCACGTTTGCTACTGCCGCGACGAGCCACGAGCACAGCATCTGCTGGCTTCCGACCCTGTCGTCAACAAGTACTTCCAGGTCAGATAATTTTAAAACTGTAGTTTTGGGAAATACCACCTTATAGCTCGTAAAAAATAAAATGTCCAGACAATACATCGCAGACTAGTTTTGTTGAACGCTCTTTGTACCATTTAGTTGTTTTCTAAGAGCTAGATCTCGTTCAAGTTTATCAACTTTACTGGCGACATCTGTGCTAACTTTGACACTTGCAGCAAAATGCCAAATTATGCGCCATCTTGCTTACGTTTAAGATACTACGTATTTCCACAACCAGCGCCATCTATCTACAGGTACTAGAAACAACGCGAAAATCGCCACCATGTTGGATTTACACTGGGTTATTTCGGAAAGTCACATTAGAGGGCGGTGATAGTTTCACCAGAATGTCTACTAATCTAATCATATTTTGGTTGATTCAGAACGTATTATCGTTAACTATTGATTTATAAATACAAAGCATCGATTCAAGATGGAAACAGTTTCAACAAAGTATTTTCGTCTCTCCAATGTTATCCGCATATAGAATCAGTTCCTAAATTATCTAAATTCCGACACCGCCCAAACAATTGATCTGTTAGCCCCAGTGTTTGACGGCGTGAGGATAGCCGGGCGCCGGCAGGCTCGAGAGTTAGGCAGTCGGCCAAGAACTAGAATAGTTCGGATGCCACGTCGGGCCGCGGTATGAGCGCTGTCAATTCGTTAACTCATATCGAGGGCAATCACACTATTTCGCCTATAAACACGATAATATTAGAAGACTGGCTCGGAAAATGATAAATAGTTAGAATAAATCAGCTGACTATTTTGCGGTTACGTAAGGCTTCCAGATAAATCTGCTTGAATTATGGGAGAGATTACTAATTACCAATTTGTGAAGAAATTTTTGTAACTTTTGGTAACACTAATGGCAAAAGGGTCACCTAGCTCGTCTTCTATGATACTCATCTTGAAAACCATCATTGAACCTATTGATATTATGGTCTATCGCGCACCATCCCGATCTCCAGTTTGTATGTCCTAATCAAATCAAATCTTTTTATTGTGGGCATAGGTTATACAGACAGATTTTAGGTAAATTACAGTTCCATTATGTCTTGCTTATTAGGCATAAGTACAATAATTATGTCAACATGCAGTATAAAAAAATTCATATGTATGACCTTAAAAAGCAAATCTTACAAAATAAGAATTAGATGTATGGTGACAGATTGTAGTAGGTACAAATTATTAAGAAAATCTTGGATCGTGTAGTAAGTTTTGCAAATTTAAAAAATTCGCAATTTATATTGGAATATTGGGAGTTCCTTGGTGTTTAAAATGTCCACAGGTATCTTATTGTAAATTTTAGATGCCATTCCAAATCAACTTTTGCCCAGAAGAGCAGTTCTATGTGGTATACTAGATATTTTAAGTATATATCTTTTTGATTTTGGTTCACCGAATAGATTTTTATTTACTTTAACAAATACTGCAACTTCATAGATCAAATTTTGAACTTTTTAAAATATGGTTCGCATGATTCAGGAATAAAGATACCAGCAATTGCGCGAATGCATGTTTTTTGCGCTTTAAACACTGATCTACTGCTGTCCATGGAGTTTCTTGTCCGTTCTACTCCATAGGAACCTGCAACGCTTTGGAATGGGCAACTAGCTTCATATTTGTGACAGACAGACCCCTAGACAAGTCTAGTAAACTTGATTAAAATAAATAAAATTGATTAAAATATTTGAAATAAATGCGTCGAATTCTTTTTAGTTTTAGTTAAGTTTTTATATTTGAATAGTTTACCTGACCAATGAAAAATGCATACTTAGTTTATAATGAAGGTATTAGAAGAATCTGCCAGAATCTATCAGCCATAATCACAGTAGGTACCATCGCCACATTCATTCCCTCTCTAGCCATATCATCTTTCACACAATCCTCTCAACGTTTTTATTCCTATATCTTCCCTTTCTCTTATGGCCATCCATATTCGTACTCATGTCATAACCAAAAATAACAGTTCTAAATGATTATCGTGGAAATGGAAACGAGAAACGAAAACGACAAAAAAAAACGTTTACGTTCCTAGCGGTGGAGGTGCGAAACGACAAGACTCAACAAATTACGTAGCGATTACGTTCGCAAATGTAAAATATGTTGTTAAAAACTTCTATTTACACTCATATCGTAAAGTTCTGATTATGAATTTAAAAATAGTATCATAATGACAGACTATATGCATTGTACAGACGCCAGCACATCAAGCTACTACAATCTGTCAGATTTCTTTAATAGATTTTCGACTTTATTGCTAAAATATTAGGTTCAAAGTTGATTGGGAAAATCTGACAGTTTCGGGTAGGTTGACCTGCTGGCGTCTGTACAACTCAAACAAAATTAGAAAGTTTTATTATGATACAGATTTCTTAACAACTTAATGCTATAAATTAACAATTGAGGGACCGCGCTAGGGCGCATGAGCGGTTGACCGATGATAGCTCCGTAACCATGATACGTAATCCACGTTACTATGGTTTCGGAGCCATTATTGTGTTTGTCTACTTCTTGCTAAGTTTGTTTTTTTTTTTTTTAAATAGATAACTACCTATTGCATGAGTGTAGATAAAGTAGTATAGACTTAGCACCAACTGATTTCAGCTTGTTCCGATCACTTAGTAATAATTTACGGGAAAAAAGCTTTGACGATGAACCACACTTGAAACAATACATAGATGACTTCTTCAATTCAAAACCAACGAAGTTCTATGCGGACGCCATTCACTCTTTGCCAGATCGATGGCGAATGGTACCTACGAGTAGTAGAAAACGACGGTGAATATATTATTAATGATTAACAATTATTCATTTAATAAATAAATACAAATAAAATAGTTGTATGTCGCTCATTACTTATTAGCCAACCCAATAAATTAATTGGCGAAAGTTCACAGACGACGCTTATCGATGTCATGTCATGAATTCATGATGACGTATAATGAAGTGACGTGTCGGACCACGTGTAATGAAGGGTGCCGTTAACATTGTAGTTGAAAAACATGTTCTTATACATTGATATAGATCACGTTCAATTCTCAAACTGCAAGGAATGTGAGTGAATTCCAATGTCCTTTAAGTTTATAATCGCAAAAAAAATGTGATAAGATAAAACTAAAAATTAACAATTTTCGGAATTTTTCCTGTACTTGTGCTGTGAGTCCTTGCTCCTTGCCTCTAGGTGAACGGAAAGTACCCTATAGGTTTTGATTTATTTGCGAGCATCAAAATATCTCGCATAAATGGCCGTATTTTCTTATTGCGTTGACTTATAAGCTTGATTTTTGGAGCTCCAAAGGACTTAGGATTAATCAACTCAGTATATCGCAGTCCACTGCTGGACATAGGCATCTCCCATGCTGCGCCACACCACCCTGTCCTCCGCCTTCCACATCCAGTCTGTCCCAGCCACCTTCCTAATGTCATCGATCCGATAATCCAGCTAGCTGGGGGGCGCCCCATACTACGCTTACCGATTCGCGGTCTCCACTCCAAGAATCTGCTCCATCAGCCAACGGTTCTTCGGCTAACATGGCCAACACTGCCACTTCAGTTTGCTTACTCTGCGAACTAACTAAGTCGGTTACTCTGGTTATTTTCTGGATAACTTCATTCCTGAATTTATCCTTCAAAGAAACTTCGCACATTTGGACCAGCCCGACTGTCAGTGTCCACGTTTCGGCACCGTATGTCATAGGGCAGGACGCACTGGTTGAAAACATTAGTCTTGACTTGACGAAGTTTTCCAAACGCTGCGCAACCCAACTGGATCCTTCTGTCGGCTTCTTTGTTGTGTCTACCGAGCTGAATGACTTGTCCTAGGTAGACATATTCCTTTATAACTTCGAGAAGCGACCCTTCGATGTGGATTGGACTCAGCAAGACGTGTGAATTGTACATGAATTTCCATTTAGCAGTGCAGCATCTCGTCTAACTGTTCCAGCGTCTCTGCCATTATGACGATGTCATCGGCAAAGCGAAGATGTCTAGTCCAGTCCAGCGTCTTGTAGACGTCCTCCAACGCATTGGTGAATAGTTTCGAGGATATCACGTCCCCCCATCTCACACCTCTGAGCAAATGGGTGGGGCTGGTTTTCTGATCTTGGATCTGTACAGTCATTATGGCAGAGAGACCAGAACTGCCCATATTACAATCATAGACCTACGGTTTTGAAATTAATTTCAACTTGATACCACCAGGCGCTCCTGAGGAAAAAGGTCTTGACAGACTGACAGACGGACAACGAAGTGATCCTATAAAGGTTTTCGTTTTTCCTTTTGAGGTACGGAACCCTAAAAATATATAATTTTTATAACTTTATATTTATCATAGTTCTTGCATCCCGCGGCCGTTAATCCCGAGCAGCTGCGCTTAGTTACTTAAAATAATATATGTTATCCCACCAAAAACATTTCGATGTAAAATGTTGCCAAGACGAGACCATATGGCTCGCACTGTCAAAAAGTTATCAGATCTCATGTAGAGCCAAGCTTCTAACTCTACTCGCCCTAATTCTACTAGCCCTTTTTTCCGTGGAGAAATGCTCATGCATACCACGGGGAGATAGTGCAGTTATGTGGGACTCTAACCCACTAAAACTCCACCGAGTCCTCCTCTGCCGCTTGTGGCGGGTACACGGACACGCGTTAGCACTCACCACGAACCCGCCGCGGCTGTCCGTCACCGGACCCTCCCCTGGGCAGCACCCTCGATCACCGACGCACAAGAACACATTGCGCGCAGTTACCACCCCATGGACCAAACCAGCACATGGGCGCTAGACGACCCCGTGTCCACCCTTGGTCCCCCTGCGACCGGTCAGGTCAGTGGCCCGGCCGCCTACCACTTTTCGGCTACAGAGGATAGGTAGAGCGGCCAACGAAATACCGACACTCCTCCTCCCCTGCGGCACCACCGCGTCCGCCATCAGACGGTGGCGACCCCGTCAAGGCCGCGGAAGGTAGGGAGAGCGGCGCACCGCAATACCGACACTCCTCTCCCACCGCGGCCTCCAACCCTCAGCCGCGATGCCTCCCATACGACATTGCGACCCGCCTCAGTTGCGATCGACAATGCCGGAAACCCACCGGGGGGAAACTCTACAAGCCTTAACTTCACAAACTCTTAGTCCTAGTAAACCTTAGTCAAAATATGAGGCTTGGCCGTTTCGTTACTACAAGAACTATTGTATAACAGTAAAATAATGAACAGTGAATTAAATTTTCGCCTTACGCCCATGTGACGGTAAATAAAAATTATAGGCAAATAAAAATTATAGGTAAGTACTACTTTTGTGTTATTATCATGGTATGATCTCGATACCCGTCAAATCTGTGAAGCTTCGTCAGTTCTATTAATTTAACCCTGTATAAGTGTTGCATCTTTTCCACCTCTTTTTAAATTTCACGCGTCAAACTTAAATCTCAAGATCCTCAGCTGATAGAAAACTATTTAAATCTTTAAACAAATACATAATTTAAAAAAAATAAGCACAAATTCAGGATAGTAAAGAAATATTTACGACAGCAGATGACACATTGGATATGAGGGAACGTTTATCATATGTCAAGAACTGACCCTGATGAAGACTGTTATATACTGAGGGAGACGGAGCGGGATATGTTAAAAATAAGTGTTTCGATCAGGCAGTTTTAGAAAATCCCAAACATGATAAGAATGTACAAGTGGTACAAGTAACTACTTTGTGACTTGTACATTCTTATCATGTTTGAGCTCAGATTCACTTGAATCTGAGTGATTGTGCCTGGAGTTATCCGATGGGGGTTCCCAAAATAATCTAAAAGTAAACGATTATTATTAATAATCGTTTATTTATAAAAGTGTTACATTTTGATACAGTCTACTGTATACAACACTGTAAAATACAACAACTCTATTTTAATTTTAAGACATAGATATCTTAAAATCCAATCCAATTACACAAAAAAGACAATGAAGTACCTGGGTGTGATTCTGGATGAGAGACTTGGCTGGCGTCCCCACATAGAGCAGACTGCCTCCCAAGTTAGGAAACTTATATGGGCATTTAAAAGACTACGGCAAGTGGCCGACTTTAAGCTTCTCCGTGTGGTGTACCTGGCACTAGCACAGTCAATCATAGGTTACTGTATCACGGCATCGGGAGGTGCTTGTAAAACCTATATGATACACCTCGAGAGAGCCCAAAGATCTTTGTTAAAAGTCATGACCTTCAAACCGTACCGGTTCCCTACAAAAACCCTATATGAAAGTTGTCAAGTACTTACAGTGAGATAACTATACCTTCTCAAGCTAATAATGCAACAGCATGAAATCACACCTGTAAATAACGCAATGAAACATAAGAGAACTATCAACAATGTATGTCGCGCAGTGAAATGTAAAACCGCATCCGCTCGACGGCAGCGCCCATACCTAGCTACTTATATTTATAATAAAGTAAACAAAATTCTCAACGTCAACCCACTAATAAAATATAAAACTAAGATGAAACTAAACATATGGCTTCAAACACTGGATTACCCACAGACAGAAAACTTACTGAAAGAACTATACACGTGATAACTAAATAGTAATGTAGACAAACAAACTCAGATAATAACCCATAGCCCAGTCATAAAACCCAAACACTCACATAACATGCACACCCTCACACACACACACACACACATACACACACACATAAACACATCACTCACTAACACCACTCAAGAGCATGTATGCACTAAATTCCCTTCGTTTTATGATGTTTTAATTTTATTGCATAATTGTTAATGTTCTAAAATCGGGTGAAGACACTGACTCCTGTAACACAGGTACCACCTAGCTCAGGAGTTAGGGCTTCAATTGAAGATGTTACATCTATTTTTATGTCAGTAAAATATTTTATTATTATTATTTGATATTTCTCGGGACACTGAGGTCCCGGACCTTTCGAAGGCGTACGAGGAGCCGAAGCCAACTCGCAGAGGCCCCTTAGATAATTTTAAATGATGAGGAGGCACCAACCGAGGTTTGATTATCCCTGTATGCACTATGCAGGTGCACCCAACCCCCGGTTGGTACAGGACTATTGTTGTACGTGGAAACAAAACATATTGGGCTATGGGTTTGGGTGGCTAAAGTGGATTGGGTAACTTGAACTATGGAAGAACTATGTCCCCTGCCTGACCAATGTTATATACTCGTATTATACACGGATAAAATGGCATTATTATTATTATTATTAAAATAGAGTTGTTCATTTGCCTGAACTAGGTTCTATAATTTCATGTCAATGATTTTATTTTATCGTGCTTGCAGGGATTACGATTGCAAATGTTTATTTTATGTCTGTTTGTCCTGACTCTGGGTGTAATTATCTATATACATATGTATTTACAAAAAAAAAAGTAGTGTATGTAGTAATATATATCAGTTATCTGGTTTCCATAGTACAAGCTCTGCTTATTTTGGGATATAGATTTTGAGAATAATGTCCCAGGATATATTATTATTATTATGTATTATTTTATTGACTGTTCTAAACGTAATAAACATTAAATCAACGAACTTTATAAGAAAGCAATATATGATTATTTGGTCTAAAAGTTCCACTGGACGAATTAGGCAGCAAATTCGGAGCACGCCGCTCCGAATTTGCTGCCTAAATCGTCCAGCTCTTCGTTAGATCTTGCAGCGTGCAGAACTCCGTTAGGAGTATAATTATAATGTTCTGTGGTGTAGAACCTGTCCATGAAACGCCCCGCTACAAACTGCAAGAAACGCCCCTCCGAAATTGATCTCCAATAACACCATCGGTGCACCAATTTAGTATCAAAACCAACTGAAACTGTTGCTTCTTTTCCTAACCACAACATTTGTTTCTCATTCTTTAACCTCAGAAATACTCAACAATCTGAAATTGCCATAATGGCTCCAATCCGTCCTACAAATTAAACACCAGTCATTAATTTTTAGGACCATTCCCAACAACTATGAAAACCGTACCGTTTAAAACAATATACGGTTTTCGACGCTCGTTAAAGCAGACATGGCCGCTGCCAAGTACGTAATCAGTGAGGTAAACTGCACTGTTTACAGAGCCCGGTGGATTTATGCCAAGTGTGGAACTGTGTTAATATAGCTATGTCCCTCTTTGACTTTTTCTGGACGTAATTAGAATGTTGGACAGAATTTTCGAGTGTTTTGTGTTTTTGATGGAATTAGAGTATTTGATTTACGTAATTTCGTTTTATATTCATATACCCACTAGTAGATGAGATGTCAGGAGAATAATAATGTTGATCTTTATAGAATTTGGAATCCATACTCCACTGATTATATTATTATTCTGAATAAATGAAGGACTGGACTTCGACTGGCTGTTCAAAATGGTGTGCTGGTACCTACGCTTATGTATGGCAGTGAATGTCGAGTGTGACAAAAGAAGCATAAGAGTCGAATAAATGCTGTAGAAATGCGATCCTTGTGAAGTATGTGTGGTGTGACTATGAATGATAGGCTGAGGAATGATGTGATAAGCAATGATGCGGCTTAAAAGATGTAGTGACAAAAATTGAAAAGAGTATGCTTAGATTGTTTGGTCATGTTGAGAGGATGAATGAAAGGCGACTAACAAAAGGTATTTACAAGGCAGATGTGAGTGGAGACGCCGGGAGAGGACGCCCTAGGAAGACATATAGTGACCTTTTTGGTGATGTTCTTCAGAAAGGTCAGGTGCGTAGTACTCGTAACCGGCGTGCGTGTGTGAGATGTATGAACGTAAAGGAGGCAAAAGGAGTATGTAAGGATCGTAACAAATGGCATTCAGTAGTTTCTGCCTACCCCCATGGGAAGAAGGCGTAAGTTTAATATATGTATGCAAATGAAGGAATCAAAAGTTTTCGCAAGTAAATGGACACCATTCTTCACTTCTTTAGCTGATTTCAAGCAATGACCTCTCGGGCAACCACCCACTGCCTACTGAGTCTATTAGCTTTGTCAGTGATTCCAGCCAATGTTTGTTCTGGATCTCGATGAAAATCCATGTAAACAAAATTCTAAAGAAAGACTATCGGCCAACTCTGGTTTCAGTTTCTATCTCCAAACCACCACAGATCATGTCAAAAATTTCTCTATACCTAACTATTTATAGCCGAAAGTGAACATTGGTGGGCAGACTTAAATATACTATCAGCTGACGTGTGTACTTTGCTGTCCACTCTTCCAATAAGTACTCTAACATCAACAGGATATGAGGGGGTGGCGAATACGTCACAAATATTTCTCCAATACCATTACTCTGTATTTAATAGAGCACTCATATAATATTTCAATCAATACCACTATTTAATAGTTCCTAAACGAAACTTTTAGAATATATAATATAGTCATAGACTATTTAGTCAAAATAAGCAGCATCGATATAAAATCCTACGCAACTCAAACCCGTCATGATTGAGTCAAACCCAGAAATAATGTAACATTCGTATTTATTCTCATGTGTCTATGCTTCCTTTGTGCGATTTTTATGCCAGCCATAGTCATCGGTTAGAAATGACGTATGATTCCCGGTTACTAATAGCACCAAATGGATTTACAAACTGATGATGCAAGACTCGATTAGAGAATTTTGTATCATCATTATTAATTTTTTGTTTGTTTGTTCTAAAAGTTTCGGCTAAAGTCGATACACTGTTGAGAATTTTAACATTTTTAACCGACTTCAAAAAAGTTGTTGTTGGTTTCTCAATTCGATCGTATATTATATATATCGTCGGATAACTTCGTCATTTATGACGATTTTGATAATTATTTTTTTTGGATAGGAGATATCGCAAGGTCCCATATAAATTTTTGGGTAGTTTTTGAGTTAGCTTCAATAATGCGTATTTTTCCCCCTTAGTTTATGTGGATGATGTTTTAATCTATGCGGATGATGTTTTAATAACTTCCTATCACTCTTATTTAGATAGCAGGTAGTGGTATTCGAATTTTTGTGGGGTAGGTACCACATCTAAAAAGTGAAAAATAAAAACTTTTTAGCAAAAAATAGAATCGACTACAAGTGCAAAATAACTTTAATTTCGGAAGTCAGTGGCAAAAAATGAAAATACAAAACCAAAGACACCGACTACCGAAATTAAAGTTATTTTTCACTTTGTAGTGTTTTGATTTGGAAGTCGGTTTTATTTTTTGCTAAATTTTTTTTATATGTCAGTTAGATAGGTGATTAATGAAAATAATTATAAGTGATTCAGGCTGATGATCTATCAATAGGTAATATAATTATTCCTTCCTTCCTTCTTTCTCTTGCGCCTTCCCATCTTCCTGGCACAGCGTGCTGTGCTGGCGCTGCTGCTGCGGCTGCGGAAAACTTCAAGCGGCGGAAGTATAATAACTTTATCGGTAACTATATTTTCGAGCCGTTTGGGGTTGAAACCCTCGGGCCGTAGGGTCCGTGTGCTCACGGTTTGTTCAAGAAAATCTCCAAACGGCTGGTTGACACTTCCCGTGACCCAAGGGCAGGCTTTTACCTTGTCCAGAGGCTAAGCACTGCCATACAACGTGGCAATGCCGCCAGTCTCTTGGGTACATTACCAGAAAACAGCGATGCGGATGAATTTTTCGACGCCATAATATATTTTAGGTTTTTTTTTAATACTTTTAGTTGGTTAGGATATTATTTTTGTAACTTTATTTTAGTGTTAGATTGTTTGTTAGAGTGTAATTAATTTGTAAAGTTATTTAAAAATATGAAAGACTATGTCCTTCATAATTGTATTCATAATATTCATGAAGACGTTCTTCGATGGGAATCGATGTTTCAAAATGAGCCAGGTCTGTGTACACAGACCTGGCCTCCTACCTCAAAAAAAGAAAAAAATCCGTAGAGTTCGGAAAAAATACAAGTATATTTATCGGCTTTCAACATAGCGTGTCCGCAATTTAGTTACTCTGTACATAACAACAATGACAGTAAACCATAGATCGACCATTGATCATAGAAAGAGGACTGTTAGCAGACACAACAGTGTCACTTCAGTCCTCTTCTTGAGTATTAAACATGTCAAACGTCATTAATCAATCAAACTGACAGCTTGCCCCCATGACGGGTTTTTGTTGTGTGTTGCAATTTCAAGTGTAATTAATTGTGGTTTACCAGCAAACAAAGCCATTTTAAAGTAATTGGACAGTTGAGAACTGTTTTAAATATATTTCCATATTTTTATGTATAGTGTACACGTACCTGGCCCAAGGTCCATACATTTTGTAACATCTCCTTTTAAAACCATCTTCTTACAGCGCCGTGTTCGTGAAGGGGTGTCATCAGGGCTCGTCTTTTATATACGGGATGTGAAATAGACTCTTGATTTTTTTTTTGTGCAAAGAAATTATTATCTTGAGCAATCAAATACTTTCGGAAACATAAAATAATCAAACTTTGATAAAATAACCTTAACTTTTGCACTATTTTGATGTTTTTGATGTAATTTTGACAGCAGGTGTTGCTATTTTGTGGAGTTTTAATAATGAGTTTTGATTTTGCAATTAATAAGTTGACGCACATTTTTTTTTTAATTAGCATTATTTTTCGTTATTTTATTTGGGTTTAACAATTTCACAGTAATTTGAGTTTTTTTTTTTTGGGTGAATAACTACGAAAATTTTGATTTTGTGACAATCTAAAGTTATTATTTTATCCTGATGGTATCTGCTAGAGGAGAAACAAAACGCAAAATCATTTGTAGCCAGTCTTCATGGTTAAAATCGGTGTTAGCTGAACGTTGAAATGTAGCCAAAGTAGACTACAGCAGCTTTAATAATGAAAGCTTACAGAAGCTAGCTATCAATAATGCAGACATGTTGTATAAGCGCGTGATTATTCATAGTTTCTAATTCAGTGCACTTGCCTGCATTACAAAGTTGTCTCAACTACAAATAGACAGATCCACTGCTTTCCGTGGGTGTTGGAGTACCTAGACAAGACAACTGTTGCAGTAGTACTCAGGAAAACAGACAGCTACATCTGTCCACCCAGTCTGAATGGTATCATCGTACACACTGCTTCATATCAAGCTATAAATTTCCAGTATAAGCTGACCTGGCATTGTACGGAAATCCTATACTATGCGAGATCAGCTTATAATGGGAATTATAGCTTGATTTGTAGCCGTGTGTACCAGTAAAAGCGTAGTAACTTAGAGAAGTCACTGCTCCCAGATCTATTGGCTCTAAAGATATTTGGGAAGTCTCAAGTGGTTTTTTTTATTACGGAATGGGTTTGCTCTTGGACAAGATCTTGCCTGAAGGAAACCGGTAGATGAGAACTGTGATGAAACGAGCGTGTCGTGCACCCTAATTGCGTAACACACTATCGATCGGAATCAGTTTCATTTTGATAGTTCAACAACATTCACTGCGTTATTTACGGTGTTGTGAAAACAAATTTTTCGAACATATGAAGCAATGGTTTAGCAATTTGCTTCAAAATCATTCAGATTCTGATCGATAGTGTGTTACGCAATTAGGGTGCAGAATATACCTACTTACTCATGCTTTGAAGGTTGACGGTTTTATAGGTGGATACAACTAAATTGAACGATAATATAAGACAAATTAACCTTTTTTCATATCAAGTTACGAAAAACCAAAAGCAGATTTACACAGGGTAAGTAGCTGACTCCAACTAAAGTCGATGCTGGCGCCGAGAACTGACTCTCACTGTTTACATGCAGTCAGTAGTCGTGGATATTTCTACACGGTGTACGCACGTTATTGAAGAAATTAATTCTAGAAAACAGCAGTTTTTACTACTGTTAAATTATTTGTTGAGAAAATGTTCCTATCTGCTAGAAGAGTTGACGGAAATGTTAGAAGAACTGGGTATATAAAAGAACAACTTTGGAGAAGAAAATGTATAGAAGATAGAAATGAAACTGGAGGTTCTGCTTTGTTGCTAAAACAATTAAGATTTGAAGATAATGTAATACAAACCATGCCGTTATTCAATCAATTTTGGGATTTAATATTCCATTTTCGCGATAAAATTGAACCAATTTTTAAGCGAATAAGTTTTTATCAAGGATCAAAAATCAAATTTTTTCAATAATATAACAAAACTATTTACACTAAATACTAAATTAAATGACTAACTAACTATACAAATAAATACAATAACAAAAGGACACTTACACTGTTTGTCCACCGCACCGGGAATGAGACGTTAACGAGAAAACAGATGACGGCGCCGAAGTAGCGCCAGTACATTTACTATGGCCCAATAATCTTGTTTCTCGTTGCTGCTCTTCTGACATTATGGCTATTGATGCCGGAGTTCATCAGGGGTCTGTTCTCTCTGCAACTCTTTTCCTGCTGCACATCAATGACCTGCTTCGGCCTGGTATTGTTGGGTACGCAGATGACAGTACAGTTTCAGAGAGATACTTGTCCAGCGCAAAAACCAGCGGGGCCGAAGTTCGTTCCTTGAGAAAGGCCATGGTAGAGCGGACAGATTTGACCTTAAGCTTTGTCTCCCAGTGGAGTGATGACAATCTGGTCTCTTTTAACGCCACCAAAACACAGGCGTGTCTTTTTACCGCTAAAAAGAGTCCTTTCGCCCAAACTCCTACTTTTCGAGGTACATCTGTTCCTATAACTGATCGACTTGAGCTCCTAGGCAGGGAGTCTCTGAGACATCTGGTCTCAACTTCGGCGCCACCATCGAGTACAAGGCCCAAACTGCGGCCAATAAACTGGTCATCCTAAATAGGGTGAAGCGATGCTTTACGCCTGGACAGCTTTTGACAAAGCGCAAGTCCGATCCTGCATGGTGTATTTCAGTCACCTTTGGGATGGATCAGCTAAGTACCAACTAGCCGCAATTGACTTGGTGGAACGCAGAGCAAAGAGGCTCATTGGCGACGTAAAACTGGTGGATGCCAAGCTTCATAGCTTGGCTCATCGCCGCAAGGTTGCCTGCTTGTCGGTCTTCTACAGATTGTACTTCAGAGAGTGTGCCCGAGAACTCCACGACGTCATTCCACCGGCCCCCTTCTATCATCGGACATCTAGACGCACTGCCAATTACTATCCCTACCTGGTTGCTATTCCACCAATTCGCACTAAGCGCTTCCAAATGTCTTTTATAATGCGCACAGCAAAGGAGTGGAACTCTCTACCTGCGTCTGTGTTTTCGAACGCATACAACCCTAATCTCTTCAAAGTGAGAGTGAACAGGCTTCTTCTGGGTAAACTCAGTCCATCGTCGACTTTGTCTCTGTCACCTCTGACCTAGACTAAGGTCAAGAGCAAACCCATCAAAAATAAAAAAGTCCCGTTCCCGATGTAGTGGACAAACATTCTTAGGCGTCGAAGTACTCGTCCGCATCGCAGTCATCCGGAAACGTGCCCAGAAGACGGGCAGAATTGCTACGTTGAATGGCAATGCTAATTCTTTGGCCAAAGATCGAGCCAGCTGGTCACGTCAAGTCTCAACCAGTCGGCGAGCAATTTTCTTATAAAGGAAACGCGCACTCGGGCCCTATGACCTGAGCGTTTAGACCCCAAATGGCTCAAAACTGAAGTTACTTATAAGGTTACAGTATTCGCGCCGCTTGAGGGTCTCAGCAGCCGCAGCAGCTTCGCCATGTGCTCGGAACATGAGACGGCGCAAGGGCACAGGTAGCGTTCCACACCAGAATCCTACCCACCTTTCAAGGCAACAACGTCATGCCGTCTGGTCTCTTCCCATCGTCACGTACCAAGCCGGTTGTTTCTAATACCGCTGTTACGCCGGCGGTGACAAGAGTTCGACAAATAATATCGTTGGTGTTGGCGTGCCGTGCACTGTAACCTGCGCTCCTGCAGCTGCGTCGACAGCTTCACCGCAGTGACACCGATCTGGAGCAATACAAGGTGCACCCATTCGGAGACACGTAGCGAGCCGAAACGATGAGTCATCCATCATAGTGTCTATGGTAGATGACTGGAGCGCCTGGAGCTACCATTCTCCGACAGCCAGCAGACGGGCACACTCAAGAGTATTAAATGACGTGTTTACGAGTACTAGGGTGTTCCATATAATAATAATACTGCAGAGCGGCACGACCCACCATTTCTGGGAGGACGGGTTGTCGGACAAATCCGTATTGGGAAAAGGTATTTTCCAAGCGTTCAACGCATCGGTACCTCAAGATCCTATTTATCGGTAACTACTGTGGACCGAGGAGAGGAAGGCCAGTAAACTTATACATGGAATTTTGTGGACGTTGAGAGCATCCAGGCGAATGGGAAGAGTGTCTTGCTGCCACGCTTGGTCGTCCAGGGCCACGTCTAGGATAGACGTTAGTGTGTTTCTAATACTCGTAAGTTGGTGTACTTTTTCTAAAAGTTGTGGATGCTTCCATAGATGTGAGGAGTGAAAACTAATCTTAAGTTCTCGTTGTCGTTCAATTTTGGCGTTATTTTCGTTTAAATTTTCGACACGACGCTACGTCACACTACATACAATGCAGTGGCAACGACTGACCAACTGCTGACTTCGTTGTTCAGTCGTTTAGACGAGGTCAGTACCGATAGCGCAAGTGGCGGGAGAGCGGATTGACTTAAAATGTTCAAGCGGGAATATTTAAGTCAGCACTGACGCAACAGCGCTATACTGACTTCAAAACAATTAACATGAAGATATTAACGGGTTAGCGCTAACTTGGTCCCAGTTTGGAGCTACTGAACCTGTGTAAATCTGCAATCCATTTTTATCTACTTATTATGATAGTTTTGGTACGTTTTGCCGATCGATGGTCGAATAGACGGTCTCAGTTGTTTGTAAGATACAGAAATTGTTATGTGGGATCCGTCGTAAGGTATTGAATATTCCAGAACACGTGTTCTGGAATGGCTTTGCGTTGGATGTTCCGTCCCCAACGCAACGTATAGGGACTTGAAATAAAAACTATGTTATAATCTTTTAGCCAATCTCAATTGTATTTCAGAGAAAGGGTCAATAACAGTTGTCCAAAACAAAACGTAGCTGATTTATGTGTATCACGGTTTAAAAACAGACCTCGACTTGGCATCTCAGTCTCATTCGTGTCAATTTAATTAATTTGCTAGTCTGCTAGGCGGTAGATGATGCTGTTAACCTACGACGGTACAACTTGCCCGCATGCTCTTCATTTTCATAACAAAGGGGACATTGCTAACACCGCCCACGACTCGAAGTTCTCTTATCAAGGATGTTTCAAGGTTTGTTTGTTGACCTTGCGACGAGCACTGTCCCGTGTTCCCCGGCAGATAACAAACCACGTCACCAGTGAAATGGCGTTATCCTCTAAAAATCATCGTGTGTGCGGGTGTTCTATGTTTAGCGGGCCGAGAGTACAGGGCCAGGAGAGGAGCAGTCGCTTGGAAGACGCGGACGCGACCACCTCGCTCGCTCCAGCGCATGTACGACCTTCGACCACTCGTCCGAGTGAAGTGTGTGACTGTGATTGTGTTCTCGTGATACCTTTACCGACCGCCTCGCGCTCAGGTACGACTTAACATCGCAATTAGCATTGGACGCTTTATAATTAGACCGGCTGTGGGCTGTGGCGCAAATATCGGGATTTTTTCCCCCTCGTTTCAATGTTACGGGTGTAGTGTTACCAGCAACGTCTGGTTTATTTCTAGTGCGGCGTGGGTGGATGAGTTTCGCGGCAATGTTATATTTTTCTGTTGCGTTGCGCTGTGTGCACGGTGCCGGCGCGAGCGGCGCGCGCGCAGGATCTGTGCTAAAGCTGCGCGGGATGACCTTGACCCAATTTTTGCATATGTTTTTAGGGATTAGTGGAGCTAATTATATCTTGGAGTTGCACCTCTAGCGATGCATACACACGTAGCTACGTAACTGACAACAAAACAATGTACAATGCACAGTTCTTACTGAAAATGTTAATGAAAAAGTAGAGTTTATGATTTATGATCTTAGATTTTGTTTACAAGTCTATTAATCCATCTAAACCTTTTCAATAGTATTTGAGAGAGAAGCGATCAAAATAAACCTGTTGTTAGGCAAGCTTATTATTGCATAGTGTTGTGCAAAACACTACACCGATACCAAACATTCATGAATCTCATGCTCTGTTACATATTGTTTTGTTGCCTCAGGCTTCCATAAACATTGAATATGGAAGAGTAGTTAGATCTCTATGAACCACTATTCATTGATTCCTGTTAGATCAATATTAAAGTCCAATTTCAAGTGTTCTCTTTTCACTTTCAAGTAGGTACCTATGTAGAGTTGTTTGTCTTTCGTCTTTACCAAGATAACTTTAGTTAATTTAACGCCAGCACTGTTTGGCACATTGTCACTTTTTTCATTAAATTTTACATCCAATCATTGACAACAACAGTATTTACAATGAATTTGTACCTAATGGTAATAAAATCTTTGTAGCATATTACAATGCCGAATGTTTTTACCACAGTTTTATAATCCATTTTAAACAAATGTTTAATTTCTGGTTAAAAATATTTAAAGTGTCACCTCAAAGCCTCACAATTCGTTTCACATCATTGTTATACTGACGGAACTCACTCAAATCAAAGGCAGGCGGCTGTCGAGACGGTTGACAAAAACAATTAAATTTTCTTTTCAAATATTTTCTTCTAAGCCTTGAATCGCAACTGTTATTTGTACATCGACCGAAACAGTACGATTGTAAACTTTACTACATTTGTATAAAGCATATAATGGTTTGCCTTTGGATCAATGAACAGGCGCAAATGTAATACAGTCATTGCCCTAATTATTTATAGAGATTGCAACATCGCGATTCTTACGCTAATCCTGCACAATTTATTTTGATTAGGTACACTTCGAAATATCAGTTTGATAGTTCCACATGCTTGATAAGTTAGGAAGAAAAGCAACGAGGGATTGCTTTCAAAGTAAAGCCACGGTAGAAAATAAAGCTGTACTTAATTCAAAATGATCATTTGAGGTAATTGAAATTAAGAGATGAATTAACAAAGCCGTTATGGAAATATAAAACCATGTTGTATAATGGGTATACCTACCTATACGAAATCTGCAGAAATTAATATCATTGCAACATGCAACTGCAGTTATTTTGCTATGGCAGAGTTTTGAAATACCTTAAATCACCTGTTGTTTTAGTTTATCACTTGGAATGAGGAATGCCAATCTGTTTAATTTAAGCTTTATAGACATCCTTCAGTATATTTGTCAACTTAACGATCGGATGCTTCTGCATAGGAAAATTTAGGTGGGCATAATGTCACCATATGATTGTAAACACTGTTAGTGTATAATCTATCTGGCGAGATTGTAAACTGTCGATAAATTGTGAACTGAACCATACTGCTTACAATATAACGTAGGTATTAATTTTCGATAGTTTATAATATATCCATGTCAAACCGTCAAATTGTGAACGAACCCACTTACTGACAGGGTTCACAATCTGTCCAATTTTATTACTCGTAAATTGTGAACCGTCACTGATTGGTAGGTCTTGGCGGTAGCCAAATTGGTAGCAGTAATTAAGTCGAGCGAGCGAAGCGAGCAGTGCCACGCGGTGTCGCATGAAAGTTTGATACCAGTTCCCAATTTTTCGGTTTGCTATAGATAAAATATAAACTATCGAAAAATATTGCGTTAAATTGTAAATGGTTTGTTACAGTTCAATTTTTCGATAGATTGTAATAAGTATGGTGACATGCACAAGCAGAGATAGCCTTTGCCCAGCAGTGGGCGACATCGGGTTGTGAATGATGATGCGTACGTTTAAAGATATTTTCTCAAAGTAACAGCAAATTGTTCAACGGAAACTAGCCACGCAAATATTAGGTTGGGGAAAAAGTCTTTTCGCATTTAAGTATGTATGAACTTGTAATAAAATCTCTTTGGCTATACTATTTGTATCTGGCTGGTTTTGGTATCATTGAAAGTTTAAATTTTAAAGAACATAATTCCAAATTCAAATTAGGAAAATGTGTGATTTTCATTTGTTTTTCGTACCGTCAAGATGAGTGAATCTAATGAAGAAATTCGATACATTTTAAAATTTTACTACAATATGGTAAAAATGGAACGCAAGCCGTGAAAAGATTTGAGATGTTTATGGACCTAGTGTAGTGTCTGTGAGAGTAGCACAAATTTGGTTTAAGCGTTTTCAATCCGGAAATTTTGATGTCAAAGATGCACGTCGCTCTGGTCGCCCTATTACGGATAAAATGGATGCCGTTTTTGAAATTTATATTATATTATTTAGCTTCGAATCGATATTTCAGCTGAAATTCAATCAATAGAGCCGAAATATTTCCAGTTCCAATCTTGCTTTCCGCTCTTGTTTTTTCAGTAACTAATATTGCAGCAGCAGCTTGCTATTAGCGAAACGCAACGCTAGCTCAATATGTCAAGGTGCCCTAAATATACGAGTGGCGTATGTGCGGCTACTTTGATTTATCGTCCATTTCCATTTTACTTGAAATGCTAAATTTTCAGTGCCTATTTTTTCCAAGTATCGTTTTCTTTGAAATATCTGTGAAGTATCCGTTGTTGGGTTTGAATACCCGTTTACCTTGTACTCGTATCTTTTGATTCACAAAGAAATTAGCACTGCAAAAATAGTACCTATTTTAGTACAAAGTCGAGCTCGGAATTTATCTTAAGAAGTTAAACAATACTCGATTTGTTTATATTGTTCAAGGTGTTTTTTCTCAAGATGCAGAGATAGTTGCTACGAATTTTACTCCCATATGTACCTACGTCATCATTCATCGGAAAGATTTTGTTAACATATTGCCGTTCTGAGATTTTTTTTATTGCTGACTCGGCGTGCTCTATCCTCGATCACGCTTGAAACGATGGAAAGCGATGGATATGGTCTATGACGGAACGAGCGTGCCCAAAAGACGCCTGTTCTCTCTTGTTTTGAAGACAGACGAGTTATATGTGGAAGGGAACACAAATGCCGGCAGAGAGTTCCACACTTTGGCTGTGCGCATAATAAATGTGGAAGAAAAGCACTGAGTACGACGGGCCGGGAATATCAACTAAGTGCGGATGGTACCGTGCAGTGCGTCTGGTACGCCGCTGGTAAAAGGGCGATCGTGGGATCAGGTCATGGAGCTCCTGCGTACACTCTCCGTCTGTAGAAAACCGACAGGCAAGCAACATTACGCCGATGAGCCAGGCTGTGAAGAATAGCCACCAACGCCTCGTCTCCCATAAGCCTTTTTGTACAGCATTTCACCGAGTCAAGTGCAGCAAGCTGGTATTTTGCTGAGTCATCCCATAAGTCGCTACAATACTCCATACAAGAACGGACCTGTGCTTTGTACAGACTTAAAAGCTGTCTAGATGTGAAGTATCGCTTCACCTTGCTTAGGATTCCCAGCTTCTTGGCTGCTTTTAACTCGACGGTTGAGCCAAAGTTGAGACCAGACGTCAACTCCATGCCCAAATGCTCTAGGCCGTCGGTAACTGGTACAGATGCACCTCTGAAAGTATGAGATAACTGAAACTGGGTCCTTTTGGCAGTGAAAGGCCTGTGTTTTCAGAACATTGAATTTGACCAGACTGTCGTCGCCCCATTGGGAAACGAGATTTAAGGTCAAATTCATTCGCTCCACCATGGCCTCTCTTAGAGTTCCTGTTTCCTCTCTGCTGGCTCTTGCACTGGACAGATATCTTTCTGAGACTGTGCTGTCATCTGCGTATCCGACAGCACCAAGCTGGTCGTTGATGTGTAGCAGAAATAGAGTCGCAGAAAGAACAGACCTCTGAGTTCATAGATTAAGTACAGTTCCCGGCCGTAAATATTGCACATGGATTGAAAATCATGACACATCGAGTATTAGAAAAAGTCTGAGAAAAAGTGAAGAAGACGACTCTCCACAAAGCCTTACGGCCGGCTACTGTATGTTGTTTTGCCGTAACGTGCAATCTTATTAATTTCTTTAAATTATTCGGAGTTGTTGTCTTTTTTTCTCTATCTCATGTGCGATAGTTTATACCTACTCAGCTAGCTATTTTTATTTCCAAATTGTTCCTTTAAAAACACACTTCAATAAACTCTTCTTTACCTCACACATCTACCAAGACCTTGAAAACTACTTATGACGTTAATCTTCCATGCATTAACATCTCTCTATGCTGTTGATTTTCACTTTCGTTACTGACATTATAGACCATCGCTGTTTACGATGGAATGTTTAGTGAAAATCGATTTATTTAGGATACATTTCCGATAACTTGAGTAGATATCAAAAAATTTCAATTATTATGAATTTGTTGAAACACGTCGTCATTTGACGTTCTTCAAGAAATTGGTAGGAAATATGAAATTCTCGTTAAATAACGACATAATTTGAAGTAGGGAAGTATCGTCATCATCATCATCCTTCCGTTCTTAATTCAATTATGATTCCTCACGGTCCTTTCCACGACTACCACCATAGTCCTGGGCGTGACCACCAAAGACTCTTCAATCATCAGAGCCACTACAATACCCATCTAATTTCAATTTCATAAGATAGGCGAAGCATGACTTCATTCATATCTCTATGCCATTAACTCAGCAAAAGTCTCCCATATAGTCTTAATTTATGAATGGGATAGGGTTACCAGACTTCATTTGCTTGTAAACCAAATCGTAAACACTGGCTGTAGGTATGTTTCTTAAGTGAAAGCTTTGATCTGTCACAAACTTGTAACATTCTTCCACTTTATGAAAGCTACAAAGCTCATAAACCGCAAAGTGAATGTTAAAACAGCGTAAAAGCTACTCCAAAAGATTGAACTAAATATTGTTTATACCGAGTGCAACTGAAACTATTTCAGAATACCTACTTGAGATAATTGATGACTCAGAGGAGATGTATCGCGCTCGTGTCTGCGAAACTGATGCTACATTATCTTGTGAAATTACATCGTGGTTCAGACAACTGTTTTTGATAGATCTTTTTTCACATTTTGCACTTTTATCTTGTTATCATCATCTATTAGTTTTTCTCACTATTATTTTCAAATAGTCTTATAGCGTATCCCAACTTCTGCTGTATTAAAATTTCCAATTTCTCAAATCATTTAACCTCTTATAAGCAGTTTTTAAATGATTACATGCAAAAATGTCTGTTTCACCTTTGCGATTGTCCTTACTTTGTTTTTATTAGTCATCATTTGAAATGAGAGGTCTGGTTATTACCAGCACTGTAATTAAACAGGTGATTTCAATAGCCAAATTAGCAATGAGCATTCGTTTAATAATTGGTTCAATAAACACAAATCTTACAGTAATTTTAAATATTTTATAACTTAGCAACGAATAGTTTACCGGAGACATAAATGCAATGGTGTCAATATTCTCGAGTATTGCTTTTGAGTTGGTGCCAACATCGACGAGCAATTAGTGTGACATCCGATGGATGTTTCGGACACGTGTCTATTAATTAGGGACATATCTACGTTCGATTTGAATAGACAAGCGTTATGTTGATATTTAGTAGGTAGGTAATTTAGTAATTTATGTAGATCACGGAATCGTTGTGGTATCATTGATACCTATCGGTATTGTAGTACTTACTTACAGTTTTTGTTTATCAGTGAAACAATTATTTTTTTCACAGGGTTTATTTCGTTTATCTTTGTACTATCGTGGTCATTTCAGAATAGAGTACCTACTGTAAATTATACTTACCTGCTGTCTATGCCGCTTTGGCGAATTAGAAAAACGTTGAGAACATTTTTAGATATCTACTCTAAACTAAGAATCTAAGCTGCTGACAATGTAAATCACTACCTAGATGCGATAAAGGTACCATAACAAACTAATGGACCATACTATTCACTGATAGTGAAACTATAGTATAAACTGTGTGAAATTTTATAATAATGCGTGAAACGTAGTAACAGAAAAGCTCGATGCTAGCTCACTACGCTAGCGTGGGCAAATTTTATAGCAAAATCATCACTATCAAGTCTATAACAGTCAACAGGATGAACAGTAACACTGCGACCCACAAAAATGTTAATAACGTTGTCCATCAGATGTCGTCACAAGGCCAATGGTGGGAACATTTAAAAATATACTTTTATATTTAATTTTATCGTCCGCACGAGATTCATAGAGAAATGGAATGGTGATCTTAAAATAACGTGATCATCAGTAACTTTATGGTTTTGTTTTGTATCGTTTGGTTCAAATTATCTATTTAATACTTCGGCACTAATGGATAGATCTTTATTAGGATTGTTTAGATTTAATGTTAAAATAAGCATAAGGGATGTAACCGTTACAGAACATCTATGATTAGCTATGATATTATTCATTTTGAGCTTCTTAATCTTTAGATTTCTATCAAAAGCACGGATAAAATTCTTTACTTTCATTTTGAAATTGTAATGTTTTGTTTATTTTTAATCTCTAGAAAGATAATATCTACATTGACTCTAGGTTACCTACTAAAGTAAAACGAGTTTTACTAGGTCTGGTTCATCTCAACAAGATCTTTTGGCAGACATCTTGACGTTTTTATTGTTCTCTGCCATGTCGCCAAAATGTGGCTTTTTAATAGCTTTAAAGAATTTTTGTTTATTTATGGATTTAATTGTCTTTTGATGATAAAATATTTTCAAGCTTTAATTGATTTATTATCTTCTTAGGATTTAGCAGACAACCTCAGGGACGACAAAGGTATCGCTGAACATCTGAAGCTTCCAATCCAAAGAATCAACGACTACCAACTACTTCTTAAGGTTTGTGTACAAAATTAAATAAAATTTTGTTTCATTCAAACCTCCACATTTTATGTGAATCTTTACCTACTTAAATGCAATAATAACTCCCAAAAGAGATCAAACTCAAATAAACGATATTTTTCAATGTCAATATTTCAGCGAGTCCATGTACAAAGGCTCAACTTAAAGAAGATTTTCTCCAAGCAAACCATTCAGTGATAAAAAGAGATGAATATTCGTTCATTTTTTGATCCCTTTAATCAATTAACATTAACAATGTCTTCTTGACTACGTCTGGATAAAGACCTCTCCCAAATTGCACCGCCACCTCTTTATCTTTTGTTTCTGAATTTTTGTTCTCTTATACAGGAACTAGTAAAATACTCTAACCGTCTAGGCGAAGACTGCACCGACCTCCAAAAAGCATTGGAACTCTTCCTCAGCGTTCCGAACCGAGCTACCGACAACAAGTTCATCGCAAGCATCGAAGGCTTCCGCGGGAATATCTACAAGCTCGGACGTCTGCTTACCCACGACTGGTTCACTGTCACTGACGCTGAGGGGAAGGCCAGAGAGAGATACGTCTTCCTCTTTAAGGCTAGAGTCCTCATCTGTAAAGTTAAGAGGGTTTCTGATGATCGCTCTGTTTTCGTGCTAAAGGATATTGTCAAGGTTGGTATTTCTTCTATTTGCTGCATGTTTTCAGGCCATTCTTTTCTTAGAACTAAAGAACTTGCTAGTGAAAATCATGTGTACTAAATCTTTGTTCCATTTTGTTGCACAAATATTTTAGACAAAGACTCCGATGTTTAACATAAAATTGATTTGTACTTCCTTCTATTAACAAAAGTTTTAACAGTCCATACATAAACTATTTCCCAGAATCGGCCTACACGTTCTAACTATATCTCCATTCATTACCAGTTCGTACGATCTTGAATACAACTCCAAAAATAGGTCAATTCGAAAAATAACTGTTTGGATATATTCCAAAATTACGTTAAGAATGTATGAGTATTATGTAGTTCCTTTATCTTTGCGAATTAAACTTTCTACATTGTAAGCGAGGATTTTCATTTATTCGCACGTTGTTTCTACAAGACATTGACACCGTGTCATTGAAATAGCAGCTTCTGACGACATTGAAGTCGCTATTTTAGAGCAAGGCAAGCTGACAATATCATAAATTTTCTACTACGTTGAGAATTTTTGATTGGCGTATTAAAGTTGCTTATTATAAAGCAAATACAATTCTCGTAAACAAGAATGTGTATTAAGTAGACAAACTTTCATGAATACTCTGAACTTTTTAATAATTTCTTTATATAACCTTTAAAATACGAATAACAAAACAATGTTTATGGCCCCTAGTGTGCGACAAGATATAGAAAAATCGTCAGTTCATTACAAGAGTTTAGGATATGATGGTATTACACACAAATATACTAAAATATGTGTCAATTGAAATAAGCAGTCATTTAATTTACATAATTAACTTAAGTATTATTGCAGGTATACTTTGATTCTTTATAGATATCAATTATTCAGCCACTCTTTAAGAAAAAGAATAGACAACTGATAGATTATTACCAAGCAATATTATTAATTCCAGTAATTTCAAAAATTATTGAGAAATATATTTATAAGGAACTGTACAAATTCATTGAAAAAAATTACATTCTGGGTAACAGAAAGAATTTCGAATCCATAAAACTGTTAATCAATCAATCTTCCTAGCGTTTTCCTAACTATGTTAGGGTCGGCTTCCAATCTGGACCGGATGCAGCTTAACATGGCTATATATGGTTTTATATACAATGCCATTAAAAATGTTGATCACCGTAATCCTGTATGTGGCATATTTTGCGATATGACCCAAGGATTTGACTATGTACACTATACTACTCTCTTAAAGCAATTGGAAACCTACGGGATGAGAGGCAATGACCTTAATTTACTTAATTCATACCTACAAAATAGAAACATAACTGAAGTCAATAAAATCAATATAGTAAATAAAAATGCAGAGATAATTTCTGTCTTCAGAGCGTAAAGTATATTTGGAGTACCGCAAGGAAGTATATTAGGTCCCTTTATATTTATATTGTACATAGATGACCTACCGCAGTATATTGAACAACCGTTAACACTATTTTTTATTTTCTATTTTTACTTCATATTTAACAGCTCAAAATTGGAAACCGTTGATTAATTTACATTACTTGGACTTACAATAGATAAATATATTAATTGGAAAACACAAATACAAAAAACCCGTTCAAAAATTTCAAAATTCTCATACGCTCTCCGAAAAATTAAAAAGACAACCGATCTACAAACTGCTCTCACCACCTATTATGCGTATGCCAATGCATGGCTTAGCTACGGCATAACACTCTGGGGAAATAGTACAGATGCAATGACACTCTTTACCCTACAAAAGAAATTAATTAGAATCTTGGTAAATATTGATAAAACTGACAGCTGCAAACCCTATTTTCTAAAACATAACATTCTAACCCTCCCAAGTATTTACATTCTAGAAATATGTAAATTTGTCCGTAAGCATCAAGAGTTCTACACAAGAAGCGAAGACATCCAATCACAGTACACACTTAGGCCCGGATCTAGGCTAAACATACCAACATCCAGGCTAAAAATGCATTCTACAAGTCCCTACGTAATGTCTATAAAAATATACAACAAACTACCAGACATAATAAAGAAAGAAGAAAATTTCAATATATTTGTAACAAAACTTAAAAAAATATTGATAAACAAATGATATTATTCCTTAGATGAATATTTAAATGATAAACATAAATAATAGAAAAATGTAAAAAATAAAGTAAGATACTCGTAGTATAAATGTTAAGGAAATTACTAATAATATAAGAATAATAATTGTTAAGAATAATTCATGACAATCACGCAATTTATAGTTATGTTTGAAATATATTAATGATATGGTAATTATTGATAAATAATAAAATAATAACAAATAATACATAAAAAAATACTTAAATAAAATAGCAATAATTCATAATAATTCAATAATTCATGATCTCCTAAAACAGGGCTTCCTCTCTCCTACCCTTTTGCTGTGCCCTACAGGGTCCATAATGATCGCAATTATATAGAACTTACCACCTATGTACACATTATGGTAACGCAATAAAGATATTGAGTATTGAGTATTTGCGGATGACTACACTATTACCCACTACTAACCGCAGCACTTACCTTTGATTATGGTAGATATTATTTCATCTATTTATAGTGTAAACAATTGTTGGTTGGCCAACAAAGGAAAAATAAAATTACAATACCCTGTAAAATTGTAGAAGCGTATGAGAGTGGTATGAAGTAAAGAATTACGTGTTTCAGCGTTTTTGTAAAATCATTGCCCAAGGGGTTAAAAATAGGGGATGACTTCATTTTAAGATATTTAAAGGGTTGGAAATTAGTCATAGTCCGTAGCTTGAGATGACATTTAGTCTTTATTTAATTAAAATCTGGACACTCGGTCAAAAGTTATTACAATTTAAAGTCATAAAAATAACTTGGCTTACATGTACAATATGTCGTGTACACATTCACTTATGGGGTCGATGGTGGCCAACCACAAAAATTAAGGGTGGTCATATTAAAATGAATAATTATTACTTTCAAGTTCCATTTAGGCCAACTAGCACCAGAAATCAACAAATCACTAAATATGTTGAGCGCTAAACGAATTTAAAATATTGTTCTATTTCTGTCAATTGTTTGAAATTGTCAGGGATGGAATGATGTTTTAAATATGTTCAGCGGTAAACGTATTTATGGTTTTTGGTGCAAGCGGGCCTTGGAATGATAAATACCTGTTTTATGTATAAAAAAGATTATTAGAATTTACTATTTGTCGTCTGTCTATTTGTTACCATTTACCATACCGCCTGAATGGATAGGCCATGACCTGGGTTCGGACATACGATAATTTTTATTCCGGTAGTAAATTACCTTTGGATAATTTCCGACTAACACGCGGGCGAAGCCGCGGGCAGAAGCTTGTCTTATATATAAATGGCCTAATTTTTCATTCCCAGCTACCGTTGGTCGAAATCAAGGAGAACCCTGGTGAGCCGAACAAGTTTGAACTTTGCCAGAAGGATCCGCCGCTCAGTGTTGCTCTAACTGCCCATAAGGAGCAGACCAAGACCAATTGGCTTACTGAAATCAGAAAACACGCTAGTGACGCCGGTAAGACATATATTGTGCTATTTTGTGTTTCCTGATAACTTGGCTTATAATTTACAAACGGGCTACTGTACTTGAATTCTTCCATGAAATGGTATTTCGTTCTCTTTTCAGTTGCTTTAGCTGAACACGCCGCTGACGACCTCCAGCTAGAACCAGAAGCTGCCCCAGAAGAACCAGAAGATAAGAAGAAAAAGAGAGAGCACGCAGAAGTTGCGGAAGAAGCAGTAGATACCAAAGAAAAACGCTCCCGCGTAGAAGAGACTACGCAAGAAGCTACTACAGCTGCAGCTCAACTTAAAACTAAAAGAAAAGCGTCAATAGAAAGTGAAGTTGCGACTAAAATCTCCAAGTCTGAAGTAACTGAAGTTACTTCAGTCAGCGAGGCACAAGAATCCGTTAAAGTCAGCTCAGTCAGTGCTGCTAAGAGTGAAGTCATCAGTGGTTCAGAAACTAAGTCATCTGTGACTGTTGAAAGCTCTAAGGTAACTGAGAAGACCGCGTCTGCTTCGGAGCAAACCAGCCAAGTTACTGTAGTAGCCGCTGCATCCGAAGTAAAGGCTGCGCAAGCGACATCCGTGCAATCAATACAACAGACATCTGTTCAAAGCACAACTGTTGAACAGTCGTCTCAAGAGACAAAAGCGCAGGCAAGCTCTCAGAAGACATCAGTCTCTGAACAGTCTGCAGTACAAGCGTCAGTAGAAAGTACAACACAAGTTGCTCAAAAGGCAACAACTGCTCAACTATCTAAAACTCAAGCAACTAGTGTAGAAAAGTCAGAAGAAACTAAACAAACAACAGCTACAGAACTAAAGACACAAGCTTCTGTCAAGGAAACAACAGTTAAAGAAACTGTTGTAGCGTCACAACAGTCTACTAATGTTCAAGAGGTAACAACACAACAATCAGTTGTAGAGGAACATAAGGAGAAAACCGTAGAGAAGGTCAGTTCCAGTGACGTCGAGTCTAAGCAACAAGGATCTGGTAACGGTCAAACTGTAACCGCGGAGGAAGTTGTTGAAGACGAGATGTCTAGGTATAGCCGCAGTTCGCGGCTCTCTGGAGGTAAGATCATCATATACTTAAAAAATAATAATAATATTATTATTCCTTTCTGTGAATTCTCATCAAGCGCGTTGTACCTAGGTAGGACGGTAGTGCAAGTGTGACCACTGATACGGTGGACTGTTCCTAGCTTAGATGTCATAATTTCATTTAAACTAGACCCCTGAGTTAGTTTTGTTATTAGCTTCACAGAAGTAGTCACATTAAAAACTTTGATGCAAAGTTACGAAAGATTTATTCACAGAAAAAATAATATCACAACTTTTTACAGAGTACTCCAGCAGCAGCCGAAAATTATCAAGTGGCGGTCGCTACGAGTCATCGTCCACGAACGATGGCAGTGGACTGACGTCTTCCTACTCGCGACGTGAAAGCGGGTCGCGGTTGGAATCATCCAGGTACGAATCTGGAACAGGCATTGAAGGAACTGCATCCTCTCGCTATGAGTCCAAGTACTCATCCAAAACCGAAGGAGGATCCAAATATGGAATTGAGTCCAGCTATGAAAGTAAATCTGAAACTGGTTCCAAGTATGGAATTGAATACGATACCGCCAGCAAGATAGACAGCATTGCCTCCAAATACGGCATTGAATCCAACGTTGAGAGCAAATCTGAAAGATCTGATTATGCCGCCATTGAGGGCGACTCTGTGAGCAAAATCGACAGCATTGCTTCGAAGTACGCTTCTAAAAGAAATAGTATCAAATCTAGCTCTGCGGGTGGCGTTGAAGCCAGTCTAGAAGCCAAATATGAGAGTAAAACTGAAAGCTCTGCTTACGGACTTGAGTCTGATTCTGTGAGCAAAATTGACAGCATTGCATCCAAATATGCTTCGAAGAGAAACAGCATTAAAGCAAGCATTGATGGTGATAAGGTCGAATCTATTTCATCCAAGACCGAGAGCAGCTACGAGACTGTTAAGAACGGAGACTCCTCTTATGAGAGCAAGTATTCAGCTTCAAAGAAGTCGATAGCCAACGGCTCAGTAAACACTGGCTACGAAACAGCCAGGTCCATCTCTAAGTCAGAATCTCAAGGAGGAAAACCAATATTCTCGAAAACCTTAGAAGGCCAGAACATTGAGCGTAAGTACTTGCAACCGAACTTAGAACACATCACATAGAAGTAGACACACTATTAGTGCTTGTACATAATGCTTTTAGTTACCTAACTTACACTACACATTACTTTAACAACGCTTCGTACATTCAAACATTATTTCCTTTCTATCAATGTAAGAGTTCGTACGGCTAACTTATTTATGAATCAATAAATTATTTCAAGCGAACAAAATCATATATTCAAACTTAATTTTACCAAATTAACGATAACTGAAATATCTGGCAAAAATAAGTATTTCTTCTTCCATTTAATAACACTAGCATATCATCGAGGTAAGCAAATCCGTACGAACTCTCTCGTAACCAAGCTCTGAATCCCCAGCTGGTGAGAACGCTAGCTTCGAATGTCTTCTGAGTGATGCTGCTGACGTCAAGCTCACATGGCTGAAGGATAACAAGCCCTTGGCCGACCGCCTCATGGACCGTTGCTCCATCTCCTATGAGAATGATGGCAGCTTCAAGCTGGAATTGAAACACTGCAGGGAGTCTGATGCAGGAGTTTACACAGCAATCGCTGAAAATCCGAAGGGAAATGCCCATTGTACCGCTCAGTTAGTCGTGCAGGAGTGTGAGTGTTGTTTTACTATTTTTTTTTTTATGGGTTTGAGAGAAATAGTGGGATCTGGTGGAAACCCGGAGTTGAGTTCAGTAAGTATTATATTGACATATTTGGTTGTTGACATTGAAATTGCGTTATCTATCTGTTATTCGAATTTAACGAATTCTTTCTTTTATTGCAAACAATTTATTAAAGACGTTTTCCTCCATTTGTTACCATTTTTTCTCAAACTCAGTCGTCAATTTATAAACAAACACATTTTTACAAATTATTATGATTATTCAAATATTATTTTTTTTTAATATTTTCTTGAAATTACTGTTTGCATGCTCATCGCGATCACCGATTAAGACATTGTAAGGCGTATAACACGTAGTTTGAAATCTGATCAGTTTACTCTATTCAATAATTTTCCTGTATTTTGCACTTATCAGTATTGTTTACACCTATTTACTTACAATCAAAATAACCTAAATAATATTAATCTTACTTTTACATTTGAGGCACGGCTCCTGAAAAACATTTTATTAACTAATTGAAACATTCATCCCAACATCGTTTAGCGACATTCCAATTTGTTAAACAAAATCTTTGGCACATTCTACTATAATTAATTTATTATTTTATCGATTGTATCTAGCGACAAAAAAAGACATTCTCGAATTGATTTTTCAAAATTATTTTAACTGCCTCAAATGCTTCTACTTGTCCAAACATAATACTAATTTTGAATATTATGTGGCAATTATAGTGACTTCCGAAGAACGCAAGGAGAGGAACGCTCTTAAGGCTCCGTACTTCTTGGTGGCCTTGAAGGACACTGAAATTATGGAGAACACGTACTTGCGCTTCATGGTCCATGTCAAGGGCGACCCTAATCCTGATGTTAAGTTGTAAGTATTGATTCATTGTGTAATTCTACTATCTGTTTTTGATATGGTCAAAATGTCATTTCGAAACAATGTCTTGTTACAAGTTACATCAGTATGGCTTTTCTTTTCCTTTTCTTTTTACTGATAAATATACTTTGGCATTTGAAGTATTATGGTAACTTGTACACTTGCCTTATCTTTTGCGAACCATTGGCCAATATTTGACAAAACGTGTCATCTGAATTTTCAAGCGCTTTTGAACCATGTGCTGCAACTAATTCTGTCACATTGACCAGCTTTCCGTATAAAATGCCCTGCAAACATTTACAAACAGTACAGGCTCTGTGCAGCTAATGGCTTAGTCCAAAATGACTAAACTCTATTTTACTACTATTTTACTTTTCCTTAGCTACCGCGACGACAAAGAGATTCTCACCACCTCTCAATCAGACCGCGTGTCTATCATCCGAACTCGTTCGGATCGCGGCTGCTACGAGCTCGTCATCGCTGACGTACTGCCGACCGACGCCGGCAAGTACTCGTGCAGAGCCATGAATATCTATGGGGAGGTCACCTCGGAAGCTACTGTCACTGTTGTTGGTGAGTGATGATGAGTGAGATGATGACAATGAAAGATTTAATGCAGCTGCCAGGCACAGTGAAGAACGTTTAGTAAGTTTTATTTTGGTCTTCGAATACATCAATTATGTCAAAGGTTGTGAGCTGAATGCAATAAATAGTGCATGCACCATAAAGAGTTCTAGGCATTAGTCAAGGAAATCAAATGGACATATTACGCCAATTTGTCGAAGAATCATAGTTGTGATTTGAATTTACGGACAACTTAATTTGGTAGTCCATTAGGTAGACAATTTATTATACCAAACTTTACATTCACAAGTTCAAATAAAATGAGAGAGAACCAGATCCAGCAATTTATTAAATGTCTGATTCTGACAGACAAAGTTTCAGAAAAAATCTTTTCCATTTAGATGTTGAGACATGAGACAATTGTAACTAATTACATATTTATAATCGTTATGAAATTAGAAACGCTTTATGTAATATACATTCATTGTATACTCATAAACATTTCACCAAAATTATGAAACACTCTGGAATTTTTCCACCATGACACAAATATTATCCCTAAAGTAAACGTTCTGTACGTAGTCATAAAAATCGCCTCAATAATCAACAGTTTAAACATAATTTAACATTATTGGCAATAAAAATAACACCATTAATTATATCGCAATAAATAAAGAGTTCATGTGAAGGGCTATAAATACAACGTAACTTTTTTGTAAACAGTTGGACACCCTCCAGCTCTTGTTTATGGATCACTGAGCTATTAATATCTACTAAAATTAGACTGACTTGTAATAGTTTTGGATTGTTGTTGACTTAAATTTTTCATGACTATTACATCGGATTTTGCAACTTTGAAAGACCTTGGTCTGATTATCAGTCACAAGCTTTTCTTTAGTATGGGTTAGGTGGTCTAGAAATACACTACGCAATCGTAACTACAATCTGATTGATCAACTTAGTTATACTACGGCTGATTGATAACTGGCCGAAACGACAAACTTAAAAAAAAGATACGCAAAAAAAGAATTATATTATATTCGGCCATTTTTTCGAATTTGGAACGCCGCGCCGGTGATTACATTTTTGTTTTAAAAGAGAAAACAGCAACCGAGATTAAGGCCAAGCTAGATAGTGTTTTAAGTAATTCTGCTCCTGCATTGAATACGATTCATACCTGGAAACAGATTATAAACGTGGAAGACTGAGATGTAAAGACGCGCATAGGTCTGGCCGTCCAAATTAAGTCACGAATCCCGACATGATAAAAAAAAATCTACTACAATCTGTCAAATTTCTTTAATAGATTTTCAACATTATCGCTAAAGCATTAGGTTCAAGGTTGATTGAGAAAATTTGACAGTTTCGGGTAGCTTTTTTTTTTTTTTTTTTTTTGTGGATGGGAAATCATCAAATAACTTCTCCCGCTCTGGGTGGAGCGGAAGGGCGTGTCAGACTTTTACTGACTAAAACCCACCCGTGTTCCTTCAGTTGCCTATGCCAGGGCCACGGTATCTTTTTCAAACAACCCGCGACCCCAGCGGCGAGTTTCGGGTAGCTTGACCTGCTGGCGTCTGTACATACACTTAATATAATCATTATTATTTTATGATACAATATCTCTTATTCCTTTAGATGACAAGAACATCTTCGGCGAGCTGCTACCCGGCGGTGAAGGTCTGCTGGCCAAAGGAGAGAAGGCTTCCTTCACGTGGAAGCGAGATGGACAGGCCTTCGACCCTGAAGAGAGATTCAAGGTAGGTATTCCACAACATACTATTCTTATTAATGCCAATTTCTCAGCGATCTATTGATCGATCCTTTTGTTAAACAAATAACGAAGCGCAAACGTACAGCTGTTTTATAAATTAAATTTGTAGTTGTATGTAGATGATAATGCCCCGATTTCTCTTCTTCTACTTCTACTTATCCGTCATCATTATTGTTTTCTTGTAATAAAAAGTTCCTTTTTTGTCCAGGTACTTCTGGGAGACGACGAGGACTCCTTGGCCCTGGTGTTCCAGCACGTCAAGCCAGAAGACGCGGGTATCTACACCTGTGTCGCCAAGACCAGCACCGGCAACATCTCCTGCTCTGCAGAACTTACTGTTCAAGGTACTGATAGTGATTACATGGTGTTATTTAAGAATTTGTCTATAGGAATTGCAGTAACATTCGGAGTTAATAATTTGATAAAAATGAGAGAGGGCTAAGCATTAACTGGATGTACAGAACTGGAACGCAAAAGCCAAAAAAGAACTGAAACCATTGTAATGCCACGAACTGTTCTTAAGACATAAACGGTGCTCTTCTACATATAAATGACATTCTCGAAATGTACGTTATTTTTAGGTGCTGTTCACGAGCTACACCGCGAGCCAGAAAAACCGACTCTGGTTATAGAGCACCGTGAAGCCATCGTGTCAGCTGGCGGCTCCGCCATGTTGGAACTGACCTGCAAGGGCTTCCCCAAGCCTACTGTGGTCTTCAAGCATAATGGACAGGATGTTGAGGCCGATACTAGGCACAAGTGAGTAATACCATTTTAGAAGCCAACATTAGTAATGGACCATAGTGGGCCATTGTGTAGCCGGCACCTACGCCATGTTAGAGCTGACCTGCAAAGGATTCCCCAAGCCAACAGTCGTCTTCAAACATAATGGAAAGTATGTGAAGGCCGATACTAGGCACAAGTAAGTATACAATCTAGGAAATAGAAACATTCGGTTGGTTTTCATTACGCGACAAATATGTCGGTTCACTTAAAGAAGTGACGGATTCAAAATGGTGTTCACAAAGTCACCGTTACCACTGCTTAAACTTTTTCCCCTTTTGACCCGTCTGTGTCGCTCTCTGGTAGAAATCTTTAGCGGCCAGCCTGAACCACACTTTTAAATTGAAAACTGGATCAGATTAACCACTATCACCGAATCTTGACCTGAAATAGAAGCTGTCCGTAATATTCCAGTGGACAACACTGACTAAAAGTGACCCAACTCAACACAAACCATCTCCTTCCAGATTCCTCTACGAGGACGAAGAGACAATGTCCCTGGTGATCAAGAACGTGAGTCAAGCCGACGCAGGCGACTACCACGTGACGGCTTCCAACGAGTTGGGCGAAGATACTACCACACTGCACCTGATTGTGAAGGCAGCTCCCAAGATCAAGAAGAAGATTGAAAACCAGACTTGTATGGTAAGGGAGATTTTTGTCAGGAAATTGAGTACTTTCAGGGATCTTTCTAAGACAAAACTAACTTAGGGAATCTTTTTACAATGTCTGCTATTATTTACCTGCTATCTCGTCGTGCACAATATTCTAAATCCTCGATCATGCCTAATGGGCTGATATTATAAAAACGATTGCAATTCATTTTTCTCCCAAATAAAATGGGAAATTCGGGTCTGTTCCACAATCTCCGGATAAGTTTTTGTTATACCATCTAAATTCTGTTTGTAACGAATTTTGTGAAACAGAGCTTCCATACACAACGGCCGATATAACATTGCATGGCTACAATTATAAGATCCTACATGAAACAACTTTACTATAACTACCATCATCTTTCAGAATTCATAATCTATTCTATATTTTCAGGTGTCCTCCACCCACACAGTAACAATCGAGATTGAAGGCACCCCGGCCCCTGACGTCACGTTCTACAAGGATGGCCACGAGATCAAGAGCTCAGACCGCATCGTCATCGTCAAGGAGTCGGACGAGATCTACAAGATAACCATCAAGGATGCCAAGCTGACCGATACCGGGTCTTACTCTGTTGTTGCTAAGTAAGTTACTGATGATAATAGGGGATTATAAACTTGTTGTGACTAGAATGAGATGCTACCATTGGAAACTAAGTTTACCTACTCAAGAGCGACACGCGTCAATGACAGACTGCACGCGTCCACAGAAATCTTTGACGTGCCGACGACCGCCGCCGACCTAAAGCGACGCTTGTAGTTGTGGCCTGGCACGTCCAGCTCCTGAACTATTTGAAGTCTACTGACAAAATGGCGGACGCGACACGCTACAACTGCAAGCGTCGCTTTAGATCGGCGGCTGCCGCCGACGTCGACAAGTGCAGCCTCTGCTGTTGAGACGTGTTGCTCGTATGTAAGAACACTAAGAGGTAAAACGTTAACCGTTTAGAAGAGACGACGTTCAAACTCGCGTCATAGCTCATTTGACGACTTAAACGTTTTTGCAGTTCCTGTACAGTTTACTTCAAAGTTCTGTGGTTTAAGTTCTATCTCGTTCTATGGTGGCTCAGATTACATCTTTGTTACGTTTTATTGGTCCAAAGATCCGAGTATCCGCAGGCAGCAAAACAACTGTCTCGCAAGCGGCCTTGTGTTCAGCTCGTTGAATACTAATCTGTCGTAATTGAATTTATTATACAGTCACGAACTGGGATTATTGAGCCACTAACATATCATCTTAACTTGGTTCTGGTACACGAATGCCGCCCGTGAAATGTGACATTTGACATTTCAATAACGGAAAACGGGCGGCGTTCGTGTAAAACCACCAAGTTAAGGTGATAAGCTAGTGGCTCAACAATCCCGGTTCGTGACTGTACTTAGTCATTCTATAATCTCTCCAACCGTTTATTTTAATCATCTACGTAGTACATACCTACATATTAACTAATCAATTAGTGATGTCCTAATGTTTTACCGATTCGATTTCTTATAACAATCGACTTTATTTATGAAGAAGTATTAATCGATTTAATACATTGATATTTTATTTTAAATAAATGTAAAAAAAAACAGAGTCCATGAAGTACTGAATTTTTTCGTCTATGGTTGTCTGTCACTAAATAAAGAACTATAGTTGCATGCTTATGTCAAAGTAAAACAAATGGTTGTAAGTGTATAGTGATTATGTCCTTGTTCGAAACCGTTCCGGTCATTTTTATTCCAAATCACTAACACTATGCAATTCTATCTGTTTCAGAAACGAAGTGAACCAATGCTCGGACTTCTGGCAGTGGCACGTGACGTCACCTCCCAAGGTCGTCAAGAAGATGGGAGAGAGCAAGGTCTGCGAGGAGAAGGAGACTGTCACCTTCAAGGTGGAAACTGAATCGGAACCAGCACCTACCGTTGCTTGGTAAGAAAGAATCCATATTTTCCACGCTTGGCGTAAATTACATGTAATCATGACAGTTTTTCCTGATTACCAGGATAATGTGTAAGCATTTAATTCGCTCTATTTTGAAATTGAACATAATCCTCTGATTCGTAGCATAACCAATGTTCCAACAGGTAAAAACGAACATTGAATTTAAGAAAGAAACGGCACAGAATTGATGCTCTTCAAAGCTGATTTTTGGAACGAAGTTCTTTAACCTCTCAACTGTCGATCTGGCTCCTAGAGGCCGGTAATGATCACACTGGCTTGCGGTAGGAGTAAACTGGCAGAAATCGTCACGTTACTAAAAAACGTTATGCTGTCAGTTTCAAGGGTCAAAAGTTTTTGTTTTTGGTATTCAAAGAAAAGAGCCAAATCGTCACGTAACGAAAAAGCGTTATGCTGTTAGTTTCTCAAAAGTTTTTGTTTTTGAATACAGAGCCATCTAGTTTTTAGCTTGACAATTGAAAGTTGAGACCATAATGACTCAGACTGGAACAAAGATGGCTCTGTTTGAATACATAATATACAGCAAAAGGAACTTCGCCCCAGCCGGGTGTCCCACGTCACCTCCGGGTGTCTCAGCTTTTTTGAAACTCTATTACATAATAATATTAGTAGTATCGTATATTATTTATTTATAATTTGTCATTCACTTCTTCCTCACGACTGTAGTTCCAAAAATGTGGGGATGTCAAATATGGTTGTCTATGAACAGGTTTAAGAACAAGGTGGAGCTGTCAGAGTCCTCTACCGTGAAGATGTCGTCATCAGGCGAGGCGCATTCTCTCGTCATTACATCCGCTGCGCGCGCAGACGCCGGGGAATACTCCTGCGAGGTGAATCTTCTTATTTTCATGACAATAGACCAACGGACATCAGTCATATCGTATCCAAAATTAAAATGTTTTGCAGTCTGAGTAAATTTGAAATTATTATATACTCGTACTAAAACTTTTGCCTACAACATTGAATAATAAAAATAAAACATTCACGATTTTATTGCACATACGAAATCAGCAATTTATTTTCTAGCTGGCACTTATATGTTTTATTACAAAATCTGCTTTGTGTTGTCATATTTTACAAGTTTGGACGCGACACTGTCGTATTATTTTCGCGTCTTTTACAGATTGTTGAAATGTAACACACGTTGAAACAAATTCGTCTAGTTCTTATGTTACGTTTCATGTTGCATTGCATAAGAATGCACGGCATAATGGTGTTAAATTAATTTCATATTATGTTTCACTAATCTGTACTGCACCATTTTATATCCCTCCCTCCATTTTGTCTTCCTTTATATCGCAAATCTATATCTCCCCAGATCCGCAACATCCACGGCAGTACATCAGACTCGTGCGTACTGAACGTGCGTACCGGTCCGGTGTTCACTCAAAAACTAAAGGATATCTCTGCCAGTGAAGGAGATGTTAATGTTGAGTTTACTGTCGCTGTCGAGGCCTTCCCTGAACCCACTGTTAAATGGTAAGGTATCATGGCAAAATTACATATTGTATGTATTTCTAAAGAAAAACATTATTCGTGCAAAATGAAAAGAATTGCTCATGTATTGAACATTTTAAACACGCTTGCCCGTTCATGATTAATATGAATTTCTCACACGAGTATTCATTAAATTATGAATCGTATTGATAAAAAAAAAACCGGCCAAGTGCGCGTCGGACCACGCACATTTATAGCGAAAGTTATAAAAAATGTATCAGAATATTTAGTGATACTCAATTACACAGACACAGAAAATCTACTAGAAATTTTGTCATAAAGATAATTTATTCCCTTTTTACTTTTGTATATTTATGTAGGCTAGTTTTAGGTATTCATGTACCAACATGCTTCTTCTCATAGTTGTTAAAAAAATATTCTTTTTATATCATTTTTACTTAAAATTTTAATGTCCCGATGTAATTGAAATGTAAAGCGATGGCCTGAAACACAGGTTTGATTAAACCTAGATCGGGTGGGTCGCTACCTAATCTAACATTTAAGGGTTCCGTAGTTGGGATGAATTTATCCCAAGAATAAACTTAACATCGTAGTTGAAAAACATATTCTCCCATACATTTAAACTACAAATGTAAGTTTGTACGCACAATATTGAGAGATTTACCATGTTATTTTAATACCATAGACTTCTTATAAGTTTTCCTGTAATTTATAGTTATAGAACCATTTTCTGTATTTTTTTCAAAATTTTAGGCTCAGTAGTTCGAAGATAAGGGGGGAATGGTAAATTTTCGTTTATTTTCTTAAATAACTTTAAAACAGGTTATTTTAAATATATATATATATATTTGAGTCCCTCACAGTAAGCTTTTTCATTTGATATATCACACGGTACATTGCAAAACTGTTTATTTTATTTTCTTATTTGCCCCCCAAAATTGACCCCCATATTCAAAATTCATTCATTTACATTACACGTCCGTGTTTGGGTCACAGAAATACATACGTGTACCAAATTTCATTACCAAATTGGATGTGACAGACGGACAGACAGACAGACAGACACACGAGTGATTCTATAAGGGTTCCGTTTTTTCCTTTTGAGATACGGAACCCTAAAAATTACCTTGTCATTCCAAACCACCGCAGAAAGTCTCAGCAGGCTTGTAAGATTCATTGTCTACCTAATTTTTGTTACCTAGACCTGACCAAAAATTGCTTTATTGCTGTTGGGCAAAAGGGAGAACTGCCACATAGGTTACTATCGGTAGCAGGACTTTTGAAAATGAAAGCCGAACAAAAGATTAAAGGACAAAAATAAACGGACCAAGCACAGCGGTTTGTAGCCAAAAAGTTCACAATTCAAATTCTAAATATTTTCACGATGTAATAAATCGAAATTTTATTCAATAGGTACTACTAACGACTTACATCAATATCTTTCCTCAGGTACCTCGGCGACGTAGAAATAACCGAGAAGAAGTCGGTCTTCACGCGCGTAGACAGCGGCAACACTCACAAGCTGATCCTCAAGGAGGTGTCCGCAGAGTACTCCGGCAACTACTCGTGCAAGGTCTCCAACGTGCTGGGAGAGGACTCTTGTTCCGCTACTTTTACCGTCAACAGTAAGTGCTTCGAAACAGAGCTATATTAGCAAGCCGTATCTGAACATAGGTTGAAGCACTTTTTCTAAACGGAATTCACGCCCTATGTGCCCAGATTAGCAAGTCAAAAAATAGCTAGATAGAACACTCTTAATGGCAAATCCAAGAAAACAAATAATATAATGGTGAATGTAGAATGGTGTGGTGAAATATAAAAATGGTGATGCCCATCTTAGGGCGTTCTTATCGCAACCAGTGACCTCTGCCAAAAACTTTCATTAATAATTTAAGGTTATGTTTGTTCTGAGATTCTTGTCGAAGCAATAATTATTTCACTAGTAGTTGTTTAAACCTCTAGCTAGAAAGTTTGTATTTTTTGTACAAATATATAGGTAATACTATGGCGGAAGCTGCTGGCCCAAAGCATTTTTTTTTCATCCTACGCCGCTATCTTCTTGGCCTTTAGATTAATTATCCACGTTTTTCCGGATACTAAAATTCTACTTCATAATACCAGGGAAGCCCCGTTTCACCAAGAGCTTAATCGACATGACGGTGGATGCTGGCCAGACTCTGAAGCTGGATGTGGAGGTGGAGGGCTGTCCCGAGCCCAGGGTCAAGTGGTACAAGGACGGCAAGGAGGTCACCACTGATGCCAGGATCAAGATCGAGAGGGATACCAAGAGGTGAGATAATAAAGGTCAACACAAATAAGCCAAAAGACGTTCACTGTTGGACAAAGGTATCTCCAAACATCGTCATCTTTTATGTGAGGCAATGGAGTTGAATATTTTAATTCTTGGATTATTTTTAAAGATTTAGTATGAAGTTGTACGATGGCTCATGTCAATGCTTAAAATTATTTATTGTCAATGATTATTATTGTCAATGAATATTATATATTGTCAATGATTATTATTGTCAATGAATATTATATATTGTCAATGATTAACTTTACTCGTTAATTACATTAGTAATCACAATTTTTTAATATGCATAAAGCACTTGATAATATTTATAATGTATCCTAATCGCGTATTAACATTTAGTGCTTCTGCCAGTCAAAGTATATGCCATAACATTATTCTAGTGGAGTGTTTGGTTTCAGTACTAATTCGTATTGTAATACTTTAGATTGGAGAACTACCACCTCACAGTGAATCTGGTGAAGGAAGAAGATGGCGGCGAATACGAAGTGAGAGCCGAAAACGAGTTTGGTAGTGTCTCTTCTAAGAGCACGGTCACCGTACACAGTAAGTACTCGCAAACACACCAATACCTTTCGTACAAGTCTTAGGGACCATTTTTGAAAACCTGAGGACGTATCACAAAATTTTACTTTAGAAAATTATCCTTGTGCACGAAAAAATAAGGTTGAAAATCAACGTCAACTTAACACATCCGTATGATTTGATTTGATCACGAGTTCCAGTGAACACTACACAGAATGACACAAACACACACACATGCACACACATACACTACACATGTACATGGTAAGCCCACAAGAAACCTGTCCATAAGAATCTGTCAAGAAACGACAGAATTGGCACTTCGATGGAAAACATACGGGTAAAGTAGTTTGCATTAACGAAGTAGTGATATTGAACCCTAGATTACTAGTATGTACTACCATATTATCCGCACGTTAGTTTTGTTTTTTTGGTGTCCCCTAGATACCGACCATTATGATATGGTAATTAAACATTGAAGCATTCAATAGACTGGAATGCTGTCGTAGTCACTCACGACATCGATGCACTTTGTCCTGCACAAACCTTTACTTACCATTTGTGACGTCTATAATTTAATACATTTGCCCATTTTAATAATTCATGTTTTATTGTTATCATTTTTTCATTGTGTTCAATAGCGCGAGAGATTCATTCGACATTGAATAAAGAAGCCATAGTTGAAAGTGAGATCGATGAGGAAGGCAAAAAGACGAAGAAACCTGTTGAAGATGATGTGGATAAGGGGAAGAAGAAATCAGCTAAGTTGGCCAAGGCGGAGACTGTTGAAGAAAAGTCTATATGGGATGACGACGAAGACGGCAAAGCGAAAAAATCAAGCGTTGATGAGGTAGACACACCAGCATCCCGCACTGCTAAGAAATCAGTAACAGAGTCTGAGATAGCAGAAGAAAAGTCCTTTTGGGACGATGCGGAAGATGACAAAAAATCCAAAAAGGCCTCATTTGAAGAAGTAGAAACAAAACCAGCCAAAGGAAAGAAATCCATCACCGAACCAGAGGTAGCAGAGGAGAAATCATTCTGGGATGACGCTGACGATGGTAAGACTAAACAACCTATCGTAGAAGAACCAGATACACCAATCAGTAATAAAGGTAGGAAGTCCGTCACTGAACCGGAAGTGGCTGAAGAGAAATCATTCTGGGACGATGAAGACAAACCGAGTAAACCAACCGTAGAGGAAATTGATTCAACACCCACTGGTGCTGGAAAGAAGTCCTTCTCCGAACCCGAGACGGCCGAAGATAAATCTTTCTGGGACGAAAACCACAACGAACAGAATAAGAAACCTGTCGTAGAAGAGGTTGTTACTAAGAAAGATGCTGGAGAAAAAAGTGCCACGAAACCTGAGGTCATCGAAGAAGTGCCTATCCCTGAAGATCTCAAATCTCCCAAACGTAAATCGGTTAAAAAACAACCCCTTGAAGAACCGTTAAGTGCAGAAACTGAAGGTATACACATTAAACGCTTCGACGCTTTCTCTTCAATTCAGCAAACAGCTTATAGTACTATGCGAGAATTTCACATTTTCGCGCACACTATGCATGCTTTTAACACCGTGTTTTTAACATCCCAAGTGTGATTTGTTATGTTTAGGCCGAGTTTTCGAAACAGTAACTACATTCAAGACAGGAGACAACGGAGCTATTATAATGTCTAAAGTCAGCAGTACAAAGTCTCATGGCGCTATCGTCACAGGTCAGTATCCAGCTTCCTACCTTCTCTTCCCAGTTCTAATATCCATCGATCATCAAGTAACTTTCCACCATTAAACGATATTGCTTAAAACTTCAAACTAAAGTTATAATGCATTAGTTTCATCTTTTCTAATACTACCTTCTAAACCGTTGTATGACCTAAAATCAACATAATACTATTTTAACTGGTAGGTCCGGCCGAAACGCGCACTTTACACAAAATGACGTCAACATCACTTTATTATGATGACGATGACTTTTTCGAAGGCAGAAGGTTGATTCAACCAAACAAACCACATACAACTTCTTTGGAAGTTGAAGAAATTGCTAGCCATAGTTATTTCTTGACGGAAATGGGCCATTATAGTATACCTGATCATGTGAGGAGAGGTACTTACGGCATCATTGAAGAGCCACAAACAGACTCAGATGCTGATACGGGATCGAGGTGTGGGCGCCAAGGAGGGAACCGTACTGTTTCCATCATGTCAGTCTCGGAAGATGAGATGAGCTGGCAAAACGAACCACTCTCGCGAGAGATATCGATCGAAGACCTCTCAAAATCTATATTCGAGATTGACGAAACGAGGAAAGTATTCAGTAAAGATTCATACGTCCGCCAGTCGTCCTTCAAAGAAGACTACGTCATAGGTGAGGACGAAGAAGAATCTTTAATCGTAAAGGAAAAGTCGCAAAAGATATTCGAGAACGACATCACTGAAAAACTAATACACATTTCGAAGGAATTCGACGAAAACGAGTACAAATCCGTCGATAAAAAAATTGATGACGTTAAAAATAGAATTATAGAAGAACTAGTATTAAGCCCCATGAAAAACTTTGATAACATTACGAAAAATATAACAGAGACGACTGTTGAGAGAAAGAGAAAAAATGACGCTAAGTTGTTTAAACTTGAAGAGGAAGTGGATGACGAGATAGAAGCCCTTTTAAAACGAAGCCAGAGACAAAGGAGTATACTAGATGATATTCTTAATGTGGAAGATGAAAAAGGTAATTGTTAAATCAAAATATTAAACACACGGGGAACGTTGTACGATGAAAGAGGCTGGCATTTGATGATGTAACGCTACGCAGTGTATGTCAGGGGAGAATAACATGAAAGTAAACGCTTTATATCCGAAATCGGAAATTGCTGATGTTGACTCCATTCAATCTGTCATTTTCTTCTTTACTACAAACTAAACTGATTCTTTAATTTCTTCAAACTTCTCATCCTCTAAGAAAATGGCAGATTATGTCCATATAATTGTCCTCTAAATGTCTCTCCACATTTGACTAATGCTGTCGTATGTTTGTTTTAGCACGCATGCGTAATAACATTCCCTTCTGGCATACTAATCTTTGGGGCCAGGTGCGGCAGAGGTACTAGTCCCTTCAAAACAATCATCACATCATCAAGGTAAGCGAAACATATTTCAAATGTAGTGCGTCGCTTGCATGGTACTGACGCTTTTAATGTTTATGGATCTTATTTTATAAGCCAATGATCATTAATTGGTAAGTATACAAACACTATAGAACGACAACACACGAATATTTCTGTGTCCTCCTAGATACGGGCAGCTGTAAGTATCCACAAGTAAGATCGAGTAAAAAACTTTTAAGTGCTGTATATACTGCGATATTGAGCAACATTTTATGTAAATACACAAATCTTTTCTTAAAAAGGCTTCGTAAACTTCTCGGCTTAAGAATGTGATGTCAACGAATTTTCGTACTATTTTTTTCTGTACATAGAAAACGTTAAGTTACAACATTTGATTTGTTCCTAAATCACTTCCACTGTTTGATCCTTGCACTTCCTGGCTACCTGCTCAAGTTTAAATAAACTTGACAATTAAAGCCTCGCTTATTATTATTATTAGCACCTTAAATAGTATACTACCTTTAAATTCAATTTCTCTTCGTGAATTCTTTGTGATGGTGAGACATTAAAATTCTGGAAACGAACTATTTGTTACTTAAACATATACGTTATAGAAACAAACAAATCTGCTGTAACTTCGATCAATTTTACGCCACCTCTTCTTCGTCCTTTTATTCTCCCAGCCTATCGCTATGCTATCCTTAAGCTTCAAAACTATCTGGTCAGGCTTCATTCACAGCCCGACCAAAATTTACGCAAACTGTCTAACACAATTCCTTTAATCTTACAGCACCACCCGGAATCAAAGGCAGCAGTATGAAAGACGGCCACACATTCGAGTCCCTTCCTCTAGTTTACTCAGTAGAAGTTTCTGGAACCCCGAAGCCGACCATCCGTTGGCTCCACGACGGTAAAGAAGTCAAGCCATGTGGCAGGGTCCACATCACCAACGATGGAGACCTATTCAAGCTGGAGATCGATAGCGTCAATATGAAGGATGCTGGTAAATGGCAGTGCGAGATCATTAATAATCTTGGAAAGCAGGTGCAGACTGCTGAGCTTTCGGTTTCGCGTAAGTGTTTTTGTTTTTTTTAATAAAATAACTACGATCCTTCTGTTTCTGAAGGCCTAAAAAAGTATATTTTATCGGTTTAATAAAGTGCTGTCAAATGACTTTTTGCTAGATAACCAAAATAGCAACATCCAGACCCAACCACAACTCTTGTGATTGGGTCTGGCATTTGACAATAGATAAATTGAATATGTTTTCAGAAACAGGGTTATATCCTACTTCCTACTAATATACGTAAATATTATAAATGTGAAAGTTTGTGAGGATGGATGGCTGTTTGTTACTCTTTCACGCGAAAACTACTTCACGGATATTGATGAAATTTGGCACACAGATAGTTACTACCTGGATTAACACATACGATACTTTTTATCCCGATATTCGTACGGTTTCGAGTTATGCGGGTGAAACCGCGGGGCACTGCTAGTAACTATATAAAAGAGGCATTAAAATAAAATAAAAAAAATAATGTCTCTTTAGAAATAAAATGTGAGTTTAAATGCTAATCCTACTATATCCTTGAAAAAACTTTCTAGAATATTCGTCTCACTACCAAAAATACTTTTTGAGCAATAAATTTGTTTTTTTTTTTCATCATAGCCATTGAAGAAGTTATTTCCCTATACATCACTAAAGATGATATTTAATCTTTCCGCAGCCGAATCCGAGCTCCGCAAGCCCAAGTTTACAACCCCCCTGGAGGCCCAGCGCGTTCTCCAGAAGGAACCAGTAACCATGCAAGCTGTCTGCACGGCCGACCCTCAGCCCCATGTGTCCTGGCTACTGAATGGAGTAGAACTGCAGCCCAGTGCTACTATTGTGACGTCGGCTGATGCCAAGGATCTGGACCATGGGTTGAAGGAGTGCACTTTTACTTTGTCTATTCCTACTGGTATGTTGGGTATTCAGATTTTACTTTATGTGGGCCAAGTTTTTTTTGGACATGAAATCGTAGACTGTGTTTTTAATATAGTACAATACTGCCGCAATGATTTTTTTTTTTTTTAAGATGGGTTTGCTGCTGGCTCTAGTCTAGGTCGGAGGCGACAGACATTTGTTTACTTTCAAAGTTACATTAGAGAGAAAAGTTTGAAACGTCTGTCTTGTTATTTTTCTTCTGTTACGTAGAAAATACATAATACGCATTGATTCTTAGATTCTGATTAGTCCACCCAAACTATTGACCAAGTGACCATGCATTGCATTTATCAGTAGTTTCGCCGACTCTTTATGAAATACGTAACATATGCAATCCCAGAACGTCAAAATGACATTTTGAGAAGAAAGATGCTGCCATAACAGTGATGACGCTCTACAAATCCTAACTTTTTGTAAATCTCAAATCGGGCCATCTTAACGTCCTCGTCCTATTACTACATATATTATAAAACAAAGACCCCCCACACCGCGTCTGTCTGTCGCGCTAGAGCGCTAGAGCGAGAAAGATAAGTGCGCGCGGCGGAATGCGAACGCATCGCCGATTCCGCCGCGCGCTCTCTATTTTTCTCGCTCTAGAAAAATGCGATCCTGAGAGATATAAAAGGATAGAGCAAGAAAAATTGCGATTCCGTGCTGACAGATGTGAGTTGACCCTTAATCGTCATGTTTACCATTCTGGGATTTTATAGGAGGTATTAGCCACTCTTGTTACTTCTTTCCTCCAAGTTTAGGTATTTATGCTCTACCTATTCCGATATCTGGTAATTATTAAGCAATAAGCAATACTTTATAAGTTGCCGAAATTAATAAGATAGTACCGAAGATTCTAAAAAATTCGTTCTTTTGTTTGTTGTTGATTACCTTGCACGTGTTTACCTCGGCTGCTAGAACTTATTATGCATTGTCTATACGTTATTATATTCTTATTTGCTCTATTAGTAAATACATATTATAATAGTAAAACAATATTGATTTTTCTTCATAAAATGCGCAGTTCCTTAAGCATTTTATTTCTGTGTCTTCCCCCAGGTCGCCACACCGACACCGGTGAATACACGATCCAGGCTAAGAACAAGTACGGCGTGGGTGAGAGTTCGGCCCGCCTGGACATCTTGCTGCGCCCCGAGATCGAAGGCCTGCATGACGTCACCGCCGTACCCTTCGAGGAGACCACCTTCATCGCCAATGTTAGAGCTAATCCCATCGCTGAGGTTAAGTGGTGAGTATTTTGTAATCTTCTGTATATATAATAGATAGTACGAGCTTCGCGAACACGTCCTCGTAAAATTTCTTGAGCCCCCGACCCACCCCCTCGCATTGCATCGCCTGCCCGCGCTATTTCTAAGTTTTCTCTTAGCGTTCTCTTCTGTTTCTTTTTCTTTTTGCACGGCTCTTTATAGTCCTAGCATGATGATAAGTAGACTTCCTCAAGAACCGAGCTATCAAACGCAAAAATATTTTTTCAAATCCGACCCGCAGTTCCAGAGATTAGCACGTTCAAACATACAAACAAACTCTTCAGCTGTATTATTAGTAAAAATAGATAGATTTTAGGACGCCATAAATAAAGGCCAACTTTCTGTATAGTTGACCTCGCAATTGCTTACCACTTTTGACAGTAATATTTCCAGTAAATTGTACCTTCGCTAAAGTTGAAATTACTACGTAACTGCTACACAAATAGACCATGTCGTTTTATGACATTCAGCCTTAGGGTGATACAGCGATTCGAGGGCGGCTATACAAACAGATTGAAGCACCATGTTTTCTAATCTACTTGTAACCTGCCATTTAACAAAATTCATATCAATCAATCAGCCTAGCCTTTTCCCAACTATGTTGGGGTCGGCTTCCAGTCTAACCGAATGCAGCTGAATACCAGTATTTTACATGGAGCGACTGCCTATCTGACCTCCACAACCCAGTTATTGGGTAATACGATACCCCTTGGTAAGACTGGTTGTCAGACTTTCGGGCTTCTGACGACCCGTAACGACTGTCAAAGATCCACGAATGACAGCCGGAACCAACGGCTTAACGTGCTTTTCGAGGCACGGAGGAGTCTCGGTATGTAAAGATGGTCACCCATCTACGGACCAACCCCGGCAAGGGTAGCTTAACCTGATTGATCGACCCGTGCGGCTGTTATTACTTAGCCACGAGCACAAAAATCATATGTATACTCAAATGTGCCTATCACAAGTTCACATAACTGACATGTGAATGGGGTAGAAAACTGCCAAATTAGTTCCGCGTAGATGGCGCTAAGTGTTTGATACTTTCATTCAGCTACCAATGTAGTTCTATGCTGAAAACTTTCCCGCTAGATGGCGCTAAGTGTTTTTTCTTATCGCCGATTGGTCGCTTTGTCTTCGACAAATGACAAAACCACAGCGCTCTCTCGCGGCGAAGCTTCCGGGAAAGAACCCCATTGCCCGCAGATTTACTTATACGAGAAATGAAAATATCTGATAAAATGGTCTTTACCTATGAAATTGCTGATTTACGCAGAAAAAATCAAATAATATTTTTGAAAGAAATTTTGTCGATACACTATTGCCATTTTAATTAAAGTTCGTTGATGCCTCTGCTATAGATATCCTGGGAACTGGAATCGATAAATTCTTTAAAGACACTTTTCACCGCCTCGTTGGATTTGAAATTTTTCCTCGGGGCTCATTGTTGAGACCAAAATTTCCAGAACGGAAGCGATCAAACCAAAAACGCACCGTGCGTTCACTTGCAGTAGGTACCTTGTCCATACACGTCGTTAATATTGCGTGCTGTCTGTGTTGCGTTGGTGTCACGACGGAACTCGTATTCGAAAATAGCTCGCAATTTCGATTATTCCATGGTTACAGAAACATCGTTATAAAAGAAAAATCGAACGGCGGGAAAACAAATGAACACCTGATATTTTTTTAATGTCATGCTATATTATAAAATGAATGTGAATTTGAATGATCTTCACACTAGCCGGTATTAAAAATCAGCAATTTCATAGGTAAAGACTTATTATTATGGCTTTCAAAAACTTGATAATAATTCACAATATTCAGTGGCCAAAACTTTAATCAGCTAACTGATGACGATGACATGATTACAAAATGAGACGCGTAATTTAATAAGAATTTGGAACTGGGAAGTTTTTTTTTTTGGTTAATGTTTCGTTACACAAAATTTCTCCTAATGTATGTTTGTATTAATAAACCTATGTACTTATGAATTATTATCATCATTATAAAAGTATTTTATGTATTATTGTAATAATTAACATTGTTGTACCTAATATTTTATTGAACGGCTCGCCACCACAGATAAACACTGAGAGGTTTTCGTTGTGTTGCTAAAACCAAACTGTAAAATAAGTAAAATGTAAAATAAGTCCTTTAAAAAAAAATGTATATCACTTTTTTTTTCTTTTTCAGGCATAAGGACGGCTACGCAATTCAACCATCCTCTCGCCACGAGATAGTGGAAGACCTGGCCACCGAGACGTACAAGCTGATAGTGAAGAAGGTGGGCGTAGACGACGGCGGAGTGTACACCATCACCGCCAAGAACGAGGTCGGGGAGACCTCGCAGCAGGCCCGGCTTAGTGTGCACAGTGAGTAGTAGTTCTTACTTAATTGTTTTAAGAAAGGATAAGCATCTAAATAAAGATAGAATGAAGAACCAAGAAGAGTCAAGAGACCGAAATCAAAATGATGAATTTCATTTCATTGAAGTAATAATTTCTTTAGGCGCGGTGAGCGATTTTTGGTAGGAAAAAATCTTATGAGTTCTCGTCACGCATCACGTGACATGCTAATGTGACGTGTTGTGATGTCAAGTTTTCACTTCTGTCACCAGTCCCCATGACTAACTATAGGTTTTTTTTTTTTTGACAGATTTCCTGAACAATAACCCCATCTCAAATAAAAAACAAAAAAAAAAAGTTTTAGAGTTCCGTCAAATCGACTGTACAGTATTTTCTCACAGTAGTTCCATTCATTCTTCTGAAAAGACACTTTTGAACATTACATCTTTGCTTTGTGAGTTCGAAGTTAATGTGGAAGAGAAATCTTTGCATTCGATGGAAAATTTGTCAATTTTCCTAACATTGTTTCATTTACATAACCCAATTTATCCTTTCCACAGCCGGCGTTCCAGTGTTCACAAAGCCCCTTCAGAAGCAAGCCGTGAAAGATTACGACGATGTGACACTGAAGGTTCGCTGCGACGGTGTGCCCAAGCCTGACGTGCTGTGGTACCGCGACGGAGACGAGATCCTCAATGATGAGCGGCATAAGGTTACTACGGAGGTCGGCGGGCAGGTGGACAGTGAGCTCGAGATCAAGCATTTTGAGGCTAGTGATGCTGGCAAGGTAAGACTGTTTATTGAAATCTCATTATTTCCGTTTGCCCAAAAGAAAATGGTGTATTTTTTCTTATGTAAGCACGCCTATTTCGTATTTACGATTATAATTAACTTTTTTCGGGATAACTTGACTTGTTTTTGGCTAAACCAGAACCCCTTATTGTGAATGAATCATCCACACGAAGACTATACAGGATGAAATTGAATTCATGGGCAATATTTTAAGGGGTCATTGTACTCATCATTAGGTACAACTTTTCTGTTCCAAACATTTATGTTCTGTAACACGTCAAAATGTTGGGAACAGCTGATTTTTTTTTGCGATTTCAGGTTTGGTCCCAAGTAAAAGTTGTTCATAATGATGAGTACAATGACCCCTTTAAATATTGACCATGAATTCAATTTCACCGTGTATAATAAGTTGGGCCATTTTAATTTAAATAGCAATGATACATAATACCAGATAGTATTTAAAATACACTTTTTAAAGTTTTTAAACGTGTTATATTCTTCTTCACTGTCCTGAAAATGAAAGCAATACAAACTTATTAAAATAATAGGTACCAATATTCACCGGCGGGAGACAGAGCTGAATAGTATATCCTAAATTTGCCAGTTAAGTCAATCTATTTCAGTGTACTATCTCTCTATACTTTGACCGCTACCGCTGTACCGCGGGTGGCGGGACGAATGAGCATTGACGAATAAGCGGCCAGCACTGACCCCTCGTCTCCCTGCGCACATACTTAAGTCGGGTACAGCGGTATCGGTCAAACGATAGTACATAGGAAAGTTGTAAAACTGTTCCATAACTAACCTTCGAAAAATATTTTTAACAATAATACACTTTTTACTCCCTCACAGTACAAAGTCCGCGCCGTAAGCTTAGCCGGCGAGGCAGTGTGCGAGGCGGCCATCACTCTGGAGCAGAAGACGCCAGGGTTTACACACAAGTTGGAGCGGCAGAAAGATGTGGATGAGGGAGAACCTCTCGAACTGAAGGCCAAGCTCGACGGCAGCCCCATTCCTACTGCCAAGTGGTGAGAGACTTTAGAATTATTTGTTGTAGAAACGCCTCGGTATCGTTTATAAATCAAAATAAGTAGTTTTTCATGTGTTGATTCTCCCCTTGATATATTATCGAAATCTACGTACCTGTATAACCATAGATCCCCATACTTTCCAGGTTCAAAGACGGCGCCCCACTATCACCAGACGACTCCCGCGTGGTTCAGACCGCCCTGCCCGACGGTACAGTGAAGCTCAACATCGAGCACGTGACTCCGGCGGACTGCGGAGCGTACAAGCTGGTCATCTCCAACCCGCATGGAGACAGCTCTGCGCTGTGTGCTGTCGCTGTTAACCGTGAGTACTTTATACTTGACGTAACAACACAAAACCAAAAAAGGAGTCATTGAACTGATCAACAACTTTTATTATTGGACCAACCTTGAAATATCTAAAAAGAACTCGAGGAAATGTATGGCAGAGCTGATTTTTAACATCATGCCTAGTTTTCTTACCAAGGGATATCGTGTTACCCAGCAACTGGGTTGTGGAGGTCAGATAGGCAATCGCTCCATCTATGATACTGGTACCTATTCAGCTGCACCCGGTTAGACTGGAAGCCGACCCCAACATAGTTGGGAAAAACCAGGCAGATTCACCTCTTTCCCTCGGATGTCTGAGGTAGAGTACAGTATAAACCGAACACATTTCGCCGGTTATGTTTGGAGTCCCATGAGAATTTCCCTGTGGAATAACCCGGTATCATTTTGCTTTAACTCATGAATCAAATCCAGGACCAGACGCTTCGCGTTCGCGCATGTAATTACTAGATCAACAAGGCAGCACCTAAAATTCACTCTTAAAATAACTTGCTTTTATATTCGTCGTAATTCACGCTATCATCTTATGCCGTCACCTGCCTAGCCTTTTCCCAATTATGTTGAGGTCGGCTTCCAGTCTAACCAGATGCAGCTGAATACCAGTATTTTACATGAAGCGACTGCCTATCTGCCCTCCACAACCCAGTTACTGGAAATAATACGATACTCCTTGGTAAGACTGGTTGTCAGACTTTCGGGCTTCTGATAACCCGTAACGACTGTCAAAGATCCATGAATGACAGCCGGGACCTCAAAAAATGTTTCTAAATATCTAAAATCCAAGTCTTGAAAAAGCCATCGACTTCATTTAAATCTTTTCCACAGCCACACCAAGGAAGCCATCGTTCAGCCAGGAGCTGGAAGACGTGAAGGCTGTGGTGGGGCAGCCGCTCAAACTGGAGGCCAGGGTAATGGCCTTCCCTGCACCAGAGATTAAGTGGTTCAAGGATGGTAAGTAGCCTATTAACTACATCGGGAAATTCTAAGTATCTAAAGAAATGATTAGTTATTTTGAAACTCCCTACTCGAATATTTTGAAATATTCAACTTCTTCTCAATCTCGCCCAAAGAATATGTTTGAGAATCTGTTAGTGCATACCTACCAAAATATTGTCAACGTGATTCAATATCCTGTATTCATTTGTTAGCAAGATTTTGATAGTGTCATACAACTATGGATGAAGTTTCATATAAACGTCATTGGCCGTATACCGCGCATCTTAACCAAAAGCGATCGTCGTTCCTGTTCACCGAACAAAAAGTGACATGAACGCACGCCACGATACTCTAACTAAAAAGACTTTCACTGAAACGTTCACTGCAGCTTAAAATACTCTATGAAGTAAGCTGTGTTAGTAGCAAGATTGAACATTTTGTCCCGCCCCCAGGTCTCCCCGTCCGTCTGTCGCAGGCTGTGAACTTCATCAACCAGCCGGGCGGCGTGATCGGGCTCAGCATCGACAGCTGCAAGCCTGAAGACGCAGGCGTCTACTCGCTGACCGTCACCAACAAACTCGGAGAGGTAACGCCTTTGTTTCATCAGCTTTTGGCTATCCAAAACTGGACATTGACTTATAAAAATAAAGAAAGAAAGAATAACGTTTATTTGGACACACTTAGTATGTAAGAGGAAGTCTGAAAGTGACACCGCTGACTGATTTTTTGTGTGGAAATCGGTTGTCATGGTATGGGCATGTGATGCAGAGGAATAAGGAAAATGTCGTCAGGAAAATTTTGAGTATGAATGTGGATGGCTATAAGAGAAGGGGAAGACCAAAGAAACGATGGATGGACTGTGTGAAAGATGATATAAATGGCTAGGAAGGGAGTGACTACCGAGATGACGACTAATAGAGAAGTATGGAAGAAAAAGACATGTTGCGCCGACCCCAAATAAATTGGGGCAAGGGCAGGAGAATGATGAGTTCGTGAAACACAAAATATAAATAACAAAGTAAAAATGACAATAATGTATCAAACAACAATAGTGTGTGCCTCACGGCTGCGTCAAGAAAGTTCATTGCAGCATTCATGCCAGACAGATGCTGTCTGACGCTGGTTTTCTAATGAACCTTTAGGGACAAGTGACGTAGTTCCGTAATTACTGAGCTTATTAAACGTATACTCGCACCTAATAACTCTGCGAATGGGTTACATTCAATCTGCAAGCTGTCTATAATCACTACAATCAATGAACCTTGATTTTCAAACCCTTTGATGATGACATAGAAAATACTGTGAATGTAGACGTTGTTCATCATCACTTTTCGATGTTCAATGCTAAGGTTTTATCAGTGCAATATGGAAAGATTGGTGTCCGCTATTATCTCTTATTTGAATGTTCAAGGAAGCTTTATGTTTTGCATTCCTACCTATTAGTTTTTCAACTTGTCATTTTCTCTCCAGGTCGGCTCCAAAGCGAAGGTGGAGGTAGCGCAGAAGGAACGCAAGCCAGCGTTCATCGCTGAGCTGCAGCCTACCAAGGTCATCGAAGGGTTCCCCGTCAAACTGGAAGTCAAGATCCTGGGACATCCACCACCTACGCTCAAATGGTAAGATTCTCATAACCAATATTTATAATTATTTTGTGATCAAATTCTGATACATACAACGGTACAAGGATACTTAGGCGCGTGGCCGAAATCTTGTTTTTTTTTTTCTTCAAAATAATGTTTGTGGCAATTTCACAAACAACCCCCAATGTCAATGTGATTCAGGCATCGCAAGATCCTTGTTATTGTATTTTACGAGCAATTTGAACCTTATGCCAATGATATAAAACTCACATGACGCACTCTTGTAATTTGCAACGACGGTGATACTAATATATTCATGTTTTATTTCGACTTTGATGTTTGTTTGCGTGACCTAGTGATTGAAGTATATTTATGCTCTTTAAGCAGACGATAAAATAAAGATAACGATGGTTAAATACAGTAATTCTACTTATTATTTTCTTTTGTTTAAGTGATAAAATATAGTGTTAACGTAAGTTTTATAATCTACAAGCCGTGTGCCCGATGGGATTGCTCACCTGTAAATATGACGAGCTTCCACAGGACCCTCTCTTTTATCCTGTTAGGGGTTGAATTATCAAAAATCGTTCCTTATGTGCTCACTTTCGCTATGTAAGGAACTCTTGTGCTTCATGCTTCGAGAGCCACTAGCTTAGGCTGTGCTTTGTGTGTCAGTAAATGAATGAATGAATTAGAGATTTTTAATAAGTAGATAATGTGTTCGTTCCTAAGGACGCACAATGGCAAGGAGATAGTCCCGGACGGTCAGCGCGTCAAGGTCGTGTCGCTACCGGACGGCACGCACGCGCTGCTCATCGACAAGGCCACGCCGGCTGATGCCGGACAGTACGGCGTTGTAGCTATCAACGAGAAGGGAGAGACGGCCAGCAATGCTGAGCTTACTGTAGCCAGTGAGTATTGAAGATCATGAGTCAATAGGTTTTGGATAAAACCTATTGATTTGCATTTGCACTCCAACGGCCTTATTAAAAAAAAAAAGTTAATCTTGAGTCGACCCATTTTTGAATTCCGACAAAATTAAATGATGGAAGAAATTCTGTTAGCGTCAAAATATCACAGGTATTGAAGAGAAAAAGTCTATAGTTATTAATTCCTTTTTTTACTCTTAATTTCAAGTAACTACGGGGTCAGCGGCCGCTGGTGGCTTATTTGATATTATGACTTCAGAATATTTTTGATTTTTGTTTTGTCGTCATAGTTATTTATACCCATCACATCTGCGAAGTTTCGCTAATTAATTTGACCATATATTTGCTTAAATCTTCTGGCCTTCCCATGAAGTCACAGGCTGTCACCATACTTGTCTTATGCTAAATTTTAACTGTGCGAAAGGACGGTAAAAAATACATAGTAAGGTACTTTTTTTAAATTTTTATTTTATTATGTGTTATCAAACTCTCACCAACAAACATTATATATACCAACTCTCCTCGCCCTCTCCCCCCAGGCCGCACAGACGACTCCAACCCACAAGAACGTCCTCGCTTCATCCACGGCCTGCGCGACCTTACCGCTGAAGAGGGCCAGCCGCTCTCCGTATCCGCTCCCTTCGTCGGCAACCCCATACCCGAGGTCAGCTGGACCAAGGATGGGTTGCCCATCACGCCCAATGAGAACATCAGGCTGACATGTGATGGAAAGAGGGTCAGTATTTAGTAATAAATAATAGTGTGTCTACACTATCTAGTGCATAGTTATTTAAAACTTGAGGCTACAAAACAAAACATGGAAAAGTGATGTGCGTAAATCACACCTTACGCACATCACGATCCCTGTTTCGGCAACAAGGGTAAAACTTTATAAAACTAGTATATCATCAGAACAACGGATATTTTTTGTTTATATTGTAGAGTAAGGAAAGCCATTTTTGAGACATGACTTTATCGCAAAATATAAACGACGACGACGATATAATTATTAGATTTTGTTTAGAAATTATTGGAATTTATACACTAGCAATTTTCCTTCAAAGTCAACATTATCGGCATTGTATTGCTGGAGATATAGAATTAGGACTGACAACTTTAATCCAAGTCATAAAATTGACATCTAACATAATTATTTTGTATGGGAAAACCTGTCAAAAATTCAAGCTTTGGAGAAATAACCCTTCATTTTGTTCATGTCTGTCTAAATCTTCTAAATACATCAATATTTCTGTGATTCATGCAGGTGGGGCTAGAGATCAACTCAGTAGAACTCCCCGACGCGGGCGTGTACTCCATCAAGCTCGTGAACCCGCTCGGCGAAGATTCGTCCGAGGGCAACATCAACGTGCGCAAGGTCTACTCCGCGCCCACCTTCTCGCAGAAGTTCACTGATCTGCAGCAGGTAATTGTATAAAGTGTCTCTGTTGTTGTTGTTGCTGGTGTTTCCTTGCCTTTAGGTTGATGTTTCATCGATTAACTGTTTATTTAATTGAAACACTACGTCAATTGTCCATAGTTAAACGAAAAGGATCCAACCCAAATTACACCTATATACAACTTGCAAAGAATTGAAACTGAAGTTGGTAGTCAATTTGATAAAAACATTCCTGTCTTACCGATGAAAAAAATGACAATATTCACGAACATCATGACTTAGTTCGCGTAATCAACACAAAAATGTGTTAACACATCCAAAAACCTTCTTTCCAGCTACCAACATTCGACGCCAAATTCCCGGCCCGGGTATTCGGCATCCCGTTCCCGGACATCACGTGGTACAAGGACGGGTCCCCTCTACGTCACAGCGACAAGTACAACCTCAAGCGTGACGGTGACGCGTGTTGTCTGTATGTGCGCGACCTCACACTCGGCGACGCGGGCCGGTACAAGTGTGTGGCGAGGAACCGCGAGGGCGAGGCCAGCTGTGAGGCTAGCCTGGAGGTCGTGGATAAGATGTGAGTATGTTAGATTAATCTTTAATTCCCTAGTAACAGGGCTTTTGCTATAAACCGGCGCCAAATCCGGATTCCGGGCTACTTCTCTCGGCTGCACTCGGAAAAAACTTGTGGAAAAATTTGCTCGACCTGGAGATTGAACCCAGTGTCCCTGGTGAAAGGTGTTTGTACTATAGATACACCCTTCTTACCTGTTCCTTACACTATTAGCTAATACGTGTTATACGAGTAATGTATTGTGTCGGTCGGTACAGCAACAAATATAACATTGCCAGCATTTTTTGCATGACTGCAAGCTAAGTCTGAGAGAATCGCCATTAATTGAAATCATGCGTTTGGCGCTATGGATTTAGCACAGTTCGCAAAGACAGTAACCGTCAACTTCCGAAAAGATACATAAACATCATACCTACTTATCATTTTTTCTTCTGCCAGTGCCCGCAAACAGAAAGTGGAACCGCCAGAATTCCTGAAGAAGATCGGCGACATCGAGGTGTTCCGCGGCATGAGCGCCAAGTTCACCGCCTGCGCCACCGGCACGCCCGAGCCGGATGTGGAGTGGTACGTATTGATTGTGTTTCTGAAGGAGTATGTACATACATATTGTTAGCCCAGCAAAATAAGTTAAAAGCAATCCTGCGAAATAAATGCTAGTTGAGATTTATGTAGGACAAGATAACTTTTTCCGGCATTAGAAATACTGTGTGAAAAGTCAAATTAGAACGTGTGAAGTGGGAAAAATACGTATTACTGATGCTAACTTAAAAACTACGCAAGGAAATTTAATCATTTTTATTATAAACAAGAATTTTTAAATCGGACTACTCTGTAAAAAGTTATGCGTGGTCATGCATTAAAATATATATATACGTGTCGACTTGAGAACGTCCTCCTTTTTTTTCGTCGCTTAAAAATAATATAAAATATTTCGAAAAATATTAAGTAGTTTTACGAATATTTTTGGTTACTACAAGGTTCTTCCGTATTTTATTCATAGTTAATTTCCTAAGCAAGATGCTTGTCGGACCGCAGCCGTATACTTCAGGGTCCATTGTTCTTGAAATATACGGCTCAGTATATGTCAAATACAGCGCACACTGCTGTTGTATATGCCAATAAAATGATAGATATTTATCCTCTAAAAAGCCGTTAAATATACACATTACACACCCATATGTTTTGCCAATTCAAGCATGTTTTAAATACCTTACGACCAATATTGAACACTTACAATAAATGAGAACCGGAAACAACGATACCGAAATCACACTAATTATAAAGGCGAAAGTTTGTGAGTGACTTTTTCACGCAAAAACTACTAAACGGATGTTGATGAAATTTAGCACACAGATAGTTTATAACCTGGATTAAAACATAGGATACTTTTTGTCCCTATACTCCTACGGGTTCGAGACTTACGCGGGTAAAACCGCGGGGTGCTGCTAGTATTCCATAAAATCTTTTGGTGATAAGACAGGTTATGTGCTTTAATGACAACCCATTACTAGAAAATAGTATTGAATATACATTTTTTTGTAGGTTCCGCAATGACGAAAGGCTGTTCCCATGCGAGAGAATCCGCATGGACAAAGAGACCACCGGTCTACTGCGCCTCACCATCAGCGGAGTAGACCCCACTGATGTAGCCACGTACCGCTGCAGGATCTACAACCCGCACGGAGAGGCCACGTGCAGCGCGCAGCTTACTTACGACAGTGAGTATAACTTTGTGAAGTTAATATTGCCAGTACATTGCCACTACAGTGGAAAACTGTGTTCAACTGTACATGAGGAGACTGTATATGAGGACACTGTACATGAGGACACTGTACATGAGGACTCTGTACATGAGGACACTGTACATGAGGAGACTGTACATGAGGACACTGTACGTGAGGACACTGTACATGAGGAGACTAAATGAGGAGACCCCAATAACGTAGTCCTGATAAGTTTAGTTTAGTTCCTGCATGAACAATCAAGCGATTTATTTCAGAACTCAATTACCATCTTGCTGGGGCTGTGATCTCGTCCCGTTTGCTTGATCGGCTATCCCTCTCCTCCCACGTCCCGCTTATGCGTGGTTGGGGCATGTGTGTGCGCCAACAATCTACTATCCATTAGTATCTAGAACTCTGTAGAAACTTCAATATTTGTAAAATTTCTTATTAATGTAATTTTGACAGTAGATATGTCTGACTGTTAGATTACTTTGCTCACGTCGTCGCACCGACACACCCAATACCTGATTGAATTATTAATTGTATGAAGAATTTAGGCTTAAAATTATATTTTATTGTCAGCCCTGGAACCGCACACCAGCAAGCGCCCCATCGGCGATCAGTACTCTGACTTTGATAAGATGAAGAAGACTGGCATCCCCATGCCGCTAGCAGACAGACCCATCATCAGGAGCATGGCAGACAGGCATCTGACCCTGGGATGGAAGCCATCCATCCCGCATGGACCGAGGTTCCCGGTCACCTATCAGGTAAAGTCCTAGACTAAGATTTTTCAAATAATTTGAAATCCTGTTGACGCTTTAAACTTCTTTAATAAAAAAGATGCAAAAGAAAAACAATACGTAACTATTTTAAATAAAGTTCGATCTGAGATTAATTGAAAATCAATAATCTCAGGGTTCAACAATAAACTAGACTTATTTCCCAACTTTTATTATTCACTACGCTTAGTAGGTAAACTTGCCATTAAATATTTATTGATTGACCGAGCGAAGCGTCTCTGCTTCAAGTCTGGCTTCGTCTGTCAGTTAATTGCTACTCCTCTACAGGTCGTAGTTTACAAACGATCTGGACGAAACTTGGTATACAGGTTTTACGAATTTATAGATTTTTTTTTTGTCGTCGAGGATTTTTTATTGGAGGAGTACTACCTCCAATAAGGGGGATATCTCCGCTGAGATCCGATTTCGCTGGTTGTTTTTATTTAAATGGTAACTTTAAGTTGGTGTCATAAAAATTTGGTGAAGATCTGATGAAAAAAAAAACTTCGTAAATATCCCGTTATAAATAACTTTAGTAGTACCTATATTAACTTTTGCAAAAATATTGTGCTCGCTAATTATAATACACTTAGTAATAGAAATCCTATTTATTTAATATATTTGCATTTTTTTGCTGTTGAGCGTTAGTTAAAACAGCACCATAGTAAAAATGACCAGCTCACCGCAATAATACTTAGGGGACGATCTACAAGCCATAATAAATCGGAATAGCCCCCTGTTCCGATGATGATGATAATGATCGAGTTCTAACTAATGTCCACCCATTTTCTAACCAGGTGGAGATGTGCGAGGTCCCCGACGGCGACTGGTTCACAGCCCGCACAGGCCTCCGCTCGTGCGTGTGCGACATCCGCAACTTGGAGCCTTTCCGCGACTACAAGTTCCGCATCCGCGTAGAAAACAAATATGGCGTCAGCGACCCCTCACCATTCGCCATCACACACAGATCCAAACTAGAACCTGACCCCCCTAAGTTCATCCCGTACTTAGAACCTGGTATCGATTTTAGACCAGAAACGTCTCCATACTTCCCTAAAGACTTCGATATTGAACGTCCGCCACATGATGGCTATGCCCAAGCTCCCAAGTTCCTTCGCCAGGAGTATGACTCTCAGTACGGAGTCAAGGGTCACAATGTGAACCTGTTCTGGTTTGTCTATGGGTACCCGAAGCCAAAGATGACGTATTTCTTCAATGATGAGCCCATTGATATCGGCGGGAGGTATGACTGGAGTTATACTAGAAACGGACAGGCTACGCTATTTATTAATAAGTGAGTATATTGAACTTTACAATAATATATTCGTTAGTCAAAAATGTGAGCACAATCTGAGGATTCGCCGTACATTCTCCCCTAGAATGTATGACAATATTTGTGAATAGGATAACTAGCTTGGATGTCATACGTTTTTGTTATATTTCGCTAGTAACATAAATGCACGATCCCTTTTGTTTTTCATACGTTTTGAATTACAGCTTTATTATTTTTTTTTTTTTTTGGTCATTTGATAAACAATTAGGTATGTAGTTCTCAATTATTTTGACTATACTCGGACTTAGGTTAATTTTCACCACACATCGCTAAACGCATTTAACGCTAAACGAATTTAAAACATCGCTCTGTTTCTTTCAATCGTTGGAAGATGACAGAGACAGAATTATGTTTTAACTGTGTTTAGCGTTAAACGCGTTTAGTGATGTGTCGTGAAAATGAGGCTTAGTCAAGTCTGTGTTACGTCAGACTATTGCTTTAAAAAAAGCAAAGATGCGCACATTAACGAAACAACCTTTTGTATATCGTTTTCGGTTTTGCCTGTCTTTTATTACTCATTCAATTCTGAAGGCCACATTAAAAAAATCAGCTATACTGTTCACCTTTTCAACCATCTTCATGTACTCAGGATGTTAGAACGCGATGCCGGCTGGTACGAAGCAGTAGCAAGTAACGAGCACGGCCAGGCGCGCCAGCGAGTGCGCCTGGAGCTGGCCGAGTACCCAACCTTCATACGCAGGCCTGAGGAGGTGGTGGTGCTGCAGAGGAAGACGGCCAGGTTCGAGGCCAGGGTCACCGGGGTGCCGTATCCTGATATCAAGTGGTATAAGGACTGGCAGCCGCTTGCGCCTAGCAGTAGAATCAAGGTGATAACGAAGGATGATCGTTTGAAATTCTATAGTACGCGCGCAAGTGCTAGTCACCGCCTGAGGTATGTGAGTGGTGAGACGGGGGAGCAAAGAGTATCGGGGGAGGGCGCGATTGACAAGGTTGGTAGACAAAGTTAGCTTGACGTTTGTCTACCTCTCCTATCTCACCGCTCACATACCTGAACCTCAGGCGGTGACTAGCACTTGCACGCACACTATAGTTATGTCTGCGACTTTTGTTTGGGGTGGAAGTATATTTGTCTAACTAGACCATAAATCGTATTATCCTACGGCACTCGGCTGTAGTGTAGCTTACTTAGCAGTGAAAGAATTTTTGTAATCGGATCCGTAGGTACTTCCAGAGATTACCATTTACAAACAAAGAAATCATTTTACGTCTATAGAAATTAGTTCCGATAAGAAATATATAAAACTCATCACTACTCGTAAATCCTAACTATTAATATTATAATTTGACCCTATAGCCATTAAATGGCGTCACGTCGCGTTGACGAACCTTTAAGAAAACAATATACCATGTAAGCCTATAATTTCGACATCAAAGTACACCACTGTCCCTGCTCATTATCCTAGATCCAGTTTATCGAACCGGACACATGCCTGCTGATTATCAACGACGCGATCCTGAAGGATGAAGGTTTATACTCCATCTCCGCGAGGAACGTGGCTGGAAGTGTCAGCACCTCCGCCATGCTGCACGTAGAGGAGTCCGAGCATGAGTACTCCAACAGGTAATAATGTTTTGTTTAGGGCTCATGTAGTGAGAGCTCCTCACCTCTGACTACATGAGTGTTTTGATTATAACTGGGCACAAATCCAAATTCCGGCTGTTACTGAGAATTTCACAAAGGAAACACTATTAACATAACCCGGTGCGACCTAAGACCGATTAACATATTTGATAATAATTTTGTTATTACAACGATCGTAGGATTCACCGCGAGTGCTCGATCGACAAATAAATTCAGTTCAAGACAATTAATGCTTCGAATCAGGGGCAGAAACCTTAAAAGTATTACCTGGCGATTTATTATATCCTCTTATTTGATTTAATTATATTTCTTGATGTCACAGAATCCGCGAGCATCCGCCCCGCATCAAGCCGAGCACGAAGCCGTTCGGCGACTTCTACGACCTGGGCGATGAGCTGGGTAGGGGGGTGCAGGGCGTCGTGTACCATGCTGCTGAGAGACTTACTGGTAGGTTTTAACTATAATATAAATTATTATCCTCTTAAAACTATCTATCTATAAATATTTTCAGTTCTGAGACTTTATTCGATTGTGTTGCTATCGTCTATTATTAATATTATATCAACATTTGAATAGATTTATTTTGATATTTATTCATTCTTTAAGCATATAATTTGTATAGAGACGGACTAACGGCTACGCTTGCCGCGGTTAGTCCGTGGATGGGTAACTATCTTTACTAATCCTTCGTGCTTCGGAAAGCACGTTAAGCCGTTGGTCCCGGCTGTCATTCGTGGATCTTCGGCAGTCGTTACGGGTCGTCAGAAGTCCGAAAGTCTGACAACCAGTCTTACCAAGTGGTATCGTATTACCCAGTAACTGGGTTGTGGAGGTCAGGCAGGCAGTCGCTCTATGTACAATACTGGTATTCAGCTGCATCCAGTTAGACTGGAAGACAAACCCAACGTAGTTGGTAAAAGGCTAGGCAGGTGATGAGAGACGAACTAAATGGAGTATATGGTTTTAAAAGGACCAGGCCGAAAGGGCGCACAGTTCACTAAAAGGAACATTCGAGAGCGCTAAGAAAAGATAGCTGCTAAAATATCAATGGAAGTTATGGAACATAAAAACTACATTGATCGAATTTGATCAAAGTAAAAATGTTTTGTCCAGAAGATAAGGAAAGCAAGCTCTAACGAATTTTTGTGCTAAACTTTTAGAGACAAAAAAGTAAGGTGAAAGGGCAAAAAAAAAACATGAATAAATGGGCTATAGTTCAATATTATGATAATGTACAGTCGGTGGATCTGTGTAGATAAGTTATTGGTCTCCATCCATACACCCTTACATTACTTACAACTTTCACTAATTCCATCACTGTTTACTCCACAGGCCGAAACTACGCCGCAAAGATAATGCACGGCCACTCAGAACTAAAACCTTTCATGAAGAACGAGTTAGACATCATGAATCTGCTGAACGACCGTCACCTCATCCGCCTTTACGATGCCTACGAGCATGAACACACCCTGGCTTTAGTACTGGAGCTGGCTGGAGGAGGCGAGCTGGTCAGGGACCGGCTGCTCAGGAGTCAGGGGTACACGGAGAGAGAGATCGCGGGGTATATCCGACAGGTGCTGAGAGGGGTGAAATATATGCACGATAACAGTGTCGCGCATTTGGGGTTGACGGTGAGTTTTTGTTTTTTTTTTGTTTTGCTCACATTATTATTACAATATATCCTAAAGATTTTGTGTGAACTCCTGCAAAGATTTTACTAAATACTTGAAACAATCTTTGCAAATTAAAAAAATATATAGGATATGTATTTATTTTAATATCCCGATTCCGATGTTCCAAAATCAACTAGAGTTGTTCTCTTCTTCAGAAATCATAATTGGACCACATTTATTTAAAAAAAAAAAATTGTTGCTTGCTTGAAAAAGTGTTCAGTTTTCAAGGACAATACAACTTACCTACGGCCTGATTCAGCACAGGCTTTTTTTCTTTATTATCAGCCTTTTTAACCGACTTCCAAAAGGAGGAGGTTATCAATTCGTCTGTATGTTTTTTTTTTTTTTTTTTGTATGTTTGTTACGCGATTACTCAAAGACGGATGGACCGATTTGGAAAATTCTTTTTTTGTTTGAAAGGGTATACTTCCGAGGTGGTCCCATATAAATTTTATTAACTTTGCTCGAGGAGTTTTTGAGTTAGCTTCAATAATGCGTATATTTCCCACTTATTTTATATGGATGTTGTGATGGTGTTTTAATAACTTCCTATCACTGTTATTTACATGGCTATATCTACAATTATTGTGCTCAATTATGTATTCGAATTTGTGTGGGGTAGGTTCCACAACTAAAAAGTGAAAAATAAAAACTTTTTAGCAAAAAATAAAACCGACTTCTGAAACAAAACACTACAAAGTGAAAAATAACTTTAATTTCGGAAGTCGGTGGCAAAAAACGAAAATACAAAACCCAAGACACCGACTACCGAAATTAAAGTTATTTTTCACTTTGTAGTGTTTTGTTTCGGAAGTCGGTTTTATTTTTTGCTAAAAAGTTTTTATTTAACTTGAAGCCCTTTATCCCCAGATCGGCGAACTCCTCCTCTCTCACGCCGGCAGCGACGAACTGAAACTCTGCGACTTCGGTCTCTCGCGCCGCATCCAATTCAACAAATACGCCTCCCTAGACTACGGCATGCCCGAGTACGTAGCGCCCGAGCTGGCGGCCGGCGAGGGCGTGTCCTTCGCGGCCGACATGTGGAGCATCGGCATCATCACGTACATCCTGCTCAGCGGCCACTCGCCCTTCCGAGGGGCCAACGACCGGGAAACCCTCACCAGGATCCGTGAAGGAAGATGGGAGTGGCACGACGAGGAATGGTGGTCCCGACTCAGTACTGAAAGCCGGGACTTCATTTCCAAGCTGTTGGTCTTCAATTGGCATGAGCGTATGGATGTGAATAGTGCTCTGTCCCATCCCTGGTTAGGATTGGCTGATAAGATCTATCGGGAAGAGTACCAGATTACTACGGATAGGTTGAGGAATTACTATAATTTGTATAGGTGAGTTTTTGAACATAGATTTCTTACATGCCGACTATGATACATAGACAATTTGGATAATATCCGGTCTTCCTGCCCCCACTGATCAGGTCTCACAATCGTCTAGTCATTGCAAAACACGAACACTCAACAAGTGATTTTTTTGTCTTTGACATAAGGTCGTGAATAGCATCTACTACTTAAACTATATTATCATGATGTGATGGGATGACGAACCACCACCAGCACCACTGGGTACCAGTTATCTAATACTCTTGATTGGCTAGTACTCAAGATTTTGACGCTTTTTAAAGCTGTAGTATACATGGCGGCCAGCTGAACATCACATCAATGAAACGGCTACGAAAGATTATTTTTTAAAATATAAAACAAAAATAAAGTTCGTTTAATTCAGACTATTTAAATGTCTATATTTTGTTAGTATAACATTACCTATCTTTAAAAACATATAATATATAATAAAATAGCCCTCTAAAAATAGCCCAATGCTGTCAAAGTTTTACAAATCCAAATCTAATGATGACATTTCTGGCCTCAAAAATATATCGCAAACATTTTGCGTGTGTCGAGATTCCTTTCTTACCGCGTGGGCGTTAGATTTACTACTAATTAATCTTGATGCAATAATAAAGGTGTGTACGCATTAAACTTGCGCGGCGAATACCCGATATTAATGCGTGACTTGCTAAAAGCCGTGACCTATGCAAATGTGAACGTCACGCTCGTTTATTTATGAATACGTATAGGTACTCGCGCGGTCAATCAAGTCGCGTATGAACGTCATTATTCAGGTCAATGATCGCGTAATCGCTTTCCCGCGCGAGGTACGACAGTGAAGCGCGCATTTAATGAAAATGGATGTCGCGTTTACTTGAATTTTTCGGCCTGAATACTACAAAATAAAAGCTATATTGAGTTCAAATAATGAATAGTATGTAATGTGCGTAAGTGTAGCTTGAACGCTCCTTTCACTAGGTGAAATGCCCATTTTGAGACTAAAAGCGCATCTAATCGCGTTCGTCGCGCGATCAAACATCAGTTCGCACGCACCCTAACCCAATCCGGAAAATCACAACGATTCAATGCATTATGTCACTGAGATATATTTGGCACTGTCTATAATCAATTACATCGAGCCAATAACTAAAATAAAATTGGCATCATCCCCCACGCTTGTCACAAACGTTTGTTAACATTTTTATCAATGACCATGTGTGTGGCTCCCAACGTATTGGACGTGGCTTTGAGAGGAAGCCAAACAGTAGTATGTAACATCTTGAAGGAAAATTAAGTGGGAAAAAAATCGATAATTTTGAAAAAAGTTTGGTTTTTGCGTGTGTGGTACAATGAAGGCTATTAAAGGAGTGATTGATTGGATCAGGGACTGGACCAGCAATGCACAATGCCGCAACTGGTTCCGTCGCAAGCCGCTCAGCGGGGCCTACGAGCATCCCTCCAAGATGGTGTACCCGCCCGGAGAGACTTACACTCCTGAAGGTTAGTGCAGTGTCCATGTTCCATAAATTCTTCCTTTCACCTTGATTGTAAGTAGCAGTATCTAAGTATAGGTAACTATTAAAATTTCTGCTAATTCTGCTGTATCTCCTTGGTGGTAACGTTAAATATGTGACTGAACCCAGGAAACTTATATTCTTTCCTTATATAAAAAGTCTCGGCAAATTCTAGATGGTTCGTCTTCTTTGCTGTGCAATATTTAAAATTACCTAAGTTTGATGTCATGGTTTTGATAATAAGGTACGGATCATCATTAAAGATTTTACTTGCACATACCGTACTCAGTATTTTTGACAAGAATGAATATTCAGTACTTAGTAACAATTTTTCTCATATTACAACGTCTCTTATTCTCTCAACTTTCATATTAAACTACCGTCAAATATAATATCTACGTATGTATTTACAATAAGAAATACCGTTCCAGCGACTCCAGAGCGCCCCACGCACGAGCGCGAGCCGGGCGAGCACGACATTAACTTCAAGCAGTGGGACCATCCCGACTGGGAGGTGTCCGCCACGTCGGAGAGCCAGTGAGTACACGTGCTTTTTGTTTAGCTAGTAACAGCAAGTTTTTACTCCATAAAAGGTAAACGGTGTAAAAGAAAATATGTTTTGTTGTGATTAAAAGTAAATCAATAGGTAGGTACCTAATAAAAGTAATCCATGCGAATTATGATTTAGTTCTCAGTTTATATGCCATGTAACTTTGTACCTGGTCGACCGAGCTCTGCTCTGATGAAAAAAAAAGTTTTTTTTTTCGAATTTTCCCGAATGTAAGGCATAACTAGATGATTTTTTGTTCCGTAAACCCCCTATATTGCAACTTAGAAATCGTCAGGGCTGTTTTTCAAAACGTGATTACAAATATAAAAATATTGCTCATTTAATAGTATAGGGATAGCCTTGAATTTTATAGTCACTAAATGCCCCGACAGACTTTGTCTTAAGTAAAATCTCCAATTTTTTTTCCCATATAAACCTAATTCGGCCTAAGCATTATACAACAAAAATAGCCAAATCAGTCCTTCCATTTCAAATGATTTGCTTACAACGAGCAGCATTTAATTTTAATTTTATTAGTCATTTCTTTTTGAGGAATATCTCTTAGTAAAACTTTTTGCAAGAAAATGCAAAATTGAAAGTTGCAAACTGGTTTCTCCCGATACTGAGGGAATAGCCATAAACTACCTTAACAACTTATCTACCTTCTTTACCATGTACCTGAACCTTTTCTTTCTCCCCATAGCTACCAGAACGGCCCAGACACGTACCTCCTCCAGCTGCGCGACACGCAGTTCCCGGTGCGCCTGCGCGAGTACATGAAGGTGGCGTGCGATCGCTCGCCAGGGTACAGCCTCAACGTGTTCGACACGTACGATCCCAGGGTAAGTAGTAATGCAAGTTCTATGAGTCCAAAAGAAAAACATCGCGAAATGATTTTGTATAGGGACGGTCAGCTACAAAAGTCGATTTACAACAAAGTCCAAATTTAAATTGACAATATTATTCAATACAATGTATTGAATAATATTTTAGAAGATGTCATCTTCTAAAATATTTAACTCAATAAATACGCTTTAAAAACTGAAGGGTTAAGGTTCGCGTAAGGGCGGGCCGCGCTACATCACAACGCATTGCAGAAATCTTCCTGCATCACTCTAGTTCATGTCGTATGAACCATAGCACACTACAGGCGGGCCGCACCAGGCCGCACCAGGCCGCAGCGCAACGCACTGGTGGATCGCTCACCAGGCGTATTTATGCGGCTACTGTTTTGCATTCCGACAGTGATGCAGGAGGATCTTTGCAATGTGTTGTGTTGCGGCGCGGTCCGCCCACGTGTGCGTTCGCCTCACTGCACTGGAGTGGACACAGTTCCAATTCTAATTCGAAATTTGAATCTGTCTGAAACGATTATTTGTCGCTGACTGTACGTATGGTTCTTGTAACTAAGCTGGTTCAAAAGGGAACACACTTTAGTGTGTGAAAAGGATGGACGGCTTCCTCACTCAGCTTTTTATAATCGTCTGTTAGCACTAGCTTATAGTCTGTATAAAATAATGTTACATAATTTTTTACAACAAAATATGTGCTGATATAATTCCTGTAATCTCCACAGACCCCTATAATCCGCGAACGTCGACGCTTCACGGATATCATGGATGAAGAGATCGACGACGAGCGTCGCGACAGGATCAACAACTACGGCACCGAGTCCTACACCATCCGTCGCCTCAGGCACGAGCTGGGCACGCGCCTCGACTCCTACGCCGAGGCACAGGCCCTCATGGAGTCCAAGAAAGACGGACAGTTACCATTCTTCAGGGAAAAACCTCAGTTACTCCCTGTAAGGGAAGGAGAGACTGCTCAACTCTCCTGCTTCGCCGTAGGAGACCCTAAACCGGCTATCACCTGGTTTAAAAACGACATGCCCATCGCTGAAGGACAACGCATTAAGATCATTGAAGACGAAGAGGGCAGGTCTACTTTACGCATGGAGCCTGCTAAGCATCACGATATCGGCTTCTACAAGGTCGTAGCCAGAAACAAAGTCGGACAAACAGTCGCGAGGACAAGGATTGTGGAAGCGACCACCCCGGATGCTCCAGACAGCCCCACAGCTGCTGAAGTGTCCGATACTGAGGTGCTTCTGAGGTGGAAGCAGCCTAAATACGACGGTAACTCCACCGTTATCTGCTACAGCCTCCAATACAAGGCGGGAGACAGTGTGGAGTGGCGCGACGTCGCCAACAACATTGACCACGAGTTCTTCGTCGTCCGCAACCTCTCCCCGGACACCAGCTACCAGTTCCGACTGTCTTCCCGCAACAGGATTGGATGGAGCGACAAAGGCATCCCCACACACTTAGTGAAAACTAAAACATCTGGAGGACCCAAAATAGAAGTCACTAAAGCAATGAGACACCTTCAACAAATCACGGAATCTGGAGAAGAAGTCACGCTAGATGAGAACAAACCCAAGCTGGACTATTCTATTGAGGATAGACCAGTCGAATGGGTGTCGAACCAACAGTTCACTGAACGCTACAGCTTTGTTTCCGAACTGTGGCGCGGAAAGTTCTCGATCGTCGTCAAAGGCATCGACAGGACGAACGACAACGTTGTCGTATCGAAGATTCTGGAACAACGACAGGACACTGAGGTACAGATTCAGAGGGAGTTCGAATGTTTGAGGAGGCTGAGGCACGAGAGGATATCTAACTTACTAGCTGCTTATCAAAGCCCTGGATCTTCCGTCTCTGCTTTGATCTTAGAAAAACTCCAAGGTGCTGATATCCTGACCTACCTCTCTAGTCGTCACGACTACACCGAACAGATGGTAGCGACCATCGTCACCCAGATCCTGGATGGTCTCCAGTACCTACACTGGCGAGGATATTGCCACCTGGACCTGCAGCCTGACAACGTAGTGATGGCGTCCGTCAGGTCCATCCAGGTCAAACTGGTGGACTTCGGCTCGGCACACAAAGTTACTAAGTTGGGCACCAGTGTACCGCAAGTTGGTGACTTGGAATATAAAGGTGAGGAACAACACTTTTTTTTTTTATTACTATTTATTTAGGTTTTTCATCTATAACTAAGTACAACAAATATTAAATGGAATGAGCTTATACTCAAAATGTCTTTGGAGCTAAACCTAAAGACAGAAAGCTATAATCTGAAGAACTACAGTTGTTTGAAACGTTTTCCATACGAAGGCCAAGTACCAGATTTAAACACAGATCAAAATAATTATCTGTTGGGCGAAAAACATTATTTTTGCGTCATATTTCATGGCCTAATACTGTGCCTTTTTACCGTCGGCACTGTTGAATTATTTATGAAATCTATTCCAAATATACTTGTAAGTACGACTACAAAACCAAAACGAATTAACTTTGATATGCTATAATTTAATAGTTCTTTTGTCTTTTGTTTTATTTAGCTGTCTATCTACCTACGCGTCAACACTAAAACCGATTTCACAAAAAGTAAAACTCGGTAAACACTTCTTGTCTCACCCACAGCACCAGAAATAATAAACGACGAGCCGGCGTTCCCTCAGACGGACATCTGGGGCGTGGGCGTGCTGACGTACATCATGCTGTCCGGCATGTCGCCCTTCAGAGGAAGTGACGACCATGAGACCAAGCAAAACATATCCTTCGTCAGGTTCCGCTTCGAGCATCTATATAAGGAGATTACACAGGTATGAATAACAAGTGTTGTGCAATTAAACTTATTTGAAACTAGATTTTGCCAGCGACTTCACCCGCGTGGACCTCGGAACCCACGGAAACGTACTACTGGGATCAAAGTATCCGTCTTAATAATTATGCCCGAGGATGGACGACGCCGAGGCCGGCCCAGGAAGGGGTGGCGAGGCGACCTAGATGCGTACCTGGAAAAGGATGCTTGGAAGGATTTGGAGGAGTCCAAAGCCCAGCTGTGGGACAATGTAGGCTAACACAAAAAAAATGTCTTAATCCAGGTTATAAACTTGGTATCTGCGTGCAAAATTTCATCCAAATTCTATTAGAACGAAAGATGATTAAAATATTATCGTGAATTCCTAAATTATAAGCTAAGTTGAAAATAATTAAGGTATCATACCTACGGTATTTAAATTAACACCAATACATAGATCTCACTATTCTCACTAGCAATTTATATAATTTAATTTATTTAATTTTTTTTTTTTTGACTACATATTATGATCTCAGTTTTTTGTTTATAGTTTTATTTTTAAGGTGTTTTTTGCATAAGCAAAATATGTGGAACTATTTATATTTAAGACCTCTTATGTACCATACCTACTTTATGCAAATAAAGATATTCTATTCTATTCATGCAAGCCTAGTACTTTTTGTTGCTAGTACCTACAACGTGTGGTACCTATTATTTTGAATTCATGCAATCTTATAGGTACCTATTTTATTAGCTTTTTTTTCATTTTTTCTAAACCGATAACTTTCTATACTTATAAACAAATACTAAATGTATAAGTGAAGCTTACCACAATACATCGCTGCCCTAGTTCAATAGTAAGATATTTTGATCGAGGTATGAGTTGAGCTAATTCAATTTACTTGTTATTTTTTTAAATGTGGTTGATTTATTAAAATAATAATTTAGTTTAATGCTTCTGGGAGTTATTTATATTTCAATATGAAAAAAGCATATTTCTTTTTTTTTTATAATAGTTTTTAGGCTTTTAATAATAGTAAGATAACCTCATGAACTCATATTTTTTTAAAGATATCTTACTATTGAACTAGGACAGCGACATTATGCTGAGCGTTTGGCCATTTCGCGCGGTAGTGACGCACATTTCTAACAATTTTATGGTACTACTTACTTATGTTTGTTTTTTTACTTATGTTTTTAAAATAATAAAATATAACAAACCACTTGTTATATTTTATTATTTTGTGTTTCGCTTTTCATGTGTATTTTGTGTGCGTCACTTTCACGTGAAAAAACTGTTTTTATTTCTTTCTTTCTTTCTTTCATTAGTGAAAACCGCACTCACATCGGTTAAGCCGTTTCTGAGATTAGCGCGCACAAACATGAAAATACTAAAAATCATTGTTTTGGGTTCTATTGCGTTAAAAAAAAACCCAATAATAGTTTTTCTCAAATATCTTCCATTTACAGGCAACGATCAGTTACACTTTTATTATTATTTTATTTTTAGGTTGAAATATATTTATTTATCATTATTGGATTTACTTAACTGTCGATACAAACATCTACATCTCAATCCAGCTTTTGTCCATAGAAAAAAGAAACAGTTTTGTATGAAACGACGTGCAAAGCTGATCGGATGCGTACTTAGGTACGCATCTCCAATCTCCATACAAAACTGTTTTTTTTTTTTTTTCTTTGGACAAAAGCTGAATTGAGCTGAATAAGTGTAGTTAGTCCTCTAATAAACATCATTCGTCCTCCTTCCACGAGATGAAAGTGTTAACTCTTAATCAAAATATATATCAAACACTATCAAACATACCTATATTTTTCGCGGTGCATCCGATTCTGTTCCATAGTTGTTCATATGTTATGAGTTCTTTGACCACTGAAAGCTTGCTAATGAGTTCAAAGTACACTCTTTGGTACAAAGTCAGCCGTTAGGTGTGTTATCCTCATGAAAAAAGCTCTGAAACAGACCTGAAGGACTCACCTCAAGGACTTTAACGGCATGTTTTACAATGCCCAAATTGGCACTATCTACCAGATAAAAAGTGGAACAGTATGAAGTTATCTGCCAGGTGAATTAACTGGAGCTTATCCGGAGGTGGTATATCAGGCCACAAGATGTACAATTAATATTCATAAGTCTTCCACGGCCGACTACCTTGGACTGATTCACCAGTCCGATCAATTTACTGATTTGACATTTTCACAGACAAAACTAAAACTCCATTTATCTCATATTCCAGGAGGCGACCAGGTTCATAATGTTCCTATTCAAGAAGGTTCCCCTCAAGAGACCGCTAGCAGAGGAGTGCTACGAGCACCGGTGGCTCACACAGAGCGACTTCATGAACAAGAAGAGAGAGAGAGCGCGCTTCCTTGGCAACAGACTGAAGGTACGTCATTGGGCTATATTAATGAATTTTGTTGGTTGATAGTCGCTCAAAATAGGTCAGAGTCATTATTCAGTGATCAAGAGCATTCATTATTAAGTTCTGGAGAACTGGAAGTCTTCCAGGAAACATATTTCTACATAACATTCTTTATTCTTCTCCAGTAGGTATATCAGGGTTATACATCTAAGCATGCGCCTCACGGCCGATACTGTGAGACATCCTAAAGAAATGTCATGCATCTTCTTGATATTTGGTCACTCTTGTAATTTTACTAAACGTTTCATTTGGCTGGCCACACTGGAAACGAAGCGAAACGAAGCTACGTTCGTTTAGCTTACCTCCGCGTCTTTACATATTTCCGTTCATAGTACGCGGTGTGAACCGAAGTATGAAAAGACGCGGAAAAAGCTAAACTTACCTTCGTTCCCAGTGTCGTAGCCTCCGCTTAATGATGGTCTACCTTCCCTTGAATATCTACTAGCCAGCAGATACGTTGGGTAGCAAGCGTCGCGCAGATGTTTCAGCAGGATCGATTGGCTATATTGGTCGTGAAGGACATCAATGCGCAAACTGTTACTATGAATTCAGTGCACGATTCTCGTAGCCCCCCAGCACTGAATCTTTTTTTGTCGGTTTAAAAATAATCTGCTGTTTGATACAAGCTTCTGTTGCAATACCTACCGGGTAGGAATGCCCCAAATAGTGTAGGTATTGTATCGATATATCGCATCGTAACTTTATCGAACTGGTTTGTATCTATACGCGATATTATTGCTTTCCTTTGTATTGATTCAATCGATTTGCGAAGTAGTATGTTTTTACTACATTCTTTAAATTTTTAATAAGAATAAAATTCTTATATATCGATAAATCGTATAATACTGTATCGTTATTCCGATATATCGTATCGTATCTGGCATCCTTACTACAGGATCAAAATGTATGGACCAACTGATTTTTTTATAAAATAACCGACGAAAACTTTCAACGCTGGTGGGTCCGGAATCGTGTACTGAATGCATGGTGACAGTTTGCGCATCGATGTCCGTGCCACCCTGTAAAGCTGTACGCGAGTATCTTTTGGCGCATGACGGCGCGTCGCCAACATTGGATCTAACACCTCCATCTTGTTTTTTTTTCAATACGTATCACAAAACAGGAGCCTGTTGCTAAGTATAGTCGCACGGGTTGATCGATCAGGTTAAGCTACGCTTGCCGCGGTTGGTCCGTGGATGGGTGACCATCTTTACATACCAAGACCCCTCCGTGCTTCGGAAAGCACGTTAAGCCGTTGATCTCGGCTGTCATTCATGGATCTTTGACATTCATTACGGGTCGTCAGAAGCCCGAAAGTCTGACAACCAGTCTTACCAAGGGGTATCGTATTACCCAGTACCTATGGTGGAAGTCAGATAGGCTGTCGCTCCATTTAAAATACTGGTCATTCATTGAAAATACTGGAAGCCGACCCCAACATAGTTGGGAAAAGGCTAGCCAGATTCACCTGTTTTCCTCGGAAGTCTGAGGCATCTGTTTAGCCTTTGCAGATGACGATCACAAAACAATTGCACTAAATGTGTCCCAACAGCGCTACCCTGTCAACGTTATTCGAACGCCCCAAGAGCCTGGTAGCAGTGTAGATTAAAGTGAAGAATAAGCACAGATAACCAATATACGTCCCTTCCACAGGAGTTCTCGGACTCGTACCACGAGCGCAAGGCGCGCGAGGCGTCCCAGGCGGACACGGTGTCAGCCGCGTTCGGCGGCGCGAGGCAGCTCACGCGCTCCAACAGCATTCAAGACGAACTACTCACTACCTTCTCCACACATTGAGCTACACGCACACTTGGAGTTTTAGGCTTTAACGCTATAATTATATAGTCGGTTTTGCTCTGTAGATGAATGAGACTTGTTACTTTTTTTTTCTTTTTATGACTGACACCGCAAGTGAGAATTTTCTTTTTTTACTAAATATCTTAATTCTCTTTTTGTTTAAAAGTCGATTATAACACATCATTAAGAATAGCTCAATTTAAAATCTAATACTTAACTCTAAAACGGTCAATTTTGAGTCCCATAGATTTTTTACTTTCAATGAATTTAATATTTAGTCACCTGGACTTCGATTTGACTGTAAGGGTTAACCGACTATCCATTTTGGTTTAAACTAAAAATCCAAGTGTGTCCACAAAATACATTTTCACAAAATTCATGTACATCTACGTCATCCAAACGAAAATCTAGTCATAATGAAAAAAATGTTACCGACGGTTTTGTTACTGTTAAGCTATTTATTGTATACACATTTTTACTATTTATTTATTAAATTATTATTTATACTAATTGGTATATTAATGCTCCAGTATTAATTAAACTTAATAAAGAGCATTGATTTGATATCGTGATATTTTTATTTCATTTCAGAAACACCATAAAATATAATAAAATCGAAAAAAGAAACGTAAATTATAGAGAAAAAGGGACATTCTATGCTTGAGCTTTTGACCTTTGTGCAAAAGTTTTCAGTTTACATTTTTAAAAGCCTGGTTTCAAACCGGCATACTTATGTGACCCGATCTATAAATCAACGATAACATGAGATCGGTCGCAATCAAGGTCAATTAAAGGTTATCCATAAATTTATCTATAGACAAAAATGAACATGAAATTATGCAAGAGGGAGATGAAAATGTCATTCTTTTTCATATTACCTATGTCTAGTTTTTGAGAAGAAGCGAAAAAAAAGTGATCCAAAGTTATCCATTTTAGGACGCACCATACTCGTATCATTACGCAGCAATACGCTTTACATTTTACTGTGGCGAATCCACGAATCACATGCAGTTATGCCATTTGGCGAAACACTCGCACAATCCCAATCATTGACGGGACTCTCTGTGAGTGCGCCGTAATCCACCACGCGGGTCCAGTGCGATTTTGACAATAAGTATTCATTGCGTTATTCATGTAGTCGAGCTGATTAATTTTCAAACAAATAAAACAGTGGATTAGGAATTTTCTTCAAAATGTGATATTACACGAGGAAAGCTTAACCTCGTGTTGCTTCTGAGGAAATTTAAACGATAAGACGAAACATCACACAATACTTTTCTTGGAGCAACAGAGTAACTACCACATAGCCTTCATGAAACAGTATAAAAATAATTATAGCTAAGTACTATAAAACATAGCTAACTGAACAATCACATGCAAGAATAGAACTATGAATTAAAATACCAATCAAATCATACAGGTTTCGTTGTCATAATAAAATTGAATTTATTTAAAAACCTATTTAGTGTACATACATAAATTATAAATAAGTAATTTTTAAAAAGGCGCGAATTTACTCACTATCAACTTTCTATGGTAAATATTTACTGGTGTATTTTTTGAGAACACGGATAGTTAATATAATATTAGGAAGACTTGATTATACAGCATGTACCAGAAAGGCGTTTGCTCGGAATACCATGGACAGCCAAACGCACAAATGTATTTGACCCACAGAACATAATAATAATATAAGAATATACCCTAACGGGTCTGATCTGACTTTTCCAAACTTGACGTCAAGGCTGTCTACAATTTGCTTATAGCGTATGTTGACCTATTGCGGCCATATAATGCGAAGGGAAGACTTGAAAAGCTGGTTATAGCATATGGAAGCTACGTCCTCAAGCAATTCAGCAGGTGGTGATAGCAACTTTGGACACGAGTCGATGGAGGCAGATTGCCCGCTTAAAGGGCATCAGTGACTACGACCCTGAAGGAATGAAGGACCGATTGAAGAAGAGAATCAGAAAGGTGTGGTTAATTTAAGGGTGGGGGGTGGTGGGTTTATCAACTTTCCCCATGGGACCAACATCGTTATCGCGAAAAAATATCAGCTGTCCCTACTTGACCGAAATGTATGGCCCGATCGCTGATTTTTTTTTCGCATTTACGATGTTGGTCCTATGGAGAGTGGTTCAGTTTGATGGTCTTTACCACACCCTTATATTGGACCGCATATGTTTGATACATGCTGTATTTTAATCGCTATCTGAAGATGATAAAGTGATTATGTAATACCTATATTACGTCAAGTATCTAGCTGATATACACTTTGACGTATTCCATGTTATGTGATTCTGAAATTGTAGTGATGATCTACTGAGATCGTCACAGTAAAAATACACAAGCATCTAAGAATGTATAAAGTTAAAATGGAAGAAGAACAATAAAAGTATTCCCTGTAAGATCATCATAGATCTTTTGAGAACTTTTGACTAGTTTCCTTGGCAGTATTATTATATAATCGCCTCGAGGTTACTAAATTATCTATCAGTCCCTAAAAAATACACCAGTTTCCAAAACAAATATAATATTATATATATAATATTATTATCACTGCTTTTTAGAGTATTTATTACAATAATATACATACTACGATTGGGAAATTTAGCACGGGATATAAAATATAAGTATTAATTATTTTTATTTCATTTCTACTATTGCTTACAATATACAAAACTTTCACAGAATATAATTATTTAAATACTTACACTATAGCTTTACCTGTATCTCACTATCGTTGATTGTTTGATTCATTAGTCAACAGTTATGACAAAATACTTCTAGAAAATTTCTAAATTTTTTTCTGTTATCATTTCGTTTTTTAATTCTATGAACACTAATAATATTGCTTGCTGGGTGTTAAATACTACATTTTATAAAAAGGTGTCTTCATAGCATTTGATATAATTCATATTATTATGAAAAATTTTAAGCATATTTTGGACTAACTTGAGCATCAAGTGATCAGCTGTCAACTCGCGTAGATACGCTGTGGAATATTTAGTGGTTTTGTGCGCTTAACTACAAGTATAATGCCCAGAACCATAGTGAAAGTGAACTTTATAGTGTGAAAACTGTTTGTGGACTAAATTAATTAGTGTTTCAACAGATAATCAGTGAACTAAATACGAAAGTGTCATTTTACTTTTCAAAGTTTTTCCATCCACCCTCAAAACTATTCATGGAAGTGGATCCGCAGTGATAGCCCGCGAAATTCAAATTTTCTTGCTTTTTTGCGATTTGCAGGTCAGTGTCTTGATCAAAATATGATTCTGTCTTGTCAAGGAAATAAAGTTCATATACAACCAGAAAGTTACAACAGAATTCCCAATAAGAAAAACGACAGAAGTATAATGTAAAAGGTGCCAATAATATGGGCACAGCATAAATAACTGTATGAGGCCGTACAAATGCGTGAAGTGTCACACAACACCACGATGTGCTCAATAGATAAAAACACCCCAGGTACACGCGCTGTGCTCAGGAAGCCATGCTGCTAGCTACACAGGATGCCAGGTGTATAAGGAAGTTGTAGCAAGAAAGCAAACTGGAAACAAACCACTTCCGAAAACAAGACACACTCTGAAAGTACCGAAAAAAGACAATGCAACTAATGAGCTCCAAACTCTCACAGACACGATAATCATCGAGCCTGTAAATAACCCCAGGGCTAATATTATTTAGCGTATCGCCAATACACAGAGCACAGAGGCCAGCAATGTGTAATCATAAAACAGATAGGGATGCATTCACTGAATACCTGGAAGATGAAGTCGAACTTAAAGTCAAATTTAAAACAGAAGAAGATATAGATGAGGCAACATTTTACATCACAAGCCTCACACAAGTTGCTGCGTTGCGTGCTACCCCGACATTAAGCTTCTCCACCCAAAGTAATAATATACTGCTGGAAATACGCAACAAATTGGAAGAAAAACGGAGACAGCGAAGCGAAGAAAAACGGACACACAAGCAGATCCGATGTAGACAGGACAGAATACAATAAAATCTCTAAAGAATTAAAAGAGCTAATGAAATAAAATCAGAACACATCCTTACATGAAAATATGTCTTCTCCCTATTCTATCTAAGGTATTCGAAAAAAATATTTTGCTAAGACTAAAACCAGCCCTGGACGGCAAACAAGATTATATCTGATAACCAATTTAGATTTCGGGAAAAGCATTATACTGTAGAGCAACTACATCGAGTGGTTCACAAAATAAGACAATCGCTAGATAAAAAGGAGTATTGTGCAGCAGTATTCATTGACATCCAACAGGCATTCGATAGAGTCTGGCTCAAAGGACTGCTGTACAACCTAAAAACCCTCCTACCAAACTCATTCTACGTGATCCTAAAATCTTACTTGGATTAAAGAGGATTCCAAGTAAAATAGGAGGAAGAACGATCAAATCTGTACTACATCACCACCTCAGTTCCTCAAGGTTCGGTGCTTGGCCCAGTCCTGTACTCAATAGATACGGCAGACTTTCCTGAAACAGAATGTGTTGTAACAAGCAACAACATCAGATGACACCGTATGCCTTGCAAGTAATAGAAACCCGCAGGCTTATTACGTATCTTGCAGAAGCCTAGCGATAACAAAATTGCTTGTCAATTGCGCAATAATTGCTTTTCAATCGCAAATCGGTATTATGTATCAGCGATACGTCATACTGACTTGCGATTGACAAACGACGGAAAAGCAATTATTGCGCAATTGACAAGCAATTTTGCTATCGCTAGTGTTCTGCAAGATACGTAATAAGCCTGCGGGGCAACGCATCGCTGAAACTACAGCAACAGCTCAATAAAGTTGAACGTGTGGCTACAGAAGTGGAAAAATAAACGTAGCGTAACTAAATCGACACCAGTAACATTCACACTCCGGAAAGGCGACTATCCACCTATACGTATGGAAGGCAACCGACCAACCGCTACCAAGCAATAACAGCGTGAAGGTTTACAGCTGGATAGAAGACTTACCTGGGCTAACCACATCAAAGCCAAGAAAACCACCTTGCAATTCAAAGGTCTATCTTGGTTACTACGGTGTCAATCCCGGCTATCCCTCAGTAACAAACTACTTGTCTACAAGGCTACAAAGCCAATCTGGATTTATGGGTTGAGCTCTGGGGCTGTGCTAGCAACTCCAATATCGAGATCCTCCAGAAATTTCAAAACATTGCTCTAAGAACCATTTCAAGTGCGCACTGGTTCGTGAGAAACACGGAAATATGTGAATACCTGGAGATTCTTACCGTAAAGTAGGAAGCTTGTAAAATAAGCAAAGAAACGTACAAAGAAAGACTCGATAAACACACAAATGAATTGGATAAAAACCTATTAACTCGACAGATGTAACTCGCCTAAAAATATAGCAAATACTAGATGTTCACGCAGACAAAGCGTTAATCATAGCCCGCGCCAAAGAACGCGCGGAGGGCTCGGCGCGGGACGAGTCCGCGGCACCGCGCTGGCAGCCACCCACACCTCACTCCAGTGCCGAACTCGAGCGACAACGCGCGCGCATACTTGTTGTCCAAAGCTTTAGTTCCAACATTGTACTGTCTTTTAGAACCATATTAGTTTACAGTCCACTTTACTTTCATTTACAACCCTTTAGTTAGGTCCTAAACATTAGACATATGACCAGAGACACTAACTATTTAGTCTGTACCAACTCATACGAAATCGCACCCAATCCATAAAACATCTGATTATGGCGAAAAGCCGATTGCAGATAAAATAAAAAATAAACAAAAAAAAAATTACTTGAGCATCAAGAAACTGTCCAAAAAATATTAAAATCTCATTCACTAAATACATTAATTTATTCATGACAGGATTGATAGACAATTGATTCCAGTTCCCCTAAAATTTCATTGGAAGCACTTAAAAGCAGCTATTCGAATACTTTTTGTAATGTTTCCCATGCTAAATTTCCCATGTGATAAAAACCGTTGCATCATTTATAAAGTTTCCTTGCGATATAATAGTGACTTGGTTTGCAAAGTTTCATCTTTTGCCTTTAGCGATGTAGTCTTGCACTTTAGCCTGGAATTCCGTTTTGTTCTTGTTGTACATTTCTGCTGCTTCTATGTTTAATGGGTCTTCGAAATTCAAGAGATCCTGGAAAAATAAATAAGTTGTTTTAATCTTCACCATTTTTCCTGTTAATAGATATATAAATGTTCAGGCTGTGATTTATTACTATTATTATTATTTGTTGGTATACATTTTTGTATCTCGGCTGTGCCGGTTTTATAGGATAACACGGGCCGAAGCCAAGTGCTAACCTAAGTGATAGAAGATAATATAACCTTATGGTGGGATATGTTTTGGATTTATGTTGTTGATGATGTTTGTGGGTGTGATATTTGTGCATCATTGTCGTTCTGAAGGAATTTCCAGACAATTCTGCAAGTGTTCAGGATAGCAGCTTTCTGTAGTTTGGTAGGTAGAAGGAGACAAGTCTAGCGTGTTTAAAGATTGGTGTAGTTGTTTGGGGATGACACCCGTGGTTGAGAGTACTACTGGAATTATGGAAACGCTGGCTCATCGCCACATTCGGCTAATGTTATTATTATTATTATTATTATGAGCCTGTTACGGCCCACTGGCGCAGGGCAAATACCTCCCTTCCGTCTTTCCATTTTTTACAATGTTCAGGCTGTGATTTAATAGCCATATATTACTCAGTTACTCATACCTAATTATTTTATCTACATATGTAATAATACTGATTAAAGATAATCAGATTACAATAGTAAGATGTGTGGTAATGTATTTTTATTGAGGAAAATGTTGCTAGTTGCTTTTCATAGATAATTAAAAGTTTTTGATAATTATTAAGCCCCCGTAATAGTGTAAACAGCCGGTCTATTCTGTAAAAATCTCACCGTGAAAAAGTAGCTGAAGTGAGCTTGAAGAGAGTTGTCATTCCACCTGATGCTAGGGATTGACACTATTGACAGCTCACTCCAAGCTCATCTCACCTAAGTTTTCACGGTGAGATTTGTACAGAATAGCAATGCAGGACTGATTGCAGTTGACAATCTGTTTTATACAGGTTGTCTGAGAATGGGTGTCGCCAACTTAAGGCGGTGGTACAGACTCAAACTGAACAACTTTTTCATGGGGAATAAGAACAAGAATAGAATAAGAATAATTTATTGCTTCAGAAATTACATTCAAAGATGTTGATTCCTGGAACTCACACTGACAATTTTTTCCCGGGGATCAACATCGTAATCGTGAAAAAATAATCAGTCATCCCATACATTTGGTCAAGTAGGTGTGTAGTTTTGTATGGGGCAACAGATTTTTTTTTTTCATGATTACAATGGTGTTCACCGGGAAAAAACATGTTCAGTTTGATAGCCTGTACCACACCCTTAAGGCCAGGTTTTCCGGGCCTGTAGGCCTTTGAAACGCTACCTCCGCCTCCCCTAAATGCAGAGCATGTATCTATGTGGGCATGTATCTGTGTGTGTGTGTGTTTATTTATGATGCAACGCCGACCATTTCGCGGAAAATCCATGCCACAGTGTAAAATATTTGCAGTTGATCAATAATGAATTATTAGTTCAATTTTTTTTTCTACGTACTAACCTAAGGTGTATTACAGTATACGGTGAACTAAAATTATTACTTATAATGTCATGTGTCTAAAGGGCGTTTTCAGATTATCAGATAGCGACGCCAACCCGACATCGATTCGATACCGATATAATTATTATCAGCCCGATGATATTGGTGAATATCGATGACCATCGCGAGGCAAACAACCACAGTACCGACATCTCGAAGTCGGCAGTGCGAAAAAGTGTGTTCAAGTGAAAGAATGCCCGCTACCCTCACCCCGCACTGTGTCTTCACCGGTTGATATCGTGATTGTCCTGTTATCGGTGTAACAACACAAAAGCGTTTAAGTAGGTAAGTAAAAAAAAAAACGTACGCCATTATCTGACCGCCGATATCGTGTCGATGTCGGGTCAGTATCATCGTTATCGTTATCGGCTAATGTGTTGTTTAGTAACAATCAACTAATTTTATTAATGAAAGAAACAAAATTTTTACATTTTGATATAGTGTTATGTGATAATTCGTGGAACGTACACGGAAAAACAAGAAGTTTAGGCCTCTTCTGTCATCTATGGTTATAATAAAAATAAATATCTATGGTTAGGTGACTGTTAATGAGAAATGCCGTGTGTACTACTGTTATTATTTTTTTTTTTGTGATAACCGGGTTCGTCAGGAATAAATTGTAAGAATCAGTCAGTGTATCAGTATTGCGCCATTAAGTATTGTAATATGCAGGAACGCAGGCGTTTATTAATTCACTAAAAACGAAAACTTTGCAAGCAATGGGGAATCGCTACTGAAGGCTGCAGGAAGCAGCTCCTCCTGAGGTCGAAAACCTCAGGAGGAGCTGTTTCTCACACGGACAACTCTCTTGCTCCCGCATCACCAGTCGTAACTCCCTTCACATTTTAGCTGCTTAGACCAAAACTACAAACATAGTGTACAGGATATTTTATATAATGTTTCCGTTGATATATAAAAAACCCAAGATGCACCGTCTCGAACAAAATTCAACCTTACGCACATGATTTAAAGTTGTTTTTACAAAGTAATGTACAAAAAGCAATAAAAAATTTACGACCGCAGTTTGCGGGTAGGACAAGGAACATGAAGTGGAGTCGAATACTTTACGTACTTTTAACTGATCGTAAATTGCTTTCGCTCTATGAAGAGTATCGTTACGTATCTCCAAAATTGTTTGATTGAAAATAATGATTATTTTCATACAGGTACAATCAAAAACTATATTCTAAAATAAAAATAATTACTCAATATGGCCCATAAAACAAATAATCGATATACATTTTTTTTTATCGTCGATTTCATGCCCTCTTCTCCTTTTGAAAGTCGGTTACAAACTATAAATATAATAAATAAATACTAACCAAAAACTAAATACAAAAAGTACAACAGTTAACTTATTCATTTAAAAAATAAAAATAATAAGAAAGTTGACTCCATTGAATAAGAATAGGATCAATTAGTTTTATTGGACTAAATTAAAAGGAGGTTATAATGCATTGTTTTTTCACTGAAAAAGCGGCCACTGAAAATTGCCGTATTATGCTTGGACCGTTGAGTGAAGTTTTAAGACAAATTAAATCAAAATCACATATTAATCATATAAACAACAAAACAATCAATAAACTCTTTTACTTAGGTACCAAAATTACGATATCCTATACTTTTTTAACGTCCTTGTCGCAATATTTTTACAATTTTCATTGAATCCTTCGCCATTATTAACGTGCGTCCAGTGACGTGAGCGACGCGATTCTATTTGAAATGAGTTACCTTTCCTTTAATAACGGAAATATTACCTAATGATACCGTAATAAGAAATCGCACCCCACAGCATTACTGAGCCAGCCCCTGAATGACGACGTGATAAAAAAAATTCTTCTTTCTTTCAGTCGTGAAAATTATATGAATATCTGGGCCGTCTAAATTGAACTTTTTTTCATCACTAAACATAACACTGTGCCATTGGTTTGTCCAGGACATAATAATATGTATGCTAGCAAATGAAAACCGGGCCTTTTATGATGTTCGTGCAAAAAAGGTTTCCTCTTGATTTTCCTCCGTTTGAGGTATGGGGACGAGTTTATTATACGTCGCAATATAGACAATGAAGCGCTGGTCTTTACGTCATTCGCTATCATTCGAGCTGTTTTGGAAGAGTTAGATGCTGCACGTAAAATAAGTCGGTGCTTACGTAACAAAGTGGCCAGTTTTATTCGACCTTTATAATTTTTTTTTCCATAATTTTATTTATTTTTCAGATAGTTATTAATAACTTTAGGGCTACGATCTATTTTTTTTTTTTTATTTCGCGATTAGATCATTTTTTTTCCTTAAAAAAAAATCTATTTCAGTTAATCTGTGACCACGACCCATAATAAGAAATAATAGTAATAATAACACTACAGAAATAATAAATATGAAATATACAACGTTAGTATAATGAATTTATGCCGAGAAATTAAAACAAAGAAATGCGACGACTGTTTAAATTATACTGAAGCTATTCATGTGGAACACATTTAACATTGCATTTAACTACCTAAACCGTTCTAATACAGGCTCGTGCAAGTTTGTGCGAGTTTTGTCTTAGATGCTGATCCAATAAGCGAAATATGATAAATAATTATAATATTTATAAATATAAATACAAAAATCACAAAAATATGGGGTGAGGCTATTCAAGTGACGCAGTCTGTAGATAACTTAGAAGCCAAATTTGTTTTCAGAGTAGTACTCACAGTAAATAAAGCATTAAGCCCCCACACAACGTCCTTCAATCTCCGGGTGGGTGCCCAGCCATGCTCGTCTACTGAAGTCTGTCGTAAGAGTGATAGACATACATCACCATCCACATTAATGTTTGGGTGCCACAACCGTGTTTGACATTTTACTCTTGGTGGCTGCAAGATATATAAAATTATTAGGTATTTACACAGATAGAACATAATTGAACAAATTAGGTAATTATTAAAATAATAAGTTTTTAGAGAATATTTTTGAATGACATTGTTTATTATTTTATGAAAGATTCACTCATTGTCAGTAAAATTATTGATGAGTATAAAATTACTTCAATAATAAAATTCAGAAGAATCAAATTACAATTACATCTAGATGATTTTTAATGGAAAACCACTGGAGAAAGAGATTGAAATAATGGAATTTACTGTGATGGTAACAGCAAAAATCTTGGAACCACTGCAGTTGGAAAGGCGTCGCTTTTTTATAGTAACAATTTTTTTTGAGTAGAATAGACCCTTTTTAGTATATATTTGGAAACACCAAAGAGCGCAAAACCATAAAAAAGCAGTTTCTTATAGTAGCATTTTTTTTTTTGGTGAGAACAAACCTAAGGTCACTGTCCTTGACCAGGGTTATTGACCGCAACCTTAAGGTCACCTTAAGGTCACCTCAAGGTCATTGAACTTGATCTCAAGTTGAGAATCATATCTTCCTCCACCTATTTATGTGTAAATGTGTCTGTGTAAAGGGTTTAAAGTAACCTAACCAAACCTAACCTCGGGGTGCCCTTCGCTCTCTCGTAATATGTCGATGGAAATATTTTCGCTGCTAAGTTATTTTTTTAGTAGCAAATAGTTAGTCGCCCTTTAAATTGTTAGTCGCCTGGAAAATAATTATCCTATACAAAAGAACACAAAAATAATAAAATTGACTTTATTATAAATAATAAAAAGACTTATATTAAATAGAATAGGTAAGTAAGTCTTTTTTATTATATTTACAGTTAAAAATTTTATACATGTACGAAATACATTTTAGTAGTTCCTCAAACGGGTCTAAATGGTGATTGGAATGGTTGACTAAGAGCAATCAATCATTGGTTGGTGCCACTTTCATTTGATTATGTTTAGTTACCAACGATCTTGAGTATAAATTAAACTTTATTATTTTCATTCTATTAATTATATTATTCGCTTCATAATTGAGTTTGTTACGGTAGCAGCTATTTAAAAATGAAACCAATTTAAAAACTTACAATATTTATAATAAAAACCATTAAAATCCACTGTCATTTTGTCAACATCTAGTGTCTTGGCTTTGTCTCAAATGCTGTTCTATTTAAAGCTTAATGAGCATGATGATAGTTATCAGTATGACATTATCAGTTATTTCAAAAGGTATCTTTTAGACAGTTCTAGAATAATCTATCACCTCTTGAAACTCAGAAAATCGATAAGGTTTTGTTGTGTCTAGTGCTCTCAGTAACAAAATAATTTAAGCGTAACCCAGCATTGATTTGTAAAGACGGTTTAGGTAGATAGGTATTACAAAATTAAATCGGAATTAAAGACATTTTTTATGAGTAAAGGGCTCGAGTTAGAATTTGAATAGTGACCTGGTTGACACAATAGAACTAGCACAAACGATCGAAATAGATACTTACAGCCATATTATAGTCGTCTGTAACTAGAACACTGAATTTGAACTTGCCTCCCTGCCAATACCCTTCATCAGGTGCAACAGTTAATATGAACTCACTCAACACGTTAGGGTCTTCGAAATGTACACTACACGTCGCAGGGAGGTTCTCATTCATCTCTTGCACTTCCTTTATCAACAATTTATCTCTCACTGATATTCTTCTCACCACCGACTCCTTGGTAGTCAATCCATTTGTCGTATTCGTAGGCTCTGTGGCTACTATAGGATCCTTTTTCAATTTCCTATTAAGCGTGATCATTGTTAAAAGTCTATACAGGACTTAGTTTGAGAGAAACTATAACATAGCAGAAGTAAAAAATAAATAATACGACTTTTTGCAGCAAAGCAAAACGCAAATTTTGTTCGCGTTTGTCACAAAATTATGACAGCGTACTTTTTAATTTCTAGTGATGTATGGAAACTTTTAGTCGATGGTGTACACATTTTGTCATTTTGTCTGATAAGCTACAGCGCTGGAACGCGATATTGTTCTTGTGTGTGATAGTCCGTTGAATTTGTGATATCTGTATTATCACAGGACATTTATGTTTTGTCTGTGCAGCTGTCAAACAAAATACGATTAATCAGCTGCGAGGCGTAAAGTGTAAAATAAATAATTGCTTTACTAGACTTTTCTAGATATTAAAGTACGATAAATATTAGTATATCGTGATGGCAGATGTAACATGGCCCTGGCAGTACAACTTTCCTCCTTTTTTTACGTAAGTAAAACTTGATTATTTGTACTGTAATAAAAAGTTCCTAATTTGGGCCAGAAAACATGAAGTTATTAGGAAAATCTTGGAAGTATATAAACGAAGGGAATGCCCACATCGTGGTCCAAATATTAGATACCGATTACGTACTGCGACTCATTAAAGAAGACGAGAAAACGGCGTATCAAAAGAATGTGTACGACTCGGTTAATTTCGTGAATTTGATCATGGTGCCTTTGCTAGAAAACAGTTTCTATGGCTGCGAAGAAGCAATAGAAATACCTCAACATGATTTAGCAGAACTAAGCAAAATTCTGCTGCCGTTTCGTCCAGCAAATAGAATATTCAAGTCAGTACTCAGTCACATTGCCATAAAGGCCACAAACTTGTCTGTAGTCAGTCCTAAATGCGAAACCAACTATTGTATAGAGATCAAACCAAAAGAAGGTTTCATATCTTCTAGTCTTAGGAAGTATTCCAAATGTTATTATTGTTTGAAACAACATTTCAAACTAAAAACGGGAGCCATAACAGAGACCAGTCACTACTGTCCCTTAGACTTATTTTCAGGCGACAAAGAGAGAATGAAACATACCCTGTTGAATATGACAAATAATCCACAGAATAATTTTAAACTATTTAAAGAAGGGACATTGATATTTCATGAAAAATCATCTCTAAGCGATTTGGATGGTATTGTGAAAAATATGAACTATTTTAGTGATGCAAACTTATTTTTGGATTTTATTGTAGACATCTTATTGAGTGACAAAAATATGTCTCACATTAAGCTAGAGAAATCAAACAAAATTATAATGAAAGATCCATCTAATCAATGTTTAGAAAGTAACAATCTAAAACACAACACATTTCTCTATAAGTTGTTGCAGCTACAAAGGCTGTCAGAAACAAATACTTTTGACCTAAAATATGTCAAAAATAAATACACTGATTATGTTTCTAAATTAATAGAAGAACTAAAATCAAAGAATTTAGATTTAAATATTCAAAAGGACCGAGACACCTTTGTCAAAACTGCAAATCCAGTACATCTAGCCTTAATATCGGCTGTAGCTAAAGACTGTTCAATAATGATAAGTTTTTCAACTAATTATGTTGAAAATTTCCCATATGTTGAAATAGGGGAAACAAAGATATTTTACAAACTGGCTCTGACTGACTTGGAACCAAAATCTCCTGCAACATTATCCAAAAGAAAGGATACAGAGATGAAGTTGATAGAAATATATGAGAAGTACATAGAATCTTCTATAACTAAGGAAAGAGAATGTAAGTACTTAAACAGATCTGGAAGATATTTAAATTAATTTGTACACAATCTTGTCAATTTTATTAATTTGTTTAGTACTGCAGAATACCATTAGGCACAAAATCCATCACCATCAAATGGTTTAGTTACAGTTGAGACTCGAGATACATTAAAAACAATTACAATAACTACATCATTCTTGTTCCAGAATTCAACCACACACAGAAACAAGAGCAAAGCAACTAGAAGCATGGGAGCAACTAATCACGGAATACTTGAAAACAACCAAACAATCAACCATAGACATAAGAGAATCACAGAATAGTCCACTATTTAATAACACAGAAATTAACAGAAAGTTGTCTCAGGAAGCCATTCTTACTATCCTGGAGGACATGGCAAAGACAGGCAGAGCAGCACCCATGGATAAAAGTAAAAATGTATGGGAGGTATATTGGCACTCTCTGGATGAATGGGGCAATTTGGTGTACAACTGGGCTTGCAATAATGGAATGAATAACTCAGTTTGTACTCTGTTTGAACTGAGGGAAGGTGAAAATACCGTTGACCAAGGTAAGCTGTTTCCTTTGGTGAAAAAAAAAAATGTCACAATGTTTTGTTCTTCTCTTGGTACGTGTGAGACGCGAATAAGATGTTTTTGCCAACGATATATTACACAGTTTCCTGAAAAAATTAAAAAAATGGTTTATTAATTCTAGTTTACCTGCAGTTCGGGAGAGAAGTGGTAGCCCAGTGTAGGTCGTAGGTTTGAAGCCAGACATGCGCTTTACTGTGTGTAAATTATTTCATCACCACTGCACTCAAAATGGTGTAGAAAACATCGTGCGAAACCAGCATGTCTTAGAACAAAAAATTTGAAGGCATGTGACATCTACCAACCCACACTGGGCCCGCGTGGAGATTACGGCCCTCTCCCTCTCACTGTCTCACAGAGAGGAGGCCTGTGTCCCAGCTGTGGGTAAAATATACGCTAATTATGCTACCTGCAGTACTTACCTAATTTCCAACTTCTGCATTCTATTATTTTTTAAGTTACTATGAGCCTGCTTGTATTTTTAGGTAATAACGATGTTTTATTATTTTTTTAGAATTCCATGGTCTTGACATGAGTGTGCTACTGAAGGCTTTAAAGAATTTAGAACTGAAAGGTAAATGTGAACTGATGGAATTCGACGATAGCCAAGGCGTTAAGTTTTTCTGAGACCACTATGAGATAGCTAGCTCTGTTTTTACGTAATTATAATAAGTACACAATTTTTAATACAAATATGAAAAGTGTTATAAATTATAATGCATTTTGTTAAGTTATAAATATTTTTTAATGTTGCAATATATATTTAATTCATATTTTTAATTTGTGGTTTGATTATGTCCAATTTTATTAACAATGGAGTCGATGTTAGCCGATGGGCGGTAAATTAAAAAAAAATCGTATGAAAACGAATATAACGAAATCCAGCAACCTAAGGCTGAGAACTCACGGAGCGATTTTCGCTCCTGCCGCGGTGGCGGAACAGCTGTTTTATTTCTAAACTCACGAGACCGGTTGTTCGCGCGGTTACGCAGACGTCGCGGTTGCGATCATCGCCCGCAAACATGGCGGGCGATGATCGCAAGACGCGTGGTTCCTAGACGTGCGGTTAACGATTTCTCACACATTTTTTCCATGCTTTGAGCGTCAAGTTCTTGTACCTACTTCAATTCTTCTAAGCTCTTATCCCATAGAACTGGACTTTTTCGCACCAAAGTAATTAGTAGATCGATTTCAATATCCATTTTGTAATGTTTGTTGACAAACGTACACAGACATGTCACGATGCCATTGTAATAACAAGTCACTGGTGCAAAATGGCCGCTGACCCATCGCAGAGCGCGCGGGTGCAACGCGACGAGTCTGCGGGTGACCGCGGCCTGCACGATTCTCCTAGTTGCCCGCCGGTACAGCGGGATCCGCATACAACCGCGCACACCGCTGGCGTAAAACGCGTCGTGAAATGTGCTTTAATTTTCTACATATATCGCACCGTTAGAATTATAGAGACCTAATTTGAAATTTTAAGATCACACCTTTAGAATTAATAGAGGACCTAATTTGAAATTTTAATATGACGGAGGGGACGAAGCGAAAGGGACTGAAGTATAAGTTGGTCCCTTTTTATGCCATAATAGACCTTTGTTTTAAAAGAGTCGACGAAGATGGTCATGCAAGTTCATTTTATGAGTCATAGTTGAAATATTAAAATTTCAAATTACGTCTCTATAATTCTAAAGGTGCCATATATTTGCATTCTACAAGAGCTGCGGGCCCGCTACCGCGGCGGGCGCGGGTGAAAATCGCTCTGTGCGTTCCTAGCCTAAGGCGCGTCGATCACACGAGCTAGAGTCGAGGCCGCGTCAAGGCGCGGACGTTTTCTTTAGAAATAAATGGCAGTGCCCTCATATACTAGAGTCGCGGCACGGGCAAGGTGGCGGCGGCGCGGGGCGAGGTGAGGCGCGGCGGGGGTACTGTGCCAGACCGCGACGCGACTCTACCGCCATTTTGCTTAGGAAAAATGAATTAGAATGTGAGAAGGAAGCTTAGCCGCCCGCGCCTCGACTCTACATAGAGAACATGCCTCGACCGTGCCGCGACGCCGCCTTGACCTCGCCTCGACTTACTAGTGAGTGACGGGCCTAATTGCGTAACACGCTATCAATCGGAATTTGAATCATTTTAAAGCAAATTGCTAATCCATTGCGTCATAATAGGTTGGGGAAAAAGTTTCTTCGCATTTTTTAAGAAAATTCAAAACATTTTTTAATATAGTTTATTTACATTTAACTTACTTTAGGTAAATGTAAATAAGCTATATTAAAAAATCATTCATTAGGTTTCTTTCAGTGAGCTCGTGAGGTACCCAAATGTCGAGCTTTTTTGTGTACCCAGTTTTTTTCAAATGCGCCAAAACTGTTTTGTGGTCAATTTCCAGTTCTTCAGCTACGTCATAACTACTGATATGCCGATCTTGCTCCACTTTTTCAAAAATGGCATCCATTTTATCCGTAATAGGGCGACCAGAGCGACGTGCATCTTTGACATCAAAATTTCCGGATTGAAAACGCTTAAACCAAATTTGTGCTACTCTCACAGACACTACACTAGGTCCATAAACATCGCAAATTTTTTTCGCGGCTTGCGTTGCATTTTTACCTTTTTTGTAGTAAAATTTTAAAATGTATCGAATTTCTTCATTAGATTCACTCATCTTGACGGTACGAAAAACAAATGAAAATCACACATTTTCCTAATTTCAATTTGGAATTATGTTCTTTAAAATTTAAACTTTCAATGATACCAAAACCAGCCAGATACAAATAGTATAGCCAAAGAGATTTTATTACAAGTTCATATATACTATAATGCGAAAAGACTTTTTCCCCAACCTAATATGTTCGTATTTGTTTGCTCAACAACGTAAATAACGCAATGGATCTTGTTGAAGTGCCAAAATAAAACCAAGTCCGATCGATAGTGTGTTACGCAATTAGGGTGCTGGTTTGGGATTTGGGATCCGAAACTAAAATTAGGACCCCATATCCAATTTAGGAATTTGCGGGACGCGGTAGAACCTAAATAATACACACATTGCTTTATAATTTTTATTTCAATCAATCCGTGTAAAATTGTACAATTTCAAAATTGATCACCTACATTATAATATGATACACAAATTACATCAGAAAAAATTGTAAACATTTTACAAATTGTATTTTTATAAAAATCTAATTACTATTGCATATTTTCATAGTTTTATGGTAGTTGATCCATATTGGGAGTTTTGGATTCCATGTAGAAATCTGGGGTGCTTTATTGGAACTTGAGATCCGAAATTCATCAAAAAGTCTGGGATGACATTTTAGGACAGTTCATTGATTGCTTTTATTTTTATATCCGAGGTTTGACTACCTACAACCTTTTTTTATATCCAGTAAAACATCCAGTAAATAAACTACCCGATCTTTCAAGAATTAAAGGATTGTAAAGAGTGGTTGAAATGTCTGCATTACCTAGATTAGATGTGAAGTTTGCGAAATACTTTTAAATATTTAGTAAGAACATCTTAATACGAGGGCTGCACTAAAAGTATCGGGAATGGAATATTTCCATTGTTCATGTCATATTAAAATCGTTTTAATTGAAAACTCCTTGGTTTTAAAAATCGAATACCATTTATTTATTTTAAAAAAGATTCTCGGTCTTGTCACAAGGTTTTGTCAAACTTGTTTAGTCGTTGAGAAAATGGAATTGACTCGAGAAAATTCAAGAGCGATGATTTATTATGACTTTCGAAGGGGTTAGGCAGAGGTGCACCTATACACACACATTTCGCCAGTTATGTTTAAGTCCCTAAAGCCAGAGCTAAGAGACTCAATTGCGACGTAGAACTGGTGGACGCCAAGCTTCACAGCTTGACTCATCGCCGCAAGGTTGCCTGCTTGTCGGTCTTCTACAGATAGTACTTCGGAGAGTGTGCCCGAGAACTCCACGACCTCATTCCACCGGCCCCCTTCTACCATCGGACATCTAGACGCACTGCCAGTTACCATCCCTACCTGGTTGCTATTCCACCAATTCGCACTAAGCGCTTCCAAATGTCTTTTATAATACGCACAGCAAAAGAGTGGAACTCACTACTTGCGTCTGTGTTTCCGAGCGCATACAAGCCTAATCTCTTCAAAGTGAGAGTGAACAGGCTTCTTCTGGGTAAGCTCACTCCATCGTCGACTTTGTCTCTGACCTAGACTAGAGTCAAGAACAAACCCATCTCAAATGAAAAAAAAATGATTAAAAAGTCCCATGTAATAGGGGACGAGCCTATTGCCATCTACCGAGTAAAAATCCAGACTATTGGCTACTACTGAGAAATTCCAAATGGAAAACCCAATAACACTGCCCCACCTGGGAATCGAACCCAGGACCATCAGTAGCGCTTGCGACCACTAGACCAACGACGATTTAACATTTAGTAAGTTAGAACTTGTAATCTAATATTTGTGAGCTTTCCCTCTCGTCGTCATACAATCCTTTGATTCAATAAAAGTACAGTCGCATACAGAATCATGTTACACATACACTTAATATTTAATTTAATTATTACTAGTAAACAATCAGTCTTCAACCAAAATACAATTTTAACAACTATTGATTTTGCATTAACAACGAATAAGTTAGAATCTATGTACAAGTGTACCTTAACCGTTATTTTGATGATATTCAAAACAAAAATATTTGAAAAAATTGTGCCTTCCCGAATTGTACTCTACTTAATTACATAACACTACACAGGCGTACGTAGATGTTGCAAATATGACAAGTAGGTAGACCTACTTAAGTGTCTCATTTTTTTCCAGAAAGTTTGTGTGGATGCCATCTACAACGTGCCGCTACAACGGCGACATTAACACGTTATGTGCGGCCAACGCGCATGCGCGATTTTCGAACGTTCACCATATGCTGGCCGGCGCTTATGCGCGTCCATACAATTTATATAACTTCCTTCGAGTGCGGCACGCCGCACCTGTGGGTTTTTTGTGCATCTCTATTGTTATTGGCGTAATTGTTTTATGACTCATAAAACTCGAAAATTTTCAAACACACATAAGCGTCTCGCCGCACTTGGGACAAGTTTGTATCATAAAGCAGCATTTGGAACAAATTCGCAAATAATTCAGCAGTTAATGTGTTAATTTAACACACGGGTAGGGCTAATGGCCAGTAATCATAAAAATTATAATAAGATAAAATAATTAGTAATTTGAAAAATTTCAAACAAACTAAACAATAAATTTTAAACCAAAATTTGAATCGCTCTATGCAAAAGAAACTAACTACTAAAGAAAGGCCGTTGACACCTTTTGTTCATCTGTTTGTCTATTGTTCTAAGCCAGCTGGTAAAAGGCTGTTGACCAACACCTTTTTTTGTTCGTCTGTTTGCCTGTTGTTCTGAGCCAGCTGATAGCTTCATGGATGATTTTAATAATTATTTAGTTTGTTTGAAATTTTAAATTTTTCAATTTACGAATTCTTTTACGAATTACGAAATCTTAAAAATAAATGGATTCCACAAGATACTTTATGTAGGTGTACTACTTATAATTTTGCAAATAATACGTAGGTATCCCATTTTAATACTTAAATAGGTGTACCTACAGATGTACCCACACCTGAGGATCTTAGTATAGAAGGACCTTACATCAGCGATATACTTACAATTATCTACAAACTATTACATCACAGATATTTTACAACAGAACTATTTATATTATTATTTTGGAATGTAAACAATCATTTCATTATATGTACTTATAATGTACCTACAATATCCACACAACTCATTATTTAAAATCATAATTTATACTTAATTAACAAATTACATAAAATTGGAAATCTGCGTTTTCAGCTAGCTTTTTAGTTAGCTATGGTTCGGACTGTACATTTGATGAGTTTCCCATATAGTCATAGTTATGCCCAATGGTTGTCCACAATCAATATTTTTAATACCTAGTAGATGGAAAATTCGAAACTCCCCCAAGAATGATTTTACATCTCAACCTTATGGCCTCATAATAATTGGCCTGTACAAGTTATCAGGCCTTACTGCTAAACCCGTTATTGTAAGCCAGTAACTGTCCTTAAAACTTCAGGCCAGTCATGCCCAAATCGCTGGCTTTATCCTGCATCCAGTATTAAAAAATCGAAATCTTTGATAACTAACTTACAAGTGATCACTACACTCTAAAGCCGCGTTGCAGTAGCCATTGCTGCCTCGTTCTACTGTCCCATTGGCTACATTAGTGACGTTGCCATTGGTCTTCTCCGCACAGACCACGAGGTCTACTGAGGGTACTATAGCATTCCCGTTCTTGCTTCCCGGCGGGCGGTAAAACCACCACGCGAGGAAAAAGAATAGAAGGGAACAAAGTTTGCCTACAAGTGCGATGCCTAGCATGTACCTGGAACAAAATATCATGAGATTATTTAGTTGCTAAAATAATAATAAATTCATAAGAATCCCAAGAGTTATGATGAACCCAGAAGTTCATGACCTTGAAGAACGTGCAGAACTGTATTTGTGTCATGTGTTATGTACCTACTAGAACTCTTGCAAATAAACATTTCATATTTCATTTCACTAATGTGATCCCAAAAATATCGAGTGTTCACGGGCTATTTGTATTAACACATTCTCTGCTTAATTCTTTATGTAAACGCTTCTTTATGCTACACCCTTACCGACCCTTTTTTTTACGATGTTTGCGAAACAATAGAGATGCACAACGAACGCACATTTGCGGCGCGCCGCACTCGAAGAAAGTTATGAAAACGCGCATGTGCGTCTGCCGCGCTTAATGTATTAAGCGACATTTTAGGAACTGTAACTGTAACTTTGAAATGCTCTCTTCAAAGTTTCATTATTTGGAAAAAAGAACATTGTAAAAAAAGTATCGATATTTTTTTAGAAAAAGTGGCCTATCAATAGTGTCTATCTCAGTTTTTTTTACGTTTTTCACTTTTTAATTCAGGTAGATTATAACTCAATATCAGCCAGGATGTCGCTTAATACAAATAGCCCGTGAACCCTCGATATGTATTTCGGCTAACATCTTGTAGTTAGACAATGCTAAGAAATGGAAAGAGTCGGTACCTACTGAACTCAAAACTTATCAGCATCTTGCCTTCACGAATAAAGTTCAACGAAGCTTGTAAACATTTTATGGATTCAGTAACCGGCCCAACTTATTTACCTATCCATCATGAAACATGAACCCTCAAAAATTTTGCTTTCCGCATTAATATGCTGCATTTTAATCCCACACAAACACATCCTTACCTGCTCATATTAATGTTATCATACTGCAGACAGGCGCCAGTCTTGTTGCATGACGTAGACCACAGTGAGCAGGATAGGTCGATGAGGAACCCAAACAGTAGGGGAGCTGGGATCGTGCCCAGCAGACGGACCTTGATCCACTGGATGCCCAGAGCGAAGGAACGCTGGTCTTCACGAACACATCTGTTAGGGATAGAGTATTGGTTTTTGAGTACAAGAGCCTTCTCTTGGGGGTCGGCACGTCACCGACAAACTCCCTGTGATGGAAGCGTCTTGAAGTGATGGAAACCAGAAACCACTTTCCATTAAATAAATGCTAGTGTGTTCCGTAAGTCGGATTGCCGACTAATATTTTCTTACGTTGAAATGATTGCAGTATTTGATGCGACCTTTTATAGACTGTACCTAACTTTAATAAGCTCATTAGTTCAAAAGTGGCCTTATTACGTATATATACGTTTTACGTATAAGATGCTGTCTTCCCAGAGAAGAAAATTAAACCTACATTTAGCGTTTGATTCTTAAAATAGGCATTCCTATAAGTAAACTTACCTCAAGGTAGCCGACAGCGCGGGCATTGTAGCCAGGAACGTGAACAGCATCACTCCGAAAGACAAGCAGACGAACACCCAGAGGAACGGACAGTCAGTTGTGCAGATACTGTTGATGGCTTCGTACGAAATCGATGAGTTTGATACTGGAAGAATAGACAACATTTATTATGGACACAGTCTTCTGGATTCCTACGGGCTGGGCTAACAAGTTCAAGAGAACGTCAAAAATAGTCGGGAAGATATTATTAGGATGCCTCATAATAAGTAGAGCAAACACAACGTGTGTGAATAATTACTTTCCTCAAAGTGCAGAGTGACAAAAAGAGGTGATGAACATGGCAAGCCAAACCCTTTCGTGATTCGTTGTACTGACCCTAACAACATTGACCTTAACAATGCTGCCGAAAATGGAACAAGAAAGTCCAAATCGAGCAATCTCTGCTAGCGGCCACGCGCCCCTTCAGATGGATATAGACAAACCTTAATTCTCTGCCAGCGGCCACGCGCCTCTTCCGATGGATATAGACAAACCTTAATTCTCTGCCAGCGGCCACGCGCCCCTTCAGATGGATATAGACAAACCTTAATTCTCTGCCAGCGGCCACGCGCCCCTTCCGATGGATATAGACAAACCTTAATTCTCTGCCAGCGGCCACGCGCCCGTTCAGATGGATATAGACAAACCTTAATTCTCTGCCAGCGGCCACGCGCCCCTTCAGATGGATATAGACAAACCTTAATTCTCTGCCAGCGGCCACGCGCCCCTTCAGATGGATATAGACAAACCTTAATTCTCTGCCAGCGGCCACGCGCCCCTTCAGATGGATATAGACAAACCTTAATTCTCTGCCAGCGGCCACGCGCCCCTTCAGATGGATATAGACAAACCTTAATTCTCTGCCAGCGGCCACGCGCCCCTTCCGATGGATATAGACAAACCTTAATTCTCTGCCAGCGGCCACGCGCCCCTTCCGATGGATATAGACAAACCTTCGTTCTCATCAAATTTGGTGGAGCTATGTATTGTGCTTGATTAAATAACGAGTTGAAACCTAGAGGTTTAGCTACCTATGTTGCTTGACCAAGCACGCCTGTCCTCATCACACGTCAAACTTACCTCCTTCAAGCTCATAAGTAGGCAGCGTCATATTCTCCCTGGTCATCACACAGGAGCACTGATGGAACAGCTGGGCGGCTCCTGCGAGGGTCTGGCGGGTACAGCCGGCGTGACAGGCGGAGTAGTAAACTGTGCCGTCCGCACCACACACCGGCGAGTAGGGCGCGTTGATGCAGGAGCAGTCCGTGTTGCACATTGCTGTTAGACGGTCGCCACTGGAAGGATAATGGAATGGAGTCAATGTAAAGTCGAAGATATATGAGGACAAAAATAGATCTCTGTTTTAAAAAAAGCACATGGCTACGGAACCATAAAGCTAAGAACCAGAGTGTGGGTTGACTTTGATACCTATAGGGTGTCCAAAGTAGATGGTCTTATGGATCTGTAACTAATATGCTGCCATTGACAATACTGCGAGGATTTAGTCTTCTCGAAACAGGTATGCAGGAAACGATTTCTGCTACACGGGTAAAGATAAGATTCTGTTCACTTCGAGAATGTTTGAATATCACCCACATATAGCTCACCTCAACCATTCAGAATATAATTGTAGTGTATGTAGATACGCTACAAACTAATAACAATATTGTGACGTTGCCTCGGGCGCGCACGTCGCTCGGTTATAAATACCGGTCCGAATGGTGGGGGAGTCAGTCGTGCTTGGACTGTCGGCCTATGCGGTGGTGCGTTGGCGAGTCAACAATACTATCAGTAAATAAGCATATTTTACATTGGCGACGAGGATAAAACCGTGAGTTTTACATTTTATTACATAAAAAAAAAAACAATGTAAACATGACGATTACTCATGTTTTTAAGAAAAAGAAAATAACATTTATTTTTGAAGGTAGATTGAAATAAAGTTGTTTTCTTAATGTATTGTTTCGTAACTATTTAAATACTATCTTGGTTGTTGAGGAAAAACGTGTAATTTAATTATTTAACATAAACATAACATCGCGCCTGTGTTCCCTAAAGGGATAGGCAGAGATGTGTAATGCAACCATGTTTCACCAATTACGTTGGGCATGCCTGTTGCTATTAACCGGGCACCGGTTCGGACTCCGGTCTGTTGTTGGGAGGTTCTCGATGTAGAAACCGAGTGGCGCTGCCCGACCTGGTAGTCGAACCCGGGACATCATGCTTAGTTACTTAAATTATGTGGCATGATTCATTCTAAAATAATGAAGTAAAGAGCACATCAATGAGAACAGCAGTAGAATATACCTACTGGTCATTAAATTGACACGTCATCAGAGAATGACAGTAACAGCAGTAGAATATACCTACTGGTCATTAAATTGACACGTCATCAGAGAATGACAGTAACAGCAGTAGAATATACCTACTGGTCATTAAATTGACACGTCATCAGAGAATGACAGTAACAGCAGTAGAATATACCTACTGGTCATTAAATTGACACGTCATCAGAGAATGACAGTAACAGCAGTAGAATATACCTACTGGTCATTAAATTGACACGTCATCAGAGAATGACAGTAACAGCAGTAGAATATACCTACTGGTCATTAAATTGACACGTCATCAGAGAATGACAGTAACAGCAGTAGAATGTACCTACTGGTCATTAAATTGACACGTCATCACAGAATGATCACATACTAAAATACCCAATTAAGGTTTTCAATTGCCTCAGTAGTAGATAATTGTTAGTGCATAAATAAGTTCGTGTATTTTTACGACTTGCTTTATTAAATGGTTTAAATTACTTTAAAAAATAAAGGAGGAGCTTATGGCTAAGAAATAACAGCCGCACGGGGTCGATCCATCAGGTTAAGCTACGCTTGCCGGGGTTGGTCCGTAGATGGGTGACCATCTTTACATGCTGAGACTCCTCCGTGCCTCGGAAAGCACGTTAAGCCGTTGGTCCCGGCTGTCATTCGTGGATCTTTGACAGTCATTACGGGTCGTCAGAAGCCCGAAAGTCTGACAATGAGTCTTACCAAGGGGTATCGTATTACCCAATAACTGGGTTATGGAGGTCGGATAGGCAGTCACTCCATATAAAATACTGGTATTCAGCTGCATCCGCGCGTTACACTGGAAGCCGACCCCAACATAGTTGGGAAAAGGCTAGGCAGATTGATTGACTTTATTAAATAAAGTGAGGTTATAGATCACGTAGCGTAGTCAGACATATGTGTGTAGTGTCTTGGTTTATTACAGTTCTTTGGGAAAATTCAAACATCATACGTAATACTATTCAAAGTATAGACAGAGATGTTTTGTTAGTAATTACTTTGGAATACTTACTCCAAACACAATGAATGATTGGGTAGTGACTCGAAGTCTAATAACGGGTAGAGCCTAAATAAATGGGTATAAGGTACGTACCCCAGGTGCGGTTGCCAATTTTGTTACAAAATAAGCAGAATAATGCGGTTAAAGAAAGAAAATGAACAGTACCTACTTAATGTTTCGTATTTACATTACTACATTTTTAGAATTGTTGAACAGTACAAAAAGAGGAACATAAAGTAAAATACTGATTTAATCAGCATGGTTGGCAACCCTGACCCTGAGGAACCTACTTCCACGTAAGCTGGCGAAGTGCCTGCTCATCAGATTTACAATAGAGCAGTTTTGTAAATACAACAAAACTGATAATTAAATTGATACCAATGTTATTACTATGATGTGAAAGCAGCACTGCTGGTCATTAAATTGACTCAGATTGACAATGTTCAGTGGATAATTTATGTCCAAAATAGCATTAAATTGCGGAGATATACCGGTATAGCATTAAATTGCGGAGATTTACCGGTATAGCATTAAATTGCGGAGATTTACCGGTATAGCATTAAATTGCGGAGATTTACCGGTATAGCATTAAATTGCGGAGATTTACCGGTATAGCATTAAATTGCGGAGATATACCGGTATAGCATTAAATTGCGGAGATTTACCGGTACAGCATTAAATTGCGGAGATTTACCGGTATAGCATTAAATTGCAGAAGGCATTCAATTGCGAAGTTTTCACGGTTTAAAATTGTATGTTTACACTTTGAGCACCCATTCGCCGCTTGGCGGCCGTGCGCTGGGTAATACGCACCAGCGCTACAGTACTGCACAGTATGACGACGCCGTGTCGTCATGTGCGCACAGGGTATGTTTACCATGACGACTACGTGTTGTCATAAGCGCCGAATTTGTACTGGGGACGTAGATACCTACGTAGCGTACTAAGTATAACAAAGGTACAGTCACGTCCATTAGACGCTTTATTACTAGCATTAGATTGCGATAGCGTGTTACAATCTACAAATATGCAACATGCAACATAGTTATTTACCTTGTCAACAGGTAGCCCCAAATGGCACATTACACCTTAGAGAAGAACGTACGTATATAGTGTATGATAATATAGACCTTCATGAAATTGATAACTATACGTTTTGTTTATGGTAGTATGGACCTTCATGAAATTGATAACTATACGTTTGTTTATGGTAGTATGGACCTTCATGAAATTGAAAACTATACGTTTTTGTTTATGGTAGTATGGACCTTCATGAAATTGAAAACTATACGTATTCATGTTTGGGACAAGTGTTCACATAGATGAAACTTGACAAGAAAGATTTAAGATGGTATGTCTCTCAAAGAATGTGGCTGAAAATAAAATACAAGTGTTCACATAAGATGAAACTTAGCATAACAAAGATTCTAATATGGTTTTGAGAATAAGATACTTTGCATAAATTAAACTGTGTCACAGAAATACTGATGTTAGATTCTGGTGGTCATGAATATTTCTTTTTAAAGATACATTTTGACGAAAATGGGGGAACTGATTAACATTAATCAAAATATTTCATAATATAGTTAGTAGGAAAACCAGAATTTAAAGTTGATACATACTATGTCTTATAGTAAATGAAACATATATTTTTCTTTGATCCGCTAAACTAAGCAAATGTCACATACATTGTTGATAAACAAAGAAGACAAGGTCTATGGTTAATAGTAATTCTGCTATTGGATTGTTTTTAACTTCAAAGTGCTCTAGATAGTGTTGATCCAATGCTGAATATTACGCTGAAACAATTAATTATTTGATAACAGTTACACTGTTGGTTGTCTATTTACTTGGTGCTATATATACGCCAGCAGCAGACCAGGGTGTTTACAGCAATAGTTATTGTCATTGGTCTTGTGTAATCAGATTACCTAAACTAGAAACTTAACATAAAAAGTTGGAACTTTTGAATCGGTCACTATCACTTACTTACTATTGGTTGTGGTCTTGCTACAGGAGTAATAGTGTTATGTGTGATAAGTACCTACATACTTGAGAGCAATGTACCAGTCAGTATGGCTGTGTTAGATTGTTCATATTTAAAGGATAATAACTAATTGATCATTGTATGGATAAACAATAACTAGATCACATTGTTGAGTTGAGATCATAGAACTATATATGACATTGACGTTTGGAAACGTTCCATTTCAATACTAATATATTATCAAATCTTACATAGAGATTCTAAACAAACAATAACTAATTTGCTAAACTATCGGATTAAGTTTTAAAATAGTCCCACTACATACGATTTGTTGATTGTTGCCTGTGTTGGACATTGTTTGGCAATTATGCATGACCATCTGTGATTGGTCTTAAAAGGCGGCAATATATTTGAGGAATTGGCTATTCAAAATGCAACTGAATAAATGGCTCAATAATAATAATTATTATAGTATTAATGACTTATAAAATGAATTTTAATGTAATTAATTTCAATTTTGACATAATATTTTAGTGTATAAGTTTGCACACTTTAGTTTTGCAAAACATGTTTGATCAATCTATTTTCAATAACACCTTTTATACCATGTTTTAAGCAAATAAAATATCTTTATCTTTATCTTTACTGAAAGACTATAAAAGTCAACGTCAACACTACCGCCAGTTAGGAGGACTCTTTATGCTAGCTGTCCAAAGGTAAAGACCCTGTGGTGTCTGCCATAATAATAGGTCCTCGAGCACAAAGATATGGTACACTGTAAAGTGGAAACTCTGGCTGGTAATCAGGCCACAGAGAACTAGTACGCTGTAACGCGAAAAACTCTGGCCAAATGATCCAAGTATTTTTGGTTACAACTGTTGGACGGTACAGATAGACCATAAGTGGTGTCTCATGTCCGTAACAAAAAGTTACTAACTTTGAGAAATTATTATGATCTAAGAGAATAATGTGATACTTACCTAACAATAATTTATTCTAATGAAAAGATGTGTTGATTAAGTAGATACTTTAATATCAAGCTGCCAGGGAGTTCTTGTCCTTTGTCTCCATGATAGGCCTGGTTTTGTCTCCATGATAGGCCTGGTTTTGGAACGGACAACTAACTTTGTCTCCATGATAGGCCTGGTTTTGGAACGAACAACTAACTTTGTCATTAAAGATAAATAATCGTTGAGAAGCCTAATATAGAAATAATGGATGCCTGGTCTTGTCTCTTTGTGTTTTTGTTCGTGAAATCGTTTCCCTACACACCATGTTCATAGTACTACAAGTGTAGTTTACAACTGGGAATACATGATGATCTATAACTCAACTCCACATTCAGTAACAGGTAACTCAACTGCTGAATTATTTTTGGGAGATAGAACAGGGATAAAATCCCTTCACTATTACAAAAGGATAATAGAATGGAAGAGTCGGAAGACAATCGGATTAACTCTTACTTTATAATAACTGATACGGAGTTGATACTTAAAAAAAAACTGATTTGATAAAGACGCCTGAGTAAATTGGGGTTTACTCAGTAAATAAAAGATGATTCACTACAGAAAAGTAGGTAATATTATGCAGACTACTTGTAACTTTATAAATACTAGATGGAAAATATAAAAACATATTATTTCTCCATAGAGATCCATATTATTTAATATAGGGGGTATTTAATACAGAAATAAAATAAATTAAAATAAGGAAGGGATGTAGTGTATGTAGATACGCTACAAACTAATAACAATATTGTGACGTTGCCTCGGGCGCGCACGTCGCTCGGTTATAAATACCGGTCCGAATGGTGGGGGAGTCAGTCTTGCTCTCGGTAGACTCCACTCCGTTCTGAATGCACGTAGCAAATTGTCACTTAGGTGCAAATTGCGCATTTATACAGCGTGCATTCGCCCCATCATGACCTATGCGCGTTCAGTGTTTGCGCACGCAAAACCTCACCTCATTCATAGGATGCAGGCCCTCCAAAACCGTTTCCTCCGAAAGGCAACGGGAGCCCCTTGGTTCGTTCGGAACGAAATCCTCCATGTCGATCTCGACATTCCCACCATCTCCCAGTTCTTGAAACGCAATTCCAAGCGTTTCTTCGACTCAGCCACCAACCATCGCAACCCTCTGGTTGTCGAGGCGGCTAGCTATGTCCCCTCTCGAATTAGTAAGGTCCGCCGCCCCAGGCTTGTCCTCTCAGATCCCGACGACCCCATAACTCTTCTCCAGGAGAGCAGTAGGGACCGTAGGAACAAAAACAAATCGACATTCCGACCTCGCCGCCGAGGTCCCTCGCGACGACCCCGTAATAATGGTCCTCCCCCCCGTCCCTTGCTCGGGTATGATGTGCCAGCTGGTGGCGTAGCTGAGCCTGTAGCTTTAAACTCCCCTGATAATAATAATTCAAATCTGATCCAGCCTGTCCCATCTTGCTGTCCTCCCCCCAGCGACGCCCTAAGCCGAGGCCCGTTCCCCACAGGGGGAGCCCTTAGCGTGTAGTCGCTTAGTCTGTAAGTTTTTTGCCCCTGGCTGGAGGCTTTGAGTTTTTCTTAAGGCAGCCACAGGATAGTCCGGTTAAGTAGTCTCGACCTCTCTAGGTCAACTACGAGATGCCATTCATTAAAAAAAAAAAAAAAAAAAAAAATGGGGGAGTCAGTCGTGCTTGGACTGTCGGCCTATGCGGTGGTGCGTTGGCGAGTCAACAATACTATCAGTAAATAAGCATATTTTACAATAATGATGATTCCGATGTAGCTATAGTTAATAATATAACTTCAACACTCACCCCGGCACCGACGGACTGTTATACGTGACAGTGACGCCCGCGAAGGGGTAATCGTCGCAAGTAAGCACGAAGCTGAAGGTGAAGGCAGCGGCGACCAGCGTGGCGGCCACGCACAGCTTGATGATGCCGGCGCACGCCAGCTGCCAGCGCTTCACCAGCCAGCCGCCCAGGAACGTGCCGCCGCCACCCGCGGGCACTGTGATCACTCCTGTAAAAAAGAAGATCTTGCGTAAAGATTTGTTTTGCCATCAAGGATTTTAGAGAATAAGTTGCCGCTGAAACTAATGACTAAAAAACCTTCCCATCCTGTTCATGAATGAATTCTTACTGGGTTATGTCCTACTTAATGACTTGAAAAAGTGATGAAATTCTAATAATATCCTAATTGCATATCATTTTTAGGGTTCCGTACCCAAAGAGTAAAACGGGACCCTATTACTAAGACTCCGCTGTCCGTCTGTCACCAGGCCATCAGGGTCTCATGAACCGTGATAGTTAGACCGTTTAAATTTTCACAGATGATGTATTTCTGTTGCCGCTTTATAAACAAATACTAAAAAACAGGATAAAATAAATATGTAAGGGGGCTCCCATACAACAAACGTGATTTTTTTGCAGCCCTTCGCACTTGGCCGGTTTTTCCTAGTAACGGTAGGCAAAGAAACGAAGTGAACGTGTTTTGGACTCTGGCGATCCTATCAACAGTGTAGAAGTAGGTAATTCGCTTTAGTTACTGTTGAACTCATACATATCTATTATGCCTATGTAGAACAATGCACTAGAACAAGAACCTAAGAGACCACAAAATCTTACCCAAAAGCAAAGCCGCTTCTGAGGCGTTAACAGCAAATTGATTCTCAATGAGTTTCGGCAAGAACGCCGCAAACCCTGAGATGAGCATGCCTTCACTGGCTCCAGCCAGGTTCAGGAACAGGAAGGTGGGGTTGCGCAGTAGGGCTGCTGCGGCCTGCGGCAGCTCGTGTAAAGCGCTGAAGGCTGCAGACTTGGAGGCTGCGCCCTCGTGCGCTTCTGATACTTTCGACGCTCGGATTTCGGCTGCACCTGAAACATGGTGGTGCATTTAATGAGTTTCTTAGTTGACCATATTTGGCTGTATCTATCTTATTCTACATTCTTCATTCTGCGATATGTTCTGTTTTGTTCTTATCATCCCTGACTAGACATTTCTGTCTGACTGCCGACGCGTTGAACTGAGGCTATAATAATCCATTGTTGTCGACTAGAGCACACTTACCAGGCAGCTCATGGGGGAACGCCATTAGCGGTATCGATACGATGAGGCACAGGAGAGCTGACAGGATGAACCCTATCCACCATGCACCGATCCACACCGAGCTCACGGGAGTTACACCTAACCTGGACAGACAATAGCAGATAATAATGTTAGACTGGATTATTTTCTGCAAAGTTCATGTTGGAAATCACCTTTAACATCACCAAGAGCTTCAATTACCAATAGGCGCAAGATATAAAAATTACGATGGATCCAAGTAACGACTTCGTACCTACCCTACGTACTAGTGGAATGTAGCATGGACATGTCGGTATGTGAAGGCAAGGCGTAGTAAACATTAAATAAAATAGAGGTCAGGAGAAGATGGGTAAACAACGCACCTACATACTCAACCAACGCAAACACTGGCTTGCATAGCTTGGCCAATAATGCCTAAATCTACAACACACACGAGATAAAGGTACCTATTTGTACCTTTTATAGTTTTAAGACAGTGACTATTCGTTTTAAAATTAACCTCCACATAAAGCCATTTTACTGTGCAGACATAAAGTTCCTACGGGATTCGTTTTCTGACATAATATTATCAACTCTCATAAACCCTGTAGCTAATTTTCATTTCCTTAAGCACACAAAGAAAATAACAGCTTAAAACCTGCCTCGAATCTCATTACAAGTCAAATAAAAACACCATAAATATCGCTTTCATACTCGTTTAACTCACGTTACCCTTTTTTTACTGTGCCCCTAGACAAAAAACGAGCAACAGATCTGAAAATTCCGGTATTGCTACAATAACTTTCGTAGGCGCTATTTTCGCGAGGGCTATTAAGTGGGGAAACGGAGGAGTATTTCGTGTTGCGAAGTATACGTTATTAGGTAGCGATGCCCAATTGTTTTCTTATGCAAATTGGACGTTTACTCAACAATCTAACGTTGCTCTGCGGTTAGCACCGGCAGGCTTGAGCGGACAGGATTGAGGACTGGATTTAGCATAACCACAGATATTACAAGCATAACCATCAATAGGTTTTGTTTAATTCACAATTAGGCGTCCATCAGTTGCACAGTTACACTTGTCATGTTGAATCCTTAGAAACAATCTAAGCACGGACTTTTGGAAAAGTAGCAGCTCTGATCTTTAAAATAAAAAAAATAAAATTTGTTCAAGCGACGGTCGGGCAAGAAGGTGACGGTGGGCAAAAAGGGTACTTCTTATAAATTACAACAGATATATAAGAAGTACCCTTTTTGCTTACCCTCACCTTCTTGCCCGACCGTCCTCTATAAAGTAAAAATTATGATTTACATTAATTACAATCGAGGAAAATTTTGTAACTGTAATGTAAACCTTTAGACGCTAATAAACTTGTATGGAACCCTGTATTGCATTTGCGGCTGTTGCACCCCTTGCAACTCTTTGCACCCATGAATCCGGCCCTGTACTACACAACGAGAGGCTTCAAGTGGGCATGTTTCTCTTAAAATGAATTAGAATAATAGAACCGCTCTTACTGCCTGCCTTTTGATTGAATTATAATTTTAATGTATCGTTCTCAGACGTATTTCAATGTGCTATTTATAGCCACACTAGACACGGTTCAAAAGATCTGAGTTAAAAATAAACAAGGAATTTATTTCTTTTTTACCACAAATAGTAGGTAGTGGTAGGTACCTAAATTACCCAATTAATATTAACCCCTAAAAATACGATTGGGAGCTCGTTAATTTGTGTGTTCAAGTTCAACGTCCCGAAACAAGCTAGCAACATAAGTAAAACACAGATATTAAACGCGCTTGACTGAAAAGTACCTACCTATATAATCTTGCTTTTCAATAACGCAACATCAATACCTCTTATAGGCGAAATCAAATTAATCAAGTAATAATATCTAAGGATTCCCTTCGGTTATGTTTTAATCAGTAAACGAGAGAACTCATAAATTAAAAAGTAAAGCCATGGCAACTTATACGCATGACAAGGAGGTCGTTCAAAACTCGTCCCGCGGAAAATCATATTTCGTTTCAGAAGCCATGAAAATATAAAATGGTGGAATTAATTTGGCTGAAAAGTTGCCTGAGCAGCATACCTACGTGGTTCACAATGAGATGAAAGCGAGAGGGCAAGTTGGCTGAATGAAGCCGTGTCGGTGCCGAGATGAAATATTAAAAAAATGTGAACAAGACGCGTCGTGCGGCGTGGAAAGCGCGGCCCAGGAAACGCACAGTTGAGGTCTGATTGATGCACTTCATTTATGGACATATAATACATACCTACTTTAAATGAATTAGTCAATTATTTATTCAAATGAGTTTGTAGTAAATATCTGTTTTGTTTTCTATACTTTTATTCTTCCCCATAGTCTAAGCCTCTCCTGTTGTTGTTGTCTACCTATGACTCAGACACGATTGTTGGTTGTGTTAAGTATTCCTTAAATTAAAAAGGTACTGTACCTAGTTACCTACCTACTTGGTTATTAGGTAGGTACTGCAGTGCTATTTTGTAGGTACAAATCTCACCGTGAAAACTTAGGTGAGGTGAGCGTGAAGTGAGCTGTCAACAGTGTCAATCCCTAGCATCAAATAGAATGACAGCTCAAGTCAAGCTCACTTCACCTAAGTGTTCACGGTGAGATTTTTACAGAATAGACCGGCTGTAGCGCAAGAAGAGCGCTAGTTTAGTAAATGCTATTTAGTGTGGAGGCGTAGAGTAATAGATGATAAACTTATATTATATTTATTTTATGTTTATCAGTTTATCTCAGAGAAACCTGCACTCTCCTACGCGCCTACTTTTTACACTGTCGTTTTTCCAAAACAAAAACCCAATAATTTATATCCAAAATTGATTCTAAATTCGCTTGGATGATCGAATGCTGCCAGTTATTTTTCTATCAGCCTGTACGACCAGTAGATACGACATAAGGTCGCCTTTTGCATGTAACCTTTACAGAGGTGCTGTAGAAGATCAGACTCTAATTATGTGGAAGTTCTGAGTTTCTACAGGGAACGTAACTAGATACGGAATAACACTCGGAGCGGGAAGAATTATATGTATTTTTTAAATAGTACAAACGATACAATCTTCGAATAAAATAGCACACTTCCTAAACTATACCACCTAGTGTTCTAGCCACAAACTACGTAGTAGGTCCTAGCTAAAGCCGAAGTCCCGACTGGAAAAAACACACGAACTATCTTTTTTTAATTATTTAAAAAAGAGAGTTTTATACTGGCGCTAGTAGTCGAAAGTCAGCCAGTACAATATAAGGTTAAGGTCAATTGCATGAAACCTTTACAGTACCTACCGTTCCTTGGTGATTTCTGGGTGAGGTTCTCACATAAACTGGATAAAACTTCGGTAAAACTGACAGGTTATTATACTCACGTTTCAGAGTCTACACTGAGGAAGTCTGTGTAAATGGTGAGCATCTGACCTCCGATCACGTAGCCCATCGCTGGCCCAACCACCGCCATCGTGTAGTATACACCTGGAAACAAGGACATGATCCAATATACTTAGGCACTTTATGATCCTAGCTATCCTAAGCCTAACTACGATAATATTATAAATGCGAAAGTAAGTTTGTTTGTTACGCTTTCACGTCTTAACTACTCAACCGATCAACATAAAATTGTGCATACACGTTGTCAGGGGCACAGAAAAGGGCATTCCACAACAACAGCTAGTAGGTACTTAATAAGAAGTTAAGGTCGTATAAGTTTATAATTAATAATATCCTCTCGACCGATTTCGGCCATGGCCAACCTCAACGGGGATTTAGCCATCATCGGACACTCAAGAGATATTAGAGTGCACAAGTGTGTGCGCAAACACAGGTGCACTCTGTTCCTTTACACGCATTGTCCGACGAGACGGCAATCCGACACGACCGGGGAGAACGGGCGCAGGACCAACGACTTTACGTGCTAACTGCTAAGTATCTGGGAGACGGGGGTATCACACCACCATTTACCAAACTCCGAGCTGCTAATGAGAAATTCCTAATGGCAAAACCTAAAAATACGTTCAATAGGTTACATACAAAAGAACTAACAAAGATTTTTCATCCCCCAAACTTATAAATAACATGAAATTATAAAGGCCAAAGAGCCAGAGATGTCCAGCTCTTTGGCCATAGCCGGAAGGCAAAAAATCAACTAAGCAACCGCTAAGGACACACTACAGCTTCCCTTCACCATTAAAAACGAAAAAGAAACCCACAGAAACGAAACCTCTTTTGTCTCCATATACCGAAAAAAAAACAATTTAACCTCTCACCCTCTCGATCGCACACAGCATACAACACACACATCGATGCCTCCATTACACTTACAACACATTACGCCACGGACAAACACAAGAATATAACCCGCGGTGTGTAAAAAGCATAAGTATCGCATTTCTTAGCGGGCGCCCTGTTTTCACAGTTGAAAGCTGCGACTTAGAAGTGGTTAGGAGAGGAACGTAGTGGAAGATTTCCGTAGCTTGCTATCGCTTTACAGGTGCAAAATGTAGCAAGGGCTAGAGATCAATCAATTGAAGGTGGATTTTTTTCTACGTTTTATGTCTTATGGAACACGATTACTGTCTCGTCATTAAACGTCTAAAAGTATAAACTTTCAGCCGCATTCGAGACTGTTGTATCTGCCTGTAGGTACCTAAATATGCCGTGAAAGAAGAATAAGCAGTGGTGGCCCAGAGGTAACGACCGTGACTAACGAGTTGTAGGTCGTAGGATCAAACCCTACCAGACTATTTACTTTGTATAAATTATATCATCACCACGAAACCGGCATGTCCTATAACCAAAAAATTCGATGACATGTGACATCTACCAACCCGCACTGGGCCCGCGTGGTGGATTACAGCTCACTTCCACTTCCTTGAAGGGAGGGGACCTGTGTCCCAGCAGCGGACTTGTATCATTTGTACACTACACTTGATACACAACACGCGGCGAACGCTCGTATCGAGTACATGGCTCAAGTGCGCTCCATTTATAGATATTTGCACTGACTAGACTGACTTGTAACGTTTGTTTGTAACATATTTCAAATAAATTCAAGAAACAGCCGACAGTCGAGCGGAGGATCCAGCGCTCGCATCGAGTGGCTCGGCTCCCTGCACTGACTACTGTAACGTGTTACAACAACTCGATACATTACGAACGTTACAAGTCAGTCTCCGCCTTTCCAGGCTGATTATGCAGTCAGAATTTATAAACTAGAATGGCTGAAAAGAATCAATCAGGATCGGGCTTAGGGTCAGGGCAACCGAGATGGCGACTTCGTTAGAAAACCAACATGTCTAAATTTTAAACCTATACAAATAATACCTATGCAAACCAAATCTTCCCTTTTCAAATCACAACCCCAACATCTCTTCCCAACGTCCCAGATCTCCTTGTGTGCCCAATCCTAACCCTCGATATCTCTAGTGGGGCACACATCGCGCCATCTAACGGCACTCTGAATACGTTTCCTTGTCCTCGGAGACTCTCCAGAGGGAATAGAGTGGAAGATCGGTCGCCAGATTCATTCCGTCTGTTTGTCATACGATATTGGAACCAAAAATGACTTTTTTTCAAGTGGTAAATGATTTAAGATTGAAAATTTCGGAGCGGTGGTCTTTGATAGAGGGTAGATAAAAACTCTTGAAGCTGACCTAGACAATGAGAACACTTTATTTATAAGATAGACACTTGAACAACCCTTCAGCAATAAGGGTCCCTAGACAAACAAGGAGCTATGGGAAAAGAATAATTTGGGACACAAAATACAATTTCTATTTTTCTTTTATCACCAAATTCGTACCTAACACGTATTCTCTGTGATTTTAATTGCGAAAACCAACAGCTATTCCCGTGGAGTGAGGAATGTATACCTATCTAATGGACAAACAGCAACTATCGAAATCGATTACCTGGACTGCCATAGTGTAAATAAATTACAAAGATCAGAAACAATGCTATGAACCTAATGCTTTAGCGATAAAGGTGAAAATCTATTAAAGAAATTTGACAGATTGTAGCAGCTTGATGTGCTGGCGTCTGTACCTACTCCTAAAATCAGTAGAATAATAATGGGTATCACTTGCAGAAAATAGGTACAGTCAATAAAATCTTAGCTGTTATACCAATCACACTCTTATCGATCAGCAACATCCCATGACATCTGAACAAACATCCCATCCAGAATCCCATTAAAGATGAAGTGCCTGGCAAATAATCGCAGCTTCCAAAAGCCTATCGAATGCAATTAATAGAAGCAGACCACGGAAATGCATTAATACGTTTCCGACGTACATATGTGTGTGTACTCGGAGTGTCGTCGGAGGGTGAGGTCTCGATACTAGCGATAAGCGGAGCGGAGGTAGATACTAGTAGATTATAATGACGTAAAGAAAAAATACACTGATTAATATAACGAGAATGATGAACCGCGCACTATCTTCAACACCCTTTTTGAATTAGACATTGGTCGAGTTTCGGAAAAGCACTTCTCCATCGCCGTAAGAACATTACTTCCATTTCCATGATTCTATGTTGTGCGTTGTCTATAAGTAGAAGATATTGAAAATGCAATGATTGCAATACGACATTATCTGGCTTGAATATGTATGTGTCTCGTCGTATACTGATCTTGTTACTTAGTCGTTCAGATGGAACCCGCCTGCTTCACTCTTCCGCTACTTATGTGACCCATTCCTTATGTCCGGGTTGTAGACAATGAACTATAGATATAGGTACTTAGTTTTCTCAAAAGATAATGTAGTTATAAATAAATAAATAAATAAATAATTAATTGAAGTACATAAAATCAAATTGTAAAGTAAATTAAAAGTTAAATCACAATCATCTTTAAATTCATTAATTAATGTCAATTGAAATTAAGAAAGTCATTAAAATTATAAACCAAACAAATAAAATAGGTATAAAATAAAATAAAATATAGTTATATTTTGATGGTTCTGTTAAAGAACTAGCTATTAAGAAATAATTAGTTAACGTTGTGATTGGGAATAAGATAAAATAGAAACAGTAGACTCTCACTCAAGATAATATATATAGTTACATATATGACCTGGATTACGTTCGCCTTTTTTATTTTTTGACTTGTGTTTTTACTAGGTAAGTACTGTGACGATCTCCGAAGGGATCGTCACTTTACTTCGGGATCTAGACTACTCAAAATAATAGAGGTTTAAGACAGAATAGCAGTTTGACTATAATCAAAAGGAAATCGATACAATATTTGGTTAAAATCGAGCATTTCTTAAAACTACACCATCTAACAGCATAGTTCACAAAGTACATTATAATATAGGGGCTAGTTAAAGCCGAAGTGCGGCCTCAAACCAAAAGACGAACTGCCTTTTTTATTTATTTAAAAAAGGGAGTTCTATATGTATGAGTGGTAAAATGTCAGCCAGTACAATATAAGGTTAAGGTCCATTGCATGGAACCTTTACAGTATTTATTACACACCTTGCTGCAAGACCTGCCTATACAGACATTCAAACAGATGTAATAAAATAAAATATGCACCCAAACCCCGAAAATGTTCACTCCTACCAAAACCTGTCAACTTTCAAACAAATAGCTAATCACTTAACTCAATAAACTCCATAAAACAATTTTTCTCAACACTTCCAAGCAGTGGGGTCCATACGACCCATACGTTTGTTATAACGTGGCTATATTGGCGAGTGCTTTCTTGTGTTTATAGCTGGCGGGTTGCCTGGTGTGTGAGGGTTAATAACTTTGAATATAGAGCCGTTTAGAAAGCTTTTGTTATTATTATTTTATTTTCATGGGACACGTGAAAGGATATCGGTTGTGAAATAATATACTTTTATAGATTTGAATCAATCCTTGAATTGGCGCTTACTAAAAACTGTTTTGATGAAGGACAAGGATTGATATTGAAGGACTATGGAATGATGTGATAAGATAACGTTGAGGTATAAACCAAGATGTAGTAACAAAAATTGAAAAGAGTATGCTTATATGGTTTGATCATGTTGAGAGGTTGAGTGATAACCGACAAAAAGTAATTTACAAGGCAGTTGTGAGTGGAAACGCCACGACGTGAGGCCCTAGAAGGAAATATACTTGGTGACCTTGTTGGTGAAGTTCTTCAGAAAGGTCAGGTCAGTCGTAATACTCGCATTTGCATTGCATGTATGGAACGTAAACGAAGCAAAAGGAATACTTATGTAAGGATCGTTGCAGCTGGCGTTCTATAGTTTCTGCCTACCCCGAGGGCTGGGAAAAAGGTGTGAGTTTATGTTGAGCAACGGATTTTTTTTTCCCAATTTATGACTAATTTAATACTACTTAATATTACAACTGCTATACATTGTTAATTTTTTCCAAGACAGGCCAGTTGGCGTGGTTGGTTAAGATACCACGTATCATGCCGCAGGTCGTGGGTTCGATTCCCATCCAGGACAAACATTTGTGTGCATGAACATGTCTGTTTGTTCTGAGTCTGGGTGTAATTATCTATATAAGTATGTATTTACAAAAAAAGTAGTATATGTAGTATATCAGTTATCTGGTTTCCATAGTACAAGCTCTGCTTAGTTTGGGATCAGATGACCGTGTGTGAATAATGTCCCAGGTTATTATTATTATTATTATTACTTTCCTTTTTCACGATTTCCTAACTTGGTAGGTACGCATGTGTAGGTATATCATTTACTTATTGTCTAATTTGTACATAAATATTATTGATCAAGCTACCCTTCCGAAAACTTTCAAGCATCGTCAGTGATCGCCTATACATACTCCCATAGTACAGACGCCAGCACATCAAGCTATGACAATCTGTCAATTTTTTTTAATAGATTTTCAACTTTATCGCTAAAGCATTAGGTTCAAGGTTGATTGGGAAAAGGACTATGCCCATTTTAGTATGGAAGGTCAATATATCAATCTGCCTAGCCTTTTCCCAACTATGTTCGGTATCGGCTTCCAGTCTCACCGGATGCAGCTGAATACCAGTATTTTACATGGAGCGACTGCCTACCTGACCTAGACAACGCAGTTATTGGGTAATACGATAATAGACTGGTTGTCAGACTTTCGGGCTTCTGACGACACGTAACGACTGTCAAAGATCCACGAATGACAGCCGGGACCAACGGCTTAACGTGCTTTCCGAGGCACGGAGGAGTCTCGGTATGTAATGATGGTCACCCATCTACGGACCAACCCTATGCGTAGCTTAATAGCCACGAACTCTTCCTTAGCTAAGGTGGTGTCTTTTCATTTTTTTTTCGCTGCCATCAACCAAATATTGTTTTTCTACTACAAAATAGTGTAACGAAACTTATTTGAAATGCATAATTATGTCTAAACTCAGTCCAAGAGTTTGAAGTGTGTATGTATTTATTAGATTTGTAGGCAATTTTTGACTCCTAGGTGCAAGGTTAGTATTAAGTTGCCACAAAATAGATAGCCATTCAATGTTTTTTTGGACATTTGAATATTCGGTACACTCCCTCCCGTGCGTTAGGAGTCAAAAATTACCTACAAATCTAATAAATACATACACACTTCTAACTCTTGTATCTCATTTTGGACTGAGTTTAGTGATATGTATGTCAAATAAGTTTCGTTTGTTACACTATTCTGTACTAGAAAAACAAAATTTGGTTGACGGCCACGAGAAAAAGAAAAGACGCCAATTTTGGGCATTGGCTTTTGACATTTTCAGTTAGCTTGACCTGCTGGCGTCTGATGCAGCTTGAGATGCAGGCTCCGTAGTAAAATTACAACTTATAAAGAAACTCATCGAGGTCTACCTCATATTTTCCCGTTACCAGTTAAGTTACGGTTTCAAGTGACGACGGTTCACCAGGAAATTGATATCATTAGCTATGGTTGGTTTCATACAGCCTTGTTATAATGTGGCCAGTTATTTTTCTCATGAGAAATACTTAGCTATGTGATATCGTTCCGATTCGAATGTAATTTAATGCTAGTTAACACTAAAACCGAGAACTCAGTTTAATCGGGGCCTACCTATAAGCTTTTTAGGGTTCCGCACCTCAAAAGGAAATATTGAATCCTTATAGGATCACTTCGTTGTCTGTCTGTATATCTGTCTGTCAGTCTGTCTGTCAAGACCCTTTGTTCTCAGGAACGCGTTGAGGTATCAAGCTGAAATTAATATCAAATACGTAGCTCTATGGTCCCTTAGAGCCCTAAAAAAATAAAACTTTTAAGTCAACGCAATAAAAAATACGGCAATTTATGCAGCATATTTTGATATTCGCAAGATCAAAACCTATAGGGACCTTGAATCCCGTTCCCGTTGACCTAGAATCATGAAATTTGGCAAGGAACAAGGTCTCAGAGCACATGTAAAGGAAAAAGACCGAAAATCGTTAATTTGTAATTGTATCACAGTAAAAAAAAAAATCGGGTTTACAAAATTGAACTAGCAGTTGCAGAATTGCCCTTGAAGTATATCAATGTATGGGAGAACATGTTTTTCAACTACAATGTTAAGTTTGTTTTTGGGATAAATTATTTTCAATTACGGAATCCTTCATTGTGCGTGGTCCATCACGCGCTTGACCGTTTTATTTTTTACTTGTATTCCGGTATTCACAAACAGTTTTAGTAAACGCGATTTTCAGTGGCTGGAGATTTCAGTGGCATTAACAGCCGCTTAGTTTGATGTTATGTTACTACGATAAACAGTTCGCGTCATGTAAGTTTGCAGCACTGAAGTAAAATGGATGCGCAGTAGTCAATATCTATACTAAAACAGTAGTGCGCTATGCCATGCACATCGGAGAGCCTGGTTTCAGAGCGGCAAAGTTATTTGACGCGAACTATACCTAAGTTTTCGTTTATCGTACTGTTTCCGCACAATTATTAGTCCATTAGTCTCACTCCACTTTTCATCAAAACCTTCTCACTGTAATCTCGTGACAATTTAGTTGTTGTTATTTTAGTCAACAACAGTTTACATGTACCATACTAGCATACCGGTATACAACTTGCCGACATCAACTGTTGGGCCATGTTGGACCGTAGAGTAGCCCACCAGACACAACACCCGTCTGGTCTGAGAATCCTCCCAAGTAGGGTTCCGTACCAAAATGGTAAAAAGGAACCCTTATGGTGCCACTCAGTCTGTCTGTCTGCCTGTCCGTCTGTCACAGTTGGATATCTCAAGAACTACTAATGTCATCAACTTGAATTTTTGGAATCGTTTTAGATGACGTTTGCCCAACTATTTTGCAAATAAGAAAGATTTTTTTTTCGCAATAGGGACAGAAAAGGGGCCTTAAAAATTCAAAGTGGGGCTACTAGGGCATATGGAGTACTCGTATCATATGAAAGAGTGCTGTTTGCACATTCTCAAACATTTTTTTTAGGCCGCAGAGTTTTCGACATTTGATGAAAAACGTAAAAAAAATACCGTTCCCCCCTTATCTCCGAAGTTTCTATAGAGAAAAATCTGAAATTATTCTCTGAAGTTTATGTAAAGATTACAGGAAAAATAAAACGATGTCTCTAAATAGCACACTTTTTTTTAAATATATGGTACGAAATCTCGTGGCTAAGTAATAACAACCGCACGGGTCGATCCAACAGGATAAGCTACGCTTCCCGGGGTTGGTCTGTGGATGGGTGACCATCTATTCATACCAAGACTCCTCCGTGCCTCGGAAAGCACGTTAAGCCGTTGGCCCCGGCTGTCATTCGAGGATCCTTGACAGTCGTTACGGGTCGTCAGAAGCCCGAAAGTCTGACAACCAGTCTTACCAAGAGGTATCGTATTACCCAGTAACTGGGTTGTGGAGGTTAGATAGGCGGTCGCTCCATGTAAAATACTGGTATTCAGCTGCATCCGGTTAGACTGGAAGCCGACCCCAACATAGTTGGGAAAAGGCTAGGCAGATTTATTGGTACAGAACCCTCGGCGCGCGAGTCCGACTCGCTCTTGACCGGTTTTTTGCATAGTGCTACATGTCGCACCGTTTTAACGGTATGCAAAATCAGTTTAAAGTTTATTAAGTAAGTACATTAAATCAATGAAGTACACTCCTTTTCAATGGAGGATGAGTGAACTTTACACCCTCTTCCTCATTCCTCTGTAGAGCACATTAGCTTCTGCCCGCGACTTCGTCCGCGTTGAATTTCTATTATTTCATTTTCGCTTAGCGTTTTTTCTGACTGTTTTTTATTTTTGCTGGACTCCTACGGTCCTAGCCAAAGCCTTCCTCAAGAATTAGGCTATCAAATCCAAAACGAATTTTTCAAATCCGACTGGTACATCCAGAGGGCAGAGCGTTCGAACATACAAAAAAAAAAACTCTTTAGCATTATTGTTAATAAGTATAGATGGAAGATAGATTCTGATTAGAAAGACTTGTGGAAATACAAAGTACGAAACTTACACCGTGTGGAAGTTATCCAAAACTAGAGTTCCTGACTAAAGACTTACCCAAATAAACTGAAGACATCTTCTTGGACACGTTCTCGTCGATGTAAGTGACCCCGAGCGTGAAGAGCGGGGTGGCACCGGCGCCGTGCAGTAGCTGCGCGAACACAAACACTGCAACTGCCCACGCGCCGCCCTCTGAAGGCACGTTGCCGTCGCAACTGTCAGTCAGCTGAAATAGGATAGGGTTTTAGGGAACATAGATAAAAGCTTCATAAATAGGGATGGTGCTATAGGGTTCGTTGTATCAGACCAAATAAAAAACCAAGACATAACGCTGCGACAATACAGTGAAGTATGCACAAAACTACACCTCGCTCTGTGCATACACGCTCACACGCAAAGACTTACACCAAACTACACCTCACTAAGAGCACACATGTTTACGAAACCAGCGTCACGTCACAGTTGACAGCGTCACGTCACTGTTGACAGCGTCACATCAGTGTTAACAGCGTCACGTATACTGCGCTATATCTTGGTTTTTTATTTAGCCAGAGTTCGCTATTTTTAAAAGTTAGCTTTTAGCGATAAGACTGCTCACTGTGTCAAGCTTTGTAAAATGTCGACATTTTTATCTATCTGCCTCAACTGACTGCCTCTTTGTAAAATGTCGACATTTTTATCTAGCTGTCTCTACTGACTGCCTCTTTGTAAAATGTCGAAATTTTTATCTACCTGCCTCAACTGACTGCCTCTTTGTAAAATGTCGAAATTTTTATCTGTCTCTACTGACTGCTTCTTTGTAAAATGTCGACATTTTTATCTATCTGCCTCAACTGACTGCCTCTTTGTAAAATGTCGACATTTTTATCTATCTGTCTCTACTGACTGCCTCTTTGTAAAATGTCGAAATTTTTATCTACCTGCCTCAACTGACTGCCTCTTTGTAAAATGTCGACATTTTTATCTATCTGCCTCAACTGACTGCCTCTTTGTAAAATGTCGACATTTTTATCTATCTGCCTCAACTGACTGCCTCTTTGTAAAATGTCGACATTTTTATCTAGCTGTCTCTACTGACTGCCTCTTTGTAAAATGTCGAAATTTTTATCTATCTGTCTCTACTGACTGCTTCTTTGTAAAATGTCGACATTTTTATCTATCTGCCTCAACTGACTGCCTCTTTGTAAAATGTCGAAATTTTTATCTATCTGTCTCTACTGACTGCCTCTTTGTAAAATGTCGAAATTTTTATCTACCTGCCTCAACTGACTGCCTCTTTGTAAAATGTCGACATTTTTATCTATCTGCCTCAACTGACTGCCTCTTTGTAAAATGTCGACATTTTTATCTATCTGCCTCAACTGACTGCCTCTTTGTAAAATGTCGACATTTTTATCTAGCTGTCTCTACTGACTGCCTCTTTGTAAAATGTCGACATTTTTATCTATCTGCCTCAACTGACTGCCTCTTTGTAAAATGTCGACATTATAACCTATCTACCTCAACTGACTGCCTCTTTGTAAAATGTCGAAATTTTTATCTAGCTGTCTCTACTGACTGCCTTTTTGTAAAATGTCGAAATTTTTATCTACCTGCCTCAACTGACTGCCTCTTTGTAAAATGTCGACATTATAACCTATCTACCTCAACTGACTGCCTCTTTGTAAAATGTCGAAATTTTTATCTAGCTGTCTCTACTGACTGCCTTTTTGTAAAATGTCGAAATTTTTATCTACCTGCCTCAACTGACTGCCTCTTTGTAAAATGTCGACATTTTTATCTATCTGTCTCTACTGACTGCCTCTTTGTAAAATGTCGAAATTTTTATCTACCTGCCTCAACTGACTGCCTCTTTGTAAAATGTCGACATTTTTATCTATCTGCCTCAACTGACTGCCTCTTTGTAAAATGTCGACATTTTTATCTATCTGCCTCAACTGACTGCCTCTTTGTAAAATGTCGACATTTTTATCTAGCTGTCTCTACTGACTGCCTCTTTGTAAAATGTCGAAATTTTTATCTATCTGTCTCTACTGACTGCTTCTTTGTAAAATGTCGACATTTTTATCTATCTGCCTCAACTGACTGCCTCTTTGTAAAATGTCGAAATTTTTATCTATCTGTCTCTACTGACTGCCTCTTTGTAAAATGTCGAAATTTTTATCTACCTGCCTCAACTGACTGCCACTTTGTAAAATGTCGACATTTTTATCTATCTGCCTCAACTGACTGCCTCTTTGTAAAATGTCGACATTTTTATCTATCTGCCTCAACTGACTGCCTCTTTGTAAAATGTCGAAATTTTTATCTACCTGCCTCAACTGACTGCCTCTTTGTAAAATGTCGAAATTTTTATCTATCTGTCTCTACTGACTGCCTCTTTGTAAAATGTCGACATTTTTATCTAGCTGTCTCTGCTGACTGCCTCTTTGTAAAATGTCGAAATTTTTATCTATCTGCCTCAACTGACTGCCTCTTTGTAAAATGTCGACATTTTTATCTATCTGCCTCAACTGACTGCCTCTTTGTAAAATGTCGACATTTTTATCTAGCTGTCTCTACTGACTGCCTCTTTGTAAAATGTCGAAATTTTTATCTACCTGCCTCAACTGACTGCCTCTGTGTAAAATGTCGAAATTTTTATCTAGCTGTCTCTACTGACTGCCTCTTTGTAAAATGTCGAAATTTTTATCTATCTGCCTCAACTGACTGCCTCTTTGTAAAATGTCGACATTTTTATCTATCTGTCTCTACTGACTGCCTCTTTGTAAAATGTCGAAATTTTTATCTACCTGCCTCAACTGACTGCCTCTTTGTAAAATGTCGAAATTTTTATCTATCTGCCTCAACTGACTGCCTCTTTGTAAAATGTCGACATTTTTATCTAGCTGTCTCTACTGACTGCCTCTTTGTAAAATGTCGAAATTTTTATCTACCTGCATCAACTGACTGCCTCTTTGTAAAATGTCGAAATTTTTATCTATCTGTCTCTACTGACTGCCTCTTTGTAAAATGTCGAAATTTTTATCTATCTGCCTCAACTGACTGCCTCTTTGTAAAATGTCGACATTTTTATCTATCTGCCTCAACTGACTGCCTCTTTGTAAAATGTCGACATTTTTATCTATCTGGCTCAACTGACTGCCTCTTTGTAAAATGTCGACATTTTTATCTATCTGCCTCAACTGACTGCCTCTTTGTAAAATGTCGACATTTTTATCTATCTGCCTCAACTGACTGCCTCTTTGTAAAATGTCGACATTTTTATCTACCTGCCTCAACTGACTGCCTCTTTGTAAAATGTCGAAATTTTTATCTACCTACCTCAACTGACTGCCTCTTTGTAAAATGTCGACATTTTTATCTATCTGCCTCAACTGACTGCCTCTTTGTAAAATGTCGACATTTTTATCTATCTGCCTCAACTGACTGCCTCTTTGTAAAATGTCGACATTTTTATCTATCTGCCTCAACTGACTGCCTCTTTGTAAAATGTCGACATTTTTATCTATCTGCCTCAACTGACTGCCTCTTTGTAAAATGTCGAAATTTTTATCTATCTGTCTCTACTGACTGCCTCTTTGTAAAATGTCGAAATTTTTATCTATCTGTCTCTACTGACTGCCTCTTTGTAAAATGTCGAAATTTTTATCTACCTGCCTCAACTGACTGCCTCTTTGTAAAATGTCGAAATTTTTATCTACCTGCCTCAACTGACTGCCTCTTTGTAAAATGTCGAAATTTTTATCTATCTGCCTCAACTAACTGCCTCTTTGTAAAATGTCGACATTTTTATCTATCTGCCTCAACTGACTGCCTCTTTGTAAAATGTCGACATTTTTATCTAGCTGTCTCTACTGACTGCCTCTTTGTAAAATGTCGAAATTTTTATCTACCTGCCTCAACTGACTGCCTCTTTGTAAAATGTCGAAATTTTTATCTGTCTCTACTGACTGCTTCTTTGTAAAATGTCGACATTTTTATCTATCTGCCTCAACTGACTGCCTCTTTGTAAAATGTCGACATTTTTATCTATCTGTCTCTACTGACTGCCTCTTTGTAAAATGTCGAAATTTTTATCTACCTGCCTCAACTGACTGCCTCTTTGTAAAATGTCGACATTTTTATCTATCTGCCTCAACTGACTGCCTCTTTGTGAAATGTCGACATTTTTATCTATCTGCCTCAACTGACTGCCTCTTTGTAAAATGTCGACATTTTTATCTAGCTGTCTCTACTGACTGCCTCTTTGTAAAATGTCGAAATTTTTATCTATCTGTCTCTACTGACTGCTTCTTTGTAAAATGTCGACATTTTTATCTATCTGCCTCAACTGACTGCCTCTTTGTAAAATGTCGAAATTTTTATCTATCTGTCTCTACTGACTGCCTCTTTGTAAAATGTCGAAATTTTTATCTACCTGCCTCAACTGACTGCCTCTTTGTAAAATGTCGACATTTTTATCTATCTGCCTCAACTGACTGCCTCTTTGTAAAATGTCGACATTTTTATCTATCTGCCTCAACTGACTGCCTCTTTGTAAAATGTCGACATTTTTATCTAGCTGTCTCTACTGACTGCCTCTTTGTAAAATGTCGACATTTTTATCTATCTGCCTCAACTGACTGCCTCTTTGTAAAATGTCGACATTATAACCTATCTACCTCAACTGACTGCCTCTTTGTAAAATGTCGAAATTTTTATCTAGCTGTCTCTACTGACTGCCTTTTTGTAAAATGTCGAAATTTTTATCTACCTGCCTCAACTGACTGCCTCTTTGTAAAATGTCGACATTATAACCTATCTACCTCAACTGACTGCCTCTTTGTAAAATGTCGAAATTTTTATCTAGCTGTCTCTACTGACTGCCTTTTTGTAAAATGTCGAAATTTTTATCTACCTGCCTCAACTGACTGCCTCTTTGTAAAATGTCGACATTTTTATCTATCTGTCTCTACTGACTGCCTCTTTGTAAAATGTCGAAATTTTTATCTACCTGCCTCAACTGACTGCCTCTTTGTAAAATGTCGACATTTTTATCTATCTGCCTCAACTGACTGCCTCTTTGTAAAATGTCGACATTTTTATCTATCTGCCTCAACTGACTGCCTCTTTGTAAAATGTCGACATTTTTATCTAGCTGTCTCTACTGACTGCCTCTTTGTAAAATGTCGAAATTTTTATCTATCTGTCTCTACTGACTGCTTCTTTGTAAAATGTCGACATTTTTATCTATCTGCCTCAACTGACTGCCTCTTTGTAAAATGTCGAAATTTTTATCTATCTGTCTCTACTGACTGCCTCTTTGTAAAATGTCGAAATTTTTATCTACCTGCCTCAACTGACTGCCACTTTGTAAAATGTCGACATTTTTATCTATCTGCCTCAACTGACTGCCTCTTTGTAAAATGTCGACATTTTTATCTATCTGCCTCAACTGACTGCCTCTTTGTAAAATGTCGAAATTTTTATCTACCTGCCTCAACTGACTGCCTCTTTGTAAAATGTCGAAATTTTTATCTATCTGTCTCTACTGACTGCCTCTTTGTAAAATGTCGACATTTTTATCTAGCTGTCTCTGCTGACTGCCTCTTTGTAAAATGTCGAAATTTTTATCTATCTGCCTCAACTGACTGCCTCTTTGTAAAATGTCGACATTTTTATCTATCTGCCTCAACTGACTGCCTCTTTGTAAAATGTCGACATTTTTATCTAGCTGTCTCTACTGACTGCCTCTTTGTAAAATGTCGAAATTTTTATCTACCTGCCTCAACTGACTGCCTCTGTGTAAAATGTCGAAATTTTTATCTAGCTGTCTCTACTGACTGCCTCTTTGTAAAATGTCGAAATTTTTATCTATCTGCCTCAACTGACTGCCTCTTTGTAAAATGTCGACATTTTTATCTATCTGTCTCTACTGACTGCCTCTTTGTAAAATGTCGAAATTTTTATCTACCTGCCTCAACTGACTGCCTCTTTGTAAAATGTCGAAATTTTTATCTATCTGCCTCAACTGACTGCCTCTTTGTAAAATGTCGACATTTTTATCTAGCTGTCTCTACTGACTGCCTCTTTGTAAAATGTCGAAATTTTTATCTACCTGCATCAACTGACTGCCTCTTTGTAAAATGTCGAAATTTTTATCTATCTGTCTCTACTGACTGCCTCTTTGTAAAATGTCGAAATTTTTATCTATCTGCCTCAACTGACTGCCTCTTTGTAAAATGTCGACATTTTTATCTATCTGCCTCAACTGACTGCCTCTTTGTAAAATGTCGACATTTTTATCTATCTGGCTCAACTGACTGCCTCTTTGTAAAATGTCGACATTTTTATCTATCTGCCTCAACTGACTGCCTCTTTGTAAAATGTCGACATTTTTATCTATCTGCCTCAACTGACTGCCTCTTTGTAAAATGTCGACATTTTTATCTACCTGCCTCAACTGACTGCCTCTTTGTAAAATGTCGAAATTTTTATCTACCTACCTCAACTGACTGCCTCTTTGTAAAATGTCGACATTTTTATCTATCTGCCTCAACTGACTGCCTCTTTGTAAAATGTCGACATTTTTATCTATCTGCCTCAACTGACTGCCTCTTTGTAAAATGTCGACATTTTTATCTATCTGCCTCAACTGACTGCCTCTTTGTAAAATGTCGACATTTTTATCTATCTGCCTCAACTGACTGCCTCTTTGTAAAATGTCGAAATTTTTATCTATCTGTCTCTACTGACTGCCTCTTTGTAAAATGTCGAAATTTTTATCTATCTGTCTCTACTGACTGCCTCTTTGTAAAATGTCGAAATTTTTATCTACCTGCCTCAACTGACTGCCTCTTTGTAAAATGTCGAAATTTTTATCTACCTGCCTCAACTGACTGCCTCTTTGTAAAATGTCGAAATTTTTATCTATCTGCCTCAACTAACTGCCTCTTTGTAAAATGTCGACATTTTTATCTATCTGCCTCAACTGACTGCCTCTTTGTAAAATGTCGACATTTTTATCTACCTGCCTCAACTGACTGCCTCTTTGTAAAATGTCGAAATTTTTATCTATCTGCCTCAACTGACTGCCTCTTTGGTCTAATGTAGTACTACTCTGCCGTCATAAGGAAAAAAGACGTATCTGACATTTTTTTTCGAAATAGAGTTATTATTAGGTTGGGGAAAAAGTCTTTTCGCATTATAGTATGTATGAACTTGTAATAAAATCTCTTTGGCTATACTATTTGTATCTGGCTGGTTTTGGTATCATTGAAAGTTTAAATTTTAAAGAACATAATTCCAAATTCAAATTAGGAAAATGTGTGATTTTCAGTTGTTTTTCGTACCGTCAAGATGAGTGAATCTAATGAAGAAATTCGATACATTTTAAAATTTTACTACAAAAAAGGTAAAAATGCAACGCAAGCCGCGAAAAAAATTTGCGATGTTTATGGACCTATGAACCAACACGTAAAAAAAAAGCGACTAGCCGTTGAGCCAGGAAAGAGCATTTCAACTATCGATGAGCCTGGGCCTTCGACATCCACTGCCGAGGCTGAACCTTTGACATTTTCACCCATTAATGAACCTGATATCGGCGAAATTATTTTGGAAGATAGCATAAGCCAGCGATATTTGCGCCAAAGCATTCTAGATAACGACGATGATGCAACAGACTGCGAGTCGGTTGCAGATGACCAAAGAACACAAAAGGAAAATGTTAGGCAAGGTCCAGAAACTGGTGAATTTATTTTGGCAAAATTCAACTCAGCCAAAGGAAAAAAAACTTATCAGTATGTTTGCATGGTTGAAGAAAATGTCGGAGACAAACTCGTTGTTCTAGGATTCAAATCTCACAAGAAAAATAAAACTATATTTCATGCAGTAGAGAATGATGTCTCCATTATAGATCAGTCTGATGTCATAGCTTATCTTCCCAAACCTAAACAGGAAAGTGACTTATACATATTCCCACAAAATATAAATGTAAAAGAGCTGTAAGCTATAATTTCTTATTTTCTTGTATTAAAATTAAGTAAAATGTTGATCTCAATGTTTAAATTAAAAGACTGTACGTGATACTTATCGTAGTTAAATATAATTTTAAAGTTTATTACTACTTTAGGAGTACACGTTGATTTTGACGATTTTTCTAGTAATTTTTGTAAGCACTAAAGTGCAATAATAAAGCAGAAGGCTGATTATTCGTAAGGAATCTGTTGTTTTGTTAGAAGGCTGATTATTTGTAAGGAATCTGTTGTTTTGTTACTAAGATTTTGTGTTTAATTCACTACATTTTGTCTATTTCATAATATGATATTTGATTATACTACAAAACGTGTTTTTTTTACCATAATATAGCTCTAAAATCAATTCTCAATGTTACCCCTGTTATCAAACACACCCCGATGAACTTTGGAGTGTTTTAATTCAAAAACTAATGAGTGAACAATTTTTTAAATTTTTGTTTTTATTTCCTGTTAGGGGCTACTTTCTTATTACATACAAAAAACGGGGGCAATCAAAGCGACCCCATATCAAGTATAAAGATGATAAGCCACTTAATGTTTTTTTTCTCGGAACCTACAGGGCGTAAAAATTAAATAAATAATTTTATCAATAAAAAACCATGAGTCGCCATTACAGTATTTTTTTTGTATTTTTTTATAAATAACTGAAGAAGTTACAGTCAGTTTTATTTCAAAATTAATCAATGTAACCCCATTTTACGGTTGGTTTTATTTCACTATTACGTTATTTTCGGTAATTTCAATATTTTTAATCAAGTTTTTGACATGGAATGTGTCAGAATTCCTTCAATATTTCCTCATAATCACTCAAATCAATTCAAAATGTTTCTGATATAACCTCAAACTCTGTTATATTTTTAAAATCTCTACGAATGCGGGGAAGCGCTAAGTTAGCCCGCGAAATTTAAATTTTCTTACGACTTTTGCAATTTGCAGTTCAGTGTCTGGGTGTGTGTTGATTAAAGTATGATTCGCGACCGTAACAAATACATATTTACAGAATTACAATCATTTGAATCAGTAAAACAACCAATGAAATATAACTCCATAAGTTAGTATACCTAATTCTCAGACGTAAAGATTTCATAAAATAGTCATTCATTAGGATTATATGAACATACAACCTGATACTGACATGCAAACTGCAAAAAACGTAAGAAAATTTTAATTTCGCGGGCTAACTTAGCGCTTCCCCGCATTCGTAGAGATTTTAAAAATATTAAACATAGTTTGAGGTTATATCAGAAACATTTTGAATTGATTTGAGTGATTATGAGGAAATATTGAAGGAATTCTGACACATTCCATGTCAAAAACTAGATTAAAAATATTGAAATTACCGAAAATAACGTAATAGTGAAATAAAACCAACCTCATGAATGAACGAAATGTCAAAATTGTAGGCTTTATCGTAGGGCTTTATAATGGACCTAGCCATGATCATGACATCTACATACAATTAGCTTTGCCCGAAATGCCCGACCGACTTTCCCCATAGTGTCAAAATATCCTTGTAGCCGTAGCTTGTATTGTATTATAGATTTGTAGAAGTAGCACTCTATATATATAAAAAAAAAGTTTCCGACGAACTGAGAACCTCCTCCTTTTTTGTAGTCGGTTAAAAACCTGGCCGGTTTGGGCGAGTTCAACAAAAAGTTTTTGTCATGGAATTAGTTAGTACTTACTATACTCGTAATTTATTTAGTAGCCATTTTTAAATACTCTACGCCACTGTGACAATTTTTTGACAGAAATTTGAAATTTGAAATTAGATCTGTTTCTGTTTGAAACGACAAACGACAAAATGGAGAATCTTATAAATGTGTAATTTTCTATGCAATCTCAGTACACAGTGTTATGAATGTTTACCTACTAAAAAAGGCTAACATAGTAGTCCAAGCAAAAATCAAAAGGCTGAATGAAGGATCAACGGCTTTACATTACAGCCGCTGGTGGGCCTTAGCCTGATTGAGTATACTAAACTTCTCCATTGTGACCAATTTCCGTCTGTGTGTGTAATGATGGAATGGCAGTATGAAGTATAATACCTATTGATGGCAGGATAACAGCCGCTGTTCGCTGAAACGTCTGCAATCATGATATCGGACTGGTACCTATACTGTTGGAAATTACAAGCAGCAATTGAAGAGGGCTAAGACGTAAAGGATGGAATGGCAGTAATTGTCACTGCTATTGCTGACAACTCAGCTATAGGAGCATAGTTACAAACTATGATGAGCCGCTGCCATAGCTGGTTCACCGTTACAAATCGCAAGCAGCAATTGATGAGGACTAAGTGAGTGAAGGACGGAATGAAAATTATTGATAGCTTTGCTGACTACTGCAACTATGATTTTACTGGAGAAGCTGCCAGAGTCGGCCTAGCATTGGAAATAACAAAAAAAAAAACTTGACAAAGGCCGAATGAGGGATGGATTGGCTTTAGTCAACATCAAGTATTGATGGCATGATGACAACTGCTATTATGCTGCAAAGTCTGCAATCGTGATATCTTCGAGGACTAAAGGAACTGGTACCTATACTGTTGGAAATTACAAGCAGCAATTGAAGAGGGCTAAGACGTACAGGATGGTATGGCAGTAATTGTCACTGCTATTGCTGCCAACAGTAATGGGCAGTGTTACAAATTATGATATATTAATAGAGTCGCCGCCATAGTAGGTTCACAAAATTATTGTTTTAGATAATTGTAGCTTTGTTTTAAATTATTATAACATTTTATTTAGGTACTTTGTAAATAGTAGAGCTATTTTCTTATTCATATTAAATTTGTTATTATAAGTTGTACATATTAACTTAGTGTAAAATACTGTAGGGACTACTCACACTTATTCAGCTCCATTCGCGTGTCGCTGAACGATTTTGGTCGCACTTATACAGTTCTGCTTCTATCAGCCGCGTACAGCGTCGTAAGAATGAGTAAAGCCGTCATAGCATGTTATCTGCGCTGAAACGCTTCTATCTACTGCGTACCTACGACGTTGAATATGCTGCGAAGACGGTAAGCTACTCATATAGTATTGTGCCTTCAACATGGACAGTTCTATGTGCCATGTTTTTATCGTTTCGCTTCTTGCAGAATATATTTAATTATAATTACTTTAAAAGACGTCCAACTCTCTCAATCCTTACGTGCAGAATGATTAGGTACGTAATAATAAAATCTATGCAGGAACTATGCAGGTCGCAACTTGTCGACAAGGAGTCGAGAACCATCCGCTTACAGCGCTGTTCCGCCGCGTTCGACGCTGAATGCGGCGGAACAGCGCTGAACTCTATCTATAGTACTCGCATGATAATAACACATTAAATTATCCTCATTTTATACTTGTTTAACGACGTGTTGAATAGACGCGGAAAGCTGAATAGACGCGGAAAGCTAAAGAAAGAAAATATGCCGAGTTATTTAGATATTGCAAATCTCGTTATGGTAAAACGACTGGATCTAACTTCGGTGTATTATATTGGCCCGTTGGCGTAGTTGGTTAAGATACCACCTACCATCCAGGACATTTGTGTGCATGAACATGTCTGTTTGTTCTGAGTCTGGGTGTAATTATCTATATAAGTATGTATTTACAAAAAAAAAGTAGTATATGTAGTATATCAGTTATCTGGTTTCCATAGTACAAGCTCTGCTTAGTTTGGGATCAGATGACCGTGTGTGAATCACCAGGTCCAGGTTATTATTATTATTATTGTCGTTACTATTTTGTAATTTACCGAGTATATCGATAAATTAAATAATTTTCTTAGATATGTCAAACTATCTGACGGTTGGTAAAAGTGCTCGAGCATCCATCCGCAAGGATTCTTCCGTTTGGTGGAAATTGACCCTAAAGCGCATATCAGGGTTCGAACCTACGACCTACAACTAGTACCTAAATCGCCGCGATTTAGGTACTAGTTGTAGGTTTTTGTTTTTAACTATTTTTATTTTTATTATTTTGGAGTTAGGGCATTGAGGGTAGGTAGCAAATGGAATTCGATACCTATGATTTGCTAAGCAGCCTACATAACATTTTATAAGGGTTTTTAGTGTTAGGTACTGAAAACAGTCAGAGTGAAACGTTATTGATTTATTCCCAAGAATTTCGGATTTACGTATGAATAATATTATATAGTTAACCAATATATTTTTGGAAATTACATCTTATGACTACTTATGATACTGTTATGATATACCAAACTCTAAAATATATTTTGTTCCTTAACACTTTACATAAATTCGTTATAAGCCGCCATGTTGGAATTTATATGACGTAACTAATTAAATTTTTAAATGCCTAGAACCCGCGGAACAACATGCCGCTTCCATCGATACCTCGTTTTTCAAAATACGTCGAGTTGTTTAGGAGTTGGACTGATGGAGTTGGACTGTCGCGTCGTGCACAGGCACGACGCGACAGTCCTACTACGTTCTCAGACAGTTCTAGTTCGCAGACAGCTGCGGGAGCCTTTATGAGGGAACCACAGAGTACTTTCATATATAGGTAGAGGGAACAGAAACATCCATATATACATACAAAGCCTGTTAAAACCATAACACTTCTTTGGCTTTGCCGTAGTCGGGTAAAACTCAATGAAAACAAACTATAATCATGTTAAAAAGCACTCATAGCGGCCTACCCGTTGTTCAGACGACATTTTCAGGCAGATATGGATGGTGATTCAATCCGATTAATCACAGAGATCGGTCGCATTGTATGACGAAGGCCGCTTATTGTCGACCGCCTGGCTGAATGCACCGCGCCCGTGCCCGTGCCCACATTCAAGTTCATTCATTCAAATTTAGGATCCATAGACAAGAGAGACTAAAGTTTGCGCTGAACGTTGAACGTAAAATTGAATGAACGCTAAGTTTTGATTGGAAATGGACTGTTACTTTATCATAATTAATTTGAAGTTAGTTCTAGTGAGTTTTGTTGGTCTCTCTCTATGAATTCAAGTTGGGTAGGTACAGGTAGCTAAGGGTTACATACCCTTTATTAACTTAAACTTTACCATAAGATCGGTTGTTGTTCTTCATGTCAGTCATTCACAAGAGCTGGTCATGAGAATTCACAGCAGGTTAACATTTCAGAAACTGGGCATTGTTATAGCAGGCATTTCAAAATCTTCTAAAGAAGTGCTTTTTTTTATATAAATGGCATCTCGTAGTTGACCTAGAGAGGTCGAGACTACTTAACCGGACTATCCTGTGGCTGCCTTAAGAGAACTCAAAGCCTCCAGCCAGGGGCATAAAACTTACAGACTAAGCGACTACACGCTAAGAGCTCCCCCTGTGGGGAACGGGCCTCGGCTTAGGGCGTCGCTGGGGATAGGACAGCAAAATGGGACAGGCTGGATCAGATTAGAATTATTATTGTCAGGGGAATTTAAAGCTACAGGCTCAGCTACGCCACCAGCTGGCACATCATACCCGAGCAAGGGACGGGGGGGAGGACGATTATTACGGGGTCGTCGCGAGGGACCTCGGCGGCGAGGTCGGAATGTCGATTTGTTTTTGTTCCTACGGTCCCTACTGCTCTCCTGGAGAAGAGTTATGGGGTCGTCGGGGTTAGGACAACCCTAGGGCGGCGGACCTTACTAATACGAGAAGGGACATAGCTATCCGCCTCGACAACCAGAGGGTTGCGATGGTTGGTGGCTGAGTCGAAGAAACGCTTGATATTGCGTTTCAAGAACTGGGAGATGGTGGGAATATCGAGATCCACGTGGAGGATTTCGTTCCGAACGAACCAAGGGGCTCCCGTTGCCTTTCGGAATAAACGGTTTTGGAGGGCCGGCGTCCTATGAATGAGGTGAGGTTTTGCGTGCGCAAACACTGAACCCGCATAGGTCATGATGGGGCGAATGCACGCTGTATAAATGCGCAATTTGCACCTGAGTGACAATTTGCTACGTGCATTCAGAACGGAGTGGAGTCTACCGAGAGCGAAAGCGGCGGCGCGCGAACGCGCCTGCTTTATGTGCTCAGCGAAGGAGAGGTGGTGGTCGAGGGTCACACCGAGGTATTTGGCTCGCGTCTCCCAAGGGATCGGCTTGCCGAACATGGTGATCGGTCGGGGAAAGAAGTGCTGACTTCTTTTGTATTTTAAATATTTTTGAAACATACTTAATAGGTACAGTACGGCCGATTTAACTTGGCAAGTCCGAACTACGCGCAGAAGGTTGCGCAGTAAGATTTTTTAGGAACCAAATGGTGACATGAGGCGAGTGTGAGTGAGAGAACATGTACGAAACTTCTTAGTGCCTATGTTCGGACCTGCCACGATAAATCGGCCGTAGTGTGTAGATGTACCGTTCTGCGATCCACAAATAAAATGAGGCAAGTTACGACAAAAACACCTACAAAAACAGGTAAAATAGGTTCTAAACAGTGGCGGATTAATAGACTCGGAGGCGCTAAGTATAGGCCTAGCACAGTCCCCCAATATTTTTTTATTTGTATTTAGGTATCCAAAAAAATAACAAAATTACATCGTTACTTAACTAAAACTATTCACAAACTAAAATATGGCGTCGAAAAATTCATCCGCATCGCTGTCGACTGGTAATGTACCCAAGAGACTGGCGGCATTGCCACATTGTATGGCAATGCTTAGCCTCTGGCCAAGGTAAAAGCCAGACCCTTTCCAACCAGCCGTTTCGAGATTTCCTTAAAGAGACCATGAGCACTCGGACCCCACAGCCCGAATAATACTCGTAGGTAGGTACCTATGTATCCATTATTATAACTGTCTTTATGAAAAACAGGAAAATTCTGGGCCAATGTCCGTGTAATAACATCCGGCAATTTGACATAGGTACAGCCCGCGGCACGTAAGTTGGCAAGAGTCGTTAGATGCGCAGAAGTCATTTTTTAGATCTTTTTGGTCGCCAGCGGGACGCGGGGAATGAGGTAGCATCATTCCGAGCGCGCGATTGGTTGGTCAGTCGACCCTTGTCGCTCGCGTCGCGTCCACGTTCCATTCGCTCCCGAGTACACTTGCGTGCACTAAAATTGTAACATTTTGTTTTTGTTGAGCTTTTGTTACAAGTTCTTGTTATTGTTTTGTTTGAATTTTTAAATTTAGATAATGCCACAAACAAATACGTATTTTACGTAGACATGCCAGAAAAATGGTTTATGATGTGTACTGTTACATATTTCGACGAATTATGCGAACATAAATGTACTGAACTGCTGATTTTTTTTCGCGATTCCAGGTTTGGTCCCATAGTAAAAGTTGTTCATAATGATGAGTACAATGACCTCTTAAGAGGTTGTTGGTGTTTTACAAATAACCCTGTATATTTTATTTATTACTCCTAATATACTTCACGAATTCTTCTCCTTTCTTTCACTTTCTTCTAAATAGTTATGTTTAATAATAAATTATGGTAATAACCACAGAATAATGACAAGCAATAAAAGTGACCATTTTTTTGTTGCAATAAGTGTAGCATGCGCGAACTTACCCCCACTACGCCAAAACCTTGCCAACTTACGTGCCGCGGGCTGTAACCTCCATATTTAAGTATTATGGCCTGGTGCTCTGTTTTCAGTAAATTGTATAACTTTTCCGATTTTTTGATGGTCGGTAAAGATAAGGAGTGCTACATTGAAAGTTATGCTATCAATGTCAAACGCATTAGGGGTGACAGCACTTTGGAAAATTTTTGTGAGTTAGTTTTGTTTTAGTACCTTGAACCTTTGTTTGAAATTAATTACAAAACCAGCACAGCAACAATATACTGCATACCTTTACAGTGTAACTACATTAACAACAGGATTTCCCTAGAAATATAAAATCTTTATTATGCCGCGATCCCACGGCTCGCTTTCTCATATGCCAGACCACGCCCGGCCAGGCTACAGGCCGTGGGAACAGTCGGTCTGCGGTGGATCATCAAAATTCTAAGGTACTTCTAGCAGACCCACAAGCTCCAAATTTTGAAAAAGTTTTTGTTTAGCCTATAAAGCAGGGAAAAACTCAGACAATCCGAATTTTTAGTCCCGTTTTCTAGATATACAATCTAAATAAGTAAGTTTGTAGTCCTATATGAATCCCATTAAATTGTATGTAATTACAAAGTTAGTTTTACAGTTGTCAATTAGACTTCATTGAAATCGAATGAAATAGGTAATAAGCGCTTTTAAAAACTTCCACGATACCGCAACTTATTACGGCAGAAAAACTGCGTTGCGAGACTTCTCCATTTTTGTACATGTTATGTTTTTTATGGGATGTATTTTTAAGTTTTTAAAATTCAAGTTCTTACTGAGACACCCTTTTAGTTAATCCGCCACTGGTTCTAAATCCAACCTACCGTTCGATTAGGCGTACAGAGATCAGCAGCCTCATTGCCAGCTATCTTATAGTTAGGCACCAGGAAGTGTGGCAGTGCGAACAGCAGGGAACCAGTCCCCATGAGGAGTACTCCTAGACCTAGCCAGCGAGGCTTGGAAGAGCCAGTGCGGCCCCCGAGGTACGTGACTGGAGCTAGGCACGCGAACGAAGCCATATCGTAACTGGAACAAAGAATAAGTTATATTATAATAAAAGTCGCATGTGATAAGACGAGCCTTTGTCATATATTTTTATTTAATTACTAACTGACATATCAAACATTGTCCTGACAACAATTTATTTTTTTTTTCTTTTAAGCCACCCCTGTAATTAGAGCAAACAAAACAATAAAAATATATTCAAATCGGTCAAGCCGTTTTTTTAAATTTTAGCGAGACTAACAAACAGCAATATTGACTATTATGTATAAGACTTATTGAATTCAAGTACTTGTACAAGAATAGGAACAAATATAAAAAAAATACATTACTTCGAAAATCATGCAAAGGAAAAAAATCATTGACCATTTTATGGTTGAAGAACCCAATAGACCTCTTTTTCCAACCCGGGGATCAAGACCACAATATATATTGTGATAATAGATTGCAAGGTACAGACAATGCAAGACGCACATCCGACGTTATGACATAACGATGAGGACGTTCAAGAGCAACAATTATTCACGTACAATAGGTAACACAGAAGAACAACTCACCCGCCAGCGATGACCCCCGTCTGCATGGACCTCAGACCGAATCGCTTCTCAATGGTGGTTATCACCACGTTCACGAACCCGTTCACCACCATACCTGGTGACAAGTAAACATACATTGTTGAAACATAATCCCATAAACTCATGTTTACTAGGGTAAATGCTACTAAAGAGGTAGAAACAAGGTAATGCAAGAAGCTCATGTATAAATAGCACAACAAATATTTTGTTTGTGATTTTCATTGACGAGCTTGCTTCTTTGTTTCTACCTCTTTTTTATGAGTGGCGAGTTACTATAGTTGCAGCGTGACAAAGATGCATATCGACGGTTAAGAATCAATAGTGTCTATCTCAGTTTTTTTTACGTTTTTTTACTTTTTAATGCTACATGCATTTATTTATTTAACACATTCTCTGCTGAATTCTTTATGCAAACGCTTCTTTATGCTACACCCTTACCGACCCTTTTTTTTACGATGTTTTCGAAACAATAGAGATGCACAACGAACACACATGTGCGCCGCGCCGCACTCGAAGAAAGTTATGAAAACGCGCATGTGTGTCTGCCGCACTGAATGTGTTAAAGTTTAATTTGGCATGGCCTATATAGGCACTATCTCAAAATTCACAAAATAGCTATAGTTATTCGCTATAGAAATTCCACGTAAGTTAACAGTATGTGTATTTTTTATAACCTTTTGCCATCTCCAGTAAAGTTAACTTTATTGAGATAGACACTATTGATTCTTAACCGTCGATATGGAGGATTCAAAAGAGGGTATTTTTTTCTTAATTAAAACACATCTAAATCAATAAAAATAATGTAAGTAAAAAAATTGACATTATTTAAATGTGTTTAATTTAATGACAATGGAAAAATACTTGTTAAGATTACTATGAGGATGCATAATATTCACCGAGGTAGATTGTATCGATAGTTTGCAGACACAACATAGACGTCATCATGACTCATTAAGGCTAATTGCCCAGAAACAATTCAACATTTGGCAGCATAATTGATTTAATTTACATACTTATTAAACAATACTGAATAAACAAAGATAGCCCCGTGGCTACGTTACAACAGCCGCACCGGTTGGATTGATCAGGTTAAGCTACGCTTGAGGCAGTCGGTCCGTGACCGCACGACGGAGGGTCTCGGTATGTAGGTACCAAGACCCCTCCGTGCCTCGGGAAGCACGATAAGCCGTTGGTTCCGGCTATCATTCGTAGATCTTTGACAATTGTTACGGGTAGTCAGAAGACGGAAAGTCTGACAACCAGTCTTACCAAGAGGTGCCAAGGGGTATCGTGTTACCTAGTAAGTGGGTTGTGGAGGTTAGAATGAAAGACAACTCCAATATAGTTGGGAAAAGGCTAGGCATGTTGACTTTACTTTACAAAGTTTCGTATGCAGGTATGACATCAGAAACAGTCTGAAATGTTTCACTTCTTCAACTTGAATACAGAAGCAATGCAATGCAAATAATGCAAAAAGTTTAAGTAAGTAAGCACCTTTTATAAGTAAGCGTCTTTTAATTCTAGTTGACCCAAATGTCGCGTTTATCAGTGATAATTTTCAAATATTCACAATTAAAATCAACTATGATGTTATGTGCAATAACAAAATCAAATTAATTGTCTGTTACCATTACCGTTTATCAAAAATAGTCGTACAGAAATAGCCGGCCGAGCTAGCCGTCGATTAAAGTTTCAGTTCCAGTCCGTATCCGGCACCGGACGGTGACGGACGGCCGGCAGACGGTCCGTATTAACCGGAATAGACACACGTCGTTTTCTATTATGTTTTTATTTGTTTTACTATGGCAATGTAGAGTTGATTCAGTTTATTTGGATTTAGTCGTCGCCTCGTGTAGTTGTCTAAAGATAAATATAGTCAAAAATCTTCTTAGTGCATTTATTTGTATTTACATAAATAATATAAATACAGGACATTTTTTTAAGCAGTGCGCAAAGTTTCACAGGGATGTTCGACTCGTGGATATGAACAACTTTCACTATGGTACAAACCCTGAAATCACGAGAAAGAAAATCAGCTGTTACATATAACATAAAAGTTCAATACCTGCTCGACCAAAATATATGAAACAGGAGATTTTTTTTTCGTAATTTCAGGGTTGGTCCCATAGTGAAAGTTGTTCATATTCATAGGTAGAACCACCTGTGAAATTTTGCGCACTGATTAAAAAATTGTCCTGTATAATAAACGTATTAAATCAATTAATGCCATATACTTGAAGCATTAGAGATGACTATAATAATCATAATTTTCGTTAAAATATTATCAGTAAAGTACCTACGTTTTTAAACGACATAAGAGTTCAAAACACTACAGCAATTGCTGAATTTCAGCCTTGAAAATGCTGAAAATTTTACATGAGTGATAAAAATCTATAGGTAATTATGGCTTTCCTTATCAGGACTACTATCAGTTGAACACTGAGCCCATAGACACACACACGCACACTACATACCATTAGGTATAAATTCATCAAATAATTTCTTTTTTTACTTTTTTTTTAATTTTAATCAATTAACAACATAACGTGGCAATGCCGCTAGCTAGTCTCTTGGGTACATTACCAGTCGATAGCGATGCGGATGAATTTTTCGACGTCATATTTTAGTTTGTGAATAGTATTAGTTAGTAATTTTGTTTTTTATATTAATTTATTAAATATTGTATGATTAAGAACAAACAATAAACAAGATTAGAAAAATATTATTTAAAGCAGAGAAATATTAACAACATGTAGGTACATAAATAATAAATAAAAAGACCAAAATTATATCGTAACTTAACTAAAACTAGAAGTGTCAACCAGCTGTTTCAAGATTTCCATAAAGAGACCATGAGTACTCGGACCCCAGGGCCCGAATTATAGGTACCTATGTATCCATTATTATAATTATCTCTATGAAAAACAGGAAAATTCTGGGCCAATGTACTGTGTAATAACATCCGGCAATTTGACATAGGTAACCTCCATATGTAAGTATTATTACCTGGTGCTCTGTTTTCAGTAAATTGTATAACTTTTCCAATTGTTTGATGGTCGGTAAAGATAAAGAGTGCTACATTGAAAGTTATGCTATCAATGTCAAACGCATTAGGGGTGACAGCACTTTGGAATATTTTTGTGAGTTAGTTTTGTTTTAGTACCTTGAACCTTTGTTTGAAATTAATTACAAAACCAGCACAGCAACAATATGCTGCGTACCTTTACAGTGTAACTACATTTACAACAGGATTTCCCTAGAAATATAACGCGGAACGTGGGAACGCGGCTTTAGGTTAATGAAATTTTCATAGAAATAAGCAGTCAATTTAGTTAGAGGGGCTTGTGGCTAAGTAGTATTAGCTTAATAATAATAGCCGCACGGGTCGATCATATCAGGTTAAGCTACGCCTGCCCCCGTTGGTCCGTGGATGGGTGACCATCTTTACATACCAAGACACCATTCCGTCCCTCGGAAAGCACGTTAAGCCGTTGGTCCTGGCTGTCATTTGTGGATCTTTGACAGCCGTTACGACAACCAGTCTTACCAAGGAGTATCGTATTACCCAGTTACTGGGTTGCGTAGGTCAGATAGGCAGTCGCTCCATGTAAAATACTGGTATTCAGCAGCATCTGGTTAGACTGAAAGCCGACCCCAACATCGTTGGGAAAAGGCTAGGCAGATGAAGCAGTCAATGTACCAGGGAATTTAATTGTTCAGCATAATAATTATAATATATAATATACACGAAGTATTGATATTTAAAAAAAAATGTATTGTGGTGTAGGTAGGTCACCTGCGCTTTGGTCAGAAAACTAACTTTTTAAAGTCCTCTCAATGTCGTGAATGTTGGTTTCAACAGAGAGTTTTATAGAAAAAAATATTAATATCTTTGTTTATAAGTAAACTGTAAAAAAACTGTCTTCACGTCATTCAAATCGGCATTCAGGTATAATAATAGAGTAATAGAGTTTTTGTTTCAACATAGATTTTAACTAATTAGGTAGGTACCTAATTAGTTAAAATCCATGTTGAAACAAAAACTAAATGAATAATCTCCACAAACAACACTTTTAAGATACTCGTAATAACATGGAAATATTTACTCTATTCGATGGTAGATAATAAATTTGTGATAAACTTTATAGAATTTCGCTCACCCATAATTACAGAATTTTCCAAACGTTTTCTTCAAAATTTCCTTAAACAGGTCGTTTACTTACAAAAGAGTGTTAATACAATTTATTATAACGCTAAATCGCGGAGGGTAAGCACAAACAGAGGGCACAAAACGTTTAGATGCGTCACTTTCATGCGACGTCACGTGCGGAGCCGAAGATATTGGTCTAGGGTGGCGATACACCGAGATTATTCATATTTGACCCTATAATGGGGCATTAGGGAAATAGGGAAGTATTTTATAGGACATAAAATGAATAATGGCGGGGAAAAGTGTGAAACAGACGCAGTTTTAAATAATCGTTTTTACAATATTTAGTAAAATCAAAATCAAAATCAAAAGTCATTTATTCAAACTAGGCTGAGAATCAGCACTTTTTGAACTTGAAGTAGGTACTTTGAATTGAAGTAGGTTCAGTGATAACGATGACCTAGTAAAACAATAGAAAAACACATATTTATTTATTGTGCGAGACACCCTATTATGTCAGTGTGGGCTCAACCTCAATATACAGGTATACCTATATGTATTATATTATAATATGTATATATATCCAATTTTATGAAGAGCTCTGGCTAAGTAATAACAGCCGCACGGGTCGATCCATCAGGTTAAGCTACGCTTGCCGGGTTTGGTCTGTGGATCGGTGACCATCTTTTCATACCGAGACTCCTCCGTGCCTCGGAAAGCACGTTAACCGTTGGTCCCGGCTGTCATTCGAGGATCTTTGACAGTCGTTACGGGTCGTAAGAAGCCCGAAAGTCTGACAACCAGTCTTACCAAGGGGTATCGTATTATCCAGTAACTGGGTTGTGGAGGTCAAATAGGCAGTCGCTCCATGTAAAATACTGGTATTCAGCTGCATCCGGTTAGACTGGAAGCCGACCCCAACATAGTTGGAAAAAGGCTAGGCTTATTTTGTAGATCCAATTTTATGCGAAACGTCGTGACCTTAACAATTAAATGGTCTTGACAATTTAAATATGTAGGTAGTCGTTTTGTTTAAACTACTACCTACATATTTAAAATGTCAAGTTCATTACCTACCTAATTATCTTTTACACTTGACTTTCCTGCTTTTAATGACTCAATATGCAAAACGAGCGAATACTTTAAATTAAAGTTTTCTTACAAAAAAAAAAAAACGAGTTTTATCATTAATTTAAGAAACTAATTAATTACATATTCAATAAAAGAAATACAGTAACAAATAATAATATAAACCAGTTCACATGTAAATTATTTACTACTGGATATGCAGAAGTAGTTAAAATTAGCATTCAATTATACGAACTGTGGTGAACGACATTATCACATGATTACTGTCAAAGAATTACGTACAATCGCGAAACTAAATCACTGGCAATTAGGTACCGTTATTTATATTAGAAATGTTAATAATAAAAAATAAAAAAATGTGTATACAATTCATCTATCCTAATCAAAAACACAATGTACAAAGTTTTGAGTAGATATTTTAAAGATAGAGTAGACGATAATGAGAATGTTTCATTTTCTAGAATTTTGAAGTTGTTTTGGATTTTTTTAAATAAACATTGACGATTTTTACAATAAAAAAACATTTAGACCCGCGCAGAATCACACTCAACACTCAAGCGTTACTTAAAACTATGTTAAAGCTATTTTAGTGCAAGATATTACACGTGTGTGTATAACAATTTTCTATACAATGTGGCAGGGACATCTAGGCACAACCTGTTAGCATGGATTCAGTTCATGATTCTGGACCCACTGCGTCGAAATTTTTACAAAAGTGCAATACATAAACTCACGCCTTCTTCCCATGTGGGTAGGCAGAAACTACAGAACGCCACCTGCTACGATCCTATACTCCTTTTCCCTCGTTTACGTTCATACATCTGGTCATACACGCAATACCTACACAGTCAAAATGTATGGAACAATAATTTTGAAGGTTCCGTACCTCAAAAGGAAAAAACGGAACCCTTATAGCATCACTCTGTCTGTCCGTCTGTCACAGCCAATTTGCCGATGTTGTTGAAATTTGGTACACGTATGCAAACTGTACCGTGTGATATATCAAATGAAAGGTCTTACTGTAAGGGTTTCAAACATATTTTTATATAATTTTAAAATAAATAATTTTAAAGTTATATAAGAAAATCGAAAATTGACCATTCCCCCCCCCCCTTATCTCCGAGAGTACAGAGCCTAAAATTTTGAAAAAAAATACAAAAAATAGTTCAATACTTATAGATTATAGGAAAACCTATAAGAAGTCTATGGTCTTAAAACAACATGGTAAATTTCTCAATATTGTGAATACAAACTTACATTTGGAATGTATGGGAGAACACGTTTTTCAACTACAATGTTAAGTTTGTTCTTGAGATTCATCCCAAGTACGGAACTCTTCATTGTGCGTAGTCCGACACGCACTTGGCCAGTATTTTTTTTAAATAACCTACGTAAAAGGTCCAGCATCATGTACTGAATCCATGGTAATTGGTAACATGGATGCATGGTACTGCCTTCCTGCATATGTTGGAGGCAACCCAATTCGGCTGTCTGTCTGTCAGTCTGTTAAGACCCTTTTTCTCAGGAACGCATGAAGGTATCAAGTTGAAATTAATATCAAATACGTAGGTCCCTTGGCGCTCTAAAAATCAAGCTTCTAAGTCAACGCAGTAAAAAGATAAATCAAAACCGGCACCTTAATTGCGTGATACACTATCGATCGGAATCTGAATCATTTTAAAGCAAATTGCTAATCCATTGCTTCATATGTTCGAAAATTTTGTCTGCTCAACAACGTAAATAACGCAATGAATGTTGTTGAAAATGAAACCGATTCCGATTGATAGTGTGTTACGCAATCAGGATACCGATACTTACCGTTGACCTAGAATCGTGAAATTTGACAAGAAACAATGTCTAACAGCACAAGTAAAGGAAAAATTCCAAAAATAGTTAATTTGTAATTTTATCATTTTTTTTTTTTTTGCAAATAGGTTTTACATTCGCAATTGAAGAATTGACCGTGATGTATATCGATGTATGGGAGAACATTTTTCCAACTATAAATTTAAGTTTGTTCTTGAGGTAAATTTATCCCACCTACGGAACCCTTCATTGTACGTCGTCCGACACGCACTTGGCCGGTTTTTAAATAGACGCAGATAACTAGATTTTGCTCTTGTTAGAAAGTTCAGTGTGCACAAACTTTACCCATTTTACAAAGTTTCTCAAATGAATGCCTAACAAGCTAACAACGGTTTTGGTACTCGCTGAGCGATCTAGTTGGCGTGATTAATAGGTTCCATAGAGGAGATGAGATGTGCAGCATCATCCTAACTGGCCTGAATAGAGGAATTTAATTAAACGAGAGCCTTTTAGAAGATTAATTGGGCCATTTTCAATGGATGATGAACAAGCTAAGGTGTATAAGTGCTAGGGTAGCAAAGTGATTATTCTTGTTTCCATCAAATAAGAAAACCTCGTCATAATAATCATAAATCTTTATTTATGTGGACTTCTTTTAAATAGAGACAGCTGTCTGAGGTAGGAGCGTCCTGAACTACAGATCACACGGCTCTCTTATGCCGCGGGCCCACAGCCCGCTTTCTCACAGGCCAGACCACGCCAGGCCAGGCCGACAGGCCGTGGGTACAGTCGGCCTGAGGTGGCTTGTCGTCGCCCGTCCGATCGAACGTATGGGATGATCCGTGGAATGCTCGCCACGGGTCGCAACAGGCCTCGACAGGCCGTGGGAACGCGGCATTGGATAGGACGTGTTATTTTTACAAAAAAAAAAAAAATTCAAAACCAACATTCGTTTAACGGAGGCTTTAAAAAACCCATGCCATCTTTGTATCAAAAAGAAAGTGACAGCATCAATTTAAAGTCTCCGTTACAGGTACAAATGTTGGTTTCGTGCAACTTACCGATAAAGTCTTAGGTCTGAACGAGTGCCGTGACTCATGAAAGCTAAATAATTTACTTCCAAGGTCCCTCTTGGTGTGGTCAATACCTACCTCTTTTCATAATTTCATTTAAAAAAGTTCAAAAGTAAGTTACGAAGGCTTATTTTCACAACAGTTTCCTTTAAGTAAACGTTGAGGTGTGTATGTACTGCGCCATATGTACAAACATACAGTTCAATAACATTCCCGATGTCATTTGTAAGCCGATACATTGTTTGATCACTGTACGCACAACTGTTTCAGCATTGGTTTAAAGCTAGCATTTTTGCACAAGAACGGGGATAAATAAAATTATTTATTTTACAGAGGAACAAAAAAATATTCTTCGATACACAGTTTCAATCAATCTGCCTAGCCTTTTCCCAACTATGTTGGGGTCGGCTTCCAGTCTAACCGGATGCAGCTGAATACCAGTATTTTACAAGGAGCGACTGCCTATCTGACTTCCACAACCCAGTTATTGGGTAATACGATACCCCTTGGTAAGAATGATTGTCAGACGTTCGGGCTTCTGACGACCCGTAACGACTGTCAAAGATCTACGAATGACAGCTGGGACCAACGGCTTAACGTGCTTTCCGAGGTACGGAGGAGTCTCGGTATGTAAAGATGGTCACCCATCTACGGACCAACCCCGGCAAGCGTAGCTTAACCTGATGGATCGACCCGTGCGGCTGTTATTACGTAGCCACGAGCTTCTTATATTGTAGTATCGATATCATCAAGTATCAATTGGTGCACAGTTTAATGATTCAAAATAATACATTTTTCTTTGACATTAAATAATTATATAAAATTTGCACGCCGACATTAATGGCAGAATAAGAGATTCTTATATTTCTTATACCTTATCTTTAAGATCCCTCTGTACCTTATTAACGCAAATAAATGATTTTGTTTTTTTTTTAATTGACCTTCAATTTACTGCCAAACAAATATTTGATTCTAAAAACAAACACCTCGCTCCAGCAACAAGCACTACCCATTGTTAACTAACTAGGTATTGATACTTGGTGATATCGATACTACACATTACTACAATATAAGAAGCTCGTTGCTAAGTAATAACAGCCGCACGGATCGATCCATCAGGTTAAGCTACGCTTGCCGGGGTTAGTCCGTGGATGGTGACCATCTTTACATACCGAGACTCCTCCGTGCCTCAGAAAGCATGTTAAGCCGTTGGTCCCGGCTGTCATTCGTGGATCTTTGTCAGAAGCCCGAAAGTCTGACAACTAGTCTTACCAAAGGGTGTCGTATTACCCAGTTACTGGGTTGTGGAGATCAGATAGGTAGTCGCTCCATGTAAAATATTGGTATTCAACTGCATCCGGTTAGACTGGAAGCCGACCCCAATTTAGTTGGGAAAAGGCTAGGCAGATTTTATACTTATATATATGTCGCAGGTATAAGACAAAATCAGGTTTTAAAATTATTTATTTATGGTATCTATCATAAACCTGATAAAAACCAGTTTTTTTTATCAAAAACCTAGACTGGATTAGTTTTATGATAAAATCAATGCCGGTTGCTATTTCTTTAAATAAATAAAACAATTAGAGACAACAATGATATAATTGTTATAATTTTACATAGGTACATTTAGCATAATTAATCATTATTGGTTCCCCACTAATTGTCATTGCATCAAGAAATGTTAAAAATGATTTGTTTTATTTTTTATTCTAATATTTTTTTTATATATATTTTTTATTTGTAGCAATAAAACTATTGCTTCAACATGTGGCGGTAGTCAGGTTGCACCATCTTCTTACACCTACGAGTACATTAAAGTAGAAAATCCCATAAATATGAACTTAGTAATATGGTAATATAATATAATATGGCTTAGTAACTAAGCTACAAGCTATCCCTCTCATCCTTGCATAACAATCGATTACCCAACTCGTCCGATCACTCGAGAGCTCATATCGATTACATTGTGCAGTCCACTCCAATATCAAAATGCATCTTTTCAACGTCGAATAATCCTCTGTAATCGGATTATGTAGGATGACATGCGTGGTCTGCCCGAGGGTAGGAATCAGGCGAATTTATTGTAAAGTGAATGAAAAGTGAATGAATTAGTTATGATATGGAGCCAATAATTTTATGAGCGATGGTGCAGGCAGAAGTGCGTTTGAAATTAGAGGTGACTGCTCTCCAGATTCGGAGTCAGACTAGCCACCTCCACAGAAGAAAGAAAATTGCATTATTTGATAGTCTTTATGAACACCGTCAGTCATCATTGGACTAACCAAAACCGTCTCGCTTCTCAAACACGTGGTGACAAATTAACCAGTTACCAAAAGTGTAATTGTTCGGTCAAACGTCTTATTTACGAAATATTATGATAAGAAGATGTAGCAAAAATGACGGTTTTATTGGCAAGTGGTCGATGAATCGCTTTATTGCCAAAAAACATTACAGAAAATCGTTAACTTCACCACACATTGTCAAACGCTGATGATTGCGCAAGAGCAGCAACAGATCTCGGAATGTGTCATTATGGTGTGCTAGCCAGTTTAATAACCCGTTATTACGTATGTGTGTTGCATACTCGATAGAGCTGACATATCTATGTATGATCTATGGTGTATTTTTGTACTCGCTACATTGGACACTTATTTTTATTTTTAGGGTTCCGTACCAAAATGGTAAAAAGTAAACCTTATGGTGCGACTCAGTCTGTCTGTCTGTCTGTCTGTCACAGCTAGATATCTCAAGAACTACTAATGCTATCAACTTGAATTTTGGAATAGTTTTAGATGACGTTTGCCCAACTATTTTGCAAATAAGAAAGAAACAAAAATGTATTTTTTTTTTTGCAACATGGACTGAAATGGGCTTCTAAAAAATTCGGAGTGGGGCTACTAGGGTATGTGGAGTAACATATGAAAGAGCGCTGTTTGCACATTCTCAATCATTCAATTTCTCAATCATTTTTTTTAGGCCGGATAGTTTTCGACTTTTGATGAAAAATGTAAATTAAAATACCGTCCCCCATCCCCCCGTTATCGTGTGATAGATGTTTATGTAAAAATTAAAGGAAAAATAAAACGATATCTGTAAATAGCACACTTTTTTATATAAGACTAGCAGCGCCCCACCGTTTCACCCGCGTAAGTCTCGAACTCGTAAGAATATCGGGATAAAAAGTATCCTATGTGTTAATCTAGGTTATAAACTGTCTGTGTGCCAAAGAACAATGCTCAAAAATGTATGGACACCGTCCCCACCCTTGTAGCACTTTAAAACCTATGTTAATCGAAGGGCCATATTCATCTTATTATTTTGTTTTATGACAGCGAAACTGAAATGTCTGTCCGAAAAAAGTTATATCGATAGACGAAACCGGAATCAGTAATAATTATGTTACCGTTTAATGTTCTTAGTTACCTATTTAAAGTATGCCAAAAAATAAACAGGAAAACATATTACCTGGGATGATTAAATACTCGTACCTTCGTTCGAAGCTTTCAAACAACTCTTTGGAATCAAAATGGTGATGACTCCAGCACGGGATACAACTCCCGGGGCTAGCAAAAAGTTTAATGAAGAGCTGTTGAATATCGCTTATGTGAAATAACCATTGACGTTTTTTTAGTTCAAATAATTATTAACCTTCTTAATTACAAAAAACCTTTACCTTACTTTTATTGCAACACACAGGGGTGTAAGGGTGCTGCCCTTTACACCCCTGTGTGTTGCAATAAAGTCAACGGCTCTTGAAAACAACATACAAGTGGCTTAGGAGCGAAACGGGTCTGTAATTCTTTAAAAAGGTCTTATCACCCATTTTGAAGAAGAGAACGACCACACTCCTTCACCACGTTTCTGGCGTTCTCCCAGAGAACAGGATAGATCTCCCGAAGCTCTTTCAGTACACGACTTCTTCCGCTTTCAGGAGCTCGGTCGTATCTCCATCCTTTTTTATTTGTAAGCTGTTTAAAAGCCGCCTAGATTTCGTCTTGGCTGACTTCTGGCAGGTCTTCTGTGAAATGGCGGGTTAAGGTGACCCTGGAATCCTCACTCGGGATCAGGTCCAAATGCCTTCGGATGCATATAATTGGCCGTAGAAGTTTTCTACTTCCGAAAGGATTTCCGGCCTCGGAACAATGATATCCCCACTGGATTTGGTCAATTTCGTCAGGTGGCTCCTCCCAAGTGATTGGACTAATACTTTCAACCCCAGATTTTGCTCAATCGCTTTATCTATAGAGTGCGTATTGCAGCGTCGGAGGCCGCGTCTTACCAGTGTTCTATATTATTGTTGAGTGCCCATTGTTCCGGCAAAGTGATAGGTGGGTTTTACGTCGTTCTGTTCTAAGCTCCAGAGTCTCTTCCAAAAGTTTGGACTTCTTGCCTGTACGCCGCATTTTACAAAATCGCGTGCATCTTTGAGGATTTCCGCTATTTGGTAGAGCGACAAGGGAGAAGTCTGTGCTGGTGTTGAACCTGTTGATGACGAGATATCCCTGAATATATGCTTTTTATCCTTTATGTTGAAGTCAATCTCATTTTTCATCTTAGTATCGGGGTTTCACCACATCCACTTCCTTTAGGGCGGTTTCTTAAAGGAGTTCATCAAGAAAAGCCCCTCCTCAAGGAAGTTGACAAGCATTCGCCCCCTATGATTTCTGCCAAACCCGTAAGATCCTACTAACGATTATACCGATTGTTTCAATTCTGTACTCCCACTTTAGCGTTAAAATACCCTACGAAAACGTTGTAGTGAGCCTTAGTAGTACAATGCGAGGCCTTGGAGATATCCTCAAACATTTCCTCGACTTCGTAATTCGAGTATGCCGAGGTCGGTGCGTAAACCTGAACAACCTTGAGGCTATATATCTCGGCTAACTTCACTATGATGTAGTACGCTACCCTGTTCGAGACACTGGAGATTTCTACAACGTCGTCAAAAAGGTATTTGTTTGCCAGGAACCAGACTCCAGCTTGGCATAGCCGGTCTCCCTCTCGAAAATACATAAGGTGGCCCGATTTAAGGGTTATTGTGTCCTTCTCCTCTCCTTGGATTTCAAACAATCTTAGGATGTGCCACCTTATTTTTCCGAGTTCTTCTTCTAGCTGCACTAGGCGTTTGTCGAGCCGTAACGTGCGTCCGTTATACGTCGCCAAGATTAGTTGGATTTGGCGGCCATTCGTAACCTGGGGATTCTTTGCACCCCCTACCTTGCTGTTACCGTAATTGCCGCCAAAATCAACAAGGCGGCCGATAACTGGGGGCCGCGAATTGGGCTTGCCATTTGAAGGGTTTGCTCATAATCGCCACGCTGGGCAGGCCATGCGGGTTGGCAATCGCAGATCCCAACTTCATGCACTAGTGACGCTGCTGCCTGTCACTAGCCTGCGCCATTTAGTCGCATTTTATTTAGAATGGTTGTACCGCCATTTGTCGGTTGTCAGAGCTTCATTTCTAATGAGCAGGGTGCACCACGGGCAGGTTAGGTTGTCTTAAGATACTGAGTTAGTAAGTGTGCCCTTTATATCCCTATGTGTTGCAATAAAAGTAAAAGGTATTTTTTTGTAATCAAGAAGGTATTTTTATTTTAAAACTAAAAAAAACGTCAGTGGTAACGAAACAAAACAACAACATAATTCTTTTTAATAACAAAGCACATTAAACGGCAACACAATTGTGAATGATTCCAGTTTCTTCGAATCGATATAACTTTTTTCGGACAGACATTTCATTTTCGCTGTCATACAATAAAATGATATTATGGCTACGGCCCTTTGATTAACATAGGTTTTAAAATGCTACAAGGGTGGGGACGTTTTGAGCATTGTTCTTTCATGAATATCTGTTCAGTAGTGTTTGCGTGAAAGAGTAACAAACATCCATCCATCCTCACAAACTTTCGCATTTGTTAGCATATTAGTAGGATAGAGAGTAGGAAGTAGGATGATACGGAACCCTCGGTGCGCGAGTCCGACTTGCTCTTGATCGGTTTTATTTACTATCGACCCTGCCCTGCTTCGCGCGGTTTTTACAACTAAACACAACTAAGATTTCATTATTTTTTCTAAATTTAATAACTTCTGAAATAAATTCTCAAAAAGCTGGTGCTAACCTCATCAAATTCCGTTGCGTAGTTTAGAAGAACAATGCGGGCACGCAGACAGACACGAAAAGTGACTTTGTTTTATACAAGATATAACAAGTAACAAAAACTCATAATATTTCTTAACCTCCCACGTATCGATGATCCATTGGATCTTAAGAAAAAAAAAAACCTTTACATAATATGTATACAAACGTATATCATAAATATATAACCGTAAAATACCATCATCCAATGGTGACCGCGGCCTTGCAGTAGTTGTGTACCTACTGGATTCGGTTGGCATTCGAGCATACATAGACATTAACCTATGGGGTTCTTAAGTATATAGGCGGACACTTGACTTCGGCTGCCACTTGATGACGAGTGACAATGTTATTAACTTTATTCTAATATATTCTACACTTAACAATGCCACAATTATGATAAAGCATTCTACAAGCTCAGCACGCGGCAGAAAGCTTGCAGCAGCGGCGCAGCGGTTCTTAGACAAGCAGTCCAGCCGGCTCGCGATATACAGTACAGTATAATTCAAATACAAAATATTTTATTTCATGCACATAAACCTATATGAAAAATCAGAAGCTAGGTGCCAGTGCACCTAGCTTCCAACCGATTGTTTCGTATGGAGAAGGGCCGGCAAGAAACTCTACGGTTATTCTTTTAAAAATAATTGGCTTTAACAATGTTATCTGAATGTTTACAGCCTCGTTGGTTTAGTGGTCGCAAGCGCTACAATGTTTTCAAAGGGAGGATAGTGTGGGCCGTTCAACAAGTACCTTACCAAAACTTAGTGTTTCGGGCTAGCGTAGCCACGCGCATCTCTTTCTCATCTCATCGCGTAGCATTTTGTGTAGCACGTGCGTAGCAATCCGTAGCATTGCCACGCAAGTGCTACGCGAAATCTATTGTAGGCCCTTTACCTTCATTACTAAAAGGTAATTCTAACATGATTGATTTCTTAACAATGTGTATGTGTATTTACATATTATTTAACTAAACACAACAGCACGCCTGTGCTCCCCGAGGGCAAAGCCGAGGTATCCTATCGAGGTTCCTATAAATAGTAGGTATACTCACATTTCCCCAGTTGAGTATTGTATTGGCGAGCCTATTGACATCAAACGGGCACAAAAAATGTAGACTCTACTAGGCTTCTACTGAGAACACTTTATCCCTACCTGGGAATCAAATCTAGGATCTTTAATTTCATTTATTCATTCCAAAGTCTGTACGTATAAACAAAAAACAAACAACGTCTGCTAAACTACATAACAGTTGGTCGGCAGTAGTTCTCGTCTAACAATGTATTACAATGTTGACATTAAAAAAAAAAATATATATACACACACACACACACACACACACACACACACACATACATGATCCACAGTAGTACCTCATGCTCAATTTAATGAAAAATCAACCCATATTATCTAAATCCAAAACTTTTTAGCAAAAAATAAAACCAACTTCCAAAACAAAACACTACGAAGTGAAAAATAACTTTAATTTCGGAAGTCGGTGTCTTTGGTTTTGTATTTTCGTTTTTTGCCACCGACTTCCGAAATTAAAGTTATTTTTCACTTTGTAGTGTTTTGTTTTGGAAGTCGGCTTGATTTTTTTGCAAAAAAGTTTTTATTTTTCACTTTTTAGTTGTGGTACCTACCCCACACAAATTCGAATACCACAACCTGCTATGTAAATAACAGTGATAGGAAGTTATAATATTAAAACATCATCCGCATAAACTAAGTGGGAAAAATACGCATTATTGAAGCTAACTCAAAAACTACCCAAGCAAAGCTTATAAAATTTATATGGGACCATCTAGAAGTATACTCTTTCAAACAAAAAAAGAATTTTCCAAATCGGTCCATCCGTCTTTGAGTAATCTCGTAACAAACGTACAAAAAAAATACAGACGAATTGAGAACCTCCTTCTTTTTGAAGTCGGTTAAAAAGGAGGATCGTATTAGGTGGCGTTCTGTAGTTTCTGCCTACCCCCATGGGAAGAAGGCGTGAGTTTATGTATCTATGTGTATTTTAATCTAAATCAAATGGAACCAAAGGTTTCCTACCTCGTACGTATACCAACAGCATTTAAAAGGTGTAATAAGAAACCAAGCAGGCAGAACAATGCGATAGCTTTTAAATCCTAAAGCCATTAAAAATTAACATGTTTTATTATCTTAATCAAACCTCTCAACCTTGACCAAGAGTAACTCGTGTATCCTTATTCTTCTTTTTAAAAATTATTTTTATTATTTTACAATCCACCCCTTTACTTGGTCAGCTGGATTCAAAACTACCTTACATAGGTAGTTTACCTATCCATAAATGTTTAAGTACCACCAATTCATTTCACCTCTGGGGAAGCATTTAGTAACAGACATTAATACTAATAGTAGGAATTACAAAGAAAAGTCGCAAAGTCCAGTAATATGTCCGTTTGGAATCCAAACTAATGTTGGGTATTACCGGGACTCGGTGGAAATCCCGGAAAACAATGGGACTGTCCTGGAGAGGTCCCGGACCGCGGGTGATGTATGTCCGCGTTGGACCAAGGCTTTGCTAGTCTTCTTTATAATTGGAACTATAAACTATGATAGCTTGGGTGTCTTAATATGAATATGAATTATCTATAGATAACGCATAATGAGTGTACCGGCTTACGAGGAGATTTTGGGTAGGTACCTACTTATAGTCTGTGTCAAAAGTGTCTGATGAAAATGTAAACAAGAAATGGATCTGACAACGTACCTGTGAATGCCAATTTGTAGTGTAAAATATATATAAAGAAGCTTTTCATCATCAAGAGGTGTGTTAGGGCGATATATGCGGTATTCATAGCCCGGAAAACTGAAAAATGTTCGTTGTGAATTTACGTATATTAACAGTACCCTGCCTATACATATTATGTGAGGTGGACGTATTTGTTAAAACAAACTTTCACCTATTTGAAAAAGTAGGTATTTCATAAAAAAAATCTAGGAATTCTAGGAACATATTTATAATAAATTACCTAATGATATTTAACCTTTTCGCCGCCAACGTACACAAAACGCAATGCCTCGCCGAGCGCCAAGCTATAAATGTATAACTAAATATACAGTAAACAGTAGTGATGGGGATATCGTCATATCGATGAATAAGATTTGTACGCGTAAAGTTTAGATTTAAAGTTGATTTTACGAATATAAATAAAAACTGATTAAATATTTCCAGATTTGTTTTATTTCACAGTATCCTTAATAAGAAAAAACAGTATAATTTATGAGTATCAAAGAAACTAATACATAACTCAATTAGAACTATAAGGAATGGGGTACATCTCTATTTGTTTCATGATCTCATTCTTTAACTTCATATCAAGTTATTGGCACTGAGGGCATGTTGAATTAGATTCTGATCAGGGATGGGGTCTATGGTCTTTCTTTCTTCTATTTTTGTTTATTCCTGTGTTTTTTTAATAACTTCAGTAAACGTTTTTTACCGTAGGTATCTAAGTGGCAGAATTTTGAATTGTTTTTAAAGTGTTTTTTGAAATGGAAAGTAAGTATATATTTAAATTCTATCACGCTTGTAGCCGTGTACTATCAAAGCATTGTTTTTAAGTGTTGTTTCTGTTCTTTTCTTAATTCATGTATCGGCGTTTACCCATCTGCGCGCGGGGGACCCCGCGCACAGATTGCGTTTCTCTATTTACCCACGACGGAACGGAGCAGGTATATGCGTTTAGGTTGAGAGATGTTTGTGTGTTTGTGCAAAGTAATGTTCCCACCTATCTTCTAAAATTTCTATGAGACATTGCGGTTTTAGTTCCATATTGAATAAATAGATGTTTTATTTTTTCACTGGAGATTCATATGCCATAGACAACACAATTTCAGTTTTTTATGGACATTGCGGTTTTTGATTCTAGTAGACTCACTTATTGAATTCCTACTCTTTGATGAATAAACATTATTATTATCATCCAGTTAGACATACCTCAGAATTATCTTCTGGTTCAATATTCTCCACAAAATACTCCGAGTCCGATTCCACACCTTGCAAAATTTTCAGGAGTTCGTCCGAATCAAGTTCTTCACTCATTTTTCTATTTGCAAGTGAAAGAAAGAAAGATGCGTGCGCGCGAATCCGATTTTATGCTGCACTATGCCAAAGTGACCTTGACAGCCGCACGCCTATGACGTCACTGACCAACTTCTATAGTAGTTCGTGGCACTGGGTGGCGCACAGGGGCATAGACGACCAATTGTTTTGTAGAGATGGGAAAATAACTATCGACAAGAATTAGTAACAACTTTATAATTAGGTATCGGCATCTACCTGAAGGTCGAAATTCATCTACTATCCTTTGTAATGAAGTAGATAACTAAGTTCATATTTTATTGACCTCAAAATGTTTTCGATATTCGTAACTTTCTGTATTTATAAATATTTCAATGGTGAAATCAACCTTTCACGGCACATCACTGGCCAACTTGATATGAAGTGATTGGCGTTCTGAGGAAAGTAACAAAATTCGGAGTTTCTGTTTTTGCCGATTTTAGGACAAACTAGGGCTTATTTTGTGTAGAAAAATAAAAAACAGGGTAGTAGACAGTGCTATCTTAAATAATAAAATGAAACAAAGCTTTTAATCACAGTAAATTTATTTTAATAAGATAATTAAAATGAACAACTTCTATAGAAGTTGTGGCGCTGGTGGCACGAAAATCCCGAACTTCTATAGAAGTGCTTGGCGGTGAAAAGGTTAAAAAGTATTGAAGATGTAAATGTATTTAAGAAGCAAATCAATAATCTACTGATAAGTAAGACATACTACACAATTCAATGAATACCTGTCAGATATAAATTTGTGTATTATACATATAATTATGGTGAATACTTGAGACCGATTTATTTTATTAAAATAATTTTATTTGTATTGATAACTTAATTATTATGACATTATATGTATGCTCTGACATGATTTATTAATTATTTTTTATGACATTACTTATTGATTTATTATGATAATTTTGCATGCCTCAATTGGTGCAACACAGTAGACTGCGCATTCACTTGACATCTAGAAATGTATGATTATCTACTGTGTTGAGCAATAAACATTTGAATTTGAATTCATTTGATAATTGAAGTTAATTTTATATACTTAACCACAATTATCGTCAATTATTTTTTATTACAATCTAATAATGATATTTCAACAGTAATTGTAGGAAAAAGTAAGATATACCTAAAGTTGAAACCTCACTAAATGGAATTAGTTACACATTCATCTGTATTTAGAAATACAGATGAATGTGTAACTAATTCCATTTATTTATTATTTAGAAATACAGATGAATAATACGCAACCACTCACTAATTCCATTTAGTGAGTGGTTGCGTAACCTGGACAGGGTTTGTTTACACTTTCGTCAGATAGTATTGGCACAGGCCATACATATTTTTTTCTCGAAGGGAGGGGGCCAATAAGCCAAAAATAATATCGATACTGAAAGGAAAATATTCCCACACACAAATTGCGAAATTAACTGTGAGTACCTAGGTATACAAATGTCACACCGAAAACCTTGCAAAAAAGCAAACAAGCTGTACCTAATAACGCGTACACTTCCTTCCCGAGTGACATATTTACCAACGCCTAATTTTACCCAGATTTACTTTTACTTTACCCCACCCGTCGCCAAGTTTACCCAACATTATTCAGGAGTGAAGCAAACTTGAAATTAGTTTGAAAATGATGTACTCTGTAATAGACTTCCAGACGATTTTTTGATGCAAGTCGTTTACAATTTTTACGCTCAAGTTAGTGAAAAAAGTTTTATTTGCAAGTGAAGTTGCTTGTTTATTTTCGTCTATTTTCAGAAACTAGAAGAGCCTGGAATAAATGAGAATCTGTTATTTTTATTTTATTTATTCAGAAGAACCACTTACACATTATATATTACAAATAAATAGAATTATGGAGTTATACAAATGTGCAACCAACAACGTGCTCCACAGATACACAAAAAGACAAAGACAACATTGTTAGTTTGTACAATTAATCCAGTTTAATTTTTCAAGCACCTGTGAGGTTAAATAACGTGACTTTTTCTTTATCTGCAAATGGTGCATCAAGCATTTACTTGTAGGCGCTTCATAAACTTCATAATTTTATACTTTTAGGCGACTGATATGTAAATGATAAAAACTTTAATGGGCGTCTGGTTTTTTTTAGTCATACGCACGACAGTAGTAAAAAATTGACATTGGCGCCAATTCTCTTGTTCACAAACTAAATTAAATTTAAGTTCAGTGCACCTTTTTCTTTCTATTTCATTTAGAAAGGACAGAAGATAAAAAATAGTTTAGTCTTTTTCAATCAGGTCTAAACTTGTCTATGGAGTAACTTAATTTGACAGGACAAAACTAATATTTATCTTCTGTCCTTTTCTAAATGAAATAGAAAGAAAAAGATGCACTGAACTTAAATTTACTTTAGTTTGTGAACAAGGGAATCGGCGCCATTGACAGCGCCTTTATGTCGTAGCAGTAAGGACGATTTTTGTAGTGCAAGTGTTACCTCTATAATATACGGTTATTGTACTAGTGAGGTCATTGTCACTTAGCTCAGAGCTCTATATCCGACAACGACCTCTCCCCTATTTACTAAAAGAGTACTAAAAAGAAGTAAGTTAATCAGAACAAGATATGAAGTAAGTTCACGGTTGAAGTGTGTTGTTACTTCAGAGTGCACGGCCACTGAGCACGGTGAGCGTAGTACATGAGTGCGCCCCGATCGAGACGCTATTAATGCTCGCGAGCTAATTTACCTGAGTCTGAGGCCTTTAAACTAGCGGGAGAACTCGTGTTTATGAATGAAAAGGTTTCGGAGTGAAACTGAAAATTATCATTCCAAAGCATAGTCACACACTGGCCAAATTGGACATAGTTATGCAGAAAGCAACTATATGGCACTTTTTGCAAAAAATGAGTTACAAACACGGCCATACTAATTTCGAGATACAAGATTTTTTGCCAAACAGCCCTGTCGATATCTCTATTTATCACGGAGATATGAGCCGTCAAATGCAGCCATGTCCATACATCCATGATGCAACCATCGACAGAAAAATGCTTATAACTCTTGTTTGTACTATTCCCGACAATGCTGCCTTCTGCATAACACGATCCAATTAAGTTAAGACATAGGTATGTATGTACATACATAGTGGCCAATTCCAACCCAACTGAAGGCTGCTAATGAAAATGTTTCAAAAACAGTAGTGATATTCTGTACAAATCTCACCGTGAAAACTTAGGTGAGGTGAGCTTGGAGTGAGCTCTCAATGGTGTCAACCTCAGACTAAGTATCCTGTAGACGGAGCTATAACTTGTTGCCGCTCTTGTATCCGTGTGTCAAACAAAGTATTGTTCTCTCTGTCTATTTCACAGAGTTCACGAACGAGTAAAGGGTACAGCACATGTAAGTTTGGCAACGTCGCACTGTCTGTGTAAATCGTGTCAACAAGTGACCGACTTAGTCGGTCAAAACATTGCGGCTTGGTGCAGTTTAAATGCGAAATATTAAATAATATCAGTGGTTTGGCTAGGACAAAATTAGTAAAGTGAAAATATGCTATGTGCGGCTGTATATTATTCATCAAGAATAACGAAAGAAGGCGGAATAGACCCAGAATTATCATTTCACACGTAAGTCTATGACAACAATTTTATCGTTAATTACAGAGGTTAACTGTTAGAAAATCGATAAACATTGAAGATTTACATATTAAGACTAACATTGTCTTATATCATATTGATAAAAAACCAACTTTTATAGTCTAAATTAATGTTTAAACTAGGCATTGTTTTAGGCGTGAACTGCAGGGATGTGTACAATATTATCGATAAAATCTTTTGTCGAAATCGACGTTTGTTGTTGATATGGTATAATAATTTTTGCTTACTGTAGTTGTAGGTTTTCATAATATTGTGAATTAATAAGAAGTGAGTAGATTGAAGCTGTTAGACGTCAGAACTAGGAACATGAAATATTCAAGGCTCTGCTCCAAAGAAAGCCACAGCTATCCTGCTTCATAACGGGTTTATCTATAAAAAAAACTAAAGTCTGTTTCGGTGCCAGCAGTATTCGAAGGATATCCAGAATATTGCCAACATCCAATTTGCAAAATAAAAAAATTCGTTTCATTTCATTGTAATCCAATATAATGTACCTGTGTAAATATTACAATAAATAAAATCGTAAAAATATAGGTCTAATTATTTATTTAAGTTAATTGGTAATAAATTGTTACATTAATTTTACATAATACCATATATTTATGTGCCCATAATTTTTATTTAACAAAACACACATTTTATTATAGTAGGTAGGTATTAGCTTCTATCCGCAGTTTCACTCCTGTGCATTTTTCGTCAAGCAAAAAATCGATGTACCACAGATTCCATAGTATGCTTTGACGCGTCGACCCTTCCCTAGTCACGCACACTAATACTACTCTAGAGCCGCACACTAACAAGAAAAGGACACGCGTCTCTCTTAAAGGCTCCGTCTACAGGATATTTAGTCTGAGGTGTCAACCCCTTAGTACCAGGTGGAATGACAGCTCACTTCACCTACATATTCACGGTGAGATTTTTACAGAATAGACCGGCTAGTGCTCTTTCCGATTTCTATTTGAAGGTTCAATTTTATGTTTCATTGTCTGTGATGACACGTGCAGAAATATAAAAAAAAAAAAACAATTCATAGTTATTCAGATCAGCATAGAATGCAGAAACTTAAGTTGATCGCAAAACTAACTTTTTAACCCCGCGTATTTCGTAGCCCTAACCGACGTATGTCTATAATATAATCAGTCTTGAGGGAGTGTCGTTGATTGCGGAGTAACATGTAATTAGCTTCAAAGGATCAAGATCATTCCCTTGCTTAATAAATACGATTGTACATGATATTACCTAGCCTAAAAGTATGACAACCAATATTACCAAGGGGTATCCTGTAACTGCGTTGTGGGGAGGTCAGATAGGCAGTCGCTCCATGTAAAATACTGGTATTCAGCTGCATCCGGTTAGACTGGAAGCCGACCCCAGCATAGTTGGGAAAAGGCTAGGCAGATGATGATATCAACTGTAGAAAGTCGCGGTTGTTGTGGCCCTTTTGTGACGAAATAACGTCGTGACTTCTTTCAAAACATTGGATGTTTGGGTTTGGGACGTGAGCTTTTGATGAATCAATTGTTTTTTTCAGTCTAGGTGTTCAGGAGGGTTAAATGATAAATGATTTTATTTCTGTAAGTAGGTTTGTACAAACACTTTTACAAGTCAATCCTGTTTTTTTTTTAAACTAGATGAGGTCGGCGTTTCCGGTCTAACTACTCTGAGAAGAAAGGCCGAAACCAACTCAGAGGTCACAGTCTCTTATAAAGAGTCCAGACATAATCTTGGTCACTTCATGCGAAGACCATGTAGATTGGTGTCTGAAATGGTATTTTGAGGAAAGAACCACACAGATTGAGAGGACCTGTCCAGTCAGTGCACGCATTTGTCAGTAATCGCGCAGCTCAACTCAGAACTTAAGGAGCTCAACGATTCGACGAACAATAAAGAAAGAACATATGGGTAGGCCGCATACGGCTGGATCCAGTTCTTTGAATTAGTTTGAATTAGATACCTTGCTTAGAAGGTTATTTTGCTAAGAAGATGATGGCTCTTTCTGATTTGAAGATCCGGTTTTCCTAACAGACTGTCGAATCATATTGAATCCGATGTAGAGCCTCATGTCTATTTCCAAAAAAAATATTTGTGGCTATTGCGGACAATGATACCCGATCTCAGGTTTGTAACATTATATCCAAAACCCTAGTTCTTTTCTTACTTACTACGGTGAATCATTTTGACTATTTCTGCTCAAGTCCTGCCCTTCAAACTTACTAAATAGCCTATAACCTAAATAGTTCTGAAAATCCTATATGGGGTAATAATTAATGACCGATACTTAAACACAAGATTGTACTCATGATAACAAACAACTTTTACTATGGCACCAAACCTGAAATCGAGAAAAAAATTCTGCTGTTCCCTACATTTTGATGAGTTATGTGAACAACTGATATTTTTTTCGCTATTTCTGGTTTAGTCCAATAGTAAAAGTTGTTTGTTATCATGAGTACAATCATGTGTTTAATTATCGGTCACTAATTACCAGTCACTCTATAGAACATCCCTTCTAAGTCCTTTCAACAAACCGAGACTACACAAAAAGTACAAAAGCTCCTGTTATGAGTTATGACAAATTGTATATTGCAATGAATAGTCTCACAATCTGTGGCCGTTCGCCGGCTATACCCGATAGCCTGGATAGTCTGTAGCCCGGAGTACGATACCGCACAATATTAGCTGCCAGCGCCACTCGCGTGTGTCCGACATTTTTAAACAGTTTGTGTCGCCAACTCGATACAATTCATCGAGAACGGTTGAGTTGAGCTTACACTGGGTACAAGAATATTATAGAGTAGCCGTGCCGTGGTGTTCTAGTCTAAATGGATATTTTTTTATTCAGGTGATTACTTATGTCCAGTTCAGAAAGGCTGGTCTCCAAATTTCGTGACCTTTCCTTGAAAGAAAATTCCTGTTGTGCTGTAGCCATTTTGGTGAAATGATTTGCATTTTGCACCAAGATTGTATAATATGGGACAGGCCAGTTGGCGTGGTTGCTTAAGATACCACCTATAATGTCGCAGGTCGTGGGTTCGATTCCCATCCAGGACAAAAATTTGGGTGAACAAAAAAAAAAGATAGTGTATGTAGTATATCAGTTATCTGGTTTCCATAGTACAAGCTCTGCTTTGTTTGGGGTCAGATGACCGTGTGTGAACAATATCCCAGGATATAATAATAATAATAGTTAATCCGACTTCATAGCTGCGTTGACAAGTCTCCTCCTTTGGTAAGCTTTAACGAGTCGACTGCCAGAAATGCAGATCTACGCGAGACACAGTGGCTTTTTAATTGCGTCTGTAATTATTTTACGGCATACGAAAGGTTAAATGAGTCCTGGACTTCTGTCCATAGAGTCAGATGCGATTGGGATACTTATTTCGTTTCTAAGCTTTTGTGGTATATAACCATCTATAGTTCGCGTCAAATAACTTTGCCGCTCTGAAGTTCGCGCAAATGACTGCGCAGTAGTCAATATCTATACTAAAACGGCGCGCCATCCCATGCGCATCGGAAAGCCTGGTTTTAGAGCGGCAAAGTTATTTGACGCGAACTATACTAGTGCTGATATTATAAATGATACACTACTACAAACTAAACTGGTTTTTAGTCAAGTCAGTGGTTTTAAGTAACAAAAACAATTTTTTTCCTCCCGTTGTATCCCTAGCATTTACGGTTCGCTGGTCTCATAGAAACACAGCCTTGTTGCCTCATATGTTAGTATTAGGTTCTAGCACATGCGGCGGCGGCGCAAAGAGCGAAGCGTCGCGGCGAGGTTACGTGCCCCAAAGTCCGCAGCTGGAGTGATCACACTACAGCCGGAGGCGGAGAAGAAGGGCGTGTCCTACCGCGACGTGCTCGCCAAGGCGAGGGCGGCGGTGAACCTGGAGGAGATCGGTGTTACCGAGGGCTTGCGGGTAAGGGTCACTGCGACTGGGGCTCGGATGCTCGAGATCCCCGGTGCGGCCAGTGGCCCGACCGCTGACGCTCTGGCCGAAAGGCTCAGGGCGTCCTTAAATGCGGACGAGGCCCGAGTGTCCAGACCCGCCAAGTGCGTTGACTTGCGCATCCTGGGTCTGGACGACTCCGTGACGGAGCGAGAGGTGGTGGCCGCCGTGGTCAAGACTGGGGGGTGTGCCTTCGAACAGGTGAAGGTAGGCACCATCCGTCCTGACCTCACGGGGATGCGAGCCGTTACGGTGAGCTGCCCCGTATCGGCGGCCCACAAAATAGTTGGGGAGGGCCGAAGGTTCCAGGTGGGCTGGGATTCCACGCGGGTGAAACTGCTGGAACCCAGACCTCTGAGGTGCTTCCGTTGCCAAGTGGGCAACCACGTGGGGGCAAAATGCACCTCGGAGGTGGATCGCAGCAGTCATTGCTTCCGTTGTGGTCAGCCCGGTCACAAGGCCGGCTCGTGCAATGCCACGCCGCACTGCTATCTATGTGCGGCAGCTGGCAAGCCGGCCGATCACCGGGCTGGAAGCAAGGGCTGTGGTCCACCCACCAAAGCCCGGGGCAGGGGCAAGCCCTCCGCCTCCGCTACCGCCGTCACGGCCGCAGCCGCCGCCACGGCCGCCGTCGCTGCCGCCTCCACTGCCGTCGCCGTACTCACTGCGGCAGAGCCCTCACAGGAGGCTCAGGGGGGGGCTAATATGGAGTGCCAGTAATGGCCCCATTACGCCTCCTCCAGGCGAACATCAACCACTGCGTCGCCGCTCAGGATCTGTTGCTCCAGAGCATGGCGCAGTGGTCGATTAACATCGCCGTGGTCGCTGAGCCGTACTTTGTCCCGCCCAGTGATTACTGGGTGGAGGACCTGAGCGGCTCAGTGACCCTCATTTCGTCGGCCGCCGCCGGTACCCTGTCCCTCGAAGCCGTCAAGAGGGGACAGGGTTGCGTTGCAGCACGGTTCGGGGGGATTGTCGTGGCAGGGGTATACTTCTCCCCGAACCGAACTCTCGCCGAGTTCCACAACTCCCTTGCGGAGTTGAAAAACGTCGTCGTCGGGTTTCGTTCCCTTCCCGTGCTCGTCCTCGGGGACTTCAACGCCAAGAATGTGGCTTGGGGTTCCCGGTATACGGACACACGGGGCAGGATGGTGGAGGACTGGGCTCTGGAGACAGGCCTGGTCATCCTAAACCGGGGTTCTGTCCCCACGTGTGTGCGGATGCGGGGCGAATCAGTGGTGGACATTTCGTTCGCCAGCCCCGCTCTGTTGCCACATGTTGTTGACTGGCGCGTCATAGAGGGGGTGGAGACCTACTCCGACCACCGGTACATCCGGTTTGATGTCTCCGCCCAGACCTCGAGCGCGCCGGTCCGACAGGCCCCGAGTGGTCCGCGGTGGGCGCTGAAGAAGCTGGACCGGGAGCTCCTCCTGGAAGCCTCGATCGTGCAGGCCTGGGTGTCACCACCGGACAGGCCTGCCGACATCAACGACGAGGCGGAGTGGTTCCGGGAGGCCATGTCCGAAATATGTGACGTGGCAATGCCCCGGGTCCAGCCCGGTCGCGCCTGGCGCCAGGTGTATTGGTGGTCGCCGGAGCTGGCGGCTCTGCGCGAGGCGTGCGTTGCTGCGCGGCACCGGTACACCAGGCACCGCAGGCTCCGTATCCGCCCTCCGGATACGGAAGCCATTCAGGCGGAGCTGTACGAGGGGTACAGAGCGGCGAAGACCGCCCTCCGAGCGGAGATCTTGCGGGCCAGGGATCTGGCTCGCGAGGAGTCGCTGGAGACTCTAAACAGGGACCCATGGGGACGCCCTTATAAAATGGTGCGGAATAAACTCCGCCCATGGGCGCCCCCGCTGACGCAGAGTCTCCGGCCCCAGCTCGTGGAGGACGTGGTGAGCGCTCTGTTCCCTTCGCGAGGGGAACATACTCCCCCGCCCATGGCTCCGCTTCCTGCGGTGCCCATTGCGGACCACATCACCGACGACGACGACGATGCTCCGGAAGTGACCGAGGTAGAGTTGAGAGCGGCGGTACGTAGGCTGAGTGCCAAAAATGCCGCCCCAGGACCCGACGGCTTACCTGGAAGAGCCTGGGTTCTGGCCTTTGGGGCTCTCGGGCCTCGACTAGGGGGGCTCCTAAGCGCATGCTTGGAGAGGGGCCAGTTCCCACTTCGTTGGAAGACGGGGAAACTGGTCCTCATTAAGAAGCCGGGGCGCCCTGCGGACTCTCCGTCCGCTTACCGACCCATCGTGCTGCTCGACGAGGTGGGCAAGCTCTTTGAAAGAGTTATTGCAGACCGCCTCGTCGGGTGGCTGGTGCAGGAGGGGCCGGATTTGGCGGAGAGCCAGTTTGGTTTCCGCAGGGGGCGCTCTACGGTGGACGCCATCATGCGCGTGCGAGCCCTCACGACGGGGGATGCTGTGGCCCGGGGTGGGGTCGTCTTGGCGGTGTCTCTAGACATCGCCAACGCCTTCAATACCCTGCCCTGGAGTTGCATCAGGGAGGCACTCCGGTATCACCGGATGCCGACCTACCTCTGTCGAGTGGTTGAGGCCTATTTGACGGATAGGGCCGTCATCTACCCCGGTCATCAGGGAGAGTGGAACCGGCGAGAGATGTCGTGCGGTGTCACACAGGGATCGGTCCTGGGGCCGCATTTGTGGGACATCGGGTATGACTGGGTGCTGCGCGCCGACCTCCCTAGCGGCGTCAGCGTAGTATGTTACGCTGACGACACGCTGGTCCTGGCGCAGGGGAGGTCGCACCAGGCGGCGGCTGAATTAGCGACACGCGGGGTTGCGATAGTCGTTGAGAGGATCCGGCAGTTGGGACTCGAGGTGGCCCTGCACAAGTCCGAGGCCATGTGTTTTCATGGTCCTCGGAATGCGCCACCGTCGGGTTCCCAAATAACGGTAGGAGGGGTTCGCATCGGAGTCGAGTCGACGATGAAGTATCTGGGACTCGTTCTCGACAGCCGGTGGAACTTCGTGGAGCATTTCCGACGTTTGGCTCCCAGACTGGAGCGGGCTGGGGCTGCCTTGAAGCGGCTCCTGCCCAATCTAGGTGGTCCAAACGCCTCCTGCCGGAGGCTTTACGCGGGGGTCGTGCGGTCCATGGCCCTTTACGGGGCACCGGTGTGGGCGCGTTCCCTGAGGCTGCGGCCAGTCCGCCGGTTGAACGCGTCCCAGAGGGTCATGGCCATTCGGCTAGTCCGGGGTTACCGCACGGTCTCCGGTGAGGCGGCGAGCCTCCTTGCCGGATTGCCGCCGTGGGATCTGGAGGCGAAAGTCCTCGCGCACGTGTGGGAGTGGCGCGAGGAGGCGAAACGCCGGGGCGTAACTCCGCTGCCGCGAGAAATCACGGTACAGCGGACAGAACTCCGGCGGGATCTCATGGCGACATGGAGAGTGCGACTGTCGCAGCCCAGCGCTGGGCACGCCACAATTGCGGCGATAAGTCCCCTCTTTGAGGAGTGGTTAGAGAGGCGCCACGGCGTCCTCACCTTCCGCCTGACGCAGGTCCTCACCGGACACGGTTGTTTCGGGAGGTTCCTGTTTCGCATAAGGCGGGAGGAAACGCCCGGGTGTCACCATTGTGTGGATCGCCCAGAGGACACGGTGGAGCATACAGTGGAGGTCTGCCCGGCTTGGGCAGAGCACCGCCGTGTTCTCACGGAGGCGATCGGCGGCGGCGATCTCTCGCGTCCGAGCCTGGTCCAGGCCATGGTGCGGAGCGAGAGCGCATGGGAGGCCGTCACCTCCTTCTGCGAAGCGGTAATGCTCGCGAAGGAGGAGGCGGAACGCGTGAGGGAGAGGCAGCCTCACGCCCTCAGGCGCCGCAGGAGACGCCCTGGGCGGCGGGAATTGATAGCCGATTCCCGGCCACCGTAGGCGCGGGCTTGCGGACGGTGAGTAGTGGGTAGCTCGCCGTCCGGTGAGGACCAGGCCCGGGTCGACGGCGCGTTGTGTTCCACGCGCGCCTCAAAGAGATGTCAGCAAAAGATGGGGTCCAATAGGGCCAATGCCGCTGGGGTCGCGGGTTGTTTGAAAAAGATACCGTGGCCCTGGCATAGGCAACTGAAGGAACACGGGTGGGTTTTAGTCAGTAAAAGTCTGACACGCCCTTCCGCTCCACCCAGAGCGGGAGAAGTTATTTGATGATTTCCCATCCACAAAAAAAAAAAAAAAAAATGGTTCTAGCACATGTGTTTTAGTGATCAATGCTATTAGTTGATGACCCTTTAGCACCTTCTGACCTTGATGTGTGCCGTGGTGTGATTTGTGGTGTCAATTTTATATGGTCTGTCGCGCCAACGCGTCATCATGGAAAAGGGACTTATTACAAACAGAGGGCTAGTCGGTATAGAGCTTTATGCTTTACTAAGGCATCTGGCTCAGGCGTAATTTTATTGAAAGTATCCTACTTTATCCAATCCTACATTAAAAAAAAATATATTTTACATGGTCACAAACTTATCTGTTCGGATAACGGATGTCCTTGTAAAACAAAGATTATTTAAACAAAATTACGCAAATTGCATGAAAAGTCGCTAAACTGAAAAGTTTGAAACTACTATCGGCGAGTCACTGGACCTCGGATTTCTATGCGAAGTGGAGTTGGTGAACTTAAGATGTTTATTTTCGGAATATAGTACTTAGTCACTCGCTGCGTGTACAGGTAAATAAATACATTTTTTTCCGTACAATTTAATTCCGATTATACTTATTCACGCCTGAACAGGCACTAGCACGAAACACCCCTACACAACGTTCGCACAGCTCAGTGAACCCAATCATACCGAGGACTACTCAACTCATACCATACACAGCACTTTATTAGACTAAATCAAATATCACGGTTATTGGTTCGTCCAATATTTATCCAGCATGTGTACACGGTTTCTTATTTTGCTTAAAAGTTGGATTTGTTTACCTGTACCTATGTATATCGTAGAAGTTTATAAGTGTCCTCTTTTATTTTAAACAGAAATTTGCATGATGAATAGACGAAACAGAACCAGCCCTGCTGCCTTCGGTATTTATAACTTGACAAAACATTGATATTTCTTTTTTTATATCTTAGTTTAATATGAATATATTCTATGCATTAACCTGGCGGAATAAATTCCCTAAATGGTGGTGAAAACCGCATCAAACTCCATTGTCCGGTCAGAGAGAACTGAGCGGTCATACAGGACACGAAAAACGACTTAAATTTATTATATGTGTAGTATTGGTATAGATAATGTAGATTAGGAGTTTTAATTAGTGTGGTTGTCTGTCTCGTGTCGATCAGTAGACACTGATCTCACAAGCGTAAATACTGCTAGGAGGTCCTGGATTAGGCGCCGTCTTATTGTCATCGCTCGTGCGATGAAACCGCTCGCGCGATAAGAAATTGTGTGTCCTGTTTTAGAGCGATGCGATCACACTCGAAATAGCTCTTATCAGAGATGCAGTGTTTGCATGATCGCGCGATCTTCAATAGGACATTCAGTAGATATCAGTATGTTTGGTCGCACGGTCGCACGATCATTTTCGTCGGACGCACGCATCATCGTACGAGCGATGGCAATAGGACAGCGCCTTAGATTCGCTGGTCAAGCAGTGGTATATTAACCAAAATCGTCTTCAACGATGTCCTTCTCACCGCTCTGGTTTTATTCACTATTCTTTTTTTGTCCAGATGGTCTTTCTTTGAAATGCGCTCTCTCTGAACGTCAGGACGGCAACCAATCGGTTGTCTTTTAAAGTGAAGATACGTGAGCATATACGTAAGAAGTTGGCTGAAACATCCCTGCGCTGATTTGTTGCATTCATTTTCTCCTCCACTGATTGTTATTTCTCCTCTAGCGATCGTTATTTCTCCTAACAAAGTTTATTTTGTTTATACGTATGTATGAGGCCGTATGCGAAATATTGCCGATTTCGCTGATTTATGTGATTTTACAGACGTTATTTACAGTTTTTGCCCGCAGTTTCAGAAAACTGTCAGTATAATCCTTCCTTTTGAATCACTTTATCTATTGATGAAAACCGCATTAAAATCCTTTCAGTAGTTTTTGAGATCATCGTGAACATACAGACAGACGTGGCGGGGGACTTTATTTTATAATACGTAGTTTAGTATTATAGTAGTTGTGATATGAGAATATATAATATTCCGAAAATATAGACACTTAGGTACCTAGTATTACCAAATTGCATTCCATCACTACCTACATTGCCGAACTTTCCCGAAGTTAGCCGAACGCAAAGTTTTCGGCTCACAGCTACAAGTTGCGCTAAGTTGGGCTAAGTTACGCGCTACATTAGCCGCTAACACCTGTCGCTTGATAAATTGCTCGGTTTAAGGCGAGTATAGTCGTGAAATGGTCGTTTTTGAGAGCTTTTAAATGAGCCTACAGAAAATTCCAGAAAATATATATAATATATGAAACTTTGATATGTATCTGATCATTTGAACATTTAACGTTGTTACTTAAAATTGGCTACGGCTTCTAAACCACAAGTGATATTTTCACGGCTTAGCGACGATGATATTGGTAAATCACTTATTTTACAACTGTGCATTTTTTTTATTTTAAAATAATAATTAATTTTTACACAACTCAACTTAAAAGCGAAAATTTAGAAATATTCGCTAGCGGGTCCGTGTTGCGTCTGTGTGGAACTACGGGTCGACGATCACCTTAACTTACACTCAACTTATGCTGTTAGCATGCAACTTTATATTAAGTGCATATACCGGATACTTGCTGGAGGAAATTATCTGTTTAATTATTTAATGTTTCTCATCCCGTCTTCCTTCCCTGAACGTGCACTGGTAAGTTCTTAGTTTTTCGTGTCTGTTTCGGAGTCCTTTCGAGATCGTGCGCGCCGTCTAACCAAATTAAAAAATAACCTATAATAAATTAATTATCACGAGTCATCCCAAGCTTAAAAATATAAGTTCTATCTAAACTTGTTCTGGATCTGATTCTTAACTATGATTTAATGTTTTTAAGTGTTTTTAGCTATTTTCTTCCTGAAGTTCACCTTAATGTTGTGGTCTCTTTCACACGTAGACGTCGGCGTCTTGACGTCATACGCGGAATTCAAAGTATTCAAACGCTTTGCGTCGCGTCTCTAGTTATTTCGAACCACTGCAGCGTCAGGTCTTGTCAAGTATCAAACGTCACTACAAAATGGCAACGACCGGCGTCGCTGTGCGTTACGTTCAGACGTCGATCGGAACGTTCACGCTGAAGTCAGACGTTGAACATAAAGCGTCAAAACTTTTCGTAAAAAAAAAAAAAAACTGAAGCGACTAACTCCGCTAAAACATCCAAACATGGACCTTCTTTTTTAAAGGTCGTCGGACTAAAAGTTACAAATTACCAAATCATGTAGGTACCAACTCACCTAGGTAGGTGAGTTGGTACCTACATGATTTGGTAATTTGATTTGATTGATTGATTGATTTGATTTGGTAATCATTTTGTTGTAAGTTTTGACGCGGACATTGTGTAGGTACACAATGTCCGCGTCAAAACTTACAACAAAATGATTAATTCCACAATATTATATCAGTAGGTACTATGACTTGCGTCCACATTTTCATCAAACTTCTAACAAGCTTGAATAATGCAAGTTATTAATCATAACTTTGACGCGTACCTACATTTACACGCGTTAATTACTTGGCACCTTACTTAGGAACCTTTGCCCGAATTAATTAAAAAAGTTGTGATGTACCCCCGTCACGTCATGTTTAAGAGATTATGTGGATTTTTATGATGTTACCAAGTTTAATTTGTAACAAGTTAGCGAGCAGGCTTAGCGGGTTTTTGGTGTCATAATTGAGTTTTTGTGATTTAATTTTGGTATTTGACCGTCTTTTTTTGGATTCAGAAGTGACATGTTATGATTAACAGAGTTAGGGAACTTTAATTTTATTGCCAGAGCATAAAAAATCTTCTCGTGGGTACGATTTCTTAGTTATTTTTATCCTATTTTGATACGTAAGTATAAACGATAAAGCCGCCCATTGTATATTTTGTAGAGTTTGATTTATTTTTTGTTTTATATTTTTGTGGTGTAGGTTATAATAAATAAATAATAAGTATATTCCTACTTAAATGTACCAACATGGCATTAAATACCTAATCATTATAGTTTTTATATTCTATGAAAAACAAGCATCTAATTTTGTATCCATGCAGGTAACTGTTGATTAGAAAAAACTCCTCGATATTTTTCTTCCAAGCACTTCCAACAACAAAGCTGAAGCCAACAAGTCTGTCTACAATCAAATCTAGGAAAAACAAAAGAAATCTAAACAAAAGTTTCTCACGACTGGCTTTAACATGAAGTAGCTCTAAGTTGGCTTCACCCAAGTATTTTTACCATTGCGAAAAGACATTGGCAGGGTTCGGTCCTTAAAAAATAAATCTCACAATATCATCTCTGGGCAGCATTTGGACCAGATTCCATAAAAACCCTGTCAATGTTTTTAAGAATTTAGCAATTTCATTGTTCTTTTTCAATTTTCTTAAAATTTTACCCTTAAAGGTGAGCGTCCACTGGTCCGCGCCGGTCGCAACGCACGCACGCACGGCATGCAACGGATTTTGGTTTGCTCGGTATGAAATCATATAGCACTGCGTCCACTATCGGTACCGCCCACACCGAGCGCCAGCATTATGAACATAAAAAGGCATTTTCTGAATTCACCGCGTCACTGTAAAAACTGTGAGCGTGGAGTGAGTTGTCATTATCATCCCACTGACGAGTATCAGTATCATCCCCTTTCTAAATGCAGTGTTTTGTTTCGTCAAATAAGGTTTGAGTAGGTTTATCAAGCAGATTCATGAATTTAAATCTTGACAAGTGAATGTAATCAAAAAATCTTTTGTCATCATGAACTAAATCAGTAACAAATAATTAATGATATTCTCCAAACATTGGTCGCTTCAAGTTTATTTCATGAACCCACATTCTACGTTTGGTTTTACGTTCATCCTCTTCTGCCAACAAGCAGCTGATAATAATAATACCTTGAATACTCTCCATGACAAACAACGTCTACTAACAACAACCAAAACAGGCTAAATAAAAAATCTGGACATAGTGGACGCATACCGTCGGCAAATCCGTTCAATACGTTGCGTGCCGTGCGTGTGTTGCGGCCGGCGCGGACCAGTGTACGCTCACCTTTAGTTGAAAAGTAATGTAAGTCCGGACGGTAGACTAAAGAGACGGACATAACATCACGCCTGTAATTCACCAAAGGATTAGGCAGAGGTGTACCTAATTATATTACACCCACATTTCGCCAGTTATGTCTCATGTTATGGGGGGAGGGGGGGGGCGAGCCTGTTGCCATCAATCAGGTAGAAATCCACACTCAGGGCTGCTACTGAGAAATTCCTGAAAATAAAAAACAATAACACTGCCAGACCTGGGCAACGAACTCAGGACTTCATGCTCAGCAGTACCGCTTATAACCACTAGACCATCGAGGCAGTCTAATGCCGGAACTCGACGTCGAAGTTCGTACGACAACAGGTGTGCAGCGTGGCTCATTTAACTTTAGACATTTTTATAGCCTTCTAGTTGTAAACTTTAGCTTACCGGAGGAGAAAAGATCTATATTTATTGCCTTTGCTGATTAAAAAGACTTTGTAAGTGTTATTTATTGGTTACAGCTGCATAATTATTATTTGCTTTTGTTTGTTTATGTGAGTTCCAGTACAGATTAAAGTTTTGCATTAGTGGGGATAAACAGCTTTATTTTTTATTGAGTAGGTGGGTGAATATTTGACCTTTTAACCGCCCGTCATTACCTTCCGCCAAAAGTTGATGAAGGAGAATATATTTAATGAAATATTTCAGCAATTCCTGATTCTGGTCCTTAAGCAGATTCTGGGAATTGATGAAATATTTCATTAACGATATTCTCCTTCATCAACTTTTGGCGGAAGGTAATGACGGGCGGTTAAAAGATCAAATATTCACCCAGGTATCATTGTTTTCTTTATTTATTTTAATAAGAAACAGAATCGAATGTATGAATCCCCTAAGTGGGATAATATGTTATGTGTATTTGCTTTTGTTTAACAAAATAATAAGTTTTAGATTGTTTTTTAGAGTTCCGTACCTCAAAAGGAAAAAATGGAAACCTTATAGGACCACTCATGTGTCTGTCTGTCTGTCATAGCCAATTTGCTCCGAATCTAATGGATCGATTAAGTTGAAATTTGGTACACATATGTATTTCTGTGACCCAAACACGGACGTGTAACGTAAATAAATAAACTTTAAATATGAGGGTCAACTTTGGGGTAAATAAGAAAATAAAAAAAAAAGTTTTGCAAACTGTACCGTGTGACATATCAAATGAAAGGGCTTACTGTGAGGGTCTCCAATAGATTTTTTTTTTTTTATAATTATAAAATAAACCATTTTAAAGTTATTTAAGAAAATAGACGAAAATTGACCATTGGGCAATGGTCAATTTATCTTATCCCCTTATCTCCGAAAGTACTGAGCCTAAAATTTTCAAAAATAATACAGAAAATAGTTCAATACCTATAAATTACAGAAAAACTTATAAGAAGTCGATGGTCCTAAAACAACATGGTAAATCTCTCAATATTGTGCGTACAAACTTACATTTGTCCATATTTAAACAAAAAGGATCCAACCCTCATTAGGTATAATGTGGGTTGGAACCTTTTCGTTTAACTAAGGACACCCATCCACAGACTAACCCCGGCAAGCGTAGCTTAACCGTGCGGCTGTTATTATTTAGCCACGAGCTCCTCAATGTTAAGTTGGTTCTTGAGATAAATTCATCCCAACTACGGAACCCTTCATTGTGCGTGGTCCGACACGCACTTGGCCGGTTTTTTTAAACTTTATTCACCAGCAAAGGCAACCAAACATTCAAATAATACAATCAACACAAACAGTTCCAACGACTAACGTAAAACATTATTAGTTCCTCCCCTAGTGCCCAATAGTAGGGTGTGGCCACAAATCATGGGTTTATAAAATTTACGCGGTGAGCCGTGAGCCCTGAACGCATTTTAAGGTGCGTTTACATTGGTACAGTAGGTCGATTAGTATTGGTGGTAGTAGAGTATTTCAGTGCATTAAAAGTATTCCCAGTTAATTACGTCCTGACAAAATGAAACGATATTTATTTCTGTAGATCTTCTAAAGCAGAGTACTCACTTGGGATATAAGCACGTAACTATCAGACACTGTATCCAGTGAGTACGTAGCATAAGCCTGCTGAGACGATTCGTACACATTTGTAGATTAATAGAGTGTCAGATACGTGCTACACCTCTAAATGAGTACCGTGCTTTACACAATTTTACAACGCAGACATTTTTGCACAATATTTTTAAATGAGATGCCACCGAAGTTTCCTAGCTGTGTGATCCTGGAAAGAAATGCCGAAACTAACTCAGAGGTGTCAACTAACCCTATAGGTATGTCAACTTGTACATTGGCAAATTGTTCCACCTGTAGCTGAGTAGTGAGCTATTCTCGTATTGCTCGTGCGTAAAGAGGACATTTCATTGCGTAAATCATAGGACATGCATAGGTTAGAAAACTAAATGATATGAGTTACACAATAAGTGTGTGAGTGCATAGTTAATAGTTTCGCGTTACGGTTGCATCTTCATTATAGGACCTTTGCCGATAGCTCCTTATGGCCTTCCTAGGAATTTGACAAGGTTCGGAGCTTCTAACTTACGCATTATTTTCACAAGGTTCGGATATTCTATCCTACGCATTATTTTCACAAGGTTCAAATATTCTATCTTACGCATTATTTTTACAAGGTTCGGATGTTATATCTTACGCAATATTTTCACAAGGTTCGGATCTTATATCTTACGCATTATTTTCACAAGGTTCGGATCTTATATCTTACGCAATATTTTCACAAGGTTCGGATCTTCTATCTTACGCATTATTTTCACAAGGTTCGGATCTTATATCTTACGCATTATTTTCACAAGGTTCGGATCTTCTATCTTACGAATTGTTTTCACAAGGTTCGGATCTTATATCTTACGCATTATTTTCACAAGGTTCGGATGTTATATCTTACGCATTATTTTCACAAGGTTCGGATCTTCTATCTTACGCATTATTTTCACAAGGTTCGGATGTTATATCTTACGCAATATTTTCACAAGGTTCGGATCTTATATCTTACGCATTATTTTCACAAGGTTCGGATCTTATATCTTACGCATTATTTTCACAAGGTTCGGATCTTATATCTTACGCATTATTTTCACAAGGTTCGGATCTTATATCTTACGCATTATTTTCACAAGGTTCGGATCTTCTATCTTACGAATTGTTTTCACAAGGTTCGGATCTTATATCTTACGCATTATTTTCACAAGGTTCGGATGTTATATCTTACGCATTATTTTCACAAGGTTCGGATCTTCTATCTTACGCATTATTTTCACAAGGTTCGGATCTTATATCTTACGCATTATTTTCACAAGGTTCGGATCTTCTATCTTACGAATTGTTTTCACAAGGTTCGGATCTTATATCTTACGCATTATTTTCACAAGGTTCGGATGTTATATCTTACGCATTATTTTCACAAGGTTCGGATCTTATATCTTACGCATTATTTTCACAAGGTTCGGATCTTATATCTTACGCATTATTTTCACAAGGTTCGGATCTTCTATCTTACGAATTGTTTTCACAAGGTTCGGATCTTATATCTTACGCATTATTTTCACAAGGTTCGGATGTTATATCTTACGCAATATTTTCACAAGGTTCGGATCTTATATCTTACGCATTATTTTCACAAGGTTCGGATCTTATATCTTACGCATTATTTTCACAAGGTTCGGATCTTATATCTTACGCATTATTTTCACAAGGTTCGGATCTTATATCTTACGCATTATTTTCACAAGGTTCGGATCTTCTATCTTACGAATTGTTTTCACAAGGTTCGGATCTTATATCTTACGCATTATTTTCACAAGGTTCGGATGTTATATCTTACGCATTATTTTCACAAGGTTCGGATCTTCTATCTTACGCATTATTTTCACAAGGTTCGGATGTTATATCTTACGCAATATTTTCACAAGGTTCGGATCTTATATCTTACGCATTATTTTCACAAGGTTCGGATCTTATATCTTACGCATTATTTTCACAAGGTTCGGATCTTATATCTTACGCATTATTTTCACAAGGTTCGGATCTTATATCTTACGCATTATTTTCACAAGGTTCGGATCTTCTATCTTACGAATTGTTTTCACAAGGTTCGGATCTTATATCTTACGCATTATTTTCACAAGGTTCGGATGTTATATCTTACGCATTATTTTCACAAGGTTCGGATCTTCTATCTTACGCATTATTTTCACAAGGTTCGGATGTTATATCTTACGCATTATTTTCACAAGGTTCGGATGTTATATCTTACGCAATATTTTCACAAGGTTCGGATGTTATATCTTACGCAATATTTTCACAAGGTTCGGATGTTATATCTTACGCAATATTTTCACAAGGTTCGGATCTTCTATCTTACGCATTATTTTCACAAGGTTCGGATCTTATATCTTGCGCATTATTTTCACAAGGTTCGGATCTTATATCTTACGCATTATTTTCACAAGGTTCGGATCTTCTATCTTACGCAATATTTTCACAAGGTTCGGATCTTCTATCTTACGCATTATTTTCACAAGGTTCGGATCTTCTATCTTACGCATTATTTTCACAAGGTTCGGATCTTATATCTTACGCATTATTTTCACAAGGTTCGGATCTTATATCTTACGCATTATTTTCACAAGGTTCGGATCTTCTATCTTACGCATTATTTTCACAAGATTCGGATCTTCTATCTTACGCAATATTTTCACAAGGTTCGGATCTTCTATCTTACGCAATATTTTCACAAGGTTCGGATCTTCTATCTTACGCATTATTCTCACAAGGTTCGGATCTTCTATCTTAAGAATTGTTTTCACAAGGTTCGGATCTTCTATCTTACGCATTATTTTCACAAGGTTCGGATCTTCTATCTTACGCATTATTTTCACAAGGTTCGGATCTTATATCTTACGCAATATTTTCACAAGGTTCGGATCTTCTATCTTACGCAATATTTTCACAAGGTTTGGATCTTCTATCTTACGCATTATTCTCACAAGGTTCGGATCTTCTATCTTACGCATTATTTTCACAAGGTTCGGATGTTATATCTTACGCAATATTTTCACAAGGTTCGGATCTTATATCTTACGCATTATTTTCACAAGGTTCGGATCTTATATCTTACGCATTATTTTCACAAGGTTCGGATCTTATATCTTACGCATTATTTTCACAAGGTTCGGATCTTATATCTTACGCATTATTTTCACAAGGTTCGGATCTTCTATCTTACGAATTGTTTTCACAAGGTTCGGATCTTATATCTTACGCATTATTTTCACAAGGTTCGGATGTTATATCTTACGCATTATTTTCACAAGGTTCGGATGTTATATCTTACGCATTATTTTCACAAGGTTCGGATGTTATATCTTACGCAATATTTTCACAAGGTTCGGATGTTATATCTTACGCAATATTTTCACAAGGTTCGGATCTTCTATCTTACGCATTATTTTCACAAGGTTCGGATCTTATATCTTACGCATTATTTTCACAAGGTTCGGATCTTATATCTTACGCATTATTTTCACAAGGTTCGGATCTTCTATCTTACGCAATATTTTCACAAGGTTTGGATCTTCTATCTTACGCATTATTTTCACAAGGTTCGGATCTTCTATCTTACGCATTATTTTCACAAGGTTCGGATCTTATATCTTACGCATTATTTTCACAAGGTTCGGATCTTATATCTTACGCATTATTTTCACAAGGTTCGGATCTTCTATCTTACGCAATATTTTCACAAGGTTTGGATCTTCTATCTTACGCATTATTTTCACAAGGTTCGGATCTTATATCTTACGCATTATTCTCACAAGGTTCGGATCTTCTATCTTACGCAATATTCTCACAAGATTCGGATCTTCTATCTTACGAATTGTTTTCACAAGGTTCGGATCTTCTATCTTACGCAATATTTTCACAAGGTTCGGATCTTCTATCTTACGCAATATTTTCACAAGGTTCGGATGTTATATCTTACGCAATATTTTCACAAGGTTCGGATGTTATATCTTACGCAATATTTTCACAAGATTCGGATCTTCTATCTTACGCATTATTCTCACAAGGTTCGGATGTTATATCTTACGCAATATTTTCACAAGGTTCGGATCTTCTATCTTACGCATTATTCTCACAAGGTTCGGATCTTCTATCTTACGAATTGTTTTCACAAGGTTCGGATCTTCTATCTTACGCAATATTTTCACAAGGTTCGGATCTTCTATCTTACGCAATATTTTCACAAGGTTCGGATCTTCTATCTTACGCAATATTTTCACAAGGTTCGGATGTTATATCTTACGCAATATTTTCACAAGGTTCGGATCTTCTATCTTACGCATTATTCTCACAAGGTTCGGATCTTCTATCTTACGAATTGTTTTCACAAGGTTCGGATCTTCTATCTTACGCAATATTTTCACAAGGTTCGGATCTTCTATCTTACGCAATATTTTCACAAGGTTCGGATGTTATATCTTACGCAATATTTTCACAAGGTTCGGATCTTCTATCTTACGCAATATTTTCACAAGGTTCGGATCTTCTATCTTACGCATTATTCTCACAAGGTTCGGATCTTCTATCTTACGAATTGTTTTCACAAGGTTCGGATCTTCTATCTTACGCATTGTTTTCACAAGGTTCGGATCTTCTATCTTACGCATTATTTTCACAAGGTTCGGATCTTCTATCTTACGCATTGTTTTCACAAGGTTCGGATCTTCTATCTTACGCATTATTTTCACAAGGTTCGGATCTTCTATCTTACGTATTATTTTCACAAGGTTCGGATCTTTTATCTTACGCAATATTTTCACAAGGTTCGGATCTTCTATCTTACGCAATATTTTCACAAGGTTCGGATCTTCTATCTTACGCAATATTTTCACAAGGTTCGGATCTTCTATCTTACGCAATATTTTCACAAGGTTCGGATCTTCTATCTTACGCATTATTTTCACAAGGTTCGGATCTTCTATCTTACGCATTGTTTTCACAAGGTTCGGATCTTCTATCTTACGCAATATTTTCACAAGGTTCGGATGTTATATCTTACGCAATATTTTCACAAGGTTCGGATCTTCTATCTTACGCAATATTTTCACAAGGTTCGGATCTTCTATCTTACGCATTATTCTCACAAGGTTCGGATCTTCTATCTTACGAATTGTTTTCACAAGGTTCGGATCTTCTATCTTACGCATTGTTTTCACAAGGTTCGGATCTTCTATCTTACGCATTATTTTCACAAGGTTCGGATCTTCTATCTTACGCATTGTTTTCACAAGGTTCGGATCTTCTATCTTACGCATTATTTTCACAAGGTTCGGATCTTCTATCTTACGTATTATTTTCACAAGGTTCGGATCTTCTATCTTACGCAATATTTTCACAAGGTTCGGATCTTCTATCTTACGCAATATTTTCACAAGGTTCGGATCTTCTATCTTACGCATTATTTTCACAAGGTTCGGATCTTCTATCTTACGCAATATTTTCACAAGGTTCGGATCTTCTATCTTACGCATTATTTTCACAAGGTTCGGATCTTCTATCTTACGCATTGTTTTCACAAGGTTCGGATCTTCTATCTTACGCATTATTTTCACAAGGTTCGGATCTTCTATCTTACGCATTATTTTCACAAGGTTCGGATCTTCTATCTTACGCATTATTTTCACAAGGTTCGGATCTTCTATCTTACGCATTATTTTCACAAGGTTCGGATCTTCTATCTTACGCATTATTTTCACAAGGTTCGGATGTTATATCTTACGAATTATTTTCACAAGGTTCGGATCTTCTATCTTACGCATTATTTTCACAAGGTTCAGATATTCTATCTTACGCATTATTTTCACAAGGTTCAGATATTCTATCTTACGCATTATTTTCACAAGGTTCAGATATTCTATCTTACGCATTATTTTTACAAGGTTCGGTCCTTCTATCTAACGCATTATTCCTCTCGACATTATGTATTATTTCTCTTGTCTATCGGTGATAAATCATTTAGAAGAGCATTAATTTAGGCAGAAACTTTTCTAGACTGCCGAGATATTGACCCAGTGTAAACGCACCCTAACACACAGATATATCAATGTAGGGGGAGGGTGTATTATTGCATTCACTTAATATGATTACTTTGTCCAATGGTTTCATATTGAGGTGGAAAGTATTACCAAAATTTTCAAATTTTTAATAAAGATAAATGATAACTTATATTGGAAATAATGCCTGATAATTATATTTGTCTCAGTTATTTATCTAATTAAGCTTTATTCAACATAAACGGTACAAAGGCCGGCTGGCAAAGTAATCTAATTAAAGTTATTTTTTTACGTATATTTTTCTTTCCTTAGGGCTGAGTTTTCAATAGTCAGATAACTTTTATTTATTTAGGGCATTTTTTTCAATCGTGGGATAAGTTTTATTAATGGAATAAATATGGCGGTTTGACAGCTTTTGTATAGAAAATATGTCAACCTGTCATATTTATTCTTCAGATAAAAGTTATGTGACTATTGAAAAATCAGCTCTTAATGAAAGGAAACTTTTATCCGAAGAGTAGGTAAATATTATGACAGTTTGACACATGTTCTATACAAAAGCTGTCAAACGGCCATATTTATTCCATAAATAAAAGTCATCTGACGACTGACAAATTTGCCCTTAAAGAATCAAAAAGCTTTGGAAACTGGCATGACTGGCAGAGAGCTTTTTTTAAAACTTGATGAGCCAAGCTTATTTCCTATCATGTGCTGTGGGTAATACTGCAGCTCATACAGGCCGTGCAGGATCACAAAGTAAACACTCCTTCCACCAGCACACATCGTCAAAAAAGCTGCGTAAGAACATTTATAAAAACAACAGCAGTGTAAACCTGTTGGCGATACTGGCGCGCCATAACTCCTCGCGCACACCGCCACGCAAAACTTAATGCAGATTTATGGGGAACAAAGTTTTTTACAAGGATTCGGGTTTACTAGATGAGAGCGTATCAAGTGGAACATGATATTTTATTTCGAATTGTAAAGACAGGCTAGTTGGCGTGGTTGGTTAAGATACCACCTATCATGCCGCAGGTCGTGGGTTCGATTCCCATCCAGGACAAACATTTGTGTGCATGAACATGTCTGTTTGTCCTGAGTCTGGGTGTAATTATCTATATAAGTATGTATTTACAAAAAAAAAGTAGTATATGTAGTATATCAGTTATCTGGTTTCCATAGTACAAGCTCTGCTTAGTTTGGGATTAGATGACCGTGTGTTATTAAATTGGTTTTAAAACACACTTTAACACCTCAAAAGATATAATAACATTTTAAAACTAGATGAAGTCAGTAGAAATTAGCAATGGACGCACTAATGGAAGTAGGGATTGCTCTCCTGAGTTATTTTTCACTGATTGAAGAGACTCGAGAAAGAGTGATAGATATCAAGCGAGAAAGTACCAGGTATAAGTCTGCGTGACTGACTGGCAGACAATGCATAGCAGGTTGGGTTAGTGCTAAACTAAGAAGGAAAGAAAAGTGATTTTTAAGACAGAAGACCTTAGAGAATGTAAATGTGTATTAAAGAAAGGTTTTTTAAACTAAACCCTTGACTGGGTAGCGGGCTGCTACGAAGCCCAACCTTACTTCCTACCCTTCTTTTTGTTACTCAGCTTTCGCCAGCTATACTAAAAAAAAGTAAGTATTTTAAAAAAATAATCAAAAAGAAAATTATGAAATAACTTTAATTTCGGAAATCGGTGTCTTGGGATCTGTATTTTAGTTTTTTACCACCGACTTCCAAAATTAAAGTTATTTCATAATTTTGAGTAATATATTTTTGAAGTCGATTAATTTTTTTTAATTACTTTTTATTTCGTACTTTTTAGTTTTAAGTAAAAACTGGAATTTTTGTTTGAATTAAGTAGTTAATAGTTTTGTTATAAATATTGCACTAGAATTTGACCAAGATTTTTATTTTGTGATGTTTTCCCTTTGACACCACACCCGTAGCTCGTATCAATAAGCCAGGTCATCACACGTACACGTATTAGTCCATATCTTGAAAACTAATAAACCGATATTGATGAAACTTGTACTCACTGTACTCTAAGTTGAAGTAAATTTAAGCCAATAAAAAAATGGTCACAATTCGATTAATAGTTTCGGAGAAATGCGTGGACAAACATACAATCCCACGAAATACGGCAATAAAATTTTGTATATTTGTTTGGAAGCCCAAATAGATTATATCGTGAATGTATTGCAATTCCAATAATATTACATACATACGTGTCGAATTGATAGCCTCCATTTTTGAAGTCGGTTAAAAACACAAGTGGTGAGCCTCAGAAGGACGTTGTTTGTCCTAAAAGTGACAAGCAGTGCTATTCTGTACAAATCTCAGCGTGAAAACCTAGGTGAGGTGAGTGTGGAGTGAGCTGTCAATAGTGTCAACCCTTAGCATCAGGTGGAATGACAGTTCTCTTCAAGCTCACTTCACCTACGTTTTCACGGTGAAATTTGTACAGAATAGACAGGCAGTTCATTAATAACTCCTTTCTTTGAAGTCGTTAAAAAAAGAACAGATCCAGTATCTCTTACATCCACGGTGTATAGCGGGGCGGGATGGTGTCGTGTTCCACCACGTAATGGCTTTAGAATGCTGCCATGACCGGCCACTGTTGCTTTTGTTCATATCAACTTTTTACTCATTATAATGTGCTATATTTTATTTCACGTATGCTCAGTGTTTGTGCAGTGAGCAGGACATATTATATGGACTGGGGACTTGTGTTAGTAATTTTGAGAGCGTGGTTTTTAGGATACTGTACCCGCGAAGGGTACCAAACGGAACCCTATTACTAAGCCTCCGGGCTGTATCGCATGAACCGTAATAGATAGACAGTTGAAATTATCACTGATTATGTATTTCTATTGCCGCTATCAACAAATAAAAGGATGGTATTTAAAAGTACTTCAATTTATTCCCATTTCATTTACCTAATTTTGCCTGTGTTCCACCAAATATACTGAATGTGCACCAAAATATGTTCATTAAAATATGTCATAACGAGCATCTATTTAACAACTGTTGCAAATTTGTAAAAATAGTAATACACCTAATTTTAAAAACAAGCATTTATTTTTTTAGTTTTACTTCAGATAATGCACTGCAAAATGTATTTGAATCAAACACCAATTAATGTCCAATGTAGCTTTATTAATAAAAAATGAACACATTATCCAAATATTTTGTGTAACATTCAGGAATATTTGGTGCACGATCAGTATTTTTCGGGGAAGAATAAAATAGTTATTGTTACAATAGAATATTTGCAGCGCACTACAATAAAAAAGTGTTATATCTTGGTGTTAATTTGGAATTTGTTTGATGTAACATATTTTGTTGGCCGAGTAGTTTAATTATAGTAAAACAATTAAACGGGTTTAAGATCAATATTTTAGAAATGCATACATAGATGTACCTTTAGATTTTTGGTGAACACAAAAATATTATCCCAAATAAAATAAATAAAAAAATTAAAGGAAGTCCCCATACAAGAAACGAGTATTTTTTAAACTGAAGTCTGTTTTAAAATATGTAGTATTTAATATTGAACGATGGTATGGAACCCTGCATGTGCAAGTTTGACTCGCACTTGGCCGGTTTTTTTTTTAATATCGTGATGGCCGCGCCTCTCATGCACGGCGGTGTGGGTTCATCTCCAAGGCCAATGTGACTTTTCAATTCATATGTACTTTCTGAGTCTGTTATCTTGGACATTACTGACATCGGTGAAGGAAAAACATCGTGAGTAAACTTGTTCCCTAATTGCGTAACACACTATCAATCGGAATCGGTTTCATTTTGGCAGTGCAATAACATTCATTGCGTTATTTACGTTTTTGAGCAGACAAATTTTTCGAACATACGAAGCAATGGATTAGCAATTTGCTCAGATTATGGGTCAGCACCGACAAAGACATCAAGCTGAACCGTCTGTATATTAATCCGACGCGCTCGAGTATTTCAATGTCACGATTTTTTTTGCATTTTAAAGAATCGGCCATGAGTTTTGGTCGTGATCTAAATCGTCAGTCTATTTGAATAGGAGCTCCTTTAGGGTATACTTAACATCCCTTCTGAATATCTGACGCGCTCGAATAAGTTTCTTTTTTTCCGTTTTCAACTCTTTCGTACGGCCACCCCCACCATGCAAACCGGCAGATTAATATTCCTCCGTTATAAGAAACACGTGTAGCATATACACTATCAATATCTGATGCGCTCGAGTAAATCCAATTGCACTTTTGAAACTTGTGAAGTATATATCGCACCTTGATAACAAAAGTGGCATTATCAAAACTATGTTTTCTAAATAACTCCATAATTTACTGGCATATTTTCAGTGTATACAAAACTTAGAGTAAGAAAGTCAAATTGCAGTCTTTTATTTCAGTTATTTGCTAAGATATTGACCAAAATGCTGCGTCAAAAAAGCTTTAAATGGATATCTGAAAAATGTTAATTTTTGTATAACGCCACTTTTGTTTTCAAGGTGCGATATATCGTGAATATAACCTTTTTTTCTTTCTACCATCTAATCTTCAAAATCCAATAGATCCCCACGACGCTCGAGTAAATCCACATTAGCGCGCTGGCCTACTATTGAGCAAGCGTGGTGATCAATGATCGTACCTTCTCTGTATGAGAAGAGGCCTTTGACAGACAGTAAGAGAGACAGTAATAGGCTGGTTAATACCAGCCATCAGGTTAAAAAATCGACTACATAAAGCTATATTTATACCGCTGTAATTAACGGAAAAATCGACCACAAAAACTATTAGGTTTTCGTGGTTGATTTTTCCACGGTACCTATGAACAATATTCTTGGTTCGTAGTATACAATTGTCAATGGAATGAGAAAAATGTCGTCAGGTAAGATTTGAGTATTAATGTATGAATGAAGGGAAGACCAAAGAAAAGGTGGATGGATTGTGTGAAAAATGGCTAGAAAGGGGGTGACTGTCCAGATGACGACTAATAGAGAAGTATGGAAGAAAAAGACATGTTGCGCCGACCCCAAATAAATTAGGACAAGGGCACAAATAGGTAATCCGCGGTTTCTGAATGCCTACTGGAAATTATCTATTATCACATCTCATATCGAGTTATGTGATCGGTTGTGAGTGTTACGGACAACCAACCGCAGCTGTTGACAATGACATGAATTTAACATTTTTTTTCCTTAGTTTCATCTTTTTTTTTTTTAAGTATAAAGTCTCTTTTGTTTCCTTATAAGGAAAACATACACACATCAACACGGTCTAGGGATATTTTTAAAAAGCTTATTACTATCAATGTGTTAATTATTTATATGACATGTATATATTTAAAAGATACGTTATTTAATATTCTACCATTTTTTAATAATGGTTAAGGTACTTAGATTAAAATTTCAGGATTTTATGGAAAAAAAATGAAGCATAGACGGAAACCGTATATGAATTAACTTTTAATTTGTGAGTAATAACTGAAAAAATAGAAAAATCATTTAATTTGTGTTTATAAACTTGAAGTTAGTAGTCTGAGAAAGCGCCCATGATGTTCATAACACATCGGCAACGATTCGGCATGCTCAGAACAAGGTTGTCAATGTCTTGCTGCGGAATATTGTCCCATGTCTTTCTGAGGTGCGCAAAAAGTTGATCTTCTGTAGCCAGATTTTCAGGAACTTCCTTCAGAGCTCTTCTTTGCAGTATATGCCACGTATGCTCAATGGGATTTAGATCTGGCGATTGAGCAGGCCAGTCTAAGGCCCTAACATTGTGTGTATGTAACCAAGCTGCTACCGTTCTCGCCGTGTGTGCCCGGGCATTGTCGTGCATGAGCAGGAAATCTTGCCCCATTTGTGTTCTGTGGGGCAAGATTACGGGCCCCAGCACCTGTTGGACGTATCGTTCTGGCGTCATATTGCCCCGCACCCAAACGAGATCCGTCCGTCCTCCAAGACGAATTTCTGCCCAAACCATAATTTTTCCTCCTTGGTATGGGTGAACTTCCTGAGGGTTCTGAAGACGGCTCCATCGTCCAGGAACTCGCCAAACACGCGTCCTTCGTGAATCTGGATGGAAGCCGAACCTGGATTCATCCGTGAACAGCACATTGGACCATTGCTCACGGCCCCAGTCCACGTGGTTCCGAACCCATTCTAATCGTCGTCCACGATTGCCTCTCCGTAAAGGTGGGACCCGGAGTGGTCTACGAGAGCGTAGATTGCTTTCATGCAGTCGCCTTCTTATAGTTTGGTCACTCACAAGCACTTGGTGTTCCACTCGCAGCCTTTGGACCAATTGAGTCGCCGTTGCATTTGGTTGAGCTCGCGCAGTAATTTGCAAAAATCGGTCTTGTCTGGGGGTAGTGATGCGACTTGGCCCCCGGTGCCTCTCCGCTACTTCACCTGTGGCACGATAGCGTGTCCACAATCTTGAAATTACATTTTGGTGGGTCCCTATGGCCTCAGCAACATTACGCTGAACAGACCCAGCTTCCAGCATTCCCACAGCTCGTAACATCTTCGCCCTCGTCAAATGGTGGCGTTGCATGGCTACAATACCTCAATTTTAACTTTATCTTTCGTTTAAAAATGAAAAAAAAAAAAACTGTAACTAAACGTAATTCGTATTGTTTTCTAAATTTCGCACAAATGAAAATTCTCTCTCCTACACATCAAGACATTTTATGCCACCGAAACAAAAGAAATTTCAAAAATTTGAATTTGGAATTAGTCTGAGATAAATTACAAGCGAATCGGTGTATAAAAGATTCCAATGCGGCCAGTACTTTTCGAGTTATTTAATTGAGTATGAAATATCCCTAGACCGTGTTGATGTGTGTATTTATCTTGTGCTGTCATTAAACAAGAGGACCACGGTCCTGCAACACAGTTATAACTAGTGCAGGAGACAGAGAATTCTATAATTTGTTGAAAATGTTTTTTTCGATCGATTCCGTATACGTATAGCTCCCATTTTCGCTCAGAAAGTTACATCGCCTTGGTGCCGTGTGTATTACGTCTACATAAATGATTGAGGTCTCAAAAGACACGTATCAACAAGGGCTACAATATGGTGAAAAAAATTGAAAAAGAGAAAAACTATTTTGAAAATCGCAGAAATGTGAAAAATTCGATCAATTTATTAGGGTCTTTTGTCATAAAACCAAATATACAGGGTGTAAGGGACAGCCCTCCGCAGACTGATAGGGTGAATTCAGTATATCATACTAAGATGACCGGTACATGAAATTATTTCAGGAACGTTATGGGAATCCAATAAACCTGATTTGTTTGTGTTTTTATGCACAAATCGGAGCATCAGTTACTGGTTGGGAGGGGTAGGTAATAGGTATGCGGTGAGTTCGACGAGCTCTGTAGCTAGCTAGCTACGCAGAAAGTGAACAGCTGATTTCACGCGTCGTTCGTTAGAGTAGTTCAACATCCATTGCGGTTTTTTTTATTGTAGCTGTTTTATTTACATAAATTGCGTACTGGGTACAGATAATGTAATTTTACATTGAAATAAAGGAATAGTAACTGAAACACCAAAAATTATAAAATTAAAATTATGCTGAGAAATTTTCTATTGGAATATGATTCAAAATAAGGAGCTGAATGCACCCTGTCACTTTGAAGTGTTATTTTGGAAGTCGGTTGTGTTTTTTGTAATTTTTTTTATTTTTCTTTTACTTTTACTGGGTCAGTTTGTAATTTACCTAAGTTACAATATCCAAGTGTCAAATGTTCATCACTTTTTACATAATATGTAATGCTTTGCCGATGCAGGGACGTTAATTGTTGAGGAGTTTCCTGGTATGTAGGTACCAGGAGAACTCCACATCTCCATAAGCATTGTGACAAGCACAAATTACTTAGCAACCATAATTTCAATTACTATATTTAACATATTACCTAAACGTTGGAAGGAGCTAAATAGTAGTGCATTCAAGCATCAATTAAAAATGTTTCCTCAAAAAGCATATTAGTGTCTCCGAATTTCTAGCCGAAAAAGTTTTGATTGAATAATAAAGTTATATGTAATTTTTGACATAAATGGTGTAAATTTTGACATTAATCTTGTAATTTTGAAATCAATCTTGTAAATTTAATGTAAATCTTTTCATTTTGACACACATTTAGGAATTTTGACACTATTCGAGTATTTGATTGACATTATAGTTTTGACTTATTTTGATTTTTGACACTATAACAAAAATAATCTCTAATTTATAATATTTCTAAATTATAAAAAAAAATGCATAGTCTTGGTAATTTTTCGATTTTTTTATTGTTTATTCTTTTCAATGTTATGGCAATATTTGTACGCCGAAACATGATTGGTGTCAAACGATATAATATCTTGCATGCTCTTGTATGTATACAATGTTTAAACAAATAAAGAAATCTTATCTTATCTTAGAACCATTAATAAAGTACCTCATCGAATCGCAACCCGTGAAATACTTATTATTGAGGTTTTTGCGGTGGCCATCTGTGATCTTCATCATCAGTTCCACTTGACCAAATGGTTCTTTCCAAGAACAAATGCACGAGTTACTATAAAAAATACCCAAATCGCTATAGTTGTGCCTATAATACTTGAAGAGTTCCGTCGATTTCTCCAGGATCCCATCATCAAATCCTGACCTACAAACAAAAAAATAATTTTCCAAAACAGTTCAGCCGTCTTCGAGAATCGGGAAAAAAAATTAAAAAAAGTTTCCGACGAACTGAGAACCGTCGCCTTTTTTTGAAGTCGGTTAAAAACATTTTTAGGGAAGCAAAGGGAAATTATGCATATTTATTTTCCAATATAATCCGTGTTTTTACACGTCAGCACACTTAGTAGCGAAGTAAAAATGGAACACGCTGCAGTCACGTGACGGTCATTATCCCGATATCTACCACGAATCGATAATTATATGCAGTACGGGATTAATACGCGTTGAGTGTTTCAGCAGCCAATTTGTTTATAGGTAAACAGTGGGTAGCACGCATGTATTCCCTGAAGGGTTAGGCAGACGTGTACCTGCAGTAGGTAGGTACGTACATTTCGCCAGTTATTTTTAACACGTTCACTATCCGTGACCCACATATGGGTCATTTTGGGTTGAAACGAGACGTCCGTGCCATACATATGGGTCACTGCACTTTTCATACATAATGGGTTCTTACTTCGTGGAAAAAACAAAAACATACAAAAAGAAACATACTAGTATTATACATGAACGTATGATGTAGGTAAAATAAAAAAGCAATGAGCCATCGATTTTTTTTCTATTCGACTTACAAAGCTTTGAAAATTGAACTTTAATATAAATTTAAAAGGGTTCCTTCAACTTTTATGGCCTCGAAGATCCTGAAGTGGTGTAAAGGCAAGTACCTCATCACATAGAAACGAAAAAAGTAAATTGGAGATTTCGACATTTTGGCTGGACAGTGAACGTGTTAAGTCCCAAGGAATAGGGACCGAATTACTATAGTTCAGTATTAACATTTGTATGATTTTGTCTAGGGATTACAACAGGCAAGTTATTAACTAAAACAACAAGACCAGCACCCTGATTGCGACACACTATCAATCGGAATCGGTTTCATTTTGACAGTTCGACAACATTCATTGCGTTATTTACGTTGTTGAGAAGACAAATTTTTCAAACATTATATGAAGCAATGGATTAGCAATTTGCGTCAAAATGTTTCAGATTCCGATCGATAGTGTGTTACGCAATTATGGTACTGAAACTACTGTCTTATAAAAATGACTTATGTTTTTGTATTGAAAAGTAGATAATATCCTACACCCAAAAAAAAAATCGTTGCAAAAATGAGTTTTTTTCATTCCAAAAACAATATTTAAAAACAACCTAAACAAACGAAGGAAAAGGAGGAAAAAATATAATGCAACCCCATTTGTAACATCAAGAAGCCGAGGTGAACCAACAATATTAACACTTTGCAGGTATTTCCGCAAGGCTTTTTAAACCTTTTTCTGCGAAATGACTATAGTGTTTATACATGTTATTATAGCTGCAAGTCATAAGCGATAGCGGTGAGCGCTATTTTTGAGAGACCCATTCGAAGAGCGAAGAGGTCAAGCCAGGCTTGTCGTAGGTATGTTAACTACAACAGTAATTCATTTGAAATGGACAAGCATTAATCTCCGCCGTTTCTGCCTTAAAGGCTAACTTGCATACTATGTAACGCTGACAAGATCTAAGCCTGCATTTAAATATTGAAATCCATTGAGGAGAGGTATTCCACGGCTATCAGGACAATCTCGGAAGTACGGTCAAGATCTCTACCAGCACCTTACTGAAATACTTCCTTCCTCCGAGCACGTTTGCTCTTGCGAATCTCCACTTAAGCCGGCCAATATAGGCAAGAAAGAGGTGGGAGCTCTCTTCCTAGTCAGTGTTCACTCCAGCCGCAGCCGGCCAATAAAGGCAAGCCAGAGATGAGGACAAGTTTTCTCCTGGGAGATAGGGTCCGTGGGGTTGCTACTGCCCAACAGCTCGCCACATGCTGCCCTGCGGGTTTCTGTATCTCTCTTGGTCTGGCTCTTCATTCTAGCCCCGTTCTGGCAAAGTAAATTCTACCGGCACAAATCGGTTAGTAGATAAAGTTCGGAGCGCGCAAGCCCCACCACGACGTCAACGTAGAGATACAGCGGTGGGGTTATTATTATTATTACTTTCAACTTCAGTCAGAATTCGCTACATTTCATAACTTAAGACCTCCAGTTAATTTTGTGGGTGAATCGCCGTGTAAATCTAGTTATCCGGCCCCAGTGAGCCGAGTTGCTGTTTTTTTATATTAATTAATGTATTTTATTATTTCATTAACCCTTCTTCCTTATTTGTTTGGGGTTTAACAACGGCTTCCTGTGGAACTTAAGTGTTTTTGTTGGAAGTCGACGAACTGGGTAATGCGATTATGGTTTCGTGTTATGCTTTATAATTTGTTGTATTTTAGATGTTTTGTGGGTGATGTGTAATTATTAAATAGATTTTTTGTATTTTTTTAATGTCCTTATTACATTTCCTTATTAAACAATAAGGATAAAATTCAATATTGAACTTATTGTAATACAAGCTTCAGCCCGCGACTTCGTTTGCGTGGAAGGAGTAAGACACCATCCAAATGTCCTTTCTTTGGTATTGTTCGTCGAATCGTTGAGCTCCTTAAGTTCTGAGTTGAGCTGCGCGATTACTGACAAATGCGTGCACTGACTGGACAGGTCCTCTCAATCTGTGTGTTTATTTCCTCAAAAGACCATTTCAGACACCAATTTACATGGTCTTCACATGAACTGACCAAGATTATGTCTGGACTTTATAAGAGACTGTGACCTCTGTTTCGGCCTTTCTTCTCAAAGTAGTCAGATAGGAAAGGCCGACCTCATCTAGTTTAAAAAAAAAAACATGATTGACTTGTAAAAGTGTTTGTAAATAAAATCATTTACCACAATGTATGTACTAAAATAACAGCCACATTTTTATAAAACTTCCCAGTATACTACGTTTGTAGTTTTGGTCTCAACAGCCAAAATATAAAGAGAGTTAGGACCGGGACGCGGAGGCAAGTGTAGATGTTCGTATACGAAGCAGCTCGTCCTGAGGTCGGTCCTTGCGAAGTTTTTCGTTTTTGTACGCCTGCGTTCCTGAATAGATATACTACCTAATGGCACAACTGATACACTGACCAGTGCATAGCCGATAATAGGTGCCATAAAACAATAATAAAATGGTGTTATGTTGTAACAATTTCACCTTGAGCTACACCACAATGTGAAATTGTCATGAAATAGCGAGGGCTGCCGTAACTATCGAACGATTATAATGCGTTTTACGATACCGCAAGATTTATGAAAATATGTGAAATTAATATCCAAAATCTATACATAATATTATAAATTCACGTTGCGTGTCCATCAGTGTGACCGCGTTGTTCTCTTAACCCCACAACGGATTTTGATGCAGTTTTCACCATCATTTAGAGAATTAATAATTTATTACGGGTTTTGTGCATAATACATACATTGATATTAAACTTAAATACTCATAATAAACAATATTACATAGCCTACATATTTACTAGCCTGTATGTAGTATAGTCGTCAAACTGCAAGCCAAAATGCAGTTTGTATGGTCTGTTCAAACCCTGTTTCCTTATGAAGATATTTCCTCATAAACTAATATCAACTTTTGTTAATTTATATAATGATTATGATTTTGATTGTGATTTCGATATTTTTTTAATTTTGATTTTTAATTGTATTTTTATTTTTTATTTAATTCAGATTGCATGTGATTTTCATTTTAATTATGATTTTAATTTAGAATTTGTTTGAAAACATAATTTATGTTCGGTAAGTATAAGAACTCATCTAATTCAAGTAAGTTGGGGCTCAATATCACTCGACCAATAAGTAATGCATGTTGTGCTTACCTGTAAGAAATTGGTACTCTAGTCCATAAGTCTACTCGTTGTATCTCATATTTTTGTATCAGTGTATTCAATTGTTGGTGAGCCAAATAAATAAAATAAAAATAAAACTTTAAAAAAAAATCATACAGTGTGTTTCACAAACTGAACTTATTCGTGTGGCTATAAAAGTTATTCCAGAAACACATAATTGTTTACATTTTTGGAAACTAGATTGCGAACGCAGTACAATACAGGGAACTCTGGGTCCACAGTGGTACATAGTTGGTGCCGATCCGAGAGAAGAAATACTTACGCCTACAGAGAAGGGACGAGCATTGATCACCACGCTTGCAGCTGCGTGTTTAAGATTTCTAATGTTTCTACCATAAGTCAGTGTATGTAAATATAAAACAATAATTATCATTTCAGCGTACTTACTGCAGTTTGGTGACTCGTAATTTCATTGTATATTGAAAGCAGCACTTGTGATGCATATGTGACGAAATCATGAAAATATTTGTATTTTTTATTAAGAAAGAGTCGACTCCATCTCGAGCTGAAAATAGGAGTTATTTTTTTACTTTCTCCTATTTCTACAGGACAATTTTCTTATCACTATCCAAATTTCCACAGGCTGTTCTATCCATGAATATGAACAACTTTCACTATGGAACCAACTCTGAAATCACGAAAAAAAAATCAGCTGTTTCATACATTTTGGTCGAGTAGGTATTGAACTTTTGTATGTAACAGCAGATTTTTTTTTCCTGATTTCCGAGTTGCTTCCACAGTGAAAGTTGTTCATATTCATGGGAAAAATATGGATAGTGATTTAAAAAAATCCTGTATACTTATTTACTCATCTTCGAAAACAACTTACAATTGTTATTTTTAGGCTCTTAGAACACTCGTCCTGCTGACAAATCTCAAACATAAATTATTTATTTAAGTACATAGTTCACCTTATAATAATAATAAATAATAATATAATAATATCCTGGGACATTTCACACACGGTCATCTGATCCCAAACTAAGCAGAGCTTGTACTATGGAAACCAGATAACTCATATACTACATACACTACTTTTTTTTTTGTAAATACTTACTTATATGTATAGATAATTACACCCAGACTCAGGACAAACAGACATGTTCATGCACACAAATGTTTGTCCTGGGTGGGAATCGAACCCACGACCTGCGACATGATAAGCGGTATCTTAACCAATCACGCCAGCTGGCCTGTCAAATAAATACATAGTGCTATCAACATAAAACCCAGCCGTATTCAGGTGCTGCAGTTCAGGCCTCAACAGAGTAAATTATATTTCGTAAATTGCGTTCAAATCGCTTACTAGCAGCATGTAACCCATTCTACTCAATTAGACCCACGTGGCGACAAGGCACGGGGATGTTTAATTAATTTAATTATCGCTTCATAATGGACTCGCCCGGCTTCATAGGCAACCCCTATTATTGTATGAGATATCATAATTGCACCCATAAGGGGAACTGCTCTTCCCCAAATTTTAATGTCTTCATCTGCCCCCTAGCACTGCACCGGCAGGAATTGTCGAAGTTTTAATTAATGTAAGTATCTTTACGGTTACGTTCTTCATATGAGATACATTTGTATCTTGTATATAGGTAATAATTATCTTGTAGATCTCACGTAGGTACTTGTTATGTTCCAAAAACGCTCGCAATACTGGCAAAATGTATCCACCTACTTGAGCAGCGAAACGAGGTTAATTCTTCGCTTCTTTTACGTAAGTATTTATGTACACATCTTCTTTTCTTCACCTCTCACAAGAGCAAAACGCCAGTACTCGTGAGAATCGGAAGTCGTGAATCTTGATACTCCTTTCGCTTCACAAGAACGATATAACAAGGGTATTTTTTTTAAACAAATTTTCATTATTCTTGATGTCATCTAGAACCAGCGTCCTTGTCAAGACGAATCAAAGGAGCCCAAACTCGATAGGGTTGCGTTTTTTTTTACTGAGTTCCTGTGTCCACCTTCCGGCTCCATCATCAGATCAGCTCGATGGTGCCAAAATATTGCATTGTCACCGATTTTACATACGTGTGCCAAATTTCAGCTTAATCGAACATCGGGAAGTGGGTCAAATTGAAAAGATTACATACGAACATTCCAAGTAAAATAAAAGCTTGTAAAAAGAATTTCCTACTGAACCACAGTAACAATACTGTTTGTTCTAGAAACGACTTTTATACCGGCATCGGCACAGTTTCATGTCGGAAGCCAATTTCATATGGAAAGTGTGTGATCCGCGATCGCAGTGATCGTACGGGCAGCAGTTTCTCATACTCACAATATGCGTGTGCTTTCTAGTTGTGAATATTGTCTCTAGATCATTGGTTCTGCTAATTTGCATAGATTAATATCTAATTCGTTACGTGGAGGTGTCGTGCGTAACCAATAGGAGATAGTTCTTTAGATCAATATGTATTTAGTTGGGAATGCTGGGATGATAATCTTCTATTATAAATAACACAAAACTTTACATGACGCTGACGACGCACACCCTGAATCATTACTAATTAATAACTTAACATTGTATTTGAAAAAAATGTTCTTCCATACATTCCAACTGCCAATTTAAGTTTGTACGTACAATATTAGGAGATTTACCATGTTTTAGACTTCTTATAAATGTTCCGGTAATCTATAAGAATATAACTATTTTCTGTATTTTTTTTTTAATTTCAGGCTCATCTCCGAATCTACTGAGACTTTCGAGGGGTGGGGGGGGGGGGGGGCAATTTTCGTCTATTTTCTTAAATAAAAATAAAAAATCTATTAGATACCCTCACAGTAAGCCCTTTTCATTTGACGCACGGTATACTTTGCAAAACGTTTTTTTTTTAATATTCTTATTTGCCCCCAAACGTGACGCCTACATACAAAATTCATTTATTTACGTTACACGTCCGTGTTTGGGTCACCAAAATACATACATATGTGTACCAAATTTCAACTTAATCGGTTCAAACACATTCGGAGCAAATTGACTGTGACAGACAGACTAACAGTAACACAAATGATTCCATAAGGGAAAAAAAAAGTCAATTATTCGAACAAGGCTGAGAATCAGCACTTTTCGAACGTCAAAATTACATAAGACAGTCCTCCAAAACGCCCGCCCTTCACCACTTCCTAGTGCTTTAGCTGAGGAGAAGAAGTGGCGCAACAAACTCCCCAGCAGCACAGCTGTCTGTTCAGAAAAAAAAATTCTATACATCATTGCGCAAAATAATATATCTAAGCACATTACGCAACACAAACATTAAATTTAATTTAATTATTTGCTATAAGTCAGCTATCATACGCCAATATACCAAAAAAAAAGAAGAAAAGAAAGAAAAAAAAAAACGAAAAATCGAAAAATATACTCAAGCAGAACTTTATACCTAAATAAAAGCCTCCAGTAATAAAGGGCGTGCGTCACTTACATACGGCCGTACGTACTCTAAGTCACAAATGATAAACTAGGACCATCAAAGTAAAATAAACAACGAGTTAAATTACTAATAACAAAACAAAACTGACCTTGCGGTCAGGAAAACGACCAGTCACCACAAGCAGCACCCGTTCACGAGCATAACGCAAAGATCAGCCATTACCCCCTCGCCATATTTGAGGGAAAGAAGCAACCCAACCCCTGACGCTACCGTAAGCAGTGACATCTAAGGGAGCATGACGAATTTGCTGCCGGTTGCTCAGGCAAGAATAATTATGATCAATTATCGAGGTGACTAGCTAACCACATATTGCAATACCACTCATAAAAAAAAAAAAACATTGTAATGAGTAGATTATGTCCATGATAAATAAAAATAAAATAAATTGACCTGTACAGTCAAAGAAAATATATAATTATATAAACTCATATAACCTGTCAGTAGGTAAGCTAATTCTGGAGAAAGAACATAAACATTGTCTTAAGTTAAACACAGCGACCAACTGTTCTTATCGTTTAAGTAATCGTTGTTAGAATAGTATGCCTTTGTACAAACGTTAGATTTTACTTTAGCTTTAAACGCACTGTAGGGCAAATCTAGCAAAGAAGAGGGTAGCTTGTTATAAAAGGATATACCAAGCCCAACAAATGAGTTATGAACCTTATGAAGCCGGTGAAATGGAGCACGTAATTTGTCCTTATTTCTGGTGTTAACATTGTGAATATCACTGTTTTTAGTGTATAAATGTAAATTTTGTCTAATATATAAGATGTTGGCGAAGATGAATTGTGATGCCACCGTGAGAATACCAATCTGTTTAAAAAAAACTCTCAGAGAAACTCTGGCACGGAGCTGGTAAATTGCTCGAACAGCTCGTTTCTGAAGAACAAATTTATATTTTGCATGTCAGCGGCTTTTCCCCAGAGCAGAATACCGTATGACATAACGCTATGAAAATAACAAAAATAATCTAACCGAGCTGTATCGACGTCAGTGTATTGTCTTACTTTCCTGACGGCGTAGGCCGCTGAACTGAGCTTTCCCGCTAGGCTTGATATATGTGGGCCCCACTGAAGTTATACCCAGAAAAACTGCCGAGTCTACAGTTTTAAGCACCTCTTTATCTAAAACGATGTTGGGTCCTAGATTCCTAACATTCGGTAAGGCAAACTTTATACATTTCGTTTTCTTAGCATTGAGAACTAAATTATTGGTCGTAAACCAATCTGTAACCATTGAGAGTGCACTGTTTACGTCGTCAAAACTTTGTCTATTCTGGCCTACTTTAAAAATAAGAGAGTTATCATCTGCTAACAGTACAACGTCATAGATACCCTTTAAATAGAATGGTAAGTCATTGATATACGCTAAGAACAAGAATGGACCCAATATTGAGCCTTGAGGTACACCTAACTGAACTGGTAGCCCGGAAGATTTCACACCATTTACATCTACACATTGAAACCTATTATGTAAATATGTTTTTTTTTTTTACTTTAAGTGCTTCGTTTTGTACACCGTAATGATGTAGTTTACGCAAAAGCGTGCCAATGCGTTAAATATATGTATCAGCAGAGCCACACCCGCATCCGTAGTCGATCGAACTTTAGTAAAGCCATATGTCTTAGCAACTGCTTGAGTAATATATATATATATATATGCAGGTAAGATTGAAATAGGCCTAAAATTGCCAACGTCATTTTTATTACCTGATTTAAATAAAGGTATGACTTTACTACTTTTCATGAGGTCAGGAAAAGTTCCTACATCAACACATTTATTAAAAGTAACAGCTAGATAGGGAGCTACTATGTCTATTATATTACTTAACAGCGCACCCCTAGAAAGAGAGGTGTAAGGTGCACTTAGTAAAGATTTTCAAAATCGCTAGTTTATAAAGGCACAAACTACAGAACTCCACCTGCTACGATCCTTACATACTCCTTTTGCCTCGTTTACGTTCATACATCAGTACCCTAATTGCGTAACACACCATCAATCGGAATCTGAATCATTTTGCAGCAAATTGCCAATCCATTACTTCATATGTTTAAAAAATTTATCTGCTCAACTATGTAAATAACGCAATGAATGTTGTTGAACTGTCAAAATGAAACCGATTCCTATTGATAGTGTGTCACGCAATTACCCCGCTGGTCATGCACGCACGCCGGTTGCGAGTAGGTAGGTACTACGCATCCGACTTTCCTAAAGAATATCCTCAATAAGGCCACTGTAGGTCCTTCTAGATAGGACGTCCTCTCCAGGCGTTTCCACTCAAATCTGACATGTAAATTACCTTTTGTTAGTCGCCTTTCAGTATTCCACTCATTCTCTCAACATAACTAAACCATCTAAGGCGCGTCGTTCACTGGTAAGTCGAGCCGAGGTCGGGGCGGCGCGTCACGGCACGGTGGAGGCGTGGTCTCTATGTAGTGTAGAGGCGCGGAGATGCATACGCGGGCGGCTATGCTTCTCACATTCCAATTCATTTTTTCCGAAACCAAATGACAAAATGGCGGTGGAGTCGCGTCGCGGTCGGGCACAGCGCCCCCGCCGCACCCCACCTCGACCCCGCCCGCCACCTCGACTCTAGCTCGTGTGAGCGACGCGCCTAACGCAGCGGTAGGAGTTGATTGGTAGAAATCTTTAACGCACGTTCATAGAGTTTAGTGAACTTTAAATCTGTTATTACGCCTTCATATAATGCAAGTAAAGATGTATGTTAAGGCTTGTCCTCCGTAAAATACGGCGGAACTAAGTAACTTTGTGACGGTCTTTTACAGTAACTATAGCGTTTTGATAGGGAAAATACACAGTAATCTACAATACATAAGAAGTTATTTTATTTGTCCTGAAATCTATTTTAGTTTATAGAAGTAAAGAAAAAAAAAACTAAATCCAGGTCAATTTTTTTTAGAATTCACCATATTACTCCTACAATTTTCATTAAGTGTTCATAAATTTATACAGTTCTCTACAAAATAATAAGGAATAATTTCATGTCATTACTTTTTTTAGTCAAATAATAATAATAAAACTTTACTGTCAGACACAAATAGACCATAAAATGTGCTACAAAAATTCAAATTAAAAAAATTAACTAAAATACAATATACATTACATAAAATAGACAAACACGTTAAATAAAATCAAATCAATCAATCAAAATTAAAATAATATAATAATAATCAATATCTAAAATTTATTTAAGACATTGGAATGACGCTCTGTGAGTCGTCATCCAATGTCACATTATGGGACTGTCCATCCTGCTCACGGAACAGATAAATAACCTTATTTGTCTGTTGTTTATCACGGAACAGATAAATAACCTTATTTATCTGTTCCGTGATCCTGCTGGCCACAGTAGCCAACAGACTGTTGGAACTGTCGCGCACTCGTCGCATCAGGGACGCTATACGCAAACGCATGAGCGCGTAAAAATCCGGTACGCCGGTTTCCGCGAACATCCCCGACGCTCTGCAAGAGCGTGGCAGTCCCAACATGATCCTGAAGGCATTGTTATATTGGACTCGCAGAACATTGTATGAGTTTTTTGTATAACTGACCCATAGGGCGCACGTGTACAGATACTGGCAATATGAGTGTAATTTTTACCTCTTCCGTACATCGTGCAAACCTACGGGCCAGTATGTTACATCTATCTGCCAAAGCTCTGCGTTCTCTCTCCAAATCCATATCGGACAAACTGTCGGTTGTCCCAGGTACTTGAACCGTGTCAGTCTGGTAAGCGGGACCCCCCTAAAGGTGACTGGTGGGACTGTGTCATAACCTTTGTCACCCGCCTTAAAGACCAAGAGCTCACTCTTGGTTGCATTGTACCTGAGACCATGGGCCACCGCCGCATAGTCCTCACAGATACGGAGAAGCCTCCTCAGGGCACTGATCGATGGGAATCAATCAAATCAAATCAATAGATTTTTCTAATTAGATAATTGCTTCATATTTAGCAATAAGTTACCAGCGTTGTGTCATCGCGCTTCTCTTTCTTTTCTATGCAGTCCGACAGTGACCACGGTTTTACGGGAGAACAAGAAACGAGAACGCCGACATATCAATCCTAGATGATAATATTTTGTATTGTAGTAAAATACTAGGTATATGAAATAAATACAGGAACTCAAATCATAAAAACGTTCAAACTTTCGAACTACTTAATTCATTGGGCGCGGCCGACAGGCATGCGCGTTTTCGGACGTCCACCATGTGCTTGACGGCGCGTATGCGCGTCCATACAATTTACATAACTTTCTTCGAGTGCGGCGCGCCGCACCTGTGCGTTCGTTGTGCATCTCTATTGTTTCGAAAACATCGTAAAATAAGGGACGGTAAGGGTGTCTACACCCAATATATTTTATGCACGCACCTGAGCGTTTGCCACACAGGATTAGTGTAGCATAAAGAAGCGTTTGCATACATTTCACTAATAATTAAGCAGTTAATGTGTTAAGATATTTTCTTGATTTTTGTTTTTTGTCACTACATGTTCTCAACAACACCTAAGTACCTAAGTAGTTATAAGTAAAATAACATTCCAATCAGCCATCGCATATAGTGTAAGTTGTTCTGATTCCCTTATCATTGACTCATTCTTAAAACATGCACTGAACTTAGTTACGTCATTACTAACTAATAATTAGGTATTGACTTAATCGGAACAAAAGATTGATCACAGACGGTGCGTGTAGAATTCTAAATTAATTGTTATTGTTTTGTTTATGAGTAACTAACTAGCTATGTCAGACGTTGTCCTGGCAAAATAAAAAAAAATAAAATAAGTAAATATAAAAAAAACGGTTTTTCGGCTGTGTCTTTGGGTTTTTCCTAATTTTCTTTTTTTCTACACCACCCCAGTAAAGAGGCGAACAAAACAAACAAATTCAAAACGGTCGAGCCATTTTCCAGTTTTTGCGAGACTAATGCACAGCAATTGATTTTTATATATATAGATCATCCATCTGCCTAACTTTTCGAACTATGTTGGAGTCGGCTTCAAATCAAACCGGATGCAAGTGAATACCAGTTGCGTACATGTTGGTGCGTTGAGAACATGGTGCGACTGCCTATGTGACCTTCACAACCCAGTCCTATATCTAATATCCCTCGGTAAGACTGGTTGTCAGACTGGGCTTCTGGCGACCCGTAACGACTGTCAACAATCCACGTATGATAGCCGGGACCAACGGCTTAACGTGCTTTCCGAGGCACGTAGGGGTCATGGTATGTAGATATGGTCACCCATCCACGGAGCAACCGCGGCAAGCGTAGCTTAACCTGATCGACGAACCTGTGCGGCTGTTATTACTTAGCCACAAGCCCAAGTATATATATAATTACGTATATATATATGTATAGTTTATACAGATAGGTATAACCCTGAGGACTCTGCCCTATGCCTATATCTCGTAGGTACGTAGGTAAGAATGACTGATCTGACGTAATTGTGAGATTATTAGGAGGCCTGCCTATTGTTTGTAAGTTAGGTACTGAGAATTAAAGTCATTGAACTCGTAATTATTAATTGGGTGATGCTCTTGCACGGTAGGTCCAGCTTCGCCTACCACGCATTACTGTATTCTGGTTTTATAACTATTGATGTTGTACAGATTTTTCACTTAAAACTTTTTAAGCCAAGTACTTATTATATTTTAAAAAAACCCAGTATTTGTAAGCTCATGATAACGCATTAGCAAACGAAAAAATCTATAACTACATATTTATTTATTTATATACCTATATGTGGCCAGAGTATGACTGCTGGCCTGAAAAACGCGTCACTTCCTCAACGTAAGCTAAAGTTGCGTACCATAAACATTATTTAATATTTCTCAAAAAAATACGAAAACTTTACAATTAAAAAAATACGGTTTAAAAATTAACTGTTATTACCGAATAAATAAGCAGACCTCTACATCAGCTCAAAACTGAGCAAAACACGACCAGCTCAAATGTACCCACCCTGTATAGCGCCTGCCCAGCACAGCCAGAAGAGCGCCCACTTGGCAGTGCGGAAGCGCTGCAGCCAGGAGGGCCGGAACATGCCCCAGCCACACTTGAGCGACTGCTCCTCATCGTGGGCTGTTCTCTTCGGAGAAGCTGGTGCAGCTTCTGTTGTGGCCTGATGGAAACAAAAGAATGGTTAGTACTAGGTCTTTTGGTAATTTCGACATCACTCGAGCGAGACGTTTGATTTTTCTGGAAATGGTGAAAACTTTCAAATCTCACTCTTTGTGGAGTGGTTGGAGAGGCGTCATGGCACCCTCACCTTCCGCCTGACGCAGGTCCTCACCGGACACGGTTGCTTCGGGAGGTTCCTGTTCCGGATAAGGCGGGAGGAAACGCCCGGGTGTTACCACTGTGTGGATCGCCCGGAAGACACGGTGGAGCATACGGTGGAGGTCTGCCTGGCTTGGGCAGAGCACCGCCGCGTCCTCGCGGAGGCGATCGGCGGCGGCGATCTCTCGCGTCCGGCCCTGGTACAGGCCATGGTACGGAGCGAGAGTGCATGAGAAGCCGTCACCTCCTTCTGCGAAGCTGTAATGCTCGCGAAGGAGGAGGCTGAACGCGTGAGGGAGAGGCAATCTTTGCGCCCTCACGCCCCTAGTCGCCGCAGGAGACGCCCTGTGCGTCGGGAATCGATAGCCGATTCCGGGCCACCGTAGGCGCGGGCTTGCGGATGGTGAGCAACGGGTAGCTCGCCGTCCGGTAAGAACCAGGCCCGGGTCGACGGCGCGTTGTGTTCCACGCGCGCCTCAAAGAGATGTCAGCACTAGCTGAAGGGGTCCGCTAGGGCCGATGCCCGCCAGGGTTGCGGGTTGTTCTAAAGAGTTACTGTGGCCCTGGCACAGGCAACTGAAGGAACACGGGTGGATTTTAGTCAGTAGAAGTCTGACACGCCCTCCCGCTCCGCCCAGAGCGGGAGAAGTTATTTGATGATCCACAAAAAAAAGGGGTTTGGTACTTCGATGTACCGACACAATTTTCTTAGCGACAGGAGGAGTATATATGCTTTAATTTTTCACCTATGCATGGCATTTTCACACTCCGATCTGCACAAGTACTTAACAGAGCACTTCTTCGTGAAACGTTATTTTAAAAGAGTATGGAGCATGGAGTTTCTTGCCGGTTCCTCTCCATAGAGATCGGGAACATTGGCTTAAACTTTCTAAATGGTAGAATTGAAATAAACGTTTTGATTTTGATAAAATATGTACTTTGCGCAAGTTAAATAATCATTCTAATTGACATAAGATCTCCGTATAAGATTAAACTCCTAATAAAACCATCACAGACCGGAACATCTATCAGTCAAATAAAGATTTAATACAAGCATTAAATAAATTAGTCAGTAATAGAAACATAAGTAAGGAGATACGAGACGGTGGGCGTTTCCGAATTAAAGGATTTGAAGCATACCAAGAGTTATGTCCTGGTATTAATAAAAGTGATTTATTGGATAGCTCTATAAAGGTCAATCTGATCATAGGCGAAATCTCTCAAGGGGTTGTACTCATTATGAACAACTTTTACTGTGGGACCAAACCTGAAACAAAAATCAGCGGTCCCTATATTTAAGCGACTTACGCGAACATAAATGTAGCGAACAGCTGTTTATTTTTTTGCGCAATTTCAGGTTTGGTCCCATAACAAAAGTTGTTCATAATGATGAGTACAATGACCCCTTAAGAGATTTCGTGTAGGTATGAATAGATAGACCTTATATAGATAATTGAATTTAGCAGATTTAAGATAAATAGTGAAGTGACTTATAATTTTTTATTTATGTCACACTTGGGTGTGTGAGCGATTTCTAATGATTGAATTATGCAAAGTTTTTGATGTTGCTTATAACTAATCATATTCAAATTCACTTCGTCCTCTAGCCAAAACTGATCAATTTTAGAGTGGTTAGCTGTGAAAACTTAGCAAATAGTCAGCCACTTTAACAATACTTAAATGTCATGTTGTAATATGAATTTAATAATACATTCTAATACATGCTAATAGTTCATATAAGTTTCAGTTGTGCTAACTGGGGCAATGCACAATCGTGTCTATAACCTTAGCCACACGTATCACGAACCTTTGACCTGGATGTCGTAGTGTCGTGCTTTTTCATAACCTACCATGTTTATTGTTCCAAGTCTAAATAGTTCTGCATCATATAATTTGTTGTATATTACACACATATTATACTGCACTGTGTCGCGAGCAGACTGGACTGCTTGTGTGCGACTCGCTTCTGCAAGCTTTCCACATCAGTGTTGAGCTTGTAGCAGGGATGCACATAACTATAGGGCCGTGTTAGGATAGGTTTACTAACATAGTTGTTCAGTAATATTGTTACTAGCATATGAAGTCCATTGTTACTTGTTAATTAAATATAAATAAATTAATTAAATGACTGGGCTATATAGTTCAGTGCTGTTAAACTTCAGTTTGAATTTTAGCTGACGTCAGACGATGCGGGGATACACTTATTGTCGTACCTACTAAACGTGATCATCTACTATAGATATCAATGACATTGTCATTGCCACCGACTGGCATTGTGCATCCAGAAATTCGCAGAGCTAATAGCCAGCCGCATCGAAAGGATGAACGTACACGATGACCCACACCACCCAATGCACTACTTTAACCCAATTCCACAGAAGCTTAAAAGCTGCAAAAAAAATTTTGGGTGCGTGACTCCAGCCGATGGCAACCCCTCCAAAGAAAGATGTGATCTTTGGCAAGAACTGCTTAAACCTCCTGATTTCTTTATTGAACCATCAGAGAGTTTCCAATCTGAGCACAAGTTACCGTGGCCTACTTGGAAAACCTTAAATAGACTTCGTACCTAAGTAGGCCGCAACAAGGACAACCTCCACCAGTGAGGGTTCATGGACGGCTCAGATCTCCGGAGTTTATGCGACGTGTCTCTACAGACAATGGTTCACCTCCCATCTTGTGCCGCATGCCCGGTCACCTGCACACATGAGGACCTAATGGCTACGTTAGCGAACGGTATTCGCGTTGCTGAATTTTGGGCCAAATAAATTTTAAAAAACTTTTAAGAAGATTGAACATGTTTTTCTTACAGCCCTTTCCTACCTTAGATTGATCTGGCTTTCTATGTAACCTGTACAGGCATCAGCCATCAGTATTTACATGCAGCGACTTCTGTCGGGCCTGTGCAAGTGTGCAATCCATTAATCCTAAAGTTGCAGCGGTCGTCAGCATCTCGGGTTCCTTACTAACAATCTTCACAAATGACAACAGGGAGCAAAGATGCAGAAGACAAAGGAGCAAGACCAAAGGGCAAGTAGACATGTGTCTCCCTATGTCAAGAATGATGGTCACCACTACAAGGAGTCATATCAGCCAGTGCAGCAAAACGTGGATTTCGTATCTAGCAGCATTTTAGCTATGAACCCATACAGTTCAAGTGATAAAAATAAATAAATCACAAAGACCAAAACGGGACGCAGTGGGTGTTTCCGACTTATGGAACTGAGTCCAGTTTGAATCATACCTCCGTTGATACGACAAAGTAATTTATTAAATTAGATAATTTAGCTCAAGTTCATTGCAAGGCGATGACTCCTGTTGTCTTGGATGCCAACGATTAAGTTAATCAAGCAAATTTATTGCTATTTAATTCGGTTTAAAGAACTTTATTTCTCATTAAGACAATCATCACTTACATGAGAACAATAAATCTTATTACTAATTATTATTATATCAGTGTGTTTTTCTATCCAGAAGAAAACAAAAACAAAATGGTATGATCATTGTCAACAAAATTGGAAGGGCGTTCATTGCATTCATAAGATAAGGCGGTGGCAGAAGATAAAATTTGTTGCTTTAGACAACAATAAACACAACACAATTAATATAGTGTTTCATCGTTGTAAGTAAGAAAATAATTTCTTTTTAAATATGTTGAGTGGAAGTTTGTAATAGAGCTGTGCTCCCCAGAAGCTAAGTTATTTCTGCCGTAGTTAGTTCTTACTCTAGTCTAGACAATACCAGGGCCTGAAGTCTCGACACAGATAGCGATCGCTTTACGACCGAATTCGGTCGCAAAGTCCTAGTGGCGTCCCTAGACGGTCAAAATTAAAATTGCTTGACAAGCAATTTCATTTATTTCGTGTTTGTCATGCAATTTTGACCGTCTAGGGACGCCACTAGGACTTTGCGACCGAATTCGGTCGTAAAGCGATCGCTATCTATGTTGAGACTGCAGCCCCTGGTGACAGGCTCGACGAGATGAGTATTTGCTTCTTTCACCTTCTGTTGTGAATGTAATGCGTGAGTGAATAAGTTTGTGAATCACAGTTGGTTGATGTTTAATATCTTGGTCTCTTTCTTTCATCATCACTCATCTATGCCATATGCTCGATGGGATTTCCTATCGGCAAAAACAACGAACTTCTATACAAACTTGCATCCCTCAATTAACCCCTTTATGAGATCAATTTTCAATAAACCTTCCTAATATCCAACTAACGTTATCTCCGGCACGAACAGACACATACGGCTTTCTTCTAACATCTCAAAGATCATGCAGACATTATGCGATATCATTTTAATTTAAGTCTAAAATAGAATCTATTGCAAAGCAAAATCTCTGCTCCCTATCAGTCCGTCACGTGCGTGCCATGAATGGCTATAAATGGGTCCATACAGGCCACACAATGGGCTCGTAGACCAACAATATATCACAACAGCTTGTATCCTGTGCTTTGTGCTCAAGTGCTTAATACTTCACCACCACGGCTACCAGGGTACTTCTGCAGCTATTGACTGAAGAATGGGCTCCAATTGAATATTTATCGTTGGTTTTAATAAGGAAGTTTTATGAGTATTGTTGGTTAGCACTTGGTGATAAATCAAGGAGTTTGCCATGGAAGACTTGCTTGCCAAGGCTTCGGCATTTATAATTGTCTACATATTCTAGAGAAAATAACAGTCCGTCGCCTGGTCTAGTAGTTATAATGCAAGATGCCTGGTTGTATAAACTCTGAGTTTCATGCTTAAGGTAGGTATTGAACTTTAATGGTATAATATAATATGTACGGGTGCCAAGTCCTAGTCCTACATTATTTAATAATTTAAGAACACATAAGGCGGCAAGATCAGTAGTATTCTATTTATACATATAATTCCGACTCCTGTCGTGATAAATCAAAGTTCTTCCATAGCCAAATAACCCTAATTAATAACAATAACCTGATCGCATGTCAAGTTGACAGCTAAATTACACCGTAGTCCTTTCGAAGCTAGGTCGTTACCATTAGTATCAAGGCCTAAGTTCGAAACACCCTGTGTACGCTATGCCTACTAAATTACTAACTTGTCAGTAGAATACCTCATTATTTGTATATTAATTGTTGTTGAGGTTAATGGTTTTGATTGTGATTAGTTGATTGAAAAATAATTACTTAGTGTGTGCTTAAAAACATTTTTTAGATTAATATAAAATGAATTCTGATTCTAATTGAATTCTGGTATTATTCGTACAACGTTACGCAATTACCCCGCTGACCTTTTCTCTGTGAGAGGGAGTGGGTCGTAATCCACCACGCGGGCTCAGTGCGAGTTGACGGATGTCATAATGTCTTCGAAGTTTTGGTTCTAGGACATGTCGGTTTCCTCACGATGTTTTCCTTCACCGTTTTGCGAGCAATGGTAGTGAAATAATTTACACAAAGTAAAGTGCCTGCTAGGATTCGAACCCAAGACTCGTAAGTCACGGCCACCACAGCTCATAGATGAAAAAATATCAGCTGTCCCATACATTCATGTTCGCATAACTCGTCAAAATGTAGAGCAGCAGATTTTTTTTCGCGAATTCAGGTTTTATCCCATAGTAAAAGTTGTTTGTTATCATGGGTACAAACATCTGTTTAAGTATCGGTCACTAATTACCAGTCACCCTATATACGAGAGCGTTTACCCAGAAATTCTTGTCTACTCCTGTGTTTTTGCAATATATCCATGTAATTATTAAGTAAGTTAATAATTATAGCAAAACATGATACCCAACACGAAGATATTAAGCTATGTCTACAAGATTAAAATCTGCAATTACACACGCTGTAGAGCGCCAAACAACGTAGGTACAGCGTTTAAGACACGGGAGATAACGTAAATCATTTGTTTTTCACGTAAGCTAATAAAGTCTTTGTTTCAGGCTGGTGAAAAATAGAATAATCATTGTTTTAAAAGTGGGAAATAATGAGCAGTGAGTTTTACAGCACGTGTAGTGTGAGCACTTGTTGCACTAGCTACGAAGACAAGGTGGCATTTATTGTTAACCGACACCAATTGTTTTTATGCATTTACACAGATTACTTATTCCTTGATTACTGGACCGATGTATGTGATTCTTTTTTCATTTGGTTGAAAACGCTCGCCAGGTGGTCCCATATGAACATTAACTTTGCGGTGGGTAATTTTGGAGTTAGAATTAATATAACATTATTAAAAAATAATAATAATAATCTTCCGACTTCTATAAAAACACTACAGAGTGAAAAATAACTTTTTATTTCTTTTGGCTTTGCACGGTTTGTGCATTTATCCAATGTCACGTTTAGGAAAAATAACTTTAATTTCGGAAGTCGGTGGCAAAAACCAAAGACACCGTTTTTTCTTCATTTTTGACATTGCCTCGTAGAAATCTTTCTAAAATCTATCATTATTCGTCTCTCGTTCCTTCTGTTTAGATTCTACGTGATCATGTTACGCGTGCAGGTAGATAATATACGATACAAACGTATGTAACCCTAATTGCGTAAAACACTATCAATCGGAATCGGTTTCACTTTGAGAGTTCAACAACATTCATTGCGTTATTTACGTTGTTGAGCAGACAAATTTTTCGAACATAGGAAGCAATTGGATTAACAATTTGCTTCAAAATGATTCAGATTCCGATTGACAGTGTGTTACGCAAGTAGGGTGCAGAGATGACAGTTCTGTAGTTGATGAGGAATTAGGAACTAGCATCAGAAGGCCAATTCTCAAAATTAAAGAAGTTCAAGACCTGTTGCAATCACATATCCGCGACGACCAATATAAAAAACTTGTAAAAGTGTATTTTTACATTAGAATGTTTAAGGGTGAATATTCGAGCGTTTTAACCGCCGTCATTACCTTCCGCCAAAAGTTGATGAAAGAGAATATATTTAATGAAATATTTCAGCAATTCCTGATTCTGGTCCTTAAGCAGATTCTGGGAATTGATGAAATATTTCATTAACGATATTCTCCTTCATCAACTTTTGGCGGAAGGTAATGACGGCGGTTAAAACGCTCGAATATTCACCCTTAAATTAGAATTGATATTAGAATGTTTTCTTAAAAATACATATATAGGAGTTGTCCCTCAGATCTAAACAGATTTTATGTACTCTATGAATTGAGAAAAGATGGAAGAAGCATAGGAGCAAGCGACGTACAGTTGTCCGTGCGAGAAGCAGCTCGTCCTGAGGTCAACACCCGCAGCCTCCAGCAGTAATTGCCTATTGCTTGCGAAGTTTTCGTTTTTAGTGAAATATAGAACGCATGCATTCCTGCACAGAATTGCTTAACGGCACAACACAGGTACATTGAATGTTGCATTCTTACAGAATATTCCTGACAAACAGCTATCATTAAAATAATATAACAGAAACACATGGGATTTCTCATTAACAGTCGCCTAACCAAAATGTCTAAGGACCATTTCAAGAGTGGCATCATCGTCACCTTGATGGCTGGTTATTGACCCTTTAATATTTATACAAGTTTTGTAAACTTTGTTTCAAGTCGTACGTTTGTTTGTTAGAAATACATTGTTAAGACATTGCTGTCTTGCGACTCCGATTGCTCCATCTTTTGTGACTAATGTATTGCGGTAAACTCAGATTTATTTCGTAGTTTGATCATCACTCAGGTCAAGGCCCTGGAGCTTTTTGAAGAATCTTTGTTCAGCAACTCAGTAATTGTTCAGTACATTTATGTTTTTTTTTCATTATTATTTTCATTTATGTTCGAATAATTCGTCAAAATGTAGGAAACAGCTGAATTTTTCGCGATTTCAGGTTTGGTCCCAAAGTAAAAGTTGTTAATAATGATGATTGCAATGACCCCTTAAATGGTTGACAATGTTTACACTTACACCCTGTAAATCTAGTTTTGTCCAGTTCATCTAGGTCAGGTGAACTTCTAGAAGTAATGAACATCGTTCTGAGGTGTATTATCCACCAATGTGGGTAGACACAAATTATGCTTTCATATCTAACCTAAGTGGACTGTGTAGGAGGTAACTCATCTTAACGAAATAACAAAGGTTAAATTTTAAAGAATGTGTAGGTTTGGGAGAACGAGAAGAAGATAAACAATTTTTTTTTAATATTGTGGGAGTAATTTTGCAATCTATGCTAATAAATATTTTTTTTATAATTGTAAGTACGAGTACCTACAGCATCTTTATAGAATATGAGATAAGGTAGTTTCTCTAGATTTTAATCTGCTTTGGTAAGTAAATACAAATAAAGCAAAACATTGAGCATAAAATCGTGATTGTTATGTAAATATAGGAAATGGCATGTTATTTATCGGTATATGAGCAGGCGACGTCAAGGCTGAGGGCAAAGGTGCCTGCGCACGCAACTGAACTTGTTATTACAGGTTACCTACTCTTTAGGAAATATTTGTTTCTGAAATCTATATAAATAAAAATCAATCGCCGAATGTATGTAGGCACATCACTTCAGAACGGTTGCACCTAATTGGCCAATTATTTTTTGTTGTGTTTGTAATTGTCTGGACAAAGTTTGTATGAAAGAAAATGGTTGAAAAATTGCCGGGTTAATTGGAAAAATCGGGAAAACTGAAAGTGCATTTTCTATGGGAATTTTGTATGAATTATTTAAATTTTGACAGGACAACGTTTATCGGGTCAGCTAGTCTTTTATACAAATAATCATGCTTAACTTAGGCTTAGTAGGTAGTAAGTATGTAGAGATCTTTCAGTGTAAACACGCACGCCCCTCCACTGTTTGGTGCATGCAGTTCGCAAATGTTTGTTTAGAAATTTCAGTGGAGGGGCGTGCAGTTTTACTCTGGAATATCTCTACAGTTTATGAATATTTCTCTAGCTAGAAGTAAGGTAAAATCCGTAAACTTTATTAACCCTATAATAATTATTTTTCATACATGCATGATAAAAATAAATATTCGATGTGTATGAACGGATATGATGGATCTAATAGACTTCAAAAAAGGAGGTTAGGTATTCGACCCGTATGTATGTATGTCCACGGTTTTCTCAAAAACTTATGAACCAATTTGGATGATTTTTTCACTAACGTGATCTACATACTTTCAGGAAGGTTTTTGTATATAATACATTAGGTAATTATTCTTACGAAGTTATATGCATAAATGTACTGTATCTCTGGCATTTCTAAGCGGATTTTGATAATTCTTCTTTTCGTTCGTCTTGGGCTTATGTATTTTTATATTCAACTAAAAATGGAAAAATAAATTTACTTTTAAAAAAGTAAAAACCTACTTCAAAAACCTAAAACGAATAAAAAAACTTTCTAAAAATCTTAACAGCTTCTGATGTCGGTGTCTTCAATTCTGCAATGCACCTTAGCTTGGCACCGACTTCAGAAGCTGTTAAGATTTTTATGAAAGTTATATTTATTCGTTTTAGGTTTTTGAAGTCGGTTTTTACTTTATTTTAAAGTAAATTCATTTTTACAAATCAAGCTTTAAAAAAACTCACTGAAACATCGCAATTTCTCTCACTTTCCTTTTTCACTTTCAAAAATCTTAACCTACTCTAAAAAATAATACCAAAATAACAATTACCATCTTGAAACAATAACCGACTTCCACCTTCACTTCTTATTTCAAACCATTCCGTGTTCAAATTCAAACTTCGAACGCGTTCGTGTGTTGTCGTAAAAGTTTCGTGACACGGACCGACGCGCGATCGCTGTGGGCGGGCGGGACGACCCCACGAAGGCAACTGAGGGCTACACCGGCACACCACCGGTTATAAACAGGGAATGTAGTATATGCTAGGTTTTGAGATACAGGAAGAATTTGTTGTGATGTGTTAGAAGTGTTGGAAGTGTAAAATTTATGAAGATGTGAGGTGAAAGAGGCCTTTATTCTGTCTGGACTGCTTAGTTAGAACAAAAAACATATTAGGTATAGAAATTATGGCAGAAAAAAGAAACTCACACATAACACACATTTTCTGGGCAGTCATGTAAAATTGTAGTTTTAAAAGTTCCCGTTTAATTGTTTTTTATTTATTTAAGGTTTTAATGTGAACCTACACAATTTATCCATAACATACCGTAATAGTATTCCTCTCCTTCTTATTTATCAAAGAGATCTTTAGACCAAACTAAGAAAATCTACAAAATCCATAATTACTTTATCAGAAAGGTTCTAGAGACTTATCGTATTCATAATAATTTATTTAATTCGATCTTAAATGAATACATCCTACGGACTTAATGTTCACTGATTAGCCTATCAGATTAGGCCTACCCATTTCTTACATTACCGTTTAAGCTACCTCCTTTAATATCGAACTGAAGTATAGAGTAACGAATTAATTTAGCCTCCTTGAGTTTGGAGAGCACTCTAGTTTTTAATCTGTACTCCGCCGTAGTACTGCGCACGTGCGAACTTGACGTGACTTTAATTTGAATTTGGAACATAATGAAATTCGCGCCATATTTATGGCTTTAGGAGGGAAATCGAGAATGGCTGGCGAGAGGTACTTACTTCTCTACACGTCTTCTCTAAAGTAGATACTTTAAGAAATTTAATATTGTAAGAAGAATTGTTTATTTTTATTTTATGGAGAAAGTAATGAAGGAACACATCCTTAATACTTAAGTATACTTAGGTATTATTGCTTGCAACAGTGACGCATTGACGATGCCCGAAACCGAGGTTGTAACGAGACTTGAATCTTTATTCAAATTATTATAAGTGTAGTGTTTGACGTCATAATTAACGAAATCTTGACGTGTTTGCGGATACCATTTAATAAATAAAGACAGCTCAAAATAAAGAAATTTGAAAGGAAATAAGAAGTCAAGTCAAGCAGTTGGAGACAAGATGAGCAGCGTATAGCTGAACACTGATGCACATAATTTAGTCTCGCAAATTGCAGGCCACTGACTCTTGATCTATTGACTTCATCCTCGGCAACTTCATCCATCACAGATAACGTTTAATATAAAAACTAACAACGCGAAATGGAATTTTGAAAAAAAAATAGGATGACTGTTTTATAAGTTCAATTTTCCATTAGATATAAATTAAGAGTATAAAGGAATGCTAAGTTTACCTGTGTTCTGGTCTGATTATCATCTTCCCTCCTGCCAGTCCTCAGGTCTATTGTGTGGAAGCCATCATCAGCGCCTTCGAACGCCTTGTTCACACATCCTCCCGTGCTGTCCGTTGACATCGTATTCTGAGGGCAATGACACACAATGACATTAATACATTGTCCATCGGTACACAGCTAATCAATACTTCAGTGATGGAAATACTCGTAGATGCTAAAGAAATCGGTCAAACATTTGACACATACCGTGATGCGCTCGTTGAAAGGTGCTCGATTATTATCGCTTTGCGTGTGATTATTTAATGCAGACTTCAGGGTACTTGTCTATGTACTGTGTATATGTCATCATCTTCTGCCCAGCTTCTCCATTAAAAAGTTATAACGTATGTCGTTAAGAGTAGATAAGAAACCATTCTCACATTTTTAGGGTTACCTTACAAACTTTAAAAGGTAAAAACGGCACCCTTATAGGATCACTTCGTTGTCTTCTGTCTGTCAGTCTGTCAAGACCTGTTTTCTCAGGACCGCGTGAAGGTATCAAGTTGAAATTAAAATACGTAGGTCTATGTTCTCTTGGGGCTATAAAAAGGTTAAGCTTCCAAATCAACGCAATAAAAATAAATCTGCCTAGCCTTTTCCCAACTATGTTGGGGTCAACTTCCAGTCTAACCGGATGCAGATGAATACCAGTATTTTATATGGAGTGACCTCCACAACCCTCTTACTGGGTAATACGATACCTCTTGGTAAGACTGGTTGTCAGACTTTCGGGCTTCTGACGACCCGTAACGACTGTCAAAGATCCACTAATGACAGCCGGGACCAACGGCTTAACATGCTTTCCGAGTCACGGAGGGGTCTTGGTATATGTAAAGATGGTCACCCATCCACGGACCAACCGCGGCAAGCGTAGCTTAACCTGATCGATCGACCCGTGCGGCTGTTATTATGAGATAAATGTACGTCTGGCGCACAATGTGTAATTTCGCTACTTTGCTGACTAACTAATAATTGTACTACGACATGAAGTATTCTCATTATTATTATTTATGATTTTAATTTTATTTATATTATTTATTTATATATATTATAGATTAGCGAGTAATTAAAATTTTAATTTTAGATGTGCACACAATGTTCTTAGATGGATTGAAATAAATGATTTTTGAATTTGAATTATTATGATTCGAGAGCAAAAAAAGATCCTCAAAGTTGTGCTTTCCCAACCGTTTTATTGGACGAACCTTTGTGGATGTTATGTTTACACTGACAAACTTGCCTCGACTTAAAAACCACCTTATCTATTCAGTCACCATAACATTCTCAAAATAATGTAACCCCAATCGACTTAAAACCTTAATTTATAATCACTGCATGCCATGTCCGAACATCAACAATACGAGAGCCTGTGACGAGAGCTTACAATGAAATCCTCCATAAAAAGTGTCATTTGGAAAATAGACCCACAGGCCACAATGCAACAATAGCGGCGTCATGGGAATCGACACATTCCATGAGAGCCATGATCAGGGCTGCTTACACCAAGCGGCCTAAAAGTACATACGGCCAGCATCTTCATACATATTGGCTTACAAAAGACTTTTACTTCAAGAGAATTTTACAAATCTCACTGTGAAAAGTTAGGTGAAGTGAGCTGTGTTCCACCTGATGCTAGGAATTGACATATTGTCAGTGCTCCGGTGTGATTATGTTATGTGTATTATACCGCTTACGTCGCTTGGTTTAAGCCATTCCAATCCAGGTAAGTAGGTAATCTTGGTAACCAATTAGCCTTATTGGTTGATAATCTCGAAATCTTATTTTGAAGAATATATAAATCGTTTTTTAATAAACATGCTCACAACTCGCATGCAACTCATATGTTCTATAATACTAATAAAACATAAAAATCCCATATAAATTTAATTCATTTTGCTTGGGTAATTTTTGAGTTAGCTTCAATAATGCGTATTTTTCCCACTTAGGATATGTGGATGATGTTTTAATCTATGCGGACGATGATGTTTTATAACTTCCTATCACTGTTATTTACATAGCAGGTAGTCGTATTCGAATTTGTGTGGGGTAGGTACAGTCACGAACTGTGATTATTGAGCCACTATAGCTTATCATCTTAACTTGGTTGTGTTACACGAATGCCGCCCGTGAATTTTGACATGTGACATTTCAATAACGAAACACGGGCGGCATTCGTGTAACACAACCAAGTTCAGATGATAAGCTAGGGGCTCAACAATCCGGGTTCGTGACTGTACCACAACTAAAAAGTGAAAAATAAAAACATTTTAGCAAAAAATTAAATAGAACCTCCTTTTTTGAAGTCGGTTAAAAATTGTATTTGATTAACAAACTATAATAAATTATTGAATCATTTATTTTATTTGTCATAGTTGGTCAATCAAATGCGAGTAAGATACAGAATAAGGATGTAGGTTGGGCGCCAATATAAGCTATCAACTAATTTTGAAGGATTGAATATTTTGTTTTTGATCCGTTGTTAATTCAACCAATGGTCAAACATAGTAACTAATGGTTGAATTTTGGCCAAATCTGAAAGGCCAAACATGAATTAGTTAACTACGGATCAAAAAACCGGCCCTTACACAATTTCAGTTTTACTAAGTACCTATTCAGATATATCTATACAGACAGCTTCATCAGGCTTATGTGAGCAGATTCATTTCATAAATAAAAACAGCTATTCATTGCAAATCACGCGAAGATTTAAGCTAATTTAGACCGGAGTTAACAAGCAAACCGTTGAGAGTGAAATCTATCTAGAAAAACAAATGAGATCTTTTTCCTCATTGATCGGATATTTGCGATGATAATAACCGCGGCACACTTTCTACTATCCGCGGAACAGAATTGCGGGAAATACTAATGATTGCTTTTGTTCGAAATTCCACTAATACCGGGCCGGAATGCCGATGCTTCTATGCGAAAACCATTCGGTTTTCGCATAGAAGCATCGGCATTCCGTTTCACCCCGAGGGAACATGAACATTTTATGTTTTTGTCTTCATTGATAGGTAGTGACAATCAGTCAGTCGCGGAACTGTTTAATGAATATATTATTCAGACACTGGACAAAAAAAAACTGCTAGAACGCACTCCTAAACACAGTCAGAATGCTGCCAATGCCGCGCCGCCAAGCGTGCTAAGCTACTATTTTTCATTACAATATAAAATGAACTCCCTTTTGCATTAATTGCGGCAAACATTAAAAGAGACATTAACCACAATGCCGCAGTGTTGCCGCTGCCAGCCCTACCGCCACATCCGAGTGGGTGCGCACGCGCCTGGCGCACGCCTTTCTACGCGCGACGTCAAATCGATCCGGTTCTGTGTCACTGCGCTAGCACAACACACCTGTTACACTGTTGTAGTTATCTGTTACCTGCGTTATGTAAACTGACAACACAATTTGGATCCAAAGGCGCCCGCGCTAGTGGTTCGTTTTGATCGAAGTTTTTCAACAGGTTGTAATTTGCAAGGCATTGTGGTAATGATGACTTGTGTAAACTGTAAGTTACTATTCTTTGTTCTTTAGGGACTGGATATGTAGGACGAGGAAACAATGAAGAGGGTTTACATTTAGATCCTGCCATAGGAACCGCCAAAAATACTTTTTGGCCATGTTGAAATGCAGAATAAAATCATTCGTTCAGACAGCAGCCAATCTATACATAGACAATAGTTGAACACATAACATAACATCACGCCTGTACTCCTCGAAGGGTTAGCCAGAGGTGTACCTATAGTACACACACATATCGCGAGTCTATTGTCATCAACCGGACAAAATCCAGACTCCGGGCCGCTATCGCTACCACAAGAATAATTAATTATAGAGAAATTCCTGATAGAAAAATCCAAAAGTTTTCTTCTCTCAAATTGGCACACAATATTCATTTAGGAATACCTCTTGCCGAGGTAAAGATATTAATCAGACAGCAAGGTAACAAGGCCAACACGATATAAGGACAGTACAATAAAAAAATAAAATAAGCAGTGACAGCGAGACGACCAGTTCCAACTGACGGCGCCCGTCAACAAACATGGCGCATGGATCAGCACCATTTCGTTTAACCATTTTGATCCAACACTTGTGCCACCGTCACATTCAACACTGATATCCGGTCTCATCTCAACACCGGAAGCCGAACCCTAAACCAGATAAAATACCAGACTGATCTCCAACTCGTGTCCTGTCAACCAGAACAGTGTCATTCAACACAAAAGCCGACTATCTACGATTTGCTATCGTTTTCCGCAGCCTGGCTTGACCTGAAGCGATGCGTGACATCGATTCTCTCCACTCAGCTAAACATTACTTTACTTATCGTCAGTTATTCACGCTTTCTCTATGGGATCAAGACGCATATCGATTTGTGTGAACAAGAATAGGAAAAATGGAATTTAAAAAAATTGACAGTATTCGGAATAGCAGGATCATTGCAAAAGTAATTTTACTGAAAAATTCAAGAATGTCAAGTATGTCAAAATTTACGAGTTTTTAATAATAGAATACGTTAAATATACTTAATTAATCATCATATTTCAATGTTTGCTCACCAAACCACTATGACACTGATTATCCAAAACTACTATCAAGAGTTCTAAGCTAAAACATAAAAATATTCATCGGAATTGCATTTTTACATAAATTAGCAATATAATACATACATACTACCTACGCAAGGCAGGTGTACACAGGACCATGCTTCTGTGTAACCTACATATGCATATTCATGGTGTGCTCAAGCCGGTAAAAAATAACTTGTGAGTAATATTATGTTGTTTTTATTTCAGCCGCTACCTGGCACTGTTTTTGATGTCAAAAGTCGGTACAGAGAAACTCATTACGCGTTGGCTACTTTGGTTACGTTAATTGAGTCAGGAACATAATTTTGGTGCCGAAAAAACCAGGTTGGGTTAGGTAACCCGAATAATAGTGTGTGTACTGACACTAGAAATTCCCTTGTAGGCCTTCTAATAATAACGGGACTGATTGAGGGAATAATAAGGTGCACTGAGCAGCAATTAACTTTTCTGTGCTGTCAAAATACGATTGCAATGCCATCGCGATCGTAAGTGTACTGCGGAATAAGACTCCTTACTTATTTCAATTAACTTACAACAATATATCTTCAACGTCTTATGTTCAATGTCGCAGACTTTTATTAGACTGATAAGAGGAGTCAGGGAACTCATCGTGAACAATCACTTACGACTCCGTAAATAGTTATATTAGGTGCAATTTATTTAAAAAAAACCGGTCAAGAGCGTGTCGGACCACGCACAATGAAGGGTTCCGTAGTTGGGATGAATTTATCCCAAGAACAAACTTAACATTGTAGTTGAATAAGTTATTTTTCAATGGACAAAATTTTTACTTTTTCAAGTACATTTTATAAGTTAGTATATTTAGCTGGCATATTAGGGTTGGTATATTAGCAGCAACCATTTAGCTGGCAGCGGAGGACACTTGGCTCTAACAAAAATTAGCAATTTAAAGCTCAATTTTACGCAAACGGATCCCTGAATCGAAAAATGGTTTTCACAGACCCGTAATATTTTTGAATGGCCTATCTAACGATACCCCACACCGTGGGATATAGGAGAAAAAAAAAACATTCCCACTTTACGTGTAGGGGACCCAATTTTTTTTTTTACCTAAGTAGTTTGAGAGATCAGCTTGCCATACATAGTGATTGGTCTGGTATATATATAATACAACAAAATCTATTAGGTACTTCATGAGTGTAAACTGTATCTCCACGCCACGACACCTCAATTATGATAATTCATAAAATGAAAGGAATTGTGACTGTGAGTACGAGCGCGTTACCTAGTATTGGGTTGAATATTTATTTAAGATATAGAAGAGTAAAGGACCTTTGCCATCGAAGTTTAAACGTCAATGACCACATGGCCACCTTGACCCTACTTGGAATCGTGCCGACTTCCAATCAAATCGAATAACAAGAATGCATTGGAATTTGGTTACTAAAACGTTATCAATCAAGATGTGAGTGTATTCAGCACGTTTACCTACTGATTAGAGAATGCATTGCCTATTCAATCTCAATTATAATTTAATGACTTTTAATATGTAGAGAATAATAACTGTTCTGGGTATTTCCTTTTGAATGAATCAAGGCTGATAGCTTCCATGTTACTGATTGGCCTGATAGTTTTTTCCAGCACGGTTTCGGCTCATTAGTTTGTTGCAGATAAGAGGGAAGAATAGAAGCCGTCCAGATAGATTTCCTAGACCGATATTCTTTGGAATTTTTCGGGAAACGACACCATAGGTACATGATCCATATGGAATGAAAATACCACTGGGTTACAGATGTTGAAGATTTGCCAGAAATTAAAATCATTTTCATTTAGATACCTAACTGATGATACGTACAATAATTACTATCTGCCTATCTCTGTTATCTCAAGTGATGCTCGAGCACCTAGTACCTTACTTACACCTAACATTAGTCCTACTTGTAAAACGTAAGGAGGTAGACCAATTATTAGGTAATTATTGGTATTATTACCAATTATTATTATTATGAACGTTGGATTCTGCTTGCTAGATAAATTGCTATAAATTTTGCAGGTTTTCAATATATAATAAGGTGAATAAGGCTATAATATGGACGTAGTTATGCTATAACGTTCCAATCCACAAGGTGGTCAAAATTGAGTTTTTGAGCCCAAGCTAGGTATTTTGACAAGTATATAATAAAATAATGTTTATTTATTTAGTTGAAGTGATACATACTACTTAGTTGTACTCGCTACCAAAAAAAAGCGTACCACAAAATTAAAAAAAACGCGATTTACTCAGTTCGACCTGCGTGTGGATTGGAACGTTATAGCATAACTACGTCCATATTATGAAGAGTATAACTGATATTCATTCATTCTTATTTATGCCATGCCTCCACGTCTCTGATATAGCTTCCTGCAATAATGAACATCTAATAGGTATCTATCTACCTATCTATTAATAATCTTCCGCGTTTGCCTTGCGTAAGCGCAGCACACGCCTCCAAGATGACCAACGTGAAGTTTTTTTATAACATCTCTAACTGGTGCAGAATATTTAATTAGTATTTACTTTTACTTAAAGCTTCTCCTTTCGGTTTTCTCTGTGTGCTTGTAACTCTGAGCACGAACTTCATTAAAGTAGTGTTCACCTGTCATACAAATTATGGTTTAGAAAACATTTGGTTTCTGTTTTGAATGAAGATGCCGTAAAGGTACACGTTGTTACTTTAATAAAGGACTACACAGGTTACAAATATTCTGCTGGCCATCAATCAATCTGGGCTTCAAGGACCCACACATAATGGAAGTCTGAAGACTCTTCACAAGCTGTGGCCTCACCTTATTTAATTTGAGCAAACGACAGACAGACCTAGCTAATTTGGTACAGACGCCAGCACATCAAGCTGCTACAATCTGTCAAATGTCTATCGCAAAAGCATTAGGTTCAAGGTTGATTGGGAAAACTTGACCGTTTCGGGTAGCTTGACCTGCTGGCGTCTGTACACACTGGTACCTAGTCCATTGCAACGAACAGAAGAAGACTGATGCTTACTTCTTCATCATTATCAACGTCATTTTTTGGAACTGATAAAGTTTGTTACTCCTCGGTTAAGATCTTTTAATGGAACGTCCTTTAAATGAGTATAACCTAGCCCAGTCTATAATGTTCCAACTGCTAGGACACAGGTCTCCTCACTTCGAGAGGGAGTGGGCTGTGATCCAGCACGCAGGCCCAGTGAGAATTGGTAGATGTCAATCTTTGGTTCTAGGACATGCCGGTTTCCTCATGATGTTTTTTTTAACCGTTTTGGGAGCAGTGGTGATGAAATTTATTTACACAAAGTAAAACGCCTGTCTGGGTTCCAAACCCACGACTTACAACTCGTAGTCGGGGCCGTTATTCCTGGGCCACCACTGCGCCCTGAAATCAGTGCTAACTTCAAATTATTGGGGCTTTCAATAGAAACATCCGAACCCCTGATGTTCATGTCATGCTTATCTTTGCCATCCATAGAAACCTTGTGAAACTCATAGCTGAACAGTATTGTAATATCTGTGGCTGAACATACATTCCACGTTCTTACAATGCAACTAAATTGTCAAAGATAAAACAGTTTAAAATAAAATGGTAGTGTTGCAATGTGTTGAAACGTGACGTCTTACCGTTTATATAATTACTTCAACAGCAAATAAATGAATATTAGAATGTATGTATCTACAGTAATGATAATTTCATCGTAGATTACTGATACAGTTTATTTTAGAGATCACGTTTTGAATGGAGTCGTGACAGCCGCTTTTATGACGGGTGAACGGGTATAGGAATTAGTCGTGGGTTAGAAAAGAAAAAAATTAATTAATGTTGTTTAATTAAACTTTCCACTTATAAAACTTACACTTTGATTAACTCGAAAGTTTAGTTTCTATACCTAGTTAACAAACAGCTGTTAAAAGTCAATAAGAAAGAAGGCTCGTGGAGTCTCCGGTACCTACAGGAAAATCCAATCTTTTCAGTGAGCTTTCAAAAATATACTTAATCGATCCATTTTCCAATTTCCATTTTATTTATAAATCCAGGGGCCTCAGCCGCACGGGTCGATCGATCACGTTAAGCTACGCTTGCCATGGTTGGTCCGTAGATGGGTGACCATCTTTTCATACCAAGACCCCTCCATGTCTTGGAAAGCACTAAGCCAGGTCCCGGCTGTCATTCATGGATCATTGATAGTCGTTACGGGTCGTCAGAAGCCCGAAAGTCTGACAACCAGTCTTATCAAGGGTATCGTATTATCCAGTAACTGGCTTATGGAGGTCAGATAAGCAGTCGCTTCATGTTAAAAACTGGTATTCAACTGCATCCGGTTAGACTGGAAGCCGACCCCAACATAGTTGGGAAAAGGCTAGGCTGATGATGACTTTATCGATCGATTTTGTCAAACTCGGTGACGCTAAAATTGTTCCTTTTCCTCTCCGTTAGTAATCGGCATGCAGAAATAGGCAAAATGTTTCAAATGTTGCTCGCAATTAATTGAACTTTAGGGTTTTTAAGGATAGGGATTTTTCACCACGATATGTAACCAGTTCAAAACTTGCTTATGTCATGCATGATGGATGTATCATGTCATAACCATGGTACCTACATTAATAACTGGCTACAAAAGGAAACACACACGACACGTTAACAGCGATTGGAAAGTCACATGAAGGCTGCAAATAATTACAAGTTGTGAACCACGACACGATTGTGAAGGCAATTTGGACATTATGTTAATATCTACGAGAATTCAATAATCGGGAGTCCCAATTCGCGAGCACAGAGACATGGACGTCAATTTTGTCTTTAAGTTTGGTCCTGTCTCATCATCTTTCAAAAATGTCAAACTATAGGTAACGTTAGGCCTCTTGGCTCTCTTAAAATAAATTCAGACATGCTGTTTACCGTAACCAATTTGAAAAATTGCGGCTGGACCAGTGAACGGCCTCGAACAACGTAATATTATGCCAGGAATGTCTCACCCCCTCTCTCCCTCCAGGAATGAACGCTTATTAGGGTTTCGTACCAAAATGGTAAAAAGGAACCCTTATGGTGCGACTCAGTCTGTCTGTCTATCACAGCTAGATATCTCAAGAACTACTAATGCTATCAACTTGAATTTTGGAATAGTTTTAGATGACGTTTGCCCAACTATTTTTCAAATAAGAAAGAAATAAAAATATATATTTTTTTTTGCAACAGGGACTGAAAGGGGGTCTTAAAAATTCCAAGTGGGGCTCCTCGGGCGTGTGAGGTATCATATGAAGAGCGCTATTTGCACATTCTAAAACATTTTTTCTTCTTTTTTAGGGCGCATAGTTTTCGACTTTTGATGAAAAATCCCCCCTCCTTATCTCCGAAGTTTGCATACAGAAAAATTTGAAATCATTCTGTGTGATAGTCTGTAAATAGCACACTTTTTTATATATGATTAGCAGCGCCCCGCGGTTTCACCCGCGTAAGTCTCAAAACCGTAGGAATATTGAGATAAAAAGTATCCTATTTGTTAATCCAGGTTATAAATTATCTGTGTGCCAAATTTCATGAATATCCGTTCTGTAGATTTTGCGTGAAAGAGTAACAAACATCCATCCATCCTCACAATCTTTCGCGTTTATAATATTACTAGGATAGGAAGTAGGAAGTAGGATAGTAGGAAGTAGGATAAGTAGGAAGTAGGATGATACGGAACCCTCGGTGCACGAGTCCGATTCGTTCTTGACCGTTTTTTTCGTAATGCAATCGCAATGACTTTCAATTTTACTTCAATTTGAATGCAATTAATTCAATAAAACCGGTCAAGAGTGAGTCGGACATGCGTACCGAGGGTTCCGTACCATCCTATCTACAAACCCTTAATTGTGCGTGGTCCGATACGCACTTGGTCGGTTTTTTCATATCGAGCAACAGGAAGCAGCTTATGCTGCGGTATTTGTAGCCAAGATCAACTTATTCTTTGTTTATTAGACAGCAAGGATCGCATTAGTAGCGTAACTAATTCATTTATTCCAATTCAATCAATTGTGGATGTTTTTAGTGCGCTCAGGATATAAAAATCTATTACTCATGATGTAATACAGTCATAAACTTATAATCCATTTCATTTGACACGGCTTTCATTTGACAGGGGCCTATCTTTTCTTACATTTGACAATCCAACAACAATAATTTCATATCTAAACGTTGTCTAGCATTCGAATTTTTCAAAAACTTTTTTACAAAAAAACTCTACAAATTGAAAAATAAACTACATTTCGGTGTCTTTGCTTTGTAGTTTCGTTTTTTGCCACCGACTTCCGATATTAAGTTACTTTTCGCTTTGGAGTTTCTTTTTGGAAGTCGGTTGTTTCTTTTTTTTTCTTTTTTGTAAAAAAGTTTTTATTATTCACTTTTTAGTTGAGGTAGGTATCTACGCAACACAAATTCGAATACCACTACCTGCAAAATAAATTAGAACATCATCCACATATACTAAGTGGGAAAAATACGTATTATTGAGGCTAACTCAAAAACTACCCAAGCAAAGTTAATACATTTTACATGAGACGAACTTAGAGGTATACCCTCCCGAATAAAAAATATTTTTTTTTTTAAATCGGACTGCTCTGTACAAAGTTATGCGTAGTCAAACATTAAAAAAATATACGTGTTGACTTGAAAACCTTTGTTTTCGTCGGTTAAAAGCAATGTGTTGAAACCCCTTGAAAATACAGGGGATTTTGATTGAGTGAGTATACAACTGAGTTAGGTACTGATAATAATTAGTATGCAGTTTAATATGGGATTATATTGATGATCTAGAAGACAAACGTGCTAAGTGCAAAATTTTGAATTTTAAATGCCTATTGTAGGTACTAAATGAGCATGCTCTACCGTTTGGCATTTAAATGTTAAAAATTCAAAATTTTGCACTTAGCATGTTTGTGTTCTAGACCGTCGTATATCTAAAGGTGTCTAGTTTAGTGGAATGCCTTGGCCCTTGATCCAATCACCGCCCTGACTAATTAAAACAGCTCCTGCAAATGAATTACTTCGTATGACAATTTTACGCTCATGAACTGGTTTTTAATTTACAAATGATTAACTAATTAGGTATTGACTATAGTATGGTACTGTTCAAATAACAGGTGTTTAATGCCAGCAGTTACTTAGCAGTAACTTAATATTTCTTGGCGTGAAATGTACTTAGGTAAATAAGTCTGTATTACGTTTAGTAACCAAGTTAACTAAACGTGGTGATTTTATCTTAGGTTCTCTTAAGCTTACAGCTGTCAGTGAAGTAGAGCAAAGCCGGTAGCAAGCCAGTAAATATGGCCAATTTTTGATCTTGTTATGAATAAAATCTCAATTACTTAATGAATAAATTTTACTATCCTCCCAAAAGCTTTTGCCACTTACATTTTCTTTACCACTCCAGCCAATCACAATTCACAATTCCATTTTAGAACTCACAAAAAAACTTAAAAGGAACCACTTCACTTGCACTGAAAGCACTGTTGCGTCAGAACGGCCGGCGATTACTAAACGTAACACGACTGTGACGTAATATTAAAAAAAAGAAAGTAAAAGTTATCGTGCGCGGGGATTCGCGATGCGAATTTTGAATTTGGAAGCGTTTGTAACGTGCGCGCGCTCACCTGGCGCACGGCAGACTGCGCGCGCATCGTAGTGTTGCCAGTCTTAGAATTGTTAACTTCCATGTAATGATATTTATTCTAATCTCTATAATTAATTCTGCATATAATTATACTGTTTGTAGTATTTTATGACTTAATTGTTCTAAAAAGCTAACGCTTCAGAAAATACTGTGACTCATAGATTATAATTTTATATCAAGGTAAAGTAACTAAGTACGCGCGGTTGAATTATCTAATAAAATCATTCTTAGATAAACATAATTTTATAGTTCCAAAAGTCCTCACTTGTTTGGATGTGTTATCTTCAATCCTTATTTATTCACCTAGTAACAAATGAAATTATGAGCTCTAATTCTCTATTTGTCTACCTACATCAGTAAACCAAACAAAATACATACGTACTTAGCTTTATTTTACATACCAATCCATCCACATAATATATTCATTTAAAACAAACCACTATGCAACCAGAACCAAGACCACTAATCTCTATTGCTCGAACGACAATTGTACATAGTTAAACGAAAAGGATCCAACACACATTAGGTGTAATGTGGGTTGGGTCCTTTTTGTTTAACTATGGACAATTATCCCAAAATTAATCTGACAAATTGTCAAGCGTACGTAAACTGCTGCGATTGACTAATTCAGCCAATCACATCAGTTTATGTGCACTTGACAATTTGTCACATTCATTTTCGTTCGAGAAACGCCCTAAAACAAACGCCTACTTCCCAAACAGTCAAAAATACCCACATAAAGTGGTAAAATTACCCCTATAATAGCATCTTGCATTAACGCCAGGTAGTGTTTCCCAAGCCGGTAGCAAGCGGTCAAGGACCCACCAACCAGACTGGCTGACCGGACGCCATACCCGTAGGGTTGCCAATGGGAAATAATAGGTGGTGGTGCCACGCTCCACCACTCCAAAATGGTGGAATAATGTGAGTTAATTAATTCTGTGCGTTCGTGCTTGACTTGTAGTGGTTATGATAGGTTGATATGGATAGTGTAATATAATAATCTATGTTCTGGTATATTCTCCTTGTATTGTGTAGTGGCATACTCTCCTTGGTATTTGATTACGGATAGTATTTAAACGCAATAAAAAAAAATCTTTGTATCCATAAATAATCCGAATTCCTATCAAAATTACTGATTGCACAGCAAAATAAGCAACCATTTAAATTCATGGCGCACCGCTATTTATCTTTAAGTAAAGCTTTTTTATTAATAATGACTAGTGCACATTAAACCTATTACATTTTACCATTCTTGAGTAGAACAAATATTGTAACTTACCTTTCGTGTCCTTTGCTCGCTCTTGCATCTTATGTCGACGGAGCCCCGCTTCGCGGGGCTCCTATTTCTGTTCAAAGGGTTTAAAGTAACCTAACCAAACCTAACCTTAGGGTTAATATTAGTCGCCATGTCATTTTATTGTGAGTATATTATATAGGGTGATTGGTAATTAGTGGCCGATACTTGAACACATGATTATACTCATGATAACAAACAACTGTTACTGCGTATGGGAAAACAGATTTTTTTTCGCGAATTTAGGTTTGGTCCCCATAGTAAAGTTGTTTGTTATCATGAGTTTGAGATACCTACTTAAACACATGATTGTAATCATGTATTTAAGTAGGTATCGGCCACTAATTACCAGTCACCCTAAACATTATTCGCATATATTTACGCTCTGGTTAATTTGCTGTGCAGTCAGTATTATTGATGTAAAAAAGTATATAAATGATGGAAATAAATTGATAGGTGATTATTTATTTGATGTGCAATTAATAATATTCGTTTGATTATTCAAGTTTTATATATTGTGAATTCCCAAGTAAGTACCCAAATAAGTTAAAAACTACACACTTATATTATTACATACTCTACCTAGATAACAAAATCTAATAGGTACTAGGTAAATAAGACAGAATTTCAAATAGGCTTACTACAAACAAAAATCATTCGTGAAAACCGTGTCTATAGTTTGACCAAGACCGCTATACCGCGCCGTAGGTATGTGCGCGGCGAGACGGGGGCAGTGCAGGCCGCCCATTCGTCAACGCGCAACGCTCACGGCGTCCCACCGCTCATTCGCCAGGGCTGCACCCCGCCTCGCCGCGCATTGCTAAGGCGCGGTACAGCGGTTTTGGTCAAACTATAAGACCATTTCCATGTATTTCTAAGGCCTTTCTATCCAAACCTTGTTTAAACAACATACTTACCAACTGTTTAAGAAAGACAATGTCTTCCTAGGACATAAATTATTTACAGTTTCAAACGCCTTATACCTGGTAATATGACACTAATCTTCTAAAATTAACGATGAAAATATTAAATTTAATACTATAAGTAAATAATAAGTAGGTATTGAGGTCATGGTCAGACCACCCATCTTAATGCTTAGCTATCGGCAATTTAATGACAGTAATTAATTAACATTTAAATATAGAAGACTGCTAGGCGACGTGAGAGGTGGTTTGGTAGCACAACATAAAAAGAAATAAAAAGCCAGCCAAGTGCGTGTCGGACTACGCACAATGAAGGGTTCCGTAGTTGGAATGAATTTATCCCAAGAAATACTTTAACATTGTAATGTAAGTTGGTCGACTATTACTCGTAAACTTGTAAAGCCTACTTATGGTTTGTTTTTTAATCTCGGAGACTAATTTGACAGGTGCAAATGTCAAATTATGAAATGAAAAAATGATAAATGGAACATTTCAAATGTCAATTTTGTCTCCGAGATTAAAAAACAGACCATAGCTATGATAGTTTTCCTTCCAATTTCGTTATATAGGGTGACTGGTGATTAGCGACCAACACTTAATCACATAATTGTACTCATGATAACAAACAGCTTTTACTATGGGACCAAACCTGAAACCGCGAAATAAATCAGCTGTCCTATACATTCATGTTCGCATAACTCGTCAAAATGTAGGGAGCGGCTGGTTTTTTTTTTCGGGATTCAGGTACTTTCACTATGGGACCAACTCTGAAATCGCAAAAAAAAAAAAATCAGCTGTTCAGTACATTTTGACCAAATAAGCGAACATAAATGTACTGAACAGCTGATTTTTTTTTTGCGATTTCAGGTTTGGTCCCATAGTAAAAGTTGTTCATATTCATGGGTAGAACACCCTGTGAAAGTTTAGTTAATGATTTAAAAATAGCCCTGTATATAAATGTACTCTGTGTTATAAGGGTTCCTTGTTGACTACGGAACCCTAAAAAGAAGAATGCTACTAACACGAAGGGACGAAATAAAATAAGGGTTTATTTCAAGTATCAACATACAGTAAATTATAATCAATATAGTATAATAGTAGGTAACCTAGGAACTAACTAATTGCTATTCGGGGATTGCATATAAATTGCAAAGCGCATGTAGGTAACTGTCCGTAAGATACAAAGCGCAAGTCCGATCCTGCATGGAGTATTGCAGTCACCTTTGGGATGGATCAGCTAAGTACCAACTAGCCGCGCTTGACTCGGTGGAACGCAGAGCTAAGAGGCTCATTGGCGACGTAAAACTGGTGGATGCCAAGCTTCATAGCTTGGCTCATCGCCGCAAGGTTGCCTGCTTGTCGGTCTTCTACAGATTGTACTTCGGAGAGTGTGCCCGAGAACTCCACGACCTCATTCCACCGGCCCCCTTCTACCATTGGACATCTAGACGCACTGCCAGTTACCATCCCTACCTGGTTGCTATTCCACCAATTCGCACTAAGCGCTTCCAAATGTCTTTTATAATGCGCACAGCAAAAGAGTGGAACTCACTACCTGCGTCTGTGTTTCCGAACGTATACAACCCTAATCTCTTCAAAGTGAGAGTGAACAGGCTTCTTCTGGGTAAGCTCACTCCATCGTCGACTTTGTCTCTGTCACCTCTGACCTAGACTAGAGTCAAGAGCTAACCCATCACAAATAAAAAAAAAAAAGATGCCATAAAATAACACGAACCACTCAAGAGAAACTAACGAAGTTGTTACCCATTTACAACTTACTTCGCAACTACATAATTATAAACTTAAAGTTAACAACACTTTCATAAATCACTCTCCTAGTACTACTGGCATACCAATAAAATCTTCGGCCATTCATCTGCAAACAGGGCCCCAAGTCTGCTATTTTTTATAAATTCGTCATTCCAACACGATCCCATTGTCATTTTGCTAAAAGTTCGTAATCTGCTAAATTCATAATGGTCTATCATTGGTAGGTCAGTGGTCTCGTAATAGAATCGTGGTATTGATCAAAGGAACTGTCAAAATTTTAGCAGATTACCGCATACGTCATAACGCTAATTATAAGATTTGTATTTTCACCTGTAGCAAACAATAAATAAATGAATTATGAATTATTATGAGTCAGTCTTTCATTTGTCATTATGTACGAGATTACCATTTTAAGCCATGTCTTTCAATGGAGTGTCAGTGGTTGACCATTGGAAAGTCATAATGACGTCATTATATTAGTAGATTACCAAACATGTCAAAATCAACAATTATGAAATCAATGACGGACCATTCTGACACTACTGTAATAGCAGACTTGAGGCCCTGATCGTTTGTTGGATTAATCAGCGCCAGGTGGTATACCTTGTCATTTGACATCATGCTCAGCTGAAGCCCTTTTGCGGCATTATAAGCATTGTTTTCTGTTTCGCAAGGCTTATTTTTGCTGTAATGCCAATAAACGCATTTTTTTCTTTCTAGAATCCAATAAGTGCCGGCAGAGTGTGTGTTATTATTAGATAAGATGATTGAGTGGATTCAGAGATTTACTTATTTTGCTTGAAAGTTGACGAAATTCCTACAGTGCAGAAGGTGCAAATAAAAGAAAATTCTAGCTTGGAAATCAGCTCAGGAAAGGTTGATCTAGGCCCATATAATTGCCATTAATAACGGGGATTACAAGTGTAGACCTCAAACTCCTTATTCCATTCGATCCCCTATATGTCGACGTTGCCTCTCGGTACGCACATTAACGCGTTGCTCCTGCGCCTGATCTCTGTTCGGTCGTGTCGAATTGCCGTCCCATCGGATTATGCAAGTGAAGGAAGAGCGAATGCACTTGTCTGCGCATACTTTGTGCACATTATGTAATATCTCTCGTGTCGATGGCTAGTCTCCGCTGAGATTGGCCGAAATTCGGTCTGGAAGACAATTTTTTAGGGTTCCGTACCCGAAGGATCCAAACTGAGCCCTATTGCTGTCACTGACGTGTCCGTCCGCGTGTCTGTCGTCTGTCATACAGGCTTTACGAGTACAGCCAAACGGTTAGAGCTACAGTCATCCAATTTTCACAGTATAACCATCTTGTTGACCCAAAGCCGTACAAAGTGTCAAAAGGTTTTTAAATATTTTTAAGGGGGGCTGCCATACAGATAAAGGGGGGCGCGAAAAAAAATTACCTACCCCATCGAGTGCAGTATCATTGTTAAGAGCTCGTTGAGTAGATAAATACTGTATTTTTTGTTTTAAAAATATTGGAAAACAAAGGAATGAGAAGCAACCAAACTCAGCTTTGTTCACAAAATTTTGTTCCGAAGAATTTTTCAACTTCCCTTTGATTGACCTATGAACTTGAAATTTGGTGATAATGTTTATTATTACGTATCTTTTACTAACAAATACCAATATATTGATACATCAGATTTTTTCTTTGAAATTCCCACATTTTTCCATTTACAACCAACTTTATTTTGCGATTATTCTACATTTGGTAACACTAAATGTGCGAAGTCCGACACGCACTTGTCAGTTTTTTTTTATCATATTTAAATGTCCCTTACGACATTTGTTTCCACCGTGGATATTCTATACTGCCGTCATAAGACAATAAGACGTATCTGACATTTTTTTCGAAACAGAGTTCTTTACATATTCGAAATCAGCAAAAAAAGACGCATCTACCAGCATTTTCAAATTGGCGTAAACTTAACGAAAACCTAAGGGTTCCGTAGTCAACTAGGAACCCTTATAGTTTCGCCATGTCTGTCTGTCCGTCCTCGCTTAATCTCTGTGACCGTTAGCACTAGAAAGCTGAAGTTTGGTCAATCACGCCGACAAAGTGGTAAAATAAAAATTGGAAAAAAAATGTTTTATTAGGGTAGCCCCCCTGCCGCCAGGGTTGCGGGTTGATCGAAAGAGTTACCGTGGCCCTGGCACAGGCAACTGAAGGAACACCAGTAGCGTGCACTCCATACATGCAAATAAGCACTGCATACCCTGTAGTGCCATACATACATGCCCCTCTAATTTTAAATGATAAATAACAATAGTTCAAAAAAAAAAATAATCTAACTTATTCGCCATTCACACGAACAGACATTCGCTTCCCGTTTTTACAGCGCGATTTAAGTGCCAGCTATTGCAGCGGGCAAAAGCATTACTACGCCATGCTTATTTTTCATACAACGCATGATTTCGCGAGTCGTGTAGTACACAGCAAACGTGTGCCTGTGTGCGTGAAAATGTGGGCGTGTGTTCGAGTTTTAGAAGCACTGCTTATATTGCAAACCGTCCAAATTGTGAAGCCGTAAAAGGACCGCCTAATTGTCGATTGCAGAGGGTCGACTTTTTTAGTCGGATTGGCCAAATGACCGACTAATTCATTCGTTCGTATTAGTTCGGAACGTAATTGCAAAGTTTGTCACTATATTGTTTGTTTGTTATTCTCAGCGCAAGTGATTGATTGTCGAAGTAATTATTTAGTAAGTTTATTGTAAAAAATGGAAAATTATACCTGTGAGTCATGTGCTGGCGTAGTGTGTTTAAATAAATTAAAATCTGCCGCGTTTTTGACGTTATCTTTCGAGGAAAAATTTAAATTGATTGCAAAGGAAAGGTGTGTACCCGGATTGAATTTAACTAAAAAAAAAAAGGTTTTGCAGCTATTCGTTACTTTCATGAAAAGTTTTATGATAATTATCACTGGCTGTTGTTTTATGATAATTATAACAGATTGTGTATGTACTCACAAACATATTGTACTGTTTCCCTTGCATTTTGGTTACAAACCAAGATAAAAAGAATGTTTGAACCTGTAACGGATATTCACATCTAAATAATTTTCACAAAGCGGCTGGCTGCTAAATACGATTCTTCAGAAAAACGTCTGGAATCCTGCTTGAAGTTCCAAACTGTTGGTAAAGGTAGAATAGAGACTAGTTTGAATAGCCAGTTTATGTTAGATATTGAAAGGTACAACGTGAAAGTTGAGAGAAATAGAAATATTTTCAAACTATTTTCAAACGGTTAATTGATGTAGTTTGTTTTCTTGGTAATGAAGAATTAGCATTCCGTGACGAATCCAGCTTGTCTTTTAATAAAGGCAATTTTCTAGAAATTGTAGATTTGTTAGCTAAATATGATGGAAATTTGGAAATCCACTTACAATCAACATCGGGTAGCTCATTCACGGGGTTATCGAATAGGACCCAAAATGATTTAATTTCTAGTGTTGCGTCGGTAATTAAATCAAAATTCAGTAGCGCTTCGACCAAACGATCATTTTCTAGTCTAAAACGAATTCATACATATTTACGAAACACACAGGGCCAAAACAGACTCACAGATTTGTCTATGATTGCAATTGGAAAAGAACTTTTAGTAAAACGATGTAGCAGTTTTTACGATGACGTTTTGCAAAACTATCTGAAAAAAAGATAAGCGTGTCGATATGATTTATAAACATTAACTTGTAGAAAGTAATCAGTTAACATTAAAGTAGTAATTTATTTTGAATTTAAATTCATTTGCGCAAAAAAAAAACAAAATAAACATCCCACGGCCTTTTTAAATAGAAGAAAAAGAAAGAAAGAAAGAAAATACGTTTATTTGCGATAAACATGGCGCAAAGAAATAAAAAACAAAATAAAACAAAGAACAAGTTTGGGGAAAATATGCGTCACATTCACGCAAAACGGCCGTCGCTCAGCATAATGCCGCGACCCCATACGAGACAGAGCCTCAGCGCTGGTTTTCAGCGACAGCCGGCGTTGACGTAATGACGTCGACCGGTGCATCATGCAGTGGAAGTAAAAATGCTAATTAAAATTAGATAAATAAGATTATTGAATATTTTCAAAGTTTATGTAAATACATATAATAGGTATAGAAGTTGAGTACATACATTGCGTTCCGTCCGCGCTAGCACCCACCGACTCCGACGCCGGCGCTGCGGACGGATGCATTATCTGTGCCGTGCGCGTACCACGGCGCAGCTGTCAGAAATATTTTAGCTGTTGTTGTTTGCTATATATATAAATGTACTCTGTGGTTGTTTGTTTTGTCGGATAATTATATAACATGGCGCAGCAGATTATATAATTTTATTGTATGATGGGATTATGTAACAATGATGTTTTTGTGTGATTGTGTGAGTTTGTGTTAAAAATATAGATTTTATAACAAAATAAAATAAAATAAAATACTCGGCGACTCAGAGATCAACCTCAGCTAGATGACAAATTAAATGGTAAGTGTGAATTAATTACATTATAGGTACCTAAGGATTCATGATTAAAATTAAATTATATTACTTTTACATAAATGAAATTAGATTGATTATAATTAATTATATATGATAAGATATATTTTAAATAAAGAATTACCAAACAAACCATAGGGTGCCAGTTGAATTAATTATGTTTAACCGTGAATTTCAGAAAAATAAGATGGCGTTCCTAAGCAAAGAGGATGATTGAAGTGACGCAACACAGACATCAATGTAGCCCCACTATCAGAAGAGTGTATTCTAAGCAGCCCACGCTCTGGAAGATCCCAAACCAACGCTCGCAGGCCATGACACCTGAGGTAGGTACAGTCAATCAATCCTAGAGAGAAATTTGTCCTTGAATGAGTAACTTTTTGTGTTGGAATTTGAAGGATTGTATTGTTTTCAGGCGTCGCATTGGTGGTGGGAGATCATTCCAACAGCGTGTGGCTGCGTACTTGAAACATCCCCTGAAAGCTGCAGTCCTGTGCCTTGGCACCGACAGTGGGCTAACCATTGAGCGAAGCCTATTTTTAAGGTAGTTTTGTTTCCAAGTTAGCTTTTCATAAAGATAGTGGGGTTTTTGAGTTGTAATGACACCAAACAACAGGTTTGCTAAATGAAGCTTCCTCCTGGCAGCCATCTTTAATAATTTTAGTTTGTTAATGAATGGAGTAACATGACTTCTTCGCGGGACATTAACACAGAAACGAACACAAGCATTCTGGATGCGTTGGATTACACGCTCCGTTCTTGAAAACAGGCATGGACCATAGACTGTGTCACAGTAATTTAATTTGGATAGGATGAGACTGTCAACAAGTTGTTTCCGCACTGGTGTGCTTAGGTATTTCCGTATTCCATATAAGACTTTTAGCCTATAAAAACAATTTCGGAGAACATTGGTCACATGGGCCTCAAAACGCAGTTCTGGATCCATAATTAGCCCAAGATTGCATGCCAGCTCCACTCTCTCAATTTTCTCTCCCATGATGACTATCTCAGGGTTGGCAGACAGTATTGAACTAACCTGTTTCTTAGAACCTAGCACCATAAATTTCGATTTGAGCGGGTTCAGAACCAGAGAGTTCTCCTCTGACCATACAACCACTCTATCCAAATCCTCATTTATTTTCTGGACTGCCAAAGATGTGTCATCCCCTTTGAAGGACATGTACAACTGGATATCATCAGCATACATGTGATATCTGCAGTTAACAAAAGACTTTATGATATCCGCACTGTACAGAATGTACAACAGAGGTCCCAGAATCGATCCCTGAGGGACACCCCTTGATACTTGGACGGGTAGGGATGACACCGTTGCCCCATCCTCCCTATGCATCACAACATATTGAGACCTGTAGGTAAGATAGCTATTAAACCACTCCACCGCATCACTGTCGAAGCCATAGAAAGCTAACTTTGACAGCAGTAGAGTGGTATTAATTGCGTCAAAAGCCCGGGAAAAGTCCAGCAGAGCCAGGATTGTTCCCTCCCCCCGGTCACGTGCCTCAAGGATACTACCCACAACATCAGCCAGAGCCGTAGCAGTACCTCTACCCTTTCTGAAACCCGACTGAAGGTCAGGAAGTATGTTATTAGATTCAAGATATTGGATAACCTGCGAGTATACTACACGTTCCAAAATCTTGGACAGGCAAGGTAGTATGCTAATTGGTCTCAAGTCCTTCATGTTAACCGGGTTATTGTTTTTAGGGATAGGTCGTACAATAGCACATCGCCAGAGTTCTGGGAATGTACGCGTGGCTATGGACCGGTTAACAATATCCGTAATGGCTTGCAAAGTATTTGGCAACGTGAGAGATATCATATCAAGACTTATACCGTCGACACCCTGTGCATTTGACTCTAGACTCCTGATTATTTTCAGGACTGATTCAGGATCGGTTGCTGTGAGTGTGAATGTGGCTGGGCCATACCTATGAGACTCAAAATAAGACAACCGTGAGCTGCTATGACGACAATTACCTGGTACGTCCAAAAACGCCGCATTGATGTCATCAGGATTGTCGAAGTGGCTTGGCAGCAATCTTTCCTTATGGTCTGGAAGCACATCGGATTTTAAATTGCGCCACAACAGTTTCGGGTACTTTATTTGGTCATTAATTCTTTTGGCGAAATATGCCGTCTTCTCGCTAACTAGTGCCGTGACTGCTTGGTGCTTCAGGTCCAGATAGTACTTTTTATGACCTGGCAGCTTAGATTTACGAAATCTGTCCCTGGCTCCATCTCTCAACGTTGACATCCGTCTGATGTTTTCGGTTATCCATGGAGTAGGGCGGGTTTTAAAAGTCTTCCTTTTAAGAGGAGCGTGGAGATCGAATAACTGGATCATAAATGAGTTAAATGTCTGCACCATAGAATTGACATCGCTCATGTCCCCAATAACTGACCATGGTATCATTCCCAAATCTATATTAAAATAGTCTACTAATATGTCTGTGAGCGGACGAAATACGACAGATCTAGGTTTAACCTTTTGCTTCTTAAAAATCGTCTCGCATGTGATAAATGAGTGGTGACTAAGTTCACTGATATGATTCACCACAACGTTACGAATTGAAGCATCAGTGCAGATTATGTCAATAAGCGAACTACTATCACCTACAAAGTGAGTGGGTGTTTGGACTAGTTGACTAAGGTTTAAGTAGCCAAAAAAATCCAAAAGATGTTTCGTTTTCGAGCTATTGACATCTAACAAATTAACATTAAAGTCACCTAATAAAATAACATTATCATAGGGGGACAAAGTACCAATACTGGCAGTCAATCCCTCGAGAAAAATCTCTAAGTCTAACCATGGCGGACGATATGCAGTGCCAATGAGTAACTTTTTCTTGTTTACGTTAAGGGTTAACCAGAGCTGTTCAACATTGGGATGATCAGGATGAGCTCTGACCCGTGCAGTAACTCCATCTTTAATGTAAAAAGCAACTCCTCCGCCGCGCCCGCCACGCACAGACATAGGTCGCGGTATGTGCTTAAACTTGTAACCAGGTACACTGGGTGCTCGGTCCTCTTCTCCCTTACGCAACCAAGTTTCGTTGATAGCCATGATGTCCACAGCATGATTGGCCATGGCTATCATAAATTCGTCCTGTTTAGTCCCTAGTGAGCCTGCATTCAGTAGACCAAACTTAATACATTTACTTGGAGTCATTTATATTTATCATCTGTATATAATATAGTCTTGTGTATCTGTATGTTTGTGTAGAATATGTTTAAGTATAGATAGCAAGTATGTTCAACAGCGGGCTGTAATAAGCTTAAATGATGGAGTAATAATGTACTGTAATTGTAATTAGAGTTGATATGAATAATTGAAAAGTAGTTGATTGTATATAATTTTTGAATATTAATAGGGTATGTTATAATAAGAGTTTTTAATGTATGGATAAATAGAATAAATATAAAAAGTATTAATGGTAAATCACTACACACACCTGCCGAGCTGTGGTCACAGTGGTCAATCACCTGACAGAAGCAGTTGCGACGCATATCTTCCCACACAGAAATGATTAAGATAACATACATGAAAAAAAACCAAAACAAAAATAGAGAGTAATTAGGCCGTTTCATTGACAGATCCAAATAGCCGAGATATGTCTTCATCAGTGCGGATTCTTTGTGTGGGGTCTCCTGGCTTCCTCCTCGCAAGAATGCGGCCGCGCTTGGTCCACACAAATTTCCAGTCGAAGCGACTAGCAGCGTCCCGTGCCTTCCGAAACAACTGGCGGTTAGTTTTTGTAAGGCGCTCATTGAGGAAGAACCTCTGGGCTGGGCCAGACATGTCGAGGTCCGCCGTTGTCGCACCCCGTCGCACACGCGCGCTCGCCAGCAGTTCATCGCGCAGATCACGACGCGCCAGGCGCACGACAATGGCGCGCGGGCGAGTCTCTGTCGCACCTGCAGAGCTCGTTGCATTGAGCTGCCTCCCGCCGACCCGTTCCGCGCTGACAACGTCGCGCTCCTCAAGGTTTACCCCTAACTTTAGGCTTATGACCTTGATGATGTGGATCGGGTTATCAACTTTTGCCTCAGGTATATTTGTTACTTCGATATCATTCGCCAAAAGATCCTGATCCCTATCGTTGAGCTCGCGCCTTAGTTCATCTACGATCTTGTCCACTGCCCCCGTACTCGCCGGACCCGAAGAAACCTGCTGCTCCAAGGCGACCACCCTGGCCTCTAAGCCATCGATGCGAGTGTTGCAGGTGCTCATTGATGTTTTGAGCTCCATCATCTCCATCTCCATAGCCTTGCGAAAGCCTTGGATCTCCGCACGCACCGCCCTAAGTTCCTCCATGACTAATTTCAAATCGCAGCCAGCGATCGGCGATAATTCCCGGGCCGTAACATTGACTATAGTGGCATTGTCCGGTGGCGGAGTGGCAACACTAGAAGGGCACGCAGTCTGCACAGGCGCAGGCCTAGAACTGATGACGGAAGTATTAGGAGTACTGGTTTCCGTCATGCAAGCCTGTTCTACGGGGGTTACTGGCGAAGAACTTTCCGCAGGGCCTCTGACTGGGGTCTCAGCCCTGTTATCCCTAACGAGGCCCTTTTTACACTCGGGGCAACGCCAGCTTGCAGTTATCGTGGTTTTAGTAGGAATGCCCACACATACACGGTGATATTGGAGCTGACATTTACCGCACCTAGCGCCATCTACAGTCGAGATGAAACGACCGCAACCTCCACACTTGACACCTGGCATGATGATAACCGGGGTAAGCTTACTATGTACGTAGTTCCCGTATAGCACGCTGGATGAGTCAATACGGATCGTAGATACCAACACGAGAGAGTTAGGTGGATTTGTCAGCCCGTTAGTGCTGCAAATTACTTATTAAAAAAAGTGGGTAAGCAGGTAATTACGCCAAGTCACTGTCTTATTGTATTGATAGATTTATGTCTCTTATGCGCACCATTAACTGTTCACTCCAATATATGTCACACTGTTACACAAGATTTATAATTATATTAAATATTTACACTGAAACTTGTGTTTTTAAATTATTTTTGATAAAAAAAAATATGACAGATGACTACACCGATACAGACGTCAAACCTGACTCCCACCTAAATGCCACTTTGCATATCATATAAGTGTCACTTATATTCATAGTGGTCGCAAACAAACATCATGCGAAGCCAAAGACTCCTGTGGTAAAACTCAGGTAGAGTAGGTAGTCCTAGTCGTTGGGTCACCGACAGCAACAAGCTGAAACTGGTAAGTTTTTTTTAGCTGTGCATACCCTGTCTGAAATCTCTGTGCACGCCACTGAGGAACACGGGTGGGTTTTAGTCAGTAGAAGTCTGACACGCCCTCCCGCTCCACCCAGAGCGGGAGAAGTTATTTGATGATTTCCCATCCACAAAAAAAAAAAGGGTAGCCCATATGTAAAGTGGGAAGTGATTTTTTTTTTAATTTCAACCCTAACGTGTGATATATTGTTGGAAAGGTATTTAAAAATGAATAGGGGTTTACTAAAATCATTTTTTGATAATGTCAATAACTTCGGAAATAATCGCTCCAAAAGTAAAAAACAATGTGTCCCCCCCCCCCCCCTCTAACTTTTGAACCATAAGTTTAGAAAATATGAAAAAATCTGAAAAGTAGAACTTTATAAGGACTTTCTAGGAAAATCATTTTGAACTTGATGAAAACAACAGTTTTTGTACAAAAAAGACAAAAATTTGTACAAAATAATTTCTAGACTAAGTTTGTAGTATAATCGTATATGGAAGCATTTTTTTTAACTTCGTTTACATATTTTATTATCCTGAACGTCTCTTTTTGCAAACAAAAAAATAATTATTAAAATCGGTTCTCGCAATCCAAAATTACCGTTGCAAGAGCGCGGAGCGCTACTGGAGCGCGAATATAATGGATACCCACCTTTAAACTCATAAGTGGGAACACTTATTGTGACGGACGGGAAACTACGGAACCTTACACTGAGCGTGGCCCGACACGCTCTTGGCCGGTTTTTTTTTCCTTATAGCGGCAGCATAGGTAATTATTTATGTTCTCACTTTTACTCGGACAAAGTTACCGTATTGTTAACAAATCACTTGAACTCTGTTTAGTATGTGTGTAGTAATACATATCATCGAGGTGGCGCATATTAAATAGTGAACGTGCTCATATTTACGATGCAATTCAGATTCGATTTCATTTTAGGCTTCAAACTTCCAATTTCGTAGTGTTTACTGATTCATTTTAAGACCCAAAGAGAATAGAATTTTTTGTTACTTAATTTAGTATACATAGTTGATATATTTTTATCATATTAATAAATAAATTGTTAAAAGTCAAAATAACCTTCCTTTTCCACTACCATCTTCAACTTTGAAAGTCCATTGATCTATGCAAAATAGATCTTCAAAAAAACAATTACATATAAACCCACATCCACTGTTTTCACTACATTAGATATTAAAAAAAAAACTGAATACTAAAAATATCTTCTTAAAAATATTTTCTTATATAAAAGTTGGATGTCAAGTACTCATCACTTTAGATCCGGTTCTGTTCCCGCGTCGAGCAAAACTGGTTATTTCGCGGCCATCGGAAATTGCTTAACAATGAGCTAGCCTGAGAAATGAGAGCCTTCGCTCATACACACAACTACGTACATACATATCAAGCTGTAATATTCAGTATATCTCTCATTGTACGGAAATCCTATACATTGCGAGATCAGCTTATACTGGAAATTTATAGCTTGATTTGTATCCGTGAGTACTTGCGCTTTTATTAAATTATTCTTTCGAATGTTCGAAAAGTTGTTCTTCTGTTGTCAAGTTGGCCGGATAATCCCTCAATGCTCCTCGCTGTAACATGTCCCAGGCGTGTTCAATTGGGTTTAAGTCTGGCAACTGTGCAGGCCAATCTAATACCTGAACATCGTGTTCACGAAGGGCGTCGGAATATTTCATCTCGACTCAAATGACGGCGTGGCATACCGCTAAAAAGCTTACACAACCAATTTATAAAAGACAAAAAAAAACAATTTAATCCGTTTTCCTTCAATTAACAGGAGAAAAATATTTTAATGCAACTTCTTGCAACTACTTAGGTGCTAACACGATTGCGCTTTGTTTTGTGTGTTTTCATTTGTTTCTCATTTTAACTATTAAATTTCGAATAAAGAATAGACAAGGTTTAAATCTGTATATAAACTTTTTAGGAAACTAAATAGGTGTTAAACAATAAAGCCATGTTCGATTTCGAAATAACGTATCCCTAGACTTTGTTGATGTGTGTATACCGTGTGTGTATTATATTCTTGAGCTGTGTTTTTGCATGTGTTACTGCCTCATGGGTCTACTAGCTAGAGGTCGCAAGTCATATGTTTGGTATAGAGTACCTGGGGTTCTAGCTTCGATCCTCTTGGTTGGACAAAGTGGTATTGCATAGTTTTTACACTTCAGTATTAGCCCATAGTGGGGATTACTGCACTTTACTCTTGAGTTACGCTAGTTAACAAAACAGGTAGGTAGGTGTTGCAACCAGCACCCTTACTAAGTTATAAAATCACTTGTATTAAGGGCAGTGGTACAAGCCCATACATATTTTAGTTTTACAAAAGAGTTGCAGGCAGATAAACTGTTTTTAAATTAAAGTTAACATAAGACCATAATGGCAGAATTCAGAAATTACTTTGATTATTTATTTGACAATTCGGTTATTCGTGTTTGTTTGTTTGTGTGAGTGTGTGTAGAGTGTGTGTGTGTGTGTGTTTGACATGGTGATGGTGTATGTTCGGTCAGTGCAGAATGTGTTATGATTTCGGTGAAGGCTTAGGGCGGGTTAATATCAGAGAAAAGCAGGCGTTCTGTATCTAGGTAGTTATGTGTCAGTAGAAAGTTTGACACATATTTCTTGAGAGACGAGGTTGAAAGAGAAAGTAAAGTCTCAATTTCCTATTAAGTTTATTATATAATTGTGACCCAAAATTGGGGAGAGCCTAAATTGTCATCTAAAAAAAAATTAAACAAAAAAACCAACCAACTTCAAAAAAACTAAGCACTTACAAATTAAACAAAATACTTAAAAAAGAATAAAAACTGACTTCAAAAACCTAAAAGGACTTTCATAAAAATCTTAACAGGTTTTGAAGTCGCTGCCAAGCATTGCAGCCAAGCATTGAAGAATTGAAGACACCGACTTCAGAAGTTCTTAAGTTTATTATGAAAGTTATTTTATTCCTTTTAGATTTTTGAAGTCGGTATTTACTTATTTTAAAGCAAATTCATTTTTAAATTTTTAGTTGAATATACAATTACATAAACCCAAGACGAACGAAAAGAAGAATCATCAAAATCCGCTTAGAAATGCCGGAGATAAAGTACATTTATGCATATAACTTCATATATAAGAATAACTACCTAATGTATTATATAGCAAAACCTTTCTGAAACTACATAGATCACGTTAGTGAAATAATCATCAAAATTGGTTCATCAGTTTTAGAGAAAATCACGGACATAAAAACATCACATATACATAGGTACCTACGGGTCGAATAGAGAACCTTCTTTTTTGAAGTCGGTTAAAAAAGGCAATCTTAGATGATAATTTAGGCTCACCCCTACTTATTGCCTTGGGTTTTTCTGAAAAACTCTTTCACGTTCCATAAAACCTTCCCAATATACCTACCCAATATAACGGTATCAAGTAGGCGTTGTAACATCGCTACATAACTCCACTTACACTTACCTAAGTTTTTCTTTTCCAACTGTTTCCAACCTTAACCCTTAAAGGAAAACAGCCACAAACATCAGCGAACGTTCTCGAATGTTAGACAAATATGTGCCACGATATGAAAGCGGTCCATCTCTCCATCTCGCAGCCTTTTCATACCTTTGTGTAGCTCGTATATGGGGCACCTGGCCTTTGTTCCCGAGCTGGCTAATATACCGTGCTGTGTGCGTCTGCTCATGTGACGGTATTTTAAAATGATTTGTTCGTGATTGTTGGGTAGAATAACATAAGTGGGTAGGAAAGTAATTGTTTGGCTACATTTGAGAGTTTAAAGTTGGTGGTTCCAAAAATATTTAAGTGTTAGGCCCGTACCACAGAATAACCTCAATCAAAACGCAAGCATAACTAAAACTACATACAGAGTGATCGGAAACTCGACATATTCCTTGATAGGGGTTATACTAGAGGTCATTTCCAACAAATTAAGCCCGCCAACTAGGGATAGAAAGTTACAGAGCTTTCTAGATTATTGTTCAAATTTTCAGGCTGGTCACAAAAAACAAAAAAAAAAATAACTACTTCTCTCTCGGCAAGTATTTGTTATTTTTCTGACTGAGGATAAATGAGTGATAATTTATAAAAACAAAATACATGCCCTAAATTCCCAAAGTTTCAGAAATAAAAGATTTATATTTAGATTTTTTTTATAAAGAAGGTTCTTTATTTTATAATTTTTGAATTTAGAGAGAAATTTTGTTTGAAAAAAAAATTGAAAAAATATTAAAAATGGTAGGGATTTATTTGTTGGAAATGACCTCTAGTATAATCCCTTTCAAGCCTCGGTCGAATTTCTGAGCACCCTGTAGTTTAATAGGTAATCCTTGAGTCTCTACTTACCTACATCTTTCTTTTGCTGTGCCCGACAGGGTCCACATTACCACCGAAGCATATACGAGTACATTCATCATCATCTGCCCAGACTTTTCATAACTACGTTGGGGTCGGCTTCCAGTCTAACCGGATGAGGCTGAATACCATTATTTTACATGGAGCGACTGCCTATCTGACCTCCACAACCCAGTAACTGCTAATACGATATCCCTTGGTAAGACTGGTTGCCAGACTTTCGGGCTCCTGACGACCCGTAACGACTGTCAAAGATCCACGATTGACAATCGGGACCAATGACTTAACGTGCTTTCCGAAGCACGGAGGGTTTTGGGATGTAAGGGTGGTCCCATCCACGGACCAACCGCGGCAAGCGCAGCTTTTTCTGAACGATCGACCCACGCAGCTGTTATTACTTAGCCACAGCTACCTATGCGTATACATTGCGGAATGCAATATTGTCTTCAGTAAGGTTCTATACTTAATACGGGCCATACGAGTTAAGTTTGAAAATGATCTCAGAACATCGCTGAATCGAGCAATTTTTTTTATTTAAGATGGGTGTGCTCTTGACTCTAGTCAAGGTCAATCAACTCTGCGGAGATTGAAAAAAAAATTAAGTAAAAATCACTGGTGTGGTAATGTAGTTTTTTTTATTTGAAATGGGTTTGCTCTTGACTTTAGTCTAGGTCAGAGGTGACAGAGACAAAGTCGACGATGGAGTGAGCTTACTCAGAAGAACCCTGTTCACTCTCACTTTGAAGAGATTAGGGTTGTATGCGCTCGGAAACACAGACGAAGGTAGTGAGTTCCACTCTTTTGCTGTGCGCATTATAAAAGACTTTTTTTTTCATTTAATTCCTCTTATTTTGCAGTTCACTGATCTCATAAGCCTCTCCCATGTCAACCATGTTACAATCACAATTACATTATCTACTCGATACCCAATGGATTTCCGGCTTATTGTTAAACTGATCTATTTCTATCACAGTTGAACTTGGGTGCAGCTAAGTTTGTAATTTGTAAATATTACATACGTGGACGTTACTGCTGAGTGCAGGCTGTATAGTCATTATCCCATTAAAATATGTAGGCACTCTATCTTCAAGAAACATTTTAAATGTTACGGAACGGAAACGGAACCCATGTGACGATAATCTTTAGATCCTACGTTACCATACACTACGGCCGAAATATCTTGGCAAATCTGACTACGAACTTTCGCGCATGTTCTCTCACTCACACTGGCGTCATGTCACCATTTGTTTCTTAAAAAATGTTACTGCGCAGCCTTCTGCGCGAAGTTCGGACTCGCCAAGATATTTCGGCCGTAGTCTACTTATAACAAGGCAATTCATACAATGTAAGTAAGGCACTTACAATTCAGTTCTATACAGTTTCAAAACTTCGCCCTTCCCGATACGATTTAATTTTCCCAATAATTGGATGTTGACCAACCGGACGGGTGTGAATTTCACAAGTTAGTAACTGAAGCGACTGAAACTGACTGACTGACCGGGGGTTGAGTAATATGGTGGCCACTTGCCGAGGAACACGGGCTTACTGCGATGTCGCAAAACAACTGACCGTCGATCATTTATCGCCTTGATTATTATTTACCGCCAACGATGCGCGAGAAGCGAGTAGAATTAGAAACTAGAACCGAGTTGACGAGCAACGAACAGCGAGTGAACGACGGCGACAAAGTATTACTCGCTGGTATGCGCATGTAACAAGCGTGAGTCTCTCAGCGAGTGCCCGCCAAGCGAGCGTCGTTGAGCGAGTAGTCTCTTTGATAGCTATTGTAGCTGCGAGAAACGAGTACTCGCGCGTGGTTTGATTAGACAGCGATCAACTATTAATATATGCATCTCTGTTTACACGGAATGTATATCTATTATACGTTTCTTGTGAGAAAATAGCCGATAGTTAGTCGCTTCCTCGCCGGCGGTGGGACAACTGCCTTAGTAAAATAAGTAATAAGTACCTATAGCTGGTAGCGGCCGGTAGGTAGGTATAACTAAATTAACAAACCTATACTATATAGGATGTACTTTTAATCACCGTTATCCTCTAAAGGGGGTTATTGTACTCATCATTATGAACAACTTTTACTACGGGACCAAACCTGAAATCGCGAAAAAAGTTCAGCTGTCCCATACATTAATGTTCGCATAACTCGGCAAAGTGTAGGGAGCAGCTGATTTTTTTTTTCGCGATTTCATGTTTGGTCCCATAGTAAAAGTTGTTCATAATGATGAGTACAATGACCTTTAAGAGGATAACGGTGATTAAAATTACACCCAGTATAGGTTATATTATATATTCATTGACTGGGGGCTCGTGGCTAAGTACTATATAAGAGCCGCACGGGTCGATCGATCAGGTTAAGCTACGCTTGCCACGGTTGGTCCGTGGATGGGTACATACCGAGACCCCTCCGTGCCTCGGAAAGCACGTTAAGCCGTTGGTCCCGGCTGTCATTCGTGGATCTTTGACAGTCGTTACGGGTCGTCAGAAGCCCGAAAGTCTGACAACCAGTCTTACCAAGAGGTGCCAAGGGGTATCATGTTACCCCGTAACTGGTTTGTGGAGGTCAAATAGGCAGTCTGGAAACTGACCCCAACATAGTTGGGAAAAGGCTAGGCAGATGATACTACATTCATTGACGTTCAAAAAGTGCTGATTCTCAACCTAATTTGAACAGATGATTTTGAACAAAACTTTGACTAGGAAGGTAAGGAAGTCAAGTTCATTTACCTCCTAAGATCAAATAGCCAAGATCCTCGACCACCACCAAAAAAGGCTCCTACTTATTAAAAGCAGTGTACAGAAAATGGTACCTAGGAGATTTCTTGTGACTTTTTTTTTTGTTAAGGGGAAGCGTCACGGTAGCCCGCACAATTCAAATTTTCTTACGGTTTTTGCAATTTGCAAGTCAGTAGTAAGTTGTATGTTTAATAAAGTATGATTCGCGGCCGTAACAAATATGTATTTACAGAATTATAATCATTAGAATCAGTAATACAACTCCTGAAGTTAGTATATTCCTCAAATTTTCAATGCTCAATTAGGTTTACCTGGTCTTAAAGAGTCTGTTGTACTACACTACTACGTAGTTGTGTTGCACTTTAATGATTATAATTATGTAAATACATATTTCTTACGGCCGCGAATTACATTTTGATCAACGTACAACCTAATACTCACTTGTAAATAGCAAAAAACGTAAGAAAATTTGATTTTCGCGGGCTACCCTGACGCTTTCGCCCCTAAACCATTGTTGCGTCCCTCTGCAAGGCAAATAATAATAATAATAATTTTATTTCAAGCAACAAGACTCCTTCCTCCAAAGACCTTCCTATTTTCCTTCAATACTTCTCAATTTTATGAGATCTCTGGGCATGTTAGCCCTGCAAACATGGTTAGATCGTTACACCAACTTTGCCACGGTCTTACTTTGGTTTAATCTATGTGCAATATGTGCATGGCTTCTGCCGAAGACAGTTTCTTCGTTTAATATATTTTGTATTCCATAGATACATGCCACTATACTTAATTATAATAATATGAGTTTGTTTATTGAGAAGATAATGTAGTAACTTATATTGTGTAACCGCCATAGTTGCGCAATGATAGCAAGATTCTCATTCTATACTGATGAAAAACTATCGATTAATTTCGATGATAAGACACTAACGCGGTATTTTTCCATAATAGCTTTGTTTTAAGTTTAAAAAAATCGTGAAGTTTGATATCAGTGTGGTTTCAAACGAATCCATAACTTTCCTTAGGTAATTAATATAATCTTACAACTTTATTTCCCTCTCATGAAGTTCCTACCCCCAGTCCCCCAGAACATGCATCCTTTTTAAATCAACCTAGCTTGACCCTATGACCTGAATCCCTCAATCCTCTTTGTTATTTCAATAAAAACATTCATCCCGGTTGCCATGGTAACGCACTATTGGCAAAATTCTGACAGTTTTTAATTTTACTCCGAAAAAAGGAATCGCAAAAAAATGGTTTTCTAAGTAAACGCTTTACTTGCTTACATAATGAAGTTATTAAAATTCCATCTGAGATATCACCCCCCGGGTATCACATTGGAATATTTACAAAAGGGTGTCGTGAAAAAAAAAGAAATAGATTTATTGGATCTGAACCCTGAGTAAGTTTCTCAAAAGGTATTTTCGTCTTGTATTAGGTAACTTGAATTCGTAACTATAATAACTAGTAGTTCTACGAATATAGACCTCGCGAGCACAAACTTTTTTGCAAACCACAAAGTTAATTATATCGGGATATTTACCATGATTTTTTGCATCAGATCTTCACCAAATTTTTATATGAAACCAACTAAAAGTTACTACCTTTAAAAAAAAAATAACCATCGAAATCCGCGGATCTCATTAGGCGGAGATATCCAGCAGCACACTTTTTTACCCTTTTTAGGGTTCCGTACCTCAAAAGGAAAAACGGAACCCTTAAAGGATCACTCGTGTGTCTCTCTGTCTGTCTGTCCGTCATTCACAGCCCATTTGCTCCGAATCGAATGTACCGATTAAGTTGAAATTTGGTACACTTTTGAACTTCTGTAACCCAAACACGGACGTGTATATAAATAAATGAATTTTAAATAGGGGGGGTCAATTTTGGGGTCAAATATGAAAATAAAAATAATAAAAATTTGTAAACTGTACCGTGTGACATATCAAATGAAAGGGCTTACTGTGAGGGTTTCAAATATATATTTTTTATAATTTTAAAATAAATTGTTTTAAAGTTATTTAAGAAAATAGACGAAAATTGACCATTTTCCCCCCTTTATCTCCGAAACTAATTAGCCTAAAATTTTGAAAAAAAAAAACAGAAAGTAGTTTATACCTATAGATTACAGGAAAAGTCTTAAAAACAACATGGTAAATCTCTCAATATTGTGCGTACATACTTACGTTAGCAGTTGGAATGTATGGGAGAACATGTTTTTCAACTACAATGTTAAGTTTGTTCTTGGGATAATTTCATCCCAACTACGGAACCCTTCATTGTGCGTAGTCCGACACGCACTTGGCCGGTTTTTGGAGGAACTACCCGTGCAATCAAAAATCCCCGACGACAAAAAAAATCTATAATGTCGTAAAACCTGTATATCAAGTTTCATCCAGATCGGTTGTAAACTACGACCTGTAGAGGAGTACCAACAAACTGACAGATGAAAGCAAATTTTCGAACTAGCTATACTTAAAGGGCTTACTTCTCTTACTTTTCGGGACTTAAGTTTTCATATAAGTACATACACAGTCAAATTAAATTAGTTAGAGAAACTTCGCAACCGTGATGGGTATCGTTAGGTATCTAAAGACAATAAACCAAAAAAAAAAAGATTTGATTATAGTTTCTTTGGGCTCAACGACCGCTGGTAGTGTAGTTGCTTAAAGTTTGAGTTGAGAAAATTAGTTTTTTTTTTTTTTTTTGTTTAATCGTGTTTTGATTATGATTGCCACACGTCTGCGAAGTTTCGCTAACTAATTTAATTTGACCCTGTATTTTTACTGGTATCTTCCAACAGTTCAGACATCAAAGCGATAGCTCTCCACCTGTACCAGTGTCAGCCTCTCATTACCGAAGACGTTCGGGAACAGCTGGAGCAATGCCTTGACATCCTGAAGAAGAGGATTGAGCACGAAGGTCCAACGGGAAAGAGGTTCTACATCTACAAGACCCTAATGACGCATGTGCTGCCTCTCACCAATGTTGCATTCGATAAAACTGGGAACAGGCAAGTGGTTTCGAAACAACTTAGGAACAGTTTAAGGCGACAGCGCCATGGTAGCTCGCGAAATTAAAATTTTCTTACGTTTTTTGCAATACAAGTCAGTATTAGGTTGTATGTTGATGCCCTGCGGACTCTCTGTCCGCTTACCGACCCATCGTGCTGCTCGACGAGGTGGGCAAGCTCTTTGAAAGAGTTATTGCAGACCGCCTCGTCGGGTGGCTGGTGCAGGAGGGGCCGGATTTGGCGGAGAGCCAGTTTGGTTTCCGCAGGGGGCGCTCTACGGTAGACGCCATCATGCGCGTGCGAGCCCTCACGACGGGGGATGCTGTGGCCCGGGGTGGGGTCGTCTTGGCGGTGTCTCTAGACATCGCCAACGCCTTCAATACCCTGCCCTGGAGTTGCATCAGGGAGGCACTCCGGTATCACCGGATGCCGACCTACCTCTGTCGAGTGGTTGAGGCCTATTTGACGGATAGGGCCGTCATCTACCCCGGTCATCAGGGAGAGTGGAACCGGCGAGAGATGTCGTGCGGTGTCCCACAGGAATCGGTCCTGGGGCCGCATTTGTGGGACATCGGGTACGACTGGATGCTGCGCGCCGACCTCCCTAGCGGCGTCAGCGTGGTATGTTACGCTGACGACACACTGGTCCTGGCGCAGGGGAGGTTGCACCAGGCGGCGGCTGAATTAGCGACACGCGGGGTTGCGATAGTCGTTGAGAGGATCCGGCAGTTGGGACTCGTGGTGGCCCTGCACAAGTCCGAGGCCATGTGTTTTCATGGTCCTCGGAATGCGCCACCGTCGGGTTCCCAAATAACGGTAGGAGGGGTTCGCATCGGAGTCGAGTCGACGATGAAGTACCTGGGACTCGTCCTCGACAGCCGGTGGAACTTCGTGGAGCATTTCCGACGTTTGGCTCCCAGACTAGAGCGGGCTGGGGCTGCCTTGAAGCGGCTCCTGCCCAATCTAGGTGGTCCAAACGCCTCCTGCCGGAGGCTTTACGCGGGGGTCGTGCGGTCCATGGTCCTTTACGGGGCACCGGTGTGGGCGCGTTCCCTGAGGCTGCGGCCAGTCCGCCGGTTGAACGCGTCCCAGAGGGTCATGGCCATTCGGCTAGTCCGGGGTTACCGCACGGTCTCCGGTGAGGCGGCGAGCCTCCTTGCCGGATTGCCGCCGTGGGATCTGGAGGCGAAACTTCTCGCGCACGTGTGGGAGTGGCGCGAGGAGGCGAAACGCCGGGGCGTAACTCCGCTGCCGCGAGAAATCACGGTACAGCGGACAGAGCTCCGGCGGGATCTCATGGCGACATGGAGAGTGCGACTGTCGCAGCCCAGCGCTGGGCACGCCACAATTGCGGCGATAAGTCCCCTCTTTGAGGAGTGGTTAGAGAGGCGCCACGGCGTCCTCACCTTCCGCCTGACGCAGGTCCTCACCGGACACGGTTGTTTCGGGAGGTTCCTGTTTCGCATAAGGCGGGAGGAAACGCCCGGGTGTCACCATTGTGTGGATCGCCCAGAGGACACGGTGGAGCATACAGTGGAGGTCTGCCCGGCTTGGGCAGAGCACCGCCGTGTTCTCACGGAGGCGATCGGCGGCGGCGATCTCTCGCGTCCGAGCCTGGTCCAGGCCATGGTGCGGAGCGAGAGTGCATGGGAGGCCGTCACCTCCTTCTGCGAAGCGGTAATGCTCGCGAAGGAGGAGGCGGAACGCGTGAGGGAGAGGCAGCCTCACGCACTCAGTCGCCGCAGGAGACGCCCTGGGCGGCGGGAATCGATAGCCGATTCCCGGCCACCGTAGGCGCGGGCTTGCAGACGGTGAGTAGTGGGTAGCTCACCGTCCGGTGAGGACCAGGCCCGGGTCGACGGCGCGTTGTGTTCCACGCGCGCCTCAAAGAGATGTCAGCAAAAGATGGGGTCCAATAGGGCCGATGCCGCTGGGGTCGCGGGTTGTTTGAAAAAAATACCGTGGCCCTGGCATAGGCAACTGAAGGAACACGGGTGGGTTTTAGTCAGTAAAAGTCTGACACGCCCTTCCGCTCCACCCAGAGCGGGAGAAGTTATTTGATGATTGCCCATCCACAAAAAAAAAAAAAGAAAGGTTGTATGTTGATCACAATGTGATTCGCGACTGTAACAAGTATGTATTTATATAATTATAATAATTAAAGTCATCAATACAACTCTTTAAGAACAGGTAATCCTAATGAATCCTAATGAATTCATGAAATCTTGACATTTGAGGATTATGCTAACTTCAGGAGTTGTATTACTGATTCTAATGATTATAATTCTGTAAATACATAATATATTTGCTACGGTCGAAAATCATAATTTATGTAACATACAACATATTACTGACTTGCCAATTACAAAAAACGTAAGAAAATATTATTTTCGCGGGCTACCCTGACGCTTCCCCCTTAACTAATTAGATTGATATCAATCGTTCGTGGCATTTTTTGGGAGTTGGCGGGGCTCGAGATGCTCGATGGGTTCGATTCCCACCCAGGACAAACATTCTTGTGCATGAACATGTAAATATGTATTTACAAAAAAAAAATAGTGTATGTAGTATATCAGTTATCTGGTTTCCAAAGTACAAGCTCTGCTTAGTTTGGGATCAGATGATAATGTTCCAGGATATTATTATATTATTATTATTATTATTATTTATCTCTATTTATCAAGGTTTTTCATCATATATCTTATCATTCCACTGCATTGTCGCCATTAGCAACGCTTGGGAAATGGATTGGTGATGGCTTTTCAAATTGCAAAGAAAAACGTTGCTCTCATCTTGCGATAATTCTTTTGGCGATTTTACATTGTTAGACGGAAATCGAATATGTCATAGAAAAGTAATTAAATTAAACATTGTTGGTATGAAACAGCAAACTGAGATGGCAAGAAGATCATTGCATTGCATAATGCACGTGTAAGTTCAACAACCTCCTGAACTCGGCTAACTTAATCGTATGAAAGACCGTTGCTGTCGTAGTAGCCATACTAACCACGACAGCAACGCTTTTTCATTCCAAAAATTAGCCATTTTCCAGCAATTTATTCTTGCTCAATATGACCATAACGATAGTAATATTGACAACAATATTACTGATGTACAGAATGCTTTCCACTGGGTAGGTGATGAACTGATGACTTGATGAGTCTTTTACTGTATTCTGTCCACAGATGTCTATCCGGGAGCTACGACCGGACCTGCAAGGTGTGGGACGTGGAGTCCGGGAAGGAGATGCAGACACTCTCAGGACATCAGAACGTCGTGTACTCCGTCGGCTTCAACTACCCAGCATGGTGAGTGGTCTCGAGCTACAACTGAAAAAGAATTGAGGAACGTCTCGAAACAAACTGAAGATAGTTCGTATAAAGCTATACCCTACGCCAGATAAGGGTGAGATAGTCATTAACCCCACTTAGTCAACGAATTTTTCAACACACTTGTAAAGTGACTCTTGTGGCAACGCATAACATTTAACTTCATAATTCAGCTTATTATACACTCGTGTTTATTACTTTATATTACCACACCAGTGTTTTTTCCTTATTTTTTTATTATGATTTTATTTTTTTTGCAAAGAGTTTTTATGTCTTAAAACAATGAATATTTTTGTGAATAAATAAACTATTTTAGGTTACAATCATAATGATAAATCAATCATCAAAATTGTCAGAATTTCATTAAATTATATATTTTTCCACTACATATTATTGATAAATGATTTGATAAATGATTTTTTTATTTCTGTAAGTAGGTTTTTACAAATACTTTTACATGTCGATCATGTTTTTTTTAAACTAGATCAGGTCGGCGTTTCCTATCTGACTACTCTGAGAAGAAAGGCCGAAACAAACTCAGAGGTCACAGTCTCTTATAAAGTCCAGACATAATCTTGGTCACTTCATGTGAAGACCATATAGATTGATGACTGAAATGGTCTTTTGAGGAAAGAACCACACCGATTGAGAGGACCTGTCCAGTCAGTGCACGCATTTGTCATTAATCGCGCAACTCAACTCAGAACTTAAGGAGCTCAACGTTTCGACGAACAATACCAAAGAAAGGACATTTGGGTAGGCCGCATAAATTACTCAAACTGCCAGACCATGATTAAAAATAATTGATAGAAAAAATAAAACAAACAAAAAAGCAATGGCCTCCATAGTCTTCACATTCACAATAATTAAAATAATATAATACTTTACAAAGTAAATATTAATGTCAACATACAGTATGCGAAAATAAAAAGAGTAAAAAGAAAATTTGGAGCAGTTCATTCCCAAGCCTTTTTGTCCCCAATATAATCTTTAACGGTATAAAAAGCTTTCTGACACAACTTGCGTTTAATGAATGATTTGAATTTATTGAGGCTTAGATCTTGAACGTGGCTTGGAAGTTTATTATAAAAGCGTATACATTGACATCTGAATGAGCGACCTATTTTCTTGAGCCTTGTTGGAGGTACAACAAATTTATGTTTGTTCCTATTATTTATATTGTGGATATCACTGTATTTTTTAAGCAATTTAATGTTTTTATGGGAATATAAAAGATTTTCAAAAATGTACTAAGAAGGCAAAGTCATTATATTAATTTCCTTAAACTCTCTGAGAGATTGTCTCGGACTTAATTTATAAATGCATCGAACAGCTCTTTTCTGCAAAACAAAGATAGTTTGAATGTCGGCTGCATTTCCCCACAACAGAATACCGTACGACATTACACTATGAAAATAGCTATAGTACACTAAACGGGCTGTCTCTATGTTGGTTAAGTTACGAATTTTCCTAACAGCGTATGCTGCGGAGCTTAGCTTTTTTGACAATTTATCTATATGTGGGCCCCACTGAAGCTTAGCATCCAAAGTTAGGCCCAAGAATACTGTGCTATCTTCAGGATTCAATTCTTCGCCCTTTATCAACACGTTAGTTTTCACCTGCCTAACGTGAGATAGCGTAAACTTAATGTATTTGGTTTTTTTTTTCATTAAGGAGTAAATTATTAACAATGCACCAGTGAACTACTTTTGAGGTCGCTCTGTTTACATCGTCAGTAACCAGCTGCTAACGTTTAAGCTTAAACAAAAGTGAAGTATCATCCGCAACAAAACTATATCATGATTATCCTTTATGAGGTAGGGCAAGTCGTTAATATAAATAAGAAACAAGAAAGGACCAAGAATTGAGCCCTGTGGGACCCTCATTGTTACTATAGATCCAGGCGACCTTTTTTCCATTAACGGCAACGCTCTGAATCTCCTATTACTCAATTATGAAGTAAGAAGATCCAGACACGTACCGCAAGGGTTGGAACGAGGTGGCCTTGGAAAAGGAAGCTTGCAAGGATTTGGGAGAGGCCTTGCAGTGGGACAATGTAGGCTAACATAAAAAATAATAATTAATGATAAGCCTTTTATTTCCACATCAAAATATTTTACATTCTAAATGTCTCTGGGATGTGGATCCCTCTTGCGTAAAGGCCTCCTCCTTCTTCTTCCATAATAGGGATGATGCCTGGGTAAAAATAAAGAAATTCTATTTAGTCCGTCAGTCAGATAATAAAAAAATATTAGACACGTATTTTTTGCTATAACATATTAATAAAAAATTACTTAGATAACACGCATTAAGTTTGGGAGTGGGGGCTCGCTACGTCACTTCTACGTATAAAATCTACCAAGGCGTGACGTCATGCCACATTTTAACTCAATGTATCGCCGTAATCTTTTGATTACGTAAAAAAAGAAAAAATATGTGTCCAATATTTTTTACTATTCCTACATGACGGACAAATAAAAAAAATAGTCATCATCCCTATTCTCTACCTTTGGGCTAGGGTCATCCAGTTTTGCCCTGCTTTTGCAACGATATTATCAGCCCACCGTCTAGCTGGTCTGCCGACATTTCTTCCTCCTGACGGTTCTCTCCTCGGTTAAAAAAATATATCATACATTAATTAATTGTTAATTAGTCGATGTTGTGTGCAATTACCGTAGTCGGTGTTGTGCGCATGCCTGCAAAGGTACCTGTCAACTAAAATGCACAAAAACATAATGTATTTGACACGAACGCAAGTTATATATTTTAGGGTTCCGTACCAAAATTGTAAAAAACAACCCTTAAGGTGTGACTCAGTCTGTCTGTCTGTCACAGCTGGATATCTCACCACTACTATCAACTTGAAATTTGGAATAGTTTTAGATGACGTTTGACCAACTATTTATCAAACAAGAAAGAATTTTTTTTTGCACCAGAAAGAGGGTCTTAAAAATTCGAAGTGGGGCTACTAAGGCATGTTGTTTGTTTGCACATTCTTTTTTTTTTTAGGCCGCATATCTGAAAATAATCTGTGTGATAGAAGTTTATGTAAAGATTACAGGAAAAATAAAACGATGTCTCTAAATAGCACAGTTTTTTCCCCGGTGCGCGAGTCCGATTCGTTCTTGACCGGTATTTTTCTTTTACGTAGGTTCGCATTCTAATCTGTCTCAGTCAGTCCAAAATACCTCAAATTTACCTAAATTTTTGACATTGATATTATCGCTGAAATTGGTTGATGCATGAATGCAATCAAATGACAGCTGACACTAACGTATATCATAACATAAACCATCAAACTACGTGCTCGCGTCGGCCATCCGCCTTAGTATTATTAAGTATCTCAAGACTTTCAGAACACCCTACGTACAATAACTAAAGTTGTTGAGTCTAAATAAAATCATCAAATCTTTTTATTTATTTATTTTTTTTTTTTTTTTTTTCGTTTTATGATGTTAATCACTTCTGCGGAGTTTTGGTAATTTAACTTGATCCTGTATAAACCAATTTCTTTTTCTTCAGCAACCGCGTACTGACTGGTTCTTTTGACAAGTCGGCAAGGATCTGGGATCCGGAGACAGCTCAGTGCCTGGCCACACTGTTAGGGCACCGCGGGGAGGTGGTGGCTTGTCAGTTCAGTGCTAAGGGAGACATGGCCGCTACTGCATCCATGGACCACACTGCTAAGCTGTTTGATGGTCGCACTGGTAAATAATAAAACTAATCCTATGCTACTGAATATAATACGCATGCATTGCTTTAACCTATATCTATGTAGATATATGTATTGACTTTATTTACCTAATCACATAATACAATCTGATGTCTTGTCGTCGCGAACACTCATAAAACTTTTGCTAATTTTCAGGAAGCGAGATCCACACTTACACGGGCCACACTGCCGAGGTAATTGCACTGCAGTTTGACCCCAACGAGGGTCAGAGGTTGATCACTGGCTCTTTCGATGGCACCATATCTATGTGGGACACCAGAGCTGAAGAGTAAGATCGATTATTAGCAAAAAGTTGCTGAAAACTACTATCAAGTTTTGTAAATAGCGTGGTGATATCTCTTAGAATAGGATTTGAAGGAATATTTTCGAAGATTTTAGAATAGAATTTATTTATTTAATTATGTCTACCAACAACTGATTACACTAACATCTTCAAGACAAACATACATTTAAAAGTTTATAATATGCAAGCACCAATTGCTTCAAACCTCGTTAACGAAGACGCGGAGCGCTGCGTGTCGCGTGCGGCTGGACGTCGCGCGTCGCGAGCTGCATGGCGTCGCGCGTCGCGTGCAGCGTGGCGTCTCGCTTCTCTCTCGCTCTCATGCACCGACATATTATGTTTGACTCTAGTGCGGGCCGCGCCGACCAACGCGACGCGCGACGCCCCGCGTCTTCGTAAACGAGGCCTTTAAGGTAAACACCAACAAAGGAAATGACTGGTGCACCCAGCTGCTTAGTGCTTAGCAACCTGCTTACTAGCTCCCACAGTGTCTACAACAACAACACGAGCAGGCTATGTATTCATTGGCAAATAATTACCTCACTATTCATGCGATCCATAGACAGTGATTAATTCTTTGTGAATTGACAAAAAAATATTTTATTAATACTAACTACAAAGCGCCTACAGAAAATATGTTGGCAACAAATCTCAGAGATCACGTTGCTCTAATAAATTGTCTAGTCTTGTTTCAGTTGAAGAAATAACCTTTCTATACTACACAATCTGGATGTGTTTCCTTATTCAGTCGTGTATCAGTGCTCCGAGGCCACGATGGCGAGATCTCCAACGTGCAGTTCAACTGGGACAGTTCTCTCGTGGGCTCGTCGTCTCTGGACGGCAGTGCCAAGCTGTGGGACGCAAGACAGAGCTCCTGCCTGGCTACCGTGTCCGGACATACTGATGAAGTAAGTAGACCACCACCAGGGTGTTAATAGATCACCCCTTATAGGCAAAAATAAATTATGTACCTACACTATGTACAGTCGTCAGAAGAATTTGATGGGAAATGAAGGCAGGAAACTAACATATCACTCAAGTAAGACTAATATTGGTGCCAATAACTGGTTTGCTAGCACTACGTATTGCTTTTTAGGGTTCCATACCCGAAGGGTACCAAACGGAACTCTGTTACTAAGTCTCGACTGTCCGTCCGTCTGTCTGTCAGCGGGCTGTATCTCATGAACCGTAATTGGTAGACAGTTGAATATTGCCGCTATAACAACAATAATAAAAATTAAGAAAGATAAAATATTTAAAAAAGGGAAAGGAGAGGTGCAAAGAAATACAAGAAACTTTTTTTATACAAAAGTAAGAAACGTAGTACCTATTAAATATTGTACGGTGGTACGGAACCGTTCGTGTGCGAGTCCGACTCGCACTTGCCCAATTTTTTTTTTTTATAACTATCGTCCTTATTACAAACTGCCACTCTACCTGAATTCATTAAAATAAGCACCTAGGTAAGCCCCAGCAGCTAAGCCGTAACTAAGGACCAAACAGAAATAAGGCCGACCGAGAATTTCACTTTCAAATATAAAATCATACTGCTATTTCCACTCCAAGGTGTTAGACATCTGCTTCGACTGGGCTGGCCAGCGCATGGCAACAGCTTCCAGCGACTGCTCCGCCAGGATCTACGACGTCAAGTCGGACTTCAAGGAGCTGGCCGTCATGAAGGGCCATCGGGGCGAGGTCTCCAAGGTTTAATATCCTATCCTGCTAATATTATCTATATCTACGTACGTACATAAATATAATACATCATCATCTGCCTAGCCTTTTCCAACTATGTTGGGAGTCGGCTTCCAGTTTATTCAAATGCAGCTGAATACCAGTATTTAGCGACTGCCTGTTTGCCCTCCACAACCCAGTAGCTAGGTAACACGATACCCTTTGGTAAGGCTGGACTGGATATATATAGATACATTTAGAAATTAAATAAATAATAAATAAATAAAAATGTTTATTTCAGTTAACATAATATGGCTTACATTATATGGTTTGGAGACTCCTTTTAAGCAAGGAAATGCTTGTGTTAGGAGTCTCCGCTCTTCCCCTTATCATTAACCGATTTATATAAAACTGAAATACATGTATTTAGTAGAAAAACAATAAACTAAAAGGAAAAAAGAAGCGCGCTTGAGTGAAGTGTAGTGTAAGGTATGCGTGTGTGTGTGTGTGTGTGAGGATTACTGAAGGTGCACAGTGTGAATTGAATAATTTAGGTATTTGGATTAACCCTGCGACAGTGTCTTGGGATCGGCAGAAGTCATAGGCCTCTTCCATTAACCGTAAACACCGCGTAATAATTACAGTCAGGAATTGAGTAAAGGTTATTTTATCCTAAGTTAAATTTCTACAATTGTAGGTATCTGTAATTTTTATGGTGAACAATAAATAGTAAGTATTCTATTGAATCGTTGATACCATGGACTCAACTTCATCATAGCTTTTAGTCTTAAGCCAATTTAATACACTCTTTTTGCAATCATGCAGCCTCAGAGAGTATATGCTTAATTCTTTGTTAATCAGATTGTACAGGTGGGACGATTGCCGTACATACTGTCTTTTAGCAAAAACAGATCTTACTGTGATGGTTGGAGCAACTGCGTGTTTCCTTCGTCTATTGGCCATTGAGGGATCATACGGTAGGGATTTGTGTTTTCTAAGGATAAGTTGGAGGATGTAAAGCTTTCGTACAGATAGAAGGTCAGAAGAAAGGTAAAGGTTTTGTGTAGGGAATCTGAAGGGTTTAAAGAACATAACTTTAAGGAGAGATCTCTGAGCTCTCTCTAACTCCAAAAATTTAATCTTAGTGGTCCCACCCCAGCATGTCAAACAATAGGTGAGGACCGATTGGACCAAAGAAACGTAAACCAGCCTAAGAAGATTCTTTGTAGCTACGTGTCGAAGGGTCTTAAATGTCCAAATCATTTTCCTGACCCTTTTCATGAGAAGTTCAGTATGCATGTGCCATGAGAGTCGCTGGTCAATCATTACACCCAAGTATTTAGTTTGTTGAAGCCTGTCTATTTTAACACAAGCGCAACCGAGATCTAGGGGGTTCGAACAGTTGTGTATCTTTAATTGGAATTCAGATGATGGTTGCGTGTAGTTCAAGTATTTAGTTTGTTGAAGCCTGTCTATTTTAACACAAGCGCAACCGAGATCTAGGGGGTTCGAACAGTTGTGTATCTTTAATTGGAATTCAGATGATGGTTGCGTGTAGTTATACTTGGTAAAACAAATGTAATTTGATTTGGAAGCATTTAATGTGAGGAGATTAAGATTGAGCCAACTTGCAATTTCCGACAGGCCACTCTCAGCAAACCTCCCAACACTTTCCCACGTTCTGCCAGCAAAAACTATAGCGGTATCGTCCGCGTAAGAGAATATGTGTCCCCCGTCAATTTTCATGTTACAAAGGTTATTTATATAAATGAGGAAAAGCGTCGGACCGAGGACACTTCCTTGACCGACTCCATACGTAACAATTTCTTCCAAGCTAGTAAACTCCGCTATTTTAACTTTCTGTTTGCGTTTGGTCAGGTAGCTAAAGTTCAAGGGGGGGCCCCTAATACCAATATTTTCGAGTCTGTGCAGAAGTATGGGAACAGAAACCGTATCAAAGGCCTTTTTAAGGTCAAGGAATACCGCAAGACATCTACTACCATTGTCAACTTTGCCTACTATATTAGAAGTTAGTGCCAACACTGCATCCTCGGTAGACATTCCTTGCCTAAACCCAAACTGAGAGGGTGAAAGTATTTTATTTTTAGTCAGGTAATTAATTAATCGTGCATTTATTAGTCTTTCAAGAATTTTAGAGATGGCCGGGAGAACTGAGATTGGTCTATAATTTGACGGGTCCGCCTTGACTCCGCACTTATGCACCGGAGTTATCAGTGCTACTTTTAAAGGCTCTGGAAAAATGCCCTGCTCAAAGCATAGGTTTGATAAATGAGTTATGATTGGAACCACATACTCGTGTGCAGCTTTTAGAAAACTAATTTGAATTTTGTCCCAACCCGGGGCACTATCTGATTTCAAACTCATTAGAACAGAATGAACTTCACAAGGATCAGTATCCAGAAGAACAAAAGATGATACTGGAGGACAGTGAGATGAAGATGAGTTAGAATCTAGATTTTCAACTACCGAGGGCGAAAATGTTACGATGTTATCAGCGAGAACCTTGCCTATGTTCGAGAAGTAGCTATTCACCACATTAACGGAGTTCTGCGGGGTAGTCGATACTTCCAAGAGTTCCAAATTATTTATTTTTTTAGGTTTGCGCTGGGTAATATTGTTAATAATAATAATAATAATGTTTTTTTTTTAATTCTAATATTTAAAAATATAACTTATATGTAAAAAAATTGAATAAAGATAATAATAATAATAATAATAATAAAATTTATTTCAGAATTGCTTCCATAATTTGTTAGTAACAATGTTCTTAGCCTATGTTAGTAATAGTACAAAAACAATATACAAAACAATGAAAATATTTCAGGCACTTGCTATTGCGTGTAGGCCTATACAGTGCGCTATTAGTATGGAGTCCCATCGGCCTGCGCACGCGGCCAGGATGGCGTTGGGGCTGCCGCGCACCCGCACCATTAAAGACGCACTTCGCTTGCGTATCACGGCGTGAAAGCCGTCCACGCGCGCCTCTGCGAACATACCACTGGCGCTACAGTACCGCGGCAGCCCCATCAGCACCCTGAACGCATTATTGTATTGCACACGCAGAGCGTTGTATGTCCTCTGCGTATATTTGGTCCACAAACTGCATGTGTAAAAGGTCTGGCAGAAAGCTCTAAACAGTGTGACCTTCACTTGTTCAGTACACCGTGCGAATCTGCGAGCCAACATGTTACAGCGAACAGACAACGCTCTGCGTTCCCTCTCCACATCCAAATCATCTTTAAGGTCCTCGGTGACCCAGTGGCCCAGATACTTGAAGTGAGTGACTTGGTTCAATGGTGTACCATAGAGTGAGACGGGAGATACCACTGTGACCTCATTTTTAGGTGCTTTGAATACCATAATCTCACTTTTTTTTACATTGTATCTGAGCCCATGGGCCTCCGCATACTCTTCGCATATACTGAGTAGCTTACGCAACGCACCGATTGAGGGGCTGAGCAAGACCATGTCATCCGCGTAGCTTATATTATTTACGCAAATTCCATCTATGTGACACCCGATGCCGGTGCCGCTCAGCTCACCAATCAGGCGGTCCATGTATAAGTTGAATAACTTCGGTGAGGTCAACCCCCCCTGCCGAACCCCACACTCTAACTTATATTCCTCCGACTTACTAGCCGCCCACCTAACAGCATTATTCTGATTATTGTACCAGTACTTAAATATAGATATAATTGCAGGGGGTAAACAAGTGTCTTGATACATTTTTGTCCACAGCAGGTCGTACGAGACCAGGTCGAATGCCCTGGACAGGTCCAAGAAACATGCGTATACTGGCGTTTTACGAGCGGTGTAATATTGAACAGTCTGCTTGAGACACAAAATCGCACTTTCAGTGGATAGACCAGTTCGAAAACCGAACTGGCCATCGTGCAGTTTTATATGTTTTGTTAAATGGCCGTCAAGCAAACTGTCCAATACCTTCGCTATAACCGTTGCTAAGGATATAGGCCTGTAGTTAGACCCGTCCGAGACATTTCCGGTCTTGTTTTTTACAATGGGGACAACAATGGTATACATGAGATCGTCAGGCAGGTAGGAGTGGTTAATGCACAGATTAAACAGTAGAGCCAGAACTCTAGGCAAGTGCACCCCAGCATGCCGCAGGTGCTCAATGCTGAGGCCATCATGACCTGGAGATTTTCCTCTTTTCATAGATTTAATAACAACATCAATGTCCTTTGCAGTGTACTTTACATTAATATCTCCAGGTATAGCCCCAGCATCAGGCACCGACATCATTTCAGACCTGCACGGTTCACAAACGGCTCAACTTTGAAACGCTGCCGAAACAATCCTGCGATGGCATCCGGCTCGTGTTCACCATCGACGCTCACGGGCCGGCTAGGCTTTATATTCAATTTGTTGGTTGATTTCCAAAATTTTGAAAAGTGATTATTGGAATGGTGTCTTGCAATTATATCCATCTTAATTTGTTGTTGGTTGTTTTGACACCATTTCAATTTCACCTTAAATAGACGTCTAGACTCAGTCATTTCATTAAAAAGCCGGCCTGAACTAGGTCTCCCATACAACAGCCAGTTCTTGTAACATTGCCGAGCGTTACCGTGAGCCTCCCTCACATGCTTATTCCAGCCTATAATGTGCTTCCCCCTACCGGGGTTTGAAGTCGCACTACAGGAAGATTTCGCGCCTTCTGTCAATATACTTACTATATTTCTATACATATCCTTAATTAAAGCTTTATGCATATCACAGTTACACTTTTTATCAGCACAAGTAGCAAATTCTGGTGGAAAATCGATAAGCCGCAAATTGGCGTGACAATAATTATGGTATAATTCAATTTGTCTAGGCTGCCTTTCACCCCACATTACGTTATTTTTAAATTCATTACACATTACAATTTTAGGTTTTATTAAATTCAAATTACATGTCAATTGCATCGGATAGTGATCAGACCAGTAGGTATCATATAATATGGTCACATCATTAATGGTTGCTCGCGCGGCGCTCGTAACCACACAGTGATCGAGCCACCGCCGACATCCGTGTGCCTCGCTAATAAAAGTATGTGAATCGTTAGGCAACAAATCGAGATCAACACTAGTCCATGATTGTTCCGCGCAAAAGTCTAATAGTTGCTTTGCAAATGACTCACCCGGGTGTGCGTTGAAATCTCCCAACACATACACTGATTCGACGTCACTAATTGCAATAATGGAGTTTATTTCGCCTAAACACTCCGTAAACTCGAGTAAATTGTCCTTTGAGTCCGTAGGCATATACACAGATATGATTAACAATGAACACTCATGTATCTCAACCTTAATAGCCGCTATACGATCACTGTTACACTGTAGCACTGACACTGAGGGAAACACCGACTTCCTCCACAGCAATGCCACTCCACCGTATGGTCGGCCACGGAGCACGCCTGCCGAAGTATCCACTGCAGACTTGCCAGTGAACTCAAACTGGTCACTGATGCTGTCCAGGAATGGAATATCATGCGGCAACAGCCAGGTCTCCTGAAGTGCCACAATGTCAGCTGTTTCACATATTTTCCTTACACATTCAGCAGATCTTATAATATTTTTGCAGTTAAATGTTACAAGTTTAGTTTGATTACTCATACGGTGGGTTAAACTACACACGGATCAATTATTTCGCACTCATAATACCGGAATTACTTTTTGCCCTGAAATTAACAAAGCGACGGTATGCGACGCCTTCTGGCCAGAAATCATCATTCAGGAAAGTTTCCAGTTTATGTTTTGGTACCAGTATTTTGTACGCATCATATAATTTAGGTACTTTCATACTCATTTTTTCCAGGTGTACCATAACATCAGTTTTACTCGCTATGTAGTTCTGTATGTCACACAGTGACACGTCCTTCGCAACATTGTAAACATAGATAGGAATGTTTATATCCGCAGCCTTGAAATTCGAATGCGCGCTTGAAACTGCCTTTCCCCTACTAGCAACAAAGCGATTCCTTAAACGCCTTCTCTGGACTAGGGTCCATTCTTTGTCTTCCTTTGGTATTTTCCAGTCACCATTGCGTACAATATCAGCTAAAGATTTCCTATATAATATATATATAATATATAGTTAATGATATCCCATGTTTTCTTAGGATTTTTATGTACTTTAGATAGTTGGTCCCTGTCATGTTTACGTTTTTGTTTTTTGATAATGCTATTATAATATTTGCGATATCTTTTATAAGTTGTATTTAGTACCTCATTGAACGGGTCTAGTCTTAGCCTCTTTTGCATATTATTTCGATTGTGAATACAGCGCAGTAAGCCAATGGTCATCCACGGCTTTAAAATTCTGTTTTTAATCGGAATATTTATGGTGGTTGAACCAAATGTAACACAATGTTGTAGCACTTCAATTAGTTTGCAACGATGCTAGGGTTAGTTAATTTTAGCAAGTCTGCAAGGTTACTAGCTTTAAGGTATTCAAGTCCCTTCTCTGTGTTACAGAAGACGGTTTTTGTCTTTGTGCATTTAATTGAGTTAAAATGCTTAGTTATTTTTAAAAAAGTCATAAAATGATCTGTGATGGTAGTGTGAACAATTGCAATGGCCGCAGAATTACTTGCAGGATTAAGTTTAATAATAAAATGATCTAAACAATTTTTGCCTCTTGTAGGGAGCGAATGACCAGGGAGAAGCCCATTCATCGCCAACATATTGAGATAATTAAGTCTGTTTGTGCGCTCATGTCTCTCATCCTGACTGAATATCAGATTTATATTTATATCTCCAGTGATAATAACATTTTTATTTGAAGAAATGGTATTTAGGTGATTGTTTAGGGAATTAATAAACTCATCAGCGTTCAAGTTTGAGGGAGAACGATAAATTGCAAGGACTGTAAGATCAGGTGAGATGTGGATTTCTAAGCAGGACGCTTGAGTTAATACTACTTCTTTAGTTTTAACTTTATGGACACTTTTAATATAGGCGACCACTCCATCACATTGATTAAGATGGTTTGTAGTTTGGTACGATGTATAATTAGTCATTTGTGGAATTTGTTTATCTGTATTCAGCCTACATTCAGTCAGGGTTATCAAGTCAATATCAGTTTTTAGATTTACCAGATTTATTTGAAGGTCATCATAGTTAGAGTAAATAGATCGAATATTTTGCGACACGATAGTAAAGCCTGGACAATTTACCCTTATATGCTTGGTGAAGTCGCCTATTTCACAGTCGAATACTTGAGCAATTTCTGAGTTGTCTATTTCATTCAATGTTAATAAGGTGCTATTCATAATTAAAGGTTCCGTTGATGCAGCAAGTAGTAACTTTGTAGGCTGTAGATGAATGAGTGTAGGAATGTTTTCGAGTCTGTGAGTGTAAAAAGATTTGTTCAGTTGGTAAGTCAGTGGGTGTGATTTTAAGTATATGTACAGATTTGTGTGTAAAATGTGTGTTAGTGCGCAGTTGATTAACATAAATTAACTTAAATTTTATCTTAATATAACATACTTTTAAGAGATTTAAGACTATTAAGAGACTTTTAAGAGATACTATGAGAGTTTAACACATAGATCCAAAATAGTAGAAAACAAAATATAAAAAGGTAACAACGACTATGTGTAAGACAGCAGTTAGTCATTCAGGCTGGAGAAGACTATGTACCTGTGCCTCACTATGTATCAGAATAGGAGGGGAGTTGTCGTCCTTCTTAATATATACTTTTCCGTAGGCTGTCCAACAGTGCTTGTATTCTTTCGATTTTACTAGGTCACGCGCAAGAAAATGAAGTCGAGCTCCCTTTGTAGTAAGCTGTTCCGAGACATAAATTGGAGTATACTCATCTGTCTTGAGACCAAGATGCTTCGTACATAATTTTTCGTTTTGTTTTCTATTAAAGTCCTTAGTCATCTTCAAGAAGTCGGCTTTGATAATAGTAGACTTTAGCTCTCAGGAAATTAAATAAAATAGAAATTAAAGTCGTTTTTCGTATCCGTCTGTGTGACCGCGTTGTTCTTTTAAACTGCGCAACGGATTTTGATGCACTTTTCATGATCATTTAGAGAATTTATCTCGGAACGTTTATGTGTATGAAACGTGTATAGAAAATTTACATATAATAATAAGAAATTTTGGGTGTTTTGTCAAGTCGTAAAAACATAGCGAGGTAATCTACCTATATGTAAATGGGAAGTACTTAATAACAACAGCACGTACAATGCGAGGTGGGTCCGTGCATGGGTACATGGTCATGACCATCCATTGTAACGTACTACGGCTGCCGGGCTGCTGCTGGCTTCAGTACGTATATCGAAACCCCTCCGTGGCTCGGAAAGCACGTTAAGCCGTTAGTCCCGGCCATAGATATAAGAAACTGGGAGAGGCAGCCTCACGCCCTCAGTCGCCGCAGGAGACGCCCTGGGCGGCGGGAATCGATAACCGATTCCCGGCCACCGTAGGCGCGGGCTTGCGGACGGTGAGTAGTGGGTAGCTCGCCGTCCGGTGAGGACCAGGCCCGGGTCGACGGCGCGTTGTGTTCCACGCGCGCCTCTAAGAGATGTCAGCAAAAGATGGGGTCCAATAGGGCCGATGCCGCTGGGGTCGCGGGTTGTTTGAAAAAGATACCGTGGCCCTGGCATAGGCAACTGAAGGAACACAGGTGGGTTTTAGTCAGTAAAAGTCTGACACGCCCTTCCGCTCCACCCAGAGCGGGAGAAGTTATTTGATGATTTCCCATCCACAAAAAAAAAAAAAAAAGATATAAGAAACTATGGTCCCGGCTGTCGTTCGTATATCTTTGACAGTCGTTACAGGTAGTGAGAAGCCCGAAAGACTGACAACCAGTCAACCAGTCTTGCCAAGGGGTCGCTATAATTATGTAAAACACTAGCCTTCGGCTGCATCAAAGCCGACCCTAACATCGTTGGGGAAAAGTTATGCAGAAGATGAAAGTGTGTATTGGTTTGTCCTCCTTTTACGCAGAAACGGAGCAACTTACTCTTTACCGTTTTTATGTTACGTCTAATCTAATCTAATTGATGTCACAGTTGATATTGGCGGTACCCAATTATTGCCGACAAAGAACCGGGTGTTTTTGTATGTGAGATATTGAAGTATCCACCCATCATACACGAATAAAGAAACGTAAAGCGACTAATGGAGCATTACGTACCTAAGTACAGACGCCAGCAGGTCAAGCTACCCGAAACTGTCACATTTTCCTAATCAACCTTGAACCCAATACTTTAGTGATAAAGTTGAAAATCTATTAAAGATATTTGACAGATTGTAGTAGCTTGATGTGCTGGCGTCTGTACATACTGGCGAGAAAGAAAATGTTTTAAACGCCTTTTCCACACCTGTATGTACCTATACACTTTTGCACTCCATATTGTAATTGGAAGAATCAATCTCAGCATGTTATTTTCTTGTCTAAGTAATTGTTTATGTAAACAGGTTTGCTTCAGTCCAGCTGGCGGGTGCCTGCTAACGGCATCAGCTGACAGGAGTTCTAGAATATGGAACACTAGCACTGGGAACTGCATTCAGGTATAATTGGCTGCATAATCAGCTCATAACGTTGTGCCGCATTGATTACTGATGGGACACAGGCCTCCTATCTATGAGAGGGGTGGGCTATAAGCTGCCACGTAGGCCTAGTGTGGGTTCGTGGATCTCGCATGTCTTCGAATTTTTGGGTTCTAGAGCATGCCAGTTTCCTCACTAATATTCCTTCATCGTTTTGAGAGCCGTCTGTTCCGTTTTGCCGTCTAGATACATTGAGTTATAATGTACTAGTACATTATAACTTAATGTCTAGATATAAATTTATCTGTAACCTACGCGGACGTTGAATGCACCCATTGCATCCATTACATCACCCACAAAAATGTTACATCCTTCAGAAGTAATTGTTTCAATTTGTCGTTGTTGTAATTTGTGTCGTATTTTTTTCTTCAACCAGAGGCTACCGAGCGCACAGTGGCGCCCTCATCGTTTGTTTTGTTATTTCTTTTAATTTAAAAAGTTTTAATGTAATCATTAAAACGGAAAAAGTGGCTACTATTTCCCATTTTAAGGATTACAAAAAGACTGAGTATATCGTGTTCAGGTCTGGTGCCAGATGTCCATCTACGGTCCCTCCTCTGTTCCTTAAAGGTCACCGAATAAACAGGGTGTATAAATTTAAATATTTGGGCCATCTGGTAACAGATACCCTGAAAGACGATTCAGATTTGGAGAGGGAGCGCAGAGCGTTGTCAGTCCGGGCGAACATGCTGGCCCGTAGGTTCTCTCGATGTACAGTCGCAGTTAAAATAGCCCTTTTTAAGGCGTATTGCACATCACTGTACTCGGGGGCCCTGTGGTTCAGATATACCCAAAGGGCTTACAACGCTCTGCGTATTCAATATAACAATGTGTTCAGGGTGCTTTTGGGACTGCCACGTTTCTGCAGTGCGTCGGCAATGTTTGCCGACGCGCGCGCTGACAGTTTTGACGCAGTATGGCGCAAGAAATCAGCTTCGTTACTTCGCAGGATGCGTGGCAGTCCCAACATTATTCTGCAGTCGATCGCCGCCCGGGCAGATAGTCCGCTTGTGTGGGCGTTAGTGGATCGAACCAGATCTGTTTTAGTTATTAAGTACTAACATAGGCTAAGTAAGATTGTTACTAACACAATGGACCGCATTTGTAGTCTGAGCAATAAATTATTATTATTATTATCTCCTTTATTTATTTTTTAAACTTATTTTATTACATTTTTAAATATTTTTATAAAAACATTAAAAAAAAAAAAACATTTAAAAATATAAAAAATAGTGATCCGCCGGTAGCGGGTGCAGGGTCCAAGCTACCGGTGGTTAGGGCCCCAGAGACAGGAACCTCCTCACAATACGCGCCGTATCAAGGAGGACTGCCTTCTGAATCAGGCCCTTCACCCAGCCACCCAACGAGAGCCTCTTGAGATGTTGGTCGAGGCTCTTAGCGATAAGGCCATTGACCGTAACGACTATCGGCACAATGATTGCCGAGTCCACATTCCACATAGCGAGTATAGCGACAACCTCGTGGGCTAAGTCGAGATACTTCAATTGTTTCTCCTTCTCAGCCTTCACGAGGTTCTCGTCATGCGGGATAGTGACATCGATTATCATTGTGCGGCGCACTGATCGATCTATTACCACTATATCAGGCTTATTGGCTACAATAGTCCTGTCAGTGATAATAGATCGATCCCAGTATAACGTGACATGGTCATTCTCGAGAACTGGGTCGGGCACATACCTGTAATACGGTACCTCAGAGTCCACAAGGCCGTATTTCAGAGCAAGTTGCTGATGGATAATCCTGGCTACTTGATTATGCCTGTGCAAATACTCGCCGTTAGCTAAACGAGAACACCCAGAAGTAATATGTCTGATAGACTCACCGGGACAATGGCATGCCCGACATATGTCGATCGTCCCGTCTTTCATTATATACTTCCGGTAGTTATTCGTTAGCATAACTTCATCCATAATTGCACAGACTGAACCTTCGGTTTCCCCAAAGAGGTTACCGAAGCGTAGCCAGGCCACGGACGCTAAGAAATCTACGTCGGGCCCATGAAGGGCCCGGAAAAAGCGTCCGTGAAGCTCCTTGCTTTGCCATACTTCCTTGCGGTCATTGGTACTAAGCACCACAGGTTTGCGCCAGTTCTCTTTAGCCAAGGACAACGGGGTGAGTCCCTTGTCCACTGCAACCACATCTCGGTGCATACCCACGTCAGCCTTGAGAAAATATTCTCTGAGACTGCACACCTCGTGGTTGTGGAGGGTCTTAGCATTTAAAAAACCTCGACCCCCGCACTTCCGCGGAATGTACAGCCTCATGACAGACGAACGTGGGTGATGCATCCGGTTTGCGGTCAACAGTGACCGGACTCTCCTATCCAGGGCGTCTAGTTCCGTCTGGGTCCACTTTAGTATGCCAAAGGAGTGCATTAGGACCGGCATGACCCAACCGTTAAAGGCGCGCACCTTGTTGCCGCCTGACAAAGAACTATTAAGTACCTTTTTCAGGCGACCGAAGAAGCGCTCCTGCAACGATTGTTTCACGTCAGGTCCGTTAATGCCTAACCCCTCTGACATACCCAGGTATTTGTAGGTATCAGTTGCGGAGAGTGATCTCAGGTTTATAGAATCTGAGAGTTGTAGTCCCTCAGATTCCACAATCCCGCCCCGCTTTACATGCATGACTGCACATTTATCTACACCAAATTCCATCCTGATGGAATCACTAAAAGTTTTAGTTACTTTTAGTGACTCCAGCAGTTGCAATTTGTTGGTGGCAAACAGTTTCAAATCATCCATATAAAGCAGGTGGGATATTACCTGACCCCCTCTCCGCAAAGGACAGCCCAGCCCTGTACCCTCCAGCAGAGTGCTAAGAGGGTTCAAGGCTAAACAAAACCACAGTGGACTCAGACTGTCGCCCTGGAATATTCCCCGCTTAATCCTAATAGGTTCGTTGCTCCCCTGAATTTGTCGGCATCCTGGATAGCGAAGAACCGTCCTCTACTGCCCCATACACGTCGTTAGGAAGGTGCTCAGAGTTGTATCAATTTTGTACAACTCTAACACCCTCAAGAGCCATGTATGCGGCACCGAATCAAAGGCCTTCTTATAGTCTATCCAACATGTCGACAAATCCTTTCGGGATCGACGGACCTGTTGGCTTATGGCCATGTTTATTATTATTATTATTACAATAAAACTTAACAATATAAAACTACTTATTATAATAATAATAACGTATTGTCTTGTGGAGCACAACTTACCGTGATCATTTTCTGCATTTTCATTCTAAAATAAAAGAAATAACCAAACAAACGATGAGAGCGCCACTGCGCGCTCGGTAGCGTCCTGAAAGGCGATTTAGGTTGCTTGCAGGACTGTCCACCAGCTACCTGAGCTTTGAATTAAGTTAAAGCATTTATTTCTAACTTTACTTACTTTTTAATTGTCAATGAGTCTTTCAGGTAACCAGAAAGGAGAAACTAGTTGCCCGTTGAGTTTTGATTATTATAAATTACTAGCTGACCCGTCAGACATAGTCGTGGTAAAATTTTTCCAAAATTTCTTTTTCCCTAAACCACTCCAGGGATGACGCGAACAAACAAAAAAAAAAATCAAATCGGTCGAGCCATTTTCGAGTTTTTGCGAGACTAACGCACGGCAATTGATTTTTATATAAGTATACAGGGCTATTTTTTATCAGTAGCCAAATTGTCACAGGGTATTCTACCCGTGAATATGAACAACATTCACTATGGGACCAACTCTGAAAACACGTAAAAAAAACAGCTGTTTCATACAAAAGTTCAAGAAACAGCTGATTTTTAACCGACTTCCAAAAGGAGGAGGTTCTCAATTCGTCTGTATTTTTTTTTTTTGTATGTTTGTTACGCGATTACTCAAAGACGGATGGACCGATTTAGAAAATCCTTTTTTTGTTTGATAGGGTATACTTCCGAGGTGGTCCCATATAAATTTTATTAACTTAGCTTGGGGAGTTTTTGAGTTAGCTTCAATAATGCGTATATTTCCCACTTATTTTATGTGGATGATGTGATGGTGTTTTAATAACTTCCTATCACTGTTATTTACATGGCTATATCTACAATTATTGTGCTCAATTATGTATTCGAATTTGTGTGGGGTAGGTTCCACAACTAAAAAGTGAAAAATAAAAACTTTTTAGCAAAAAATAAAACCGACTTCCAAAACAAAACACTACAAAGTGAAAAATAACTTTAATTTCGGAAGTCGGTGGCAAAAAACGAAAATACAAAACCCAAGACACCGACTACCGAAATTAAAGTTATTTTTCACTTTGTAGTGTTTTGTTTTGGAAGTCGGTTTTATTTTTTGCTAAAAAGTTTTTTTCTTTCGTGGTTTCAGAGTTGGTCCCATAGTGAAAGTGTGTTGTCCCATAGGTAGAATATCCTGTGAAATTTTGGCTACTGATAAAAAATAATAGCCCTGTATAGATAATCGACATTTAGATAAACCAGAATTTCAAAGTACCGCAGCTCTCCTATTTGCATAAACGTGTAACCCTGGTTACAGGTGCTGTCAGGTCATCAAGGCGAAATCTTCTCCTGTGCATTCTCTTACGCAGGAGATGCGATCATCACAGCATCCAAGGACAATACCTGCAGGATCTGGAGGTGATTGGATTGGTGGATGTAGTCCATCCCCCAAGGAAATAACACCGAACTTCTCCTTTAGAACAAAGACTTTAATAGCAGGACTGTTGTAGACTGATGAAATAAAAGTTGGCTGATACAGTTTGTGACCTCTGACGTGCGGTCCAGCTACAGTCGTCTTGCCAGAATAAGAGAAAGCTTCTCCACAAAGCCATCTCTTGATCTAAAACATCTCTAAAGTCTGCCAAAAAATTTTAATCAACAATGACTTTATTTAATAATAATTAGTTACCATTTTATATTAACTTTTAGAAGCCTTTTGTACCTGTTTCAAATCATGGCACATTTTTAATTAATTATTATTTATTATCAACTACAATACTATAACAATATCTAATCTATAGAGATAAATATTTCAGTGACGGGTCGACACATCCGATTCGGCAGTATTTGGTGAACTACAAAGCCGTCCCGAAGCAATTACATACTACACATAATCGGCTTTCATTCGGCTCGTGCCGATCGGCAAACTTCCTTCGGTATCAAACCTCGCTTAATCATATTCGGGTCGCAGCTTGGTATTCGAAGCCGAGCGGTTTTTACCCAAACATACGAGTATATCGACATTATAAATTCAATTTTGCCCTCCACTTGCCCCTTGGAGGCATCTTCTTAAATTTAACAATAACGACCTACCTATATGCCTCCGACTGCGTATGATGGTTTGGAGACAAAATAGGTCACCTTGTTTCCATCTTTTTTAAACTTCACTTTTTACGCAGTCGGGTTCGTTGATTTTTTTAAATTTCATCATCATCGATTCATCGATTCCCGTCTCCAGGGGTTCTATAGCAGAGGCATCAACGAAATTTCATTAAAATGGCAAAAGTACATCGACAATATTTCTTTTTTTTTTTTATTTGAGATGGGTTTGCTCTAGAGAGTCCAGACGGAGGCGACAGAGACAAAGTCCACGATGGAGTGAGCTTACCCAGAAGAAGCCTGTTCACTCTCACTTTGAAGAGATTAGGGTTGTATACGTTCGGAAACACAGACGCAGTGCCACTCTTTTGCTGTGCACTTTACAAATGACATTTGGAAACGCTTAGTACGAATTGGTGGAATAGCACCGAGGTAGGGATGGTAACTGGCAGTACGTCTAGATGTCCGATGGTAGAAGGTGGCTGGTAGAATCAGGTCCTGGATTTCAACTCCATGCCTAGGAGCTCAAGCCAATCAGTTACAGGAACAGATGCACCCCGAAAAGTAGGAGCTAGGACGAAACAACTCTTTCTTATTTAGCGGTAAAGAGACACGCCTGCGTTTTGGTGGCGTTAAAAGAGACCAGATTATCATCACCCCACTGGGAGGCAAGGCTTAAGGCCAAATCTGTCCGCTCTACCATGGCCTCTCTCAAGAAACGAACGTCGGCCCCGCTGGTTTTTGGACTGGACAAGTATCTCTCTGAGACTGTACTGTCATCTGCGTACCCAACAATACCAGGCTGAAGCAGGTGATTGATGTGCAGCAGGAAAAGAGTTGCAGAGATAACAGACCCCTGAGAAACTCCGGCATCAATAGCCATAAGGTCAGAGGAGCAGCCGTCAACGACTACTCTGATCGACCGTTCACTAAGGAAATCTGATATCCAGCTACAAAAATCAGCTGGGATGCCATAAGCAGGAAGCTTGCTGAGTAGACCAGCGTGCCAGACCCTGTCAAAGGCCTTCGAGATGTCAAGCGATACAGCAAGTGCTTCGCCGTGTTTCTCGGTGGCTTCGCCACAGCAGTGAGTGACACAAGAAGATCGCCAGTTGATCACCAGTGACTGTCAATATAGCTTTCGCTGGGGACGCCCCGGCGAAAGCCATACTGACGGTCACTGAGGAGATCATTGACTTCAAGGTAGGTCAGCAACTTACTGTTCAGTACCCTTTCCATAACCTTGCACAGAATGGAGGTAATGGCTATCGGACGGTAATGTGGTTGGGGTTGTAATGGTTGAGGAGATCGTGGAGTATGTTCGAGCGAAGACCAATTGGGTCTTAAGGGTCGAGAAGTTGGCGTCGCGCCACAACACGAATTTCAAGTCGTTCGTGGTGCGAGTTCCGACTCAATATATCGAGACCGTACTTAAGGAAGAGTTTTGGCCGAAGGGTGTCGTGTATCGGCGATTCCGCGGAAGGCTACGCGACACCACGCAGCGTAATACGACGCCGTCTCTTCGTATACAATAATATTATTGTGGTTTTTATATAATATGTATGATAGTCTGTAAGGTATATATGTTATGGGTCTTTGTTACCCGAAATAAATGATTTATTATTATTATTATTATTATTATTAATGGGCGAGATCTGCACGATCACCCTTTTCGGGCATAGGTTTTACATTTGCAAGCTTCCAGGATATTGGTACCCTTTTTTTTTCAAGACAGAGGTGGAACAACCGTGTCAATACAGGAGACAGTTCAGTCGCACACTGCCTCAACACTCTCGCTGGAATGCCGTCAGGCCTGCTGGAATTTTTCACGTCTAGACTGCACAATACTCTTCGGACCTCTTTAATGTAAAGTGCGCTATGTGAAATGACGCTTGACTAAGAATCTGACGTCACAGGCTGAGTCACAGGACGGGGACAGCTGGGTACTTGCATAGTGGGTCGAGGGAATCAAGGACGGATCGCAATCAATGAAGACGGGAAGCTGGGAGATGCAATTGAAAGCTGTCTTTTGCGATTTTATTCGTAAGGACTACTCGGCCACAGATAATACGTGCATATAATACTAGCGTAGTAACTCGGCCAAGACTATAATAAGGCAACTCGGTGTAATGTCTCCATCCGTCTGCTTAGCGCCTCAGGACCTCACAGTAACGATAAAATCAGTCAAGTGCTTATTTCCTGATGAAAGGTGTCTAACTATGTATAATACTTAATCGGCTAGATACATAACACAACCGTGTAAGTACCTAATTATGTTAGGTTTGTGTTGAGGACACTTTGCCTGTAGCAATTTTATTGAGGGTACATGTTTTGAGAGCAAGCCAAGCTATATTTATATTTAAAAGGGCGAGAATATACGTGTAGGTAACTTGCACAAAAGTATGCATGCATGCCGTGTGCAATAACAACATCTGATTGGTTAATGTCACATTGGTATGCCAGTTTTTTGCATAGTTTTGTATAAGTTATAGGCCTTTTTTATTCGTAGTATGCGTGTATTCTCGCTCTAACACTTCTACAATTGGACCGTGTTATGCAGAAGGCAGCCATGTTGGGAAAAGTACAAACAGAGTTATAAGCATTTTTCTGTCGATGCCGATGGTTGCATCATGGAGCATGGGCATGGCTGCATTTGACGGCTCATATCTCCGTGATAAATAAATAAAATATATCGTCATGGCTGTTTTAGCAAAAAGTCTTGTATGTCGAAATCAGTATGGTAGTGTTTACAGCTAATTTTTGGAAAAAGTGCCACATGGCTGCTTTCTGCATAACTAGGTCCAATTTTATGAGTTATGAACTTATGACACTCCCTAACGGCAATTAGGTAGTAGGTATTTAGTTTCTTGAAAACACTGATCTTCCTCTCTCATCTCCACTTATTGTGGTCAAACAATTATTGACCACAATATTTTAACAGGTTTTACATGAAATGCTAAAAAGCAGTTTATGGAATAATATCGTGACTATCTTCGTTGTTTGTAATTAAAATTTTCACTAGGTACATACTTATTATGTTTTCTTAAATTATTTATTCTATTTTACCAGTTAATAAAATAAAATGTTTAAGTACCAAATGTTTATTATTTCCCATCATTTAAATGTCTACCAATATATTATAAATAATTATATGAAGTATATAAGGCTAAGTAGCTAGTTTCACACACACACACACACACAGCCACACAACTTTATTCTTATTAAAATTCATAGGCTCGCGGTCAGATAGTGGTCAGTCAAGTGACTACCCCTATCTGACCTGATAGTAAGCGATAAATCTGCACCTCAATATTGCAATGCATAGATACATAATAATATATATTATGTCATTCATAATCTTCACATTTACATACTTATGCAGTTATAACCACAAACCACAATTGAACCATAAACAATTTAAATGTTAGTGTTTTCCTCGTAGATAAGCTGAAACCCGATAAGGGTCAGTTTTAAGAAAACACTCGGGTACACTCGACCACATGACCGTGGTAGCACTCGAGTACACTCGACCACATGACCATGGTAACAATTTGACATTGACAGCGCTTTTTGACCGACTTCAAAAAGGAGGTGGTTCTCAATTCGTGTGTATGTTTTTTTTTTTGTATATTTGTTACGCGATTATTCAAAGACGGGAGGACAGATTTAGAAAATTATTTCTTTGTTGGTTCAAGGTGGTCCCATATAAATTTTAATAACTTTGCTAGGGTAGTTTTTGAGTTAGCTTAAATAATTCATATTTTTCCCACTTAGTTTATCTGGATGATGTTTTAATATTTCGTTAGCCTCAGTTCGCACGGGAGTTTAAATAAGCGTCGCGTAAAAAGCGCTCAAAGTATTTTGTACCGCCGAGCTCCAACGCGATACGGACGCGCTATTAATTCAGCTGAAATTGCAGCAGTAGGCATTTGCGTAAGAAGGCGAAAGACAAAAGCTAAACTCGTCACTACACAAAAACAAAATTTCGAGGGAAAATTCGCACCTACCAAAGTTTATAAGAATCCTTGAACGACAATAATTTGAACTAGCAAAATGTTAAAACAAAAACAAAAAGCCAAATAATGTCTCAGACGTGTTAGAAACAAGCATGCTCATAATAAGTATTCTTCTGAGGTCTGTGCTTTCATGAGCAAAAGGTACACACTCGGCGAGCATGCTATAAATGAGCACACTAGCTAGTAGCAAACATGAAACAAGCATGCTTTTTTAGTAGCATGTGTATTCCAGCGGGGCAATTGCGTAACACACTATCAGTCGGAATCAGTTTAATTTTGACAGTTCAACAACATACATTGCGTTATTTACGTTGTCGAGCAGACAAACTTTTCGAACATATGAAGCAATGGATTAGCAATTTGCTTCAAAATGATTCAGATTCCGATTGATAGAGGGCTACGCAATTAGGGTGCTGGTATTATGCTCGGAGTATAAAATAGATGATTGGTGATAAGAGAATATCGAAAATGTAAATAAGTAATACGTTTATTTTGTATTTTTCTGTGATCTGGTTTACTGTCGAGTATTAAAATAGACGTCATTAGCGCACAGGACACGCTTGCGCTTGTCGAGTATACTGTCGTGATAAGGAAGAAGGCGGCTGTACGACATTTTAAAAAATGTCGCCTTCCATGTCACGGCAGTATAGCCGACAACGTTGGCGTTCAAAAGGTTAAAAAGCGCCCGTGTGAACGTGGTTACACGGATAGGGTTTTCGTGGTTGAAGTGTGATAGACTGACGAACGGTTGACCTTACCTAATCACCTAATGTACTCGGAGCACCTAGTGGAATGTAGTAGTGAGTAGGTTTGGTATCATCGCGGACTTTTGCGGTGAACCACTTTTCAACCTTATTACCTTAGCAATAAGGTCGAAAAGTGGTTCACCGCTAATGTCCGCGATGGTACATCCTGCCGGCTGCCGAGACACAGGGGTCAAATGAACTCAGATAATAACGATATGGTCTATACGCATACAAAAGTGCTAGTAAATAAATATATTATATTTTTCAGCCAGAAAATAAAGCAAACACACACATATTACCATTGATGTACAGCTGTAAATAATAATACATATTTATATTAGGAAATAACTTACAGGCATGAATAATGTAGAATCAGAGCGCAGTTTCACTCTTTGAGAGCCTCTATGAGAAAAACATTTTTGTTCGAAGTGTATTTGTTTCTTTTTCTTATGAAATTTGGGTTATCTTATTTATAGCAGCTTAGTAAATACAAATATCGTCTAAATACTGAATTTTATATATCTGTATGTTTCTGGTTATGACTCTGTTTCTAGACAAATTACAATAAGTAGTTTAAAATGGTGTCTCTAGCAAACAGAATTCACAATTTTTATTATCACAGCTGCAACAGACATTCTACAGTTAATGAAAAAACTGTCATAAGTATTTACAGTGAAAGCACATAGGTACCTAATGAATGACAAAAAGTAGTGTAAATAGTAGTACAATCTATAATAAATAATCCTATTACAGAAACAAATTACCTACTCGTCCTACTCGTATTACATAGGCACAACTCCTCAGTAAAAGACAATAATGTAATGAAAAACACAAACATAACTACACGACTTTTCTTCCCAACAGTACGTCATATTGCATAACCGAATAAACGCTTCGCTGCGAGCGAGATCACTCATTATCACATCGGAAACCAAACAGAATGGACGTGGCTTTATAATTCTTTAAGTAATTCAACATGTTACGAGTAATATTATATACCCTAGTGACGCTAACTCTAGTGAGGGCAGACTACAAGTATCAAACAAAATGGTTTCGGGTTCCCCTCGACCATTTCGGGTTTCAGAGGAATGAAACTTTTCAAATAAAGTATCTGGAGAATGAAGACTACTGGGATCAAGGAGGTGGACCTATCTTCTTTTATACGGGGAATGAGGTAAGTTTTGCAAATACCCTCATGCTTTTTAGTGTGCTCGCGTCTTCTGTAGTTTTTCAGCATATTTTTAAAAACTGTTTGTATTCTTTTGTGGTCATACAATGTGATAACCGTTCCTACTTCCATAATGTTTATAAATTTACATTATTATTGTTTCTAATTAGTTTGAAATCGTAAAAATTGCAATACCCTGCAAATAAGTTGGTCACAACAACATACTGGGCTTATAGTGCATGTTCTCTGCTAATATTGTACCTAATAAGTACTTAAAAATCTTTTAAAAAAGGCCAAGTTCCATCTTTGATCAAGGAATAATTTTATTGTATGTACTTGTATTGTCACTTGCCATTAAGTTAGGTGATATTTAAACACGATTTTGAATGATTTACCTACTTATTTCTGCAAAGGAACGTTATCTAGTACTTACTTCAGAGTTATTTTGGCGTCAAACGTAACCATATCACTACGAATATTCTGTTATCGGAGTCTGTTTACATTTTAGTAAAATAGGACGCTTAGCTCAGTCGCGTTTACTTTGACCCCTTATAAAAAGTTCTCTTCGCTCGAGTGGTAGACAATGCTCCATTAATCTCAGGTTCGATGCCCGGCAAAAAATACAGCTAACTGCGAAGTTCTTTGTGTTTTCAAGGTTTTGTAAACTGCCGTTTATAATCTGTGAAAATTACTGTAAATTAAGAATTTCTTAATGGCCAAAGATGATTAACATTAAATTAGTTAACGGTTACAGGGTATGTCCGAAAAGTGTGGTCATCTTTAAGGGCAGCGAAAAAAAATATCAAATGTCCCATACAAAACATTAATACCTACTCGACCCAAATGTATGGGACGACTGATTTTTTTTTCGCGATTTCGGTGAGTTGTGATGTCTGCCCACGTCGTTAAAAAGACTACACTTTTCTGATACTCTCTGTCTGCCTGTATGTATACAATTTTTTTTAAATTATTATTATAAAAAAATATAACCGGTCAAGAGTGAGTCGGACTCACGCACCGAGGTTTCCGTACCATCCTACTTCCTACCCTACTAATATTATAAATGCGAAAGTTTGTGAGGATGGATGGATGTTTGTTACTCGTTCACGCAAAAACTACTGAACGGATGTTCATGAAACATAGCACACAGATAGTTTATAACCTGGATTAACATAAGATACTTTTAATCCCAATATTCTCACGGGTTCAAGACTTACGCGGGTGAAACCGCGGGGCGCGCTAGTCATATATCAAAAAGCGTGCTATTTATAGACATTGTTTTATGTTTCCTGTAATCTTTACATAAACTCCTATCACACAGAATAATTTCAGATTTTTCTCTATACAAACTTCGGAGATAAGGCGGGGAACGGTATTTTTATTTACATTTTTCATCAAAAGTCGAGAACTATGCGCCCTAAAAAAGAAAGAAAACATCTTTGAGAATGAGCAAACATCGTTCTTTCATATGATACCCCACATGCCCTAGTAGCCCCACTTCGAATGTATAAGACCCCGTATCAGTCCCTGTTGTAAAAAAATATATTCATTTTTATTTCTTTCTTATTTGCAAAACTATTTCAAAATTCAAGTTGATAGCATTAGTAGTTCTTGAGATATCTAGCTGTGACAGACAGACTGAGTCGCGACCATAAGGGTTCCTTTTTACCATTTTGGTACGGAACCCTAACAACTAACTATTTATATTAGTCCACAACGCTGTCATTTAATTTGGTACCAGTGGGTACCAAATTAAATGACAGCGTTGTGGACTTAGGTTGTGGACGAGTCCTTTTCTTTGTGTTTTTTTATTTGTGTGTATAGTTAGTTAGTCATTTTAGTTGAGATAAATAAAATTGTACATACCTACTTCAACATAAATATTTATGCACATTAGTATTTATTTCTAGGGTTCTCGCCCATTCATAGAATGATCGATCAGTGATGATGACAAAACAGCTGCTGTACGGTTTCGACTACCGAACATACTTACTTTGCGGACGCAGCAACCTACTTGCCGTCCGTGCATACGTGCGTCACTCTAACAACCTATAAGTAGCTGCTAATAAACAATTAATTTTGAGTACAAACTAACTTGTAGAACGACATACTTATCAAGGGAAAGAATCACCTAACTTTAACTTGTATACGGTTACTGGTTAATTTAACGTTTTACGGTATTAGTGGTTTTTTCTCTGTGCTCCACTAACGACAACTGCAAGTGTAAGCGGCCTGTACGATTGGCGCTTACAGCTGCACTTATATAAATGAAAATTTGTCGATGTTAAAATATCCATAATACTCGTACCTACAGAGATATTAAATCTCGGGTTAATAGACGCCGGGTACCAAAATATTGATAGACCTACGTACTTAACTAATTGCTTGACTTCTTAAACATGGATTCAACATTCAAGTTACATTAATAATTATTAATGTAATTTGAATGATAAATTTAATTACTGATAGATAATTCAATAATTATAATTATTGAATTATCTACCAGTAAGTAATTAAATTTTGATTGTTATATTCTTAATACTTAGCCTGTTATGAGAAGTAATTTGTTATATAATACCTGTCTATCAATATACTTGCGGTGTGTATATCCAAGATAGGTGTCGCGTCAAATGTCTCCTCTGTGAAACAGTTGAAAGTAAACACGTACCTACCTAAGTATTGTAATAAAGAATTATAGGTTATATATAGCTCAGGTATATCGCCAGTACGAAGTACCTATTATGTCTGCCTACTGTGGTAACAAAAGTCACTGTAGATCCTACCCTAAAGACTGAAGACCAGCACCCTATTCGTAACACACTATCGATCCGAATCTGTTTCATTTTGACAGTTCAACAATATTCATTGCGTTATAAATACGTTGTTGAGAAGACAATTTTTTCGAACATACATATGAAGCAATGGATTAGCAATTTGCTTCAAAATGATTCAGATTCCGATTGATAGCGTGATATGTAATTAGGTTGCGGCTGATTATTTTTTTAAATGACTTCAACAAAAGGAGATGTTATAAAAATGTTCGTCTGTTTGTTTTGTTTTATTTATATTATGTTCATCGATACAGTTGTGGACCGACCGATAGAAAATTCTTTTTTCACTTGGTAGCAGAAGCTTACGCGGTGGTCCCATATAAATTTTATTAACTTTGCTTTGGGTAGCTTTTGAGTTAGCTGCGACAGTACGTATTTAAACCACTTTCCGTATCTTGAATGATGTTATATGTATAATACCTGTTGTATGTGTTCCTGTCACTGTTGTTTACATATCAAGTAGTGGTATACCATAGCTAAAAATGGAAAAAAAAACTTTTTTACAAAAAAAAAAATTAAAACTACCGACTTCCAAAAAAAACACTAAGTACAGAGTGAAAAATAACTTTAATGTTGGAAGTCGGTGGCAAAAAGTAAAATACAGATCCAAAGACAACCAACTTCTGAAATTAAAGTTATTCTTCAGTTTGTAGTTTTTTTTTGGAAATCGGTTTTTTTTTTGCATAAAAGTTTTGCATGCAGCACAGCAAAACAACCGCAATACTCCTTGCTCTTTAAACTATTTATAGCGAGCGAAATATCTTGTCTCACTCAGATATGTACCCTTGGATAACTTATTGCCTTTTTAATTTTCAGGGCCAAATAGAAGTGTTTGCTAAGCACACTGGCTTCATGTGGGAGATCGCAGAAGAGTTCAAAGCGAAACTTGTGTTTGCTGAGCATAGGTTAGTGCACATTGTAACTTGATAACAGCAATTCATTACCTCCTCCTCCCTTCTATTATTGGTTTCCTTCGTACTCGACCCTAGTTCGCACTCGACCCTAGTTCGTACTCGACCCTAGTTCGTACTCGACCCAAGTTCGTACTCGCCCGCTTTTTTACATACCTATCAGCTGCAAGGGTACAGTTTGTTGGAAAAGTGCTACGATGTAGAAAATGAATACTTATCACTTATTAATTTTACTGTGGCAGTCATCTTAATCTACATATATATCATATATAGTTTGTTTTAACAAAATAACCTACTTAGATTCCGGCAAATAAGTATGTAGTTATTTATTACATTCCTAGAAATTTTACAATAAGCAAAGTCTGCACGTGAACAAAAGATTCATAAAATTCAATAACCGCAATGGGCAATATGTAATTAAAGTTTTAATAATAGTACTTACGAACTGTGATTTTAACGAGGTTAGATAAACGAATGGTTATTGTAAAGGAACGTATAAATGCCTTGTTTATTAATGTTGATACTATTTTATGGATGATGAAAAAACACTAATAGTAACTACCTAGACCTACCTACTGTTAATATTTTACCGCGTATAATGCAATGACCATAGACTTTTATATTACCAATAAAAAAAAATGAAATTCATACTAGCACTTTTCTTACTATCTGTACTTTTCGCCTTCTAGCATATTACATGTAAAATTACAGGTAAAATTGAATAGACAACATGTCCCAGACAACCTCTTAAAGGGTCATTGTACTCATCATTATGAACAACTTTCACTATATGGCTTCTGCTGTTCTTTACATATGTTCGCATTTGAACTCGTCGAAATGTAGGGAACAGCTGATTTTCTTATTTTCCACCATCCATTACCATCAGAACCCAGTGACCTCATTATTTCACGAAATCTACCGCAACTTCCAGATACTATGGAGAGTCGATGCCTTTCGGCAACAAGTCTTTAGATAATGATCACATCGGATACCTGTCATCGGCGCAAGCGCTGGCCGACTACGCAGAACTCATCAACTACCTCCAGGGCAACAACATCAAGCCTATGTATCCCGTCATAGCTTTTGGAGGTGAGTTGAAAGCTATAGTGTATGACATCATTAAGTTTGAGGGGAGAGCGTGGATGTAGTCCGGCTGGCCCGGATGAATACGTGGAACTTCTGGTTGTTGTTACACTTAGGTACATATAATTTAGTTGTATAGTAATCTGTGGAAACTGTTTCTGGATTGTGTTGAACTATTTGTATACATATATTTGTTATTGCATCTGTTTGTTTCCCAAATAAAATAAAATAAAATAAAAATACCTACTTCAAAATAGAGGACTTTAATCGACACAGTGTAAGGCCATCGTAATGAAAACTTTTACTATGGATTCAGTAGTGTTAACTTTAAACTTTAATTTACTTAAATAAATTCGAGACAACTCATAATCAACTGGTTTATTAATTAGGTATCTTACAATATAGGTAGACCGTACAAGAAAATAACAATCAATGAGTATGATGATAGTGAACTATCCAAAATCCAAAGCCCAAGAGGCCGCTCCGCTTGTGCTTCGCCGTTATAAAGCCTCTGGTGCCCCCACTCCAGGAACCTCAGCAATATGAAACTGTCTTCGTTGATGTCAGTTTCTTCGCTGTCGTCCGCAGATGGCGCTCCAAATGCAATGTTGCCAACAGTAGGTAAATGATTCTAGAACCCCCAGAAAATTGTGTAATCGTGTTGGGTCATCTATGGCACTTTTGTACCGAATCGGTGCATTTGCGAAACACACTATCAATCGGAATTGGTTTCATTTTGATAGTTCATCAAGGTTCATTGCGTTATTTACGATGTTGAGCAGACAATTTTTTCGAACATATGATGCAATGCAATAACAATTTGCTTCAAACTGATTCGGATTCCGATTGAAAGTGTGCTACGCAATTAGGGTGCAGGTCCGCACGGGCGATTTTTTTACCGCGCATTGGATTTTCAACTCTGTGTTGAGCTGAGCATTCAGAATCCAACAGAACTCAGCGTGTCAAATAAAATACACTGTTGGAAGTGCGATGAAAATCCATTATGTCGGTACGCGCTAAAAAAAAACGCGCCGGTTTTGTAATGATGTACATACCTACTGAATCCATGCTATATGGTTAGGATTGGTTTTCATTCGGAGGATAGCCTACACCATGTATAAAGGCACTGACACACGTGCTTATAAGCATGCTTACTCGAAAACCTAGCAATAAGCATGCTCTTTACTAGCATTGTTGTGACACACAAGCTACTAAGTAGCAAAGTAGCAATTGCTCAGTAAAAGCATGCTTTCGTGCTACTAATGAGCATGTGTGGATAGTGCTGGTGGTGATGCTGGTGAGTGTGATAGTGTGTGTGTGTGTGTGTGTGCAAAAGAAGAAAGGTGTGTGAGTTTATGTTTATGTGTATGTAGGTATGCCATTTTTTTTGTATTACCTATTATAGGTCGAAATAGTTAGCGCCATCATTTTAGCCCGTAATCTTCAACTGCTGAATAAGCACCTGCGTATATATTCTCAGCCATTCGACAGGCTATCACGTTCGCGTCGAAAATGACACATTTCGGTAACCTGATTTGCTTTGCCCCCGACAGCACACAGCTGTCGGCAGAATAGCGGTCGTCTATTTGATTTAAAAACTAATAAGATCTTCGGGTTTTGGATTTGTGAACAGTTCAGAGGAATCCTTCCATCTTGCATAACATTGATTGATGTTCGATTCGGTATGGAAGTGTCTCCATTGCTGCTATTGACTCTTAATAGTCTTAACCAGCCCAGCCAGCAATCACTCATGAAATATGCATTAGTAATAGTAGTTACTGTTATTACCAGATAGGACAACACTGCAGGCCACCCGCCGCAAACTTTTTTCGGCACCCGCTTCGAGAGGGTTCATTGCCTCCGAAAACTGGAACTACGCTATTTCTACATCTTCATTTTCTCTTTTAGGCTCTTACGGCGGCATGCTAGCAGCCTACTTCCGCATGAAGTACCCTCACATCGTGAACGGAGCAATCGCGGCCTCCGCCCCTGTGCACATGTTCTCCGGGATGGCTCCCTGCGGAGTCTTCAACAGGCTCGTGACTTCCAGCTTCAAGATTGTTACCACCAACTGTTCTACCAACATCAGGGAATCTTGGAGCGTTATTAAGTAAGAATTATAGCTTTTGGAATGAATAATTAAGGCCTTGCCAGTTGGAAGAGAGTTTATGAGCCGCAAAGCATTTTAATCCAAGCAAGCTGTGTCATCATGCTCTGTATTTATTCTGTTCGCCCGAATGAGAGCCAATTGACAATTAGACTTTGTGGAATCCCGAGGAAACGGTAGACATATCTATAAGATACCATATCCAGACACGTGTCTAAATATTGCAGTCGACGTCTTCAATGACCATGAAATAACTATCTCTTAGTATGTAGTAAGATGATGAATCTTTATTTTCAATTCACAACATTTTCATTTATCATTTCAGAAACTACTCCTCAACCGCCAACGGCTCCGAGTTCCTGCATAAAACCTTCAACCTCTGTACACCTATAAAGAACTCCACAGACCTGAAAGTGCTTTTCAAATTCTTGGAGTCCATGTACTCTACACTGGCCATGGTAAACTATCCATTCTCCTCAGACTTCCTGACTCCGTTACCTGCTGAACCCGTGAGAGTCGTCTGCCAGTACCTTAACGAGACTTTAACTGGTGATAAACTATTACAGGTATGGATCCTAATCCCAAGTTTCACAAAAACTAAACTCCCTAGTTCATGAAATGTTAAAAGCTCTAATGAAAAATCTTTGATTCCAGGCAATAGGAAAAGTTATAGATATTTTTACAAATTACGAGAAGAAGAATAAGTGCGTTGATTATCAGAAAGGAGACGACTACGGCAACCTAGACGCTAGTGGATGGGATTATCAGGTAACTCATAAAATATACATATTTTTTAATAAATACCAAATTCCAGCAGTTTCCAGACTATAACATGTATTTCTTTTTCAAAGGTTTGTACAGAGATGGTGATGCCGATGTGTACCAACGGCAAGAATGACATGTTTGAGCCAGCACCGTGGAACTTTACGACCTTCGCTGCGGAGTGCCACAAGAAGTACAACGTGTACCCTCGAGAAAATATGGCGAGGCTCGAATATGGAGGCAACAGGCTCCAGGCAGCTTCGAATATTGTATTCAGTAATGGACTTCGAGATCCCTGGACAGGAGGTAAAATTTTACTCTGTTTATAATTAACATACATTTATCATGTTTATAATTATTATCTCAAGGAGGATCAAAATTAAATGGACGCTAATCACAACCCTGAATAATTGACCTTAGGATATCTAAGGCATAAAATATCTGGCAAAATATACCCCTGTGTAGACAGGGATTAGGCGTGAACACAGTTCACATTTTGACTTAGTTGTTGGAGGACGTGTTGTTGATTCAAGTGTCCTAACGTTGTATCGGGTCTCTGATTGCTTTTAATTTTGCTTCTTGGGTTTATCGGTGCCTCTCGTACTATCTTGTGTAAAGTATCATATACGGTCAGCGCCATTTTGACTATCGTAGCGCGCTGTCCCTCTCACCTGGTGCTCGCTATAAGTGTTTTATAAATTTTGTAAATTGGAAAAAGTGTTGCGCTTTGCGGGGCGCGAACCGGCGGTCGATTGGTGAAGTGACGGCGGTGAGCGGAGGCGGCGGCCAAGACCACTGAGCCAACTGAGCGTCGCATCCACGGCGTGAATTTTTATACTGGTATCTACTATTATTGCGTTTGCAGTAATTATACTCGAAAACAACCGCATATTATTCTTTTATACCTTCGCCAACATGATACGTTCACCTGTCAGTGAAATAAGCAAATCTAACCCAGAAGTGTGCACAAGTAAGGAACGTAGTGCCAATGTTACCATAAGAACACGAAAACAATTCGACTATGAGCTAACTGAGGCTATTAACCAGCTGTCTGCAGAGCTGAAGCAAAACATATGTGATCTCCGGGCTGATATGAATAACCAGTTTGTGAATATTAATGCATGTATCAATAACCTCAGAGATGAGTTTAATACTTTATCCCTTACTTCTTCCCAAATTCAAACTGATGTTAAGGAACTGCGTGCAGAATACTCAGTTATCAAAAAAGATATATCGGACTTGAATATGAAGCACGTAGGAGTATTACAAACTGTAACGGAGCTGAAGTCATCAGTAAACTTTAACTCTGATAAATATGCTGACTGTGAGAAGCGTCTAAGTGAGTTGGAATTGAAAATGACCAGTTCTGCAGCCTTAACTATAGGTATGTTGGAGAGAAAAATAGATTCATTGGAGCAACAGGCAAGGCATTGCAACATTGAGATTGGAAATATGCCAGAAAGACGTGGTGAAAACTTAATTACTACCCTAGAGTCTATTGGTTCCGTACTCAACATGTCTGTAACATCGAAGGACATTATATCCATTCACCGCGTTCCGCACGCACATTCTCAAAATAACCAGCCTAAAAATGTCATAGTCAAATTTACATCCAGACTAATGCGTGACAATGTTTTAAGTGCATACCGGTTATCTAAAGGACTGACTTCGGACCGCATAGGGCTCTCTGGTACACCGTGTCGCATCTACATGAACGAGCACTTGACGCTGCGCAATAAGGATTTGTTTCGTAAATGTCGTGCAGCTGCCAAATCTAACAAGTTTAAGTTCGTTTGGATTAGAAATGCAACCATCCTGGTTAAGGAATCTGAAGACTCATCTACCTTCGCCATACGTACGGAAGATGACATATATAATAAGATTAGACCGACCTCCCAGCTTTCACCAACAGTCTCCCAAACGGTCTCCTCATAATTCATTGATGCACACCCGACTTTTTGTTACTTGTAAGGTTTTTCTTCATATGTTTATAAATACTTTTCCAGGTTTGATCTCATTATTTTACTGCGTATACTTAAAATACTGTTTAACTTTAATCCTGCCTATAGTATTAAGTAGTCCACGGTGTCTATTTTTTCTCAATTTATTGTACTGTCTGATCCGACTTTTTGTTACTTGTAAGGTTTTTCTTCATATGTTTATAAATACTTTTCCGGGTTTGATCTCATTATTTTACTGCGTATACTTAAAATGCTGTTTAACTTTAATCCTGCCTATAGTATTAAGTAGTCCATGGTGTCTATTTTTTCTCAATTTATTGTACTGTCTGATCCGACTTTTTGTTACTTGTAAGGTTTTTCTTCATATGTTTATAAATACTTTTCCGGGTTTTATCTCATTATTTTACTGCGTATACTTAAAATGCTGTTTAACTTTAATTCTGCCTATAGTATTAAGTAGTCCATGGTGTCTATTTTTTCTCAATTTGATGTACTGTCTGATCTCTTTATTAACAATCTTTGCAGTATTGATGGTGCATATTTTCTGGAAACAGTCAATTTTAATTTTTACTCATTTATGTAATAAACCTTCCATTATACCACTTCAAATTAATACTAGTAGTTATACTAAAAATTGCGATGTTGGATAGTAATTTGTCAATATATTATCAAAATTGTCGAGGGATCAGGACCAAACTAAACACATTATTCATGAATATATTATCGCATGCTTACGACATCATCATTTTAACAGAAACCTGGTTGACACCAGAGATCTCTGATAACGAATTTGTTGATTCCCGTTATATAGTCTTCAGACATGATCGTGATCGTGCTGTTTCTAATAAAAAAGATGGCGGAGGCGTACTGATAGCGGTCTCTAAAGAGCTAAAACCAACTAGTCTCACTCTGTCACCCCCATTGATTTTACCAGAACATAAAATAATAAAAATCCCCTCTTATAGTTGTAAATACCTACTTATTTGTGCTACTTACATACCACCTAGCGCCACGGATGATATATATTATGTAAACTTTATCAATTCGTTATTGAATTTGGTGGACGATCCCTGCATAGATAACATTATTTTTGCCGGTGATTTTAACCTACCTGAGCTGAACTGGACTAGTACAAATTCGTACATGACATGTGCCTCTGATAGAAAGTATTCAAATGCAAGCCTACATCTATTAAACTTTTGCTCACAATTAGACTTAAATCAATTTAACATACTTACTAACTGTAATGGGCGGATTTTAGATCTTTTCTTCTGTAAGACACATGCTGTTGCTCATAATCCTAACATCTCACTCTTGCCAATAGATGCTCACCATCCTTCCTTTTACGTAAAAATACCATTTAGAAAACCAACACAAATTCCTAAACATAAAAATCCTAACAAACTAAACTATTACAAATCAGATTATTCTAAGATCAATACCGACATTGAAACTGTAGATTGGAACAACTTACTTGAAGACTTATCCCCCGATCAAGCAGTTGCAACTTTTTATGAAAAAATCTATAAAATTATTAAATTACATACACCCACCCATAAGCCTAAAAGTCTGAAATTCCCATGCTGGTTCACTAAATCTCTTTTGCACATATTCAAAAATAAATCTCGCGCATGGGTTAAGTGGAAAAAATATGGAAACACTAGAGACTACGAACTATTTTCTATTTATAGAACCAAATTCAAGAGGGAGGCGGACGAATGTTTTAAAAAATATATGAATAGTGTAGAGGACAGTGTGGTCAAAAATATTAAGTCATTTTGGTCATATGTTTCTAGTCGCAACTCTACTAATAGTATTCCGGCTTCAGTTCACTATCTCCAACAGGCCTCAGATGACCCTGTCACCACTTGTAATTTATTCTCTAATTTTTTTCAATCAGTATATGAATCATCTTCTTTTGACCATACTTCATGGGTACCACCACGCGCCAATCCTGATAGTGATATAAATATTTGTAATCTGCACTTTTCATTACAAAAAATACGAAAAGAACTACAGTCACTGGATGCCTCCAAAGGACCTGGGCCAGATGGTATCCCTTCAATTTTTTTAAAAAACACAAGTGACACACTGAGCTCCCCTCTCTTCATACTATTTAATAAATGTCTTTCCTCTGGGGTTTTCCCTGATGTATGGAAACAAGCGAACATCGTTCCAGTTCATAAATGTGGCTCTAAGAGCGACGTTTCCACATATCGCCCAATCTCTTTGTTGTCAGGGCTATCCAAACTTTTTGAAAGACTGGTGCACAATGAGATCTACCCTATTCTACATAGCATCTTAATTAAAGAGCAACATGGGTTCGTTAAAGGTAGGTCCTGCGTAAGTAACCTCCTTGTTTTTACCAAACATCTATTTGAAGGCATTGACAGTAGACAGCAAATTGATGTGGTCTATACTGACTTCCAAAAGGCCTTCGATAAAGTTGATCACAGACTACTTCTTGACAAAATTGCATTCAATGGTATTAGAGGAAATTTATTGCGTTGGTTTGTATCATATGTCACCAATAGGACGCAGAAAGTTGTTATCAATGGCTATGAGTCTCGCATGGTTAAGGTCACTTCCGGAGTTCCTCAAGGCTCAATTTTAGGTCCCCTCTTGTTTATTTTATTTATTAACGACGTTAAAGACTGTATTAAAAATTCTAAGTTTCTCCTGTATGCAGACGATTTGAAGATATATAAAAACATCAGCCATTTAACCGACTGTTTAGAATTTCAGAAAGACCTTGACCGTTTCCGAGACTATTGTTATGTTAACAAACTCTACCTAAGTATATCTAAATGCCATAGCATTACGTTTACAAAGAAGAAAAACGTGACGAAATTCAATTATTCTTTCGGAAACACTCCACTGAACAAAGTTAATTCTCTTCGTGATCTAGGCGTACAGTTGGACTCAAAGCTTCACCTTGATGCTCATATAGACAATATAGTCAACAAGGCATATAAAATGTTTGGTTTTGTAATGAGAGCATCAAGAGAATTCCACCGTCCCTCTACCTACTTATACCTATATAAGTCAATAATACGACCACAATTGGAATACGCAGTACCTATTTGGAACCCTTACTATAAAAAGTATATTGACATTATTGAATTGATCCAACGCAAATTCCTACGTGCAATGCACTATAGATGCTATAAAAAGAAAATGTCTTATCAATTATTACTGCAAAAATATGACCTTATTACTCTAAAATCCAGACGCACCCTACTTGAGATGATGACCCTATTTAGTATATGTCGTGATAAAGTCGACTGTATTGATCTAGTGAACAGTTTGTGCTACCTGATCCCTCGTACCGTACATGGTCGAGAAGTTCGCTCGAGACACTTGTTTGCTACTACTTTTTGTAGAACCAACTCAGGCGTACGCTCACCGCTGCGTCGATTGGTTGACACCTATAATAGGCAGTTTGGCTCATCAGATATTATGTTTCTCAGCAAGGCTATATTTAGAAAAGAAATTGTTACTATATTAAGTGATCAGAACCCTACTAATTAAGTAATGTTTACTTTTATTCTGTTTATTTTGATATCGTTCATTCTAACAACTAGTACCTAGATCTGTTTAGTAATATGTGGATAACGTTGTGAGTAGTGTATTTGTTACCTCTATTATTAAGCTCTAACCTATGTTTACTTAGTATTACACTGCTGTTTGTTGTCCCTAAATAAATAAATAAATAAATAAATAAATAAACATAAAAAGAAAGACAAAACTTTTTTACAAAAAAAAACCACCGACTTCCAAAAAAACACTACAAAGTGAAAAATAACTTTAATTTCAGAAGTCGGTGTCTTTGGATCTGCATTTTAGTTTTTTGCCACCGACTTCTGAAATTAAAGTTATTTTTCACTTTGTAGTGTTTTATGGAAGTCGGTGGTGTTTTTTTGTAAAAAGGTTTTTTTTTCACATTTTAGTGAGTCAGTTTGTAATTTATCTAAGTTATAATAGCCATAGCTATGTCAACTTCACATCACCTTTTGCAAATTATTGCTTTTCGCGAGGGACGTTAATTGTTGAGGAGTTCTCCTAGTAAGAACCAGGAGTCACCTTTAGCTCCATTACACCATATGCAGTGTGACGAGCATAAGTAGCTTAGCAACCATATTAAAATAGGTATTTAATCGAATCGCAACCCGTGGAATACTTATTATTGAGTAGTTCCGATGGTCATCTGTGGACTTCATCATCAGTTCCACTTCACCAAACGGTGCTTTCCGAGAGTAAATGCACGAATTACTATAAAAAATATCCAAATGACTATAGGTGTGCCTATAAAATTTGAGGGTTGCCCTCGATTTCCATGGGATCCCCATATCAGATTCTGATTTGGTGACAATGGGACCACCTCGAGGTGGTCATACCCTTGCAAACAAAAAAAGAATTTTCGAAATCGGTCCACAATTGACGGCGAAATCGGTGTAGGTACATACATAAGTATATATATATAAATACGCGACGAATTGATAACCTCCTCCTTTTTTTGAAAGTCGGTTAAAAATACGTTTATTTGCGGTAAACATGACGCAAAGAAATAACACAAAATAATAAAAGAACAAGTTTGGGGAAAATATGCGTCACATTCATGCAAAACGGCCGTCGCTCAGCATAATGTCGCGACAACATGCGAGACAGATTCCCAGCGCCAGCGCTGGTTTTCAGCGACATCCGGCGTTGCCGTGATGACGTCGACCGGTGCAGCATGCAGTGAAATATAAATAACAATGAAAATAAAATAAATACATAATATTAAATATTCTCACAGTTTATATAAATATAATACCACAACAATAACAAGTTTTTATTCGATTCCATAACTTTTATTTCTCTTCTTGCAGGTGGTATCCTTGACAGTTTGAGTGACACAGTGAGAGCAGTGGTGATCATAGATGCTGCCCATCACCTGGATCTGATGCCCAGCAACCCCAGTGACCCCGAGCCGGTGAAGATAGCCCGCAACATCCACAAGCAACACATCAGCAGGTGGATCACGCAGTACAGGGAACAGATGGCTACTACGCGTAGATCTTGACTATTGTGAATTTTGACTGTTAAGCATAAATATATTATTGTTAAATTGTTCTGTTTTATTATGTTTGTTATTTTCGAGAGCTTTAACATACACACATCAAAATAAGTTAGCGATCAGTTTGAAAAATCGAAATCTTTTTGTTACGCTACTAGACTATATTACCCATAAAAAACAACATCTACACAATTGCCAAGTCTCGCAACACAGTTTTCTGCCATAAAAAGTTATGTGAAACAAATCACGTCGACAACTGCCGCACGTTAAGAGGGCCAGCGAGCAAATGACCGATACAGCTATCGGTCATTTGCTCGCTGGCCCTCTTAACGTGCGGTAGTTGTCGACGTGATTTGTTTAGTGTCCGTTAAATTGATTTAAGTTGGTAAGGGTGTAGTTAAGCTCTGTAACTACATGCTATTTTTGTTATTGTGTGGTTGGTGACTTATTTTTTTCATTAATTGTGTTACGTGCAAATAAATCAGATTTGTAGGGTACTTTTCTTTTGTTATTAAAATAATCGAATGCGTCTAAGATTGTTTTTTTTAATACATTTTGCTTCTGAAACCTTAATCTACTTATACGTTGTGGTTGTATAACCTACTTTTGATAAATTCGTGTGGCTGTTCACTATTAGTGAGAAGTGTAAAGCTATTTATGAACTATGGTCCTAATCGTGCTCACTGACTGTACATTGGGCGTCGATTCGGCCTGCATCGGCCATCGCATCTCAGGGGCCAGCCCCCCATATACGCCTATGAATATAGCTGAGCCGAGAATTAATAGTGAAGTGGTCGAATTCGATTGGAAGGTCACTCCGTCGGTCCATCCTCAATGGGCTTATTCGGTATTTCCCATTAGAAAAAAATGAAAACCGTTAAACTCAAAATAATTTCCGGACTAGGCAGAATCGTAAGCCTCACGATCAGTTGTACAAAAAAAAAACAATGTGCGATGACATTTCCAATGACACAAACAATGACAGACAGTTGACTGTTAGTGTTATTGTATAATTTCCTTCATAGTTCAGTTTTGAGGTTATGTTATTATTGCTCTGCGATGGCGGCCGAGGGCGATGTTTGTTTACAAGAAGCTACGACGGGTCCTACATGTAAATATTGCAACGAACCAGAGAACAAACAGGAGCGGCCAGGCCTTATATGCGAGAACTGCATCTGTTTCGTACATCTTGACTGCCTCCGAAGGTCTGGCACTCCTGGCGACTTTGCCTGCGATGTTTTCTTTGATTTTACCTGCGAATACTGCTCATCGAGTAATAGGGAGATCTTTTCGAGGAATAGATTTCCCTGGTAAGCATATATATTAATATTCGGCATCCATTTTTTTGAGTTCCAGATTCCATGTTTATATTTTCATTGAATATTGAAGGTGCGAAATTATTCCGAATAGTAATTAATTGAGTGAAACAATGCGCAGCAGTAGCAAGCTGTCACGAAAGGCAAAATCATTTATTTATTTGCATGATTGTATGCACTTTTTTCCAACTAACAATTTTATACAAGCATCGTCTGATATTGTCTACTACTAAATAAAGGCAGAGGCCTTTTTATCGTTTAAATAAATGTCCTCTACCCAAATAAAAGAGTAGTAAGTAAACAGCTTACATATTTCAGTATTGATTGTTTGGTGACTAACATTACAAATTTGTCTTTCAGTATTTTTTTAAATTCTGTTATATATATTTGCAGGGTGAACGTAATTCACTTGACTCTCCACCATCTGAACATACAGTCATATGGCATCAGCAACCATGGCTACTTCCACTACAAGACACACATCTGCTCATTCATTGACCGATACTGGCAGTCACTATTTGGTGCACAGACGTAAGTACTAAAACTAACATAAACTACACTTATTACTAAACAAAATCCTCTTCTTGAACTTCATGATGCTGAAGCACATGTTTAATCCTTTTTCCTCTAAAATGTTCCTGAAACGCTCATTCATTTATGTATTTATTCAATTCATGATGTATCTAACCCTTGTTTACTGCTATCAGAAGAAGTGTGATAATATATGTCTGGTTTTTGAAATATTCTTGGCTTGAGATTATCTATCTGGTTTTTGAAATATCTCAGAAACTGGGCTTAGATCACATCTTTCAGACTTAGTATTGTGCAGTCTTTATCACTTCTCTTGATTTCAGCAAGCAGAAAAAGAACTGGGTAGGCACAATAGCAGGAGTGCTCTCGGTTTACAACAAGCTGTTCTTCAAGTCAGGGTCATCAGTGCTCGGAGAGACGGGCTGGTGGAAACTACTGCACGACTTCTCACCTGCAGTCGCTGCTCATATTAGTAAGGTTTTATTGTCATAAAAAATTGCTCGAATTTTCTCAAGATTCAATCTCGGGAAAAGACAATTTCAAACTCAAACCTCTTTAATGCAATCATGTGTGTTACAATATAAGTAAGTTCTAACATGAAACCCGGTTAGGGAACTCATGCTTGAAATGTCGACATTTTGAAACTGACCGCGTGTGAGAAGCCATTGTCGATATAATAATAGAGTGTGCTTTATTTGTGTGTGCCTATTTGTTGCGTTATGTATGCATAGTGCAGATGATTATTACTTAAATAAACATTTATTTTTTGTTTTGAGATTCGATTAATGTGTCTTTAGGGTTCCATACCTTAAAAGGAAAAAATGGTGTATGTCTGTTACAGCCAATTTGCTCCGAATCTAATGGACCACTTAAGTTGAAAGAGGTTTGAACCTTTTAGGCCTCACCCCGGTTCACCATTTTGATAATTTTTCAAAATGGCGCCGCAATTAAATAACTATATATGGATAGGGGGCATATAGACAAATAAAAAATGTCTTTGATATAATGTCCTCTAAACTGTCACATTACCGAGATATGAATATCAATCTGCCTAGCCTTTTCCCAACTCTGTTAGGGTCGGCTTCCAGTCTAACCGGATGCAGCTGAATACCAGTATTTCACATGGAGCGACTGCCTATCTGACCTCCACAACCCAGTTACTGTGTAATACGATACCCCTTGGTAAGACTGGTTGTCAGACTTTCGGGCTTATGACGACCCCTAACGACTGTCAAAGATCCACGAATGACAGCCGGGACCAATGGCTTAACGTGCTTTCCGAGGCACGGAGGAATCTCGGTATGAAAAGATTGTCACCCATCCACAGACCAACCCCGGCAAGCGTAGCTTAACCTGGTGGATCGACCCGTGCGGCTGTTATTACTTTCCTCATTACCTAGAATATAATGAATATAATGAATGAGATATGAATGAAATGAAAATATTTGCGCTCATCATGGCCATTTTTAACTTTAGTTATCTAGGTAATGTAACAGCTTAGGACATTATATCACAGACATTTTTTGTTTGTCTATATGCCTTTATCCATATATCTAGGTATTATCGTGCTACGCCATTTTGAAAAATAATCAAAATGGCGAACCAGGACGAGGCCTAAAAGGTTCAAACTCCTTTGGTACATGTATGAATATCTGTGACTCAAACATGGACGTGTAACGTAAATAAATGAAATTTGATTATGGGGGCAAATAATAAAATTTTAAAATAAAGTTTTGCAAACTGTACCGGTGACATATTAAATGAAAGGGCTTACTGTGAGAGTCTCAAATATATATTTTTTTTATAATTTAAAAAAAAATTGTATTAAAGTTATTTAAGAAAATAGACGCAAATTGACCATTCCCGTCCTTATCTCCGAAACTACTGAGCCTAAAATTAAAAAAAAAAATACAGAAAATAGTTCTATACTTATAGATTACAGGAAAACTTATAAGAAGTCTATAGTTCTATAGTCTTAAAATAACATGGCAAATCTTTCAATATTGTGTGTACAAACTTACATTTGCAGTTGAAATGTATGGAAGAACATGTTATTCAACTACAATGTTAAGTTTGTTCTTGGGATAAATTCATTTTAACTACGGAACCCTTCATTGTGCGTGGTCCAGTTGTTTTTATATATAAAATATGACACGATTACTCGTAAGTAGGTGTAGTTTTCATTTTAAGTTTCCGCTGCAGCACTGCTGTCCCTCGGGTCATTCAGGCCAGACTTAGAAAAAACATAAACTTGTTGCATAGGAAATACACAAACTAAATGAAAGGTTTATTTCAGTCTAAATCGACAGAGAATAGAAGATACGTGACAGAAGTTCAGCATGCTTACTCATACAATCTATACTAACATTATAAAGCTGAAAAGTTTGTTTGTTTGGTTGAATGCGCTAATATCAGGAACCAGTCGGATTTGAAATTTTTATTTAGGTTATTTAATATCACGATACCCTAAGAGCCGAGCAAAAAGAAAAAAGTCAGAAAGAACGCTAACTAACGCGAAACGAAGTAATCGCGCGGACATGCTACGCTATGCGTTGCGGCGGGGTGGGTCGGGAGATCAAGAAATTTCACGCGGACGAAGTCGCGAGCAGAGGCTAGTATAAGCTATAATTGAAATTCAAATACGTTTATTGTTTGTTACAGGTATAAAAAGATGTTAAAGTTGTAATAATAGTAGCACTGTAACATACCTATAAGGTGTACAATATTCTATTTCAGTCATTGTTATTATTATTATAAACATTCTTACATTTGTTTTAGTCACTCTTTGCGTTAATTAAGTTATACCTTAAAAAATATGATAAAAAATAATAAGCTTTAGTCAAATTATACCTTAAAATAAAATTTATACATTCAATAGTCATACATTATTAATTAAACAAAATACATTAACCCAAGTCTTTGTCATTAAAAAAGTCATTTATGGAGTAGTACGCTTTACCTATCAAGAATTCTTTGAGCTTAAGTTTAAAGATATTGAAGGCTGAAATACTTTTAATACAGTTTGGTAGTTTATTATAAATTTTTATTCCCATTCCAAATATACTAGATTTAAATTTAACTGTTCTACATCTAATTCCGGATAGCACATTTTTATGTCGTGCACTTCTAAGTGTTTCATATTTTCCTATCTCGCTTTTTATCATTCTTGCCGCTTCATAAATATATAATGATAACAGAGTTAAAATTTTTAACCTCCTAAACATTTCTTTGCATGAGTCAGTCTGTTTAAGTCCAGTTATACTTCTCACACATCTTTTTTGGGCTTTAAGAGCATTTTCTCTATAACGCGACGTAATCTCGGTTCAATATAGTGCCGGTAATCAATGAAAAACATTCCAGGCGCAAGCAAGCCAGCCGGCCTTTATGTCACGTCTTTTTGTTAGTTTTGTCCTTATATTTATAGACTAGGTTCTGCTCGCGACTTTCGTGACTCGCAATTTCTATTTTTTGTTCCCCCGTCGCATCGCTCGTCCGCGCTGTCACTTCGTTTTCGCTTGGCGTCCTTCCTGACTTTTTTTTCCATTTTGCTCGGCTCCTGTGATGTTAACACGTTCTGTGCGGCCAACGCGCATGCGCGATTTTCGAACATTCACCATGTGCTGGCGGCGCTTATGCGCGTCCATACAATTTATATAACTTCCTTCGAATGCGGCGCGCCGCACCTGTGGGTTTTTTGTGCATCTCTATTGTTCTTGGCGTAATTGTTTTATGACTCATAAAACTGGAAAATTTTCAAACACACATAAGCGTCTCGCCGCACTTGGGACAAGTTTGTAACGCCGCACATATGCGCCCAGCCGCACTGGGTAGAGTTTCTTCAACCGCGCATGCGCGCTCATGGCACCACACGAAGTATTTTTTGGGCGCGCATGAGCGTTTGCCGCACAGGGTTTAGTGTATCATAAAGCAGCACTTGGAGCAAATTCGCCAAATAATTCAGCAGTTAATGTGTTAAATAGCCAAGAATTAGGCTTTGTCAAGAATTAGGCTATCAAACGCAAAAATATGTTTTCAATCCGACTGGTAGTTCCCGAGATTAGAGCGTTCAAACAAACAAACTCTTCAGCTTTATTATTAGTATACGTAGATATATACAGTATGTTAACCAACAGAGGGCGTTCCCGTTAACCCGCAATAGTATAGCATCCATACATGCTAAAAAAAATATTACCATTCGAAAACAAAATGGTTTTTATTTTTTTTAATATTAAAATATTCACTAAAAATGTTAAATTGATACGTAAAAGAAACACTCTGTACACGCGTACTTGAAGGACGGAAACATCGCAATTTAGTTTTTATTTTTAGTGAATATTTTTATATTTTTTTGAATATTTTTAGCATTTTTAGTGAATATTTTAATATTAAAAAAAATAAAAACCATTTTGTTTTCGAATGGTAATATTTTTTTTAGCATGTATGGATGCTATACTATTGCGGGTTAACGGGAACGCCCTCTGTTGGTTAACATACTGTATATAGACTAACCACTAATAATGATATCATTTTGATGTTTCAGTACAAGAAATTGCAAGAGATAAGCCAAAAGTTCGACCACGCAATCAGCTGTCTATTGACAAAAACCTCTTCTTAGCCAAAGTTACTGAAATGGGTATGTATCTAAAGAAAATTACAAAGACACTAGCGACCCATGCTCCGCGCGGTTCTTACGACTTGATTGACTTGGTTTATGTGCGTTAAATAGGACATTTTTTTAAGCAGTTCGCAAATTTTCGCGGTGTGTTCTACTCATGAACATGAACAACTTTCACTATGGGATCAACACTGAAATCACGAGAAAAAAAATCTGCTGTTTCATACATTTTGGTCGAGTAGGTATTGAACTTTTATATTAAATAGTAGATTTTTTTTCTTGATTTCAGGGTTTGTCCCATAGTGAAAGTTGGTCATATTCATGAGTAGAATACCCCGTGAAAATTCGCGCACTAAAATTGTCCATTATGTATTATACCCATAAACCTTCCGGGATAAATTCTAACTAAATGATGTTGAAAACCACATCAAAACCCGTTGCGTAGCTTAGAAAAACAACGCGGTCATACACACGAAAAGTGACTTATTGTATATTCTACAATATGTCCCAGAATTAAGGCTTGGCATTACGCCGTTGACCTCGCTCAAATGGGCGTTCCCGCCGAGAATGCCCCGCGCACCCCCTCATTACAATTACGCGCGAAGCGATCACTAATATTCTATTTTGCACCGCTGACTGCCACAGAGCCATGACGCGCGACGCACGCATAGGTAGCCTGTTGCATATTTCAGAGCAGTGGTGCAGAACATTTTTAGGTAAAAACTTGTATGTTGTAGAAAAACAAATACAACACTTGTGTAAATTATTATATTTTTAGAAAATATATATTTTTAATGACTAAGAACTCATTGTAATATTACTAAAACAGAAAATGGGCGGCAGAATATAGACAGTTATTATTATTAGCTTTCCCCGCGACTTCGCTCATAAATAAAAGTGAATAAGTTTGTACCTAAAAGTACTACTAGTAGTTCTTTTAAGTACTTCAAATATTAAAAAAAAAACGCAAAATGAATCAACTGGAAAATCTGAGCAATACTTTGTGTATTGCTCAGATTTTCCACTTAATTTATTTTGCGTTTTCTTTTGCCGGCCATATGCTTGCACGAAGCTCAAATGCCATATTAGGTTCATGGGGTCCATGAACCACAATGCGTCCCATATGGTTTGTGGGCCCCATACGACCCGTGACCTCAGTTCAATTTATTATAAGTCACAAGCGGTCGTGGGCCCGGAACTTATTAGTTCAATAAGGCCGGCCACATACACAGACTGAATTCCGTTTCGGAATTCCGTTCCGAAATATCGATTCGGAATTTTCGAAGGCAGTAAATCCATACAAAATCAAGGATGTATCACACACGTACAGAAGTTCTTCGTTTATTTTGAATGGCTATGCTGCTTTCGAAATTCCGAAATGATATTTCGAAACGGAATTACGACTGTATGTGGCAGGCCTAATCAATTATTCATTCTTTTTCTAATTGAGTTTTAGCAATACTTTCATTTTCTAGCCCATGTTTGACTGATTTGACGTGATCTATTAGGTTTTTATAAATTAAATTCTTCACCATGTTAGCACAACTGATGTCATTGCGTTTTTTAATTACGTTACCGAAATTTGAAGCCGTCAGTTAATTTCTTCTTAGTTCGAGCCATTCACTTGACTCACTTTGAAGTATTGTACCTGTTTCAATTCTTATTCTTTCATCTTCATTCTTCTCTAAATTTTTCAAAAATATTCTTTTCGATTCCTCTAGCATTTCCTTTGACATATCGGGGTAAAACAAACAAACAGCAATACGTTTCCACTTATAATATTACTAGGATTTTTATGTAAAACACATAAAATATTTACCTGTATAGTTTTTATAACAAATATGATTTGTTTGTCGAGATTCCTTTATTTTCTGCTCTAGCGCAAATGGAGCAGAACTTATCTTTGACAGCCATGAACAATATTTTATTGCTACGTTTACCAAGTATGGCTGCTGCTCCTGACAGTGAGGAGTAGTTTTTCTTGTATGATCTTTTTCCCCAACATCCGTCAGCAATGACATCAATTATCGGTATGCCCTTTGCATTTACTTTACCCTCTTCAACGGCAGCACATCTTTCCTCTTCAGTAGCTTCGTTCAAAGATCTTAACGCTTCAGATTCCCACGTTTTGTTTACTATATCCATATGAAAGGTGAATCATTTTTGTGAGATCTCAGGAAGTCCTAGAGTTGACGTAATTTCCAGAAGTTGCGTATGTCCACATCCTGCTGCTATTGCCCCAGCTACGGCACATGTGTTTAAATTCATTTCTTCTAGGGTGTTGTCTCCCTCTATTATAAAACTCATGTTACATAAAAGACATTTCAGTTTTAATTTATTCATTAAACCTGTCAAACGTTCAGAAACGATTTCTATTGACTTTAAACCGCAGTCCAATGGTCCGTGGCTTGATATTTCTTGGAGTGATTTAAAAAAATGACTGATGTTTACAATACGTCTACCAATCGATAATTCTTCAGTTCCCCTAAAACAAAGTAAAATATAAAATTCAGTTGAAATACTGATGGCTTTAAAAAATATTGTAGCTTATATTGTATACGTTCATCCACGTTTACTTATAAAAGGGTTACGTTAATCCAATTTTAAAATATGTCATTTGATTTGCTTATAACTTTAGGGTCCTATGAAACTCGCCAACCTCGTTACTTTTCGACCCCTTGTAGTCCGAGAGTCGCAATCTGCAGGTTACATCCATGGGGTCCAAAGAGGATGGACAAAAAAATCCACATACTGTCGAAATTCCGTTTCGAAACACCGATTCGGAATTTTCGAATGCAGCAAATCCATGCAAGATCAAGGATCTATCACATACGTACAAGTAGTCCTCCGTTCGAAATTTTCTCCGATTCAAAATTACGCATGGTAGTCTGTGCGTGACTTTGTATGGGTTTGCTGCTTTCGAAATTCCGAAACGATATTTCGAAACGGAATTCCGGGACGGAATTCCGACTATATGTGGCTGGCCTAATTATTACCCTGTATTAGCAATCTGATTGCGATGAGTAATAATACAGGGTCAAATTAAATTAGCTAGTGAAACTCCACAGACGTGATGGGTATCGATATCTAAACATGATGAACTAGTTAGCTGCGACACATATACAGGTTCAAATTAAATTAGCTAGCGAAACTCCGCAGACGTGATGGGTATCGATATCTAAATATGATAAACTAGTTAGCTGCGACACCTATACAGGGTAAAATTAAATTAGCTAGCGAAACTCCGCAGACGTGATGGGTATAGATATCTAAACACGATAAACTAGTTAGCTGCGACACATATTCAGGGTTAAATTAAATTAGCTAGCGAAACTCCGGCCAACGTAAATTCGTACGTGTCTAATAGTAACAAGCTATAGATTCACTGCATGCGAATCTATACCTCGTTATGTCGTTACTGTGCCGCCGTGTCGTAATGCCGCCCGGTCGTTTGGAATCTATACCTTGTTGCCATTAAACACGTACGAATTTCCGTTGGCAAATTCGAAACGAAAACAGTTTCTCGTTCTGGCGACGAAAGGTACCTAGGTAAGTATAAGCAGCTGATAGGTAGGTACCTGCTTAGGTACGCATATTACTTATACGTACCTACCTATATCTTTTTATCAAAACGCTTGATTGATGGTTACTAGTAAAATGTTAGATAGGTACTCAAATTACTTACCGTTTCATTATTTTTATTCTCCTCTTGTATTTTATTTTCAAATTACGCTTAGTGCGTCTTTTTTGTCACCCATATTGATTTTATAAATAAACTTATATTAACACAAATATTTCCTATGTAGTATTACTAACTATATACTAAAAACTACTCTAATATTTACACACACAAAAACTATTAAAATCAACAAAATAAGTAGGTAGGTATTTGTTTACAATACTTTCTAATGGTATTGTCACCAACGAAAAAATGCGGGAAAAAGTGGTACAGGTCCGTTCAGCACTGCGTCTCGTCCCGCACTAAATTAATAGGCGACAGAGGGGTTGCTCACGCGATTGAGTGTCGATTTATGTAAAAAATAATGACTATAAGTAATTAGAAAAGTTATTTAAAAAAATAAGCCGAGGATTCCCTAGGTATTGTATTGTGTAATATCATGATGACTATAAAAAAACCTAGCGATTAATAGTTTCGAAGAAAAAAGGTTTTATATTTCTAAAACAGGGGTTACTTTTCATGTATGTTAATGATATTTAAAATTATTTTTTATTTTTTTCGAAGTGAAGGGGACATGTGTTTTATTGTGTAGTTTAACATATATTTTTTTAAAGATCATTATGGTACGGGTTATGGAGAAAAAAGGTTTTAAACTTCTTCAGTTCCAGCCTGATTTACATATAGCACCGCCTTAACGCACAACCTCTTAAAGGGGACATTGTACTCATCATTATGAACAACTTTTAATAGGTGACCAAACCCGAAATCGAAAAAAAAATCAGCTGTTCGTTCGCATAGCTCATCAAACACGCACACACGTGCGGAACGGTTGTGCGTTAATTCTGGGACATGTTGTATAGTACGTATAAATAACTTTTAATAATAGTTTCGAACCTTAATCCTAAAACACCGGTCTTTCAGGATATAAGGAGTTAATCAACAATGAGGGCAGTTCCTTCTCTGCGGGGTCTGATCCAGTGCCCTGCAAGAAGAGGAGGGTTGACTCTGATGAGCTCAGTGGTGTGTCCAGCACATCATTCTATGACCAGCTGGATTCAGATAGCAGGTACGAGTACTAGATAAGTTCTCACTTTTGGCATAGTTATTTGTTTACATATTGCGTAATTTTGTTTTTTTAATAAGTTCCACTTCAATAGGACAATAATCATAATCATTTTATTTGCAATAGGTATTGGTACAGTATAGGTTTTAGTCAGTAATTAAGTTTTCTAATACATAGTCAGACATTTGACATGCAAAATTTTACAATATATGAGTATATTTACGTCCAATGGAATGCTTTAAATACTAGTTACTATCAATCTTTACTTTTACAATACATTCAAAGGTCACTATCGTCACATTACATAATTTAAATAAATTCTTAGGTAAATCTTTAAACTTCTTTAGTATTTGATTATAGATAAATCCACTAATTATGATAACAGTTCTTTTTATAAAGAGAAGTCCTTGGTACTCGGGGCAGAACTATTCTACCTGGATCTCTTACTTTTTACTATATATGTATATTTTTTTTACTTATTGAGTATCTAGCAAAACCAACCTTACTTAAATATAAAATTGTTACCTGAAAAAAGCTTGTACTATAGAAAACAGTAGAGGGGATCGCTTTCTAAAGGCGTTTCTGCAAGTTGGCGACTAAAACGAAATATTCACTGTACGATAACAGTTACGATATTAATTATTGCAATTCATAATCAACATTTTAGCAATTTATTATTTAAATTATTTTATTTTTACAAAGCGATATTTCATAATTTCATTTCGTTATATTTAAAAATTTAGCAAAATAGCGAAATATTTGACAGCTACTTGCGATGATGACAACTTTCTGAATGCACCCTCTTAAGTCTTGAAAAAGGCTTGAAGCTATGCAACGTGCGCACTTAAAAGCCTCTAAAAAAACCAGCCAAGAGTGAGTCGATAACTATTCGCCTTAAAAAAAAAATGTGCGAGCAACGTTCTTTCATATGATATCCCACATGTCCTAGTAACCCTACTTTGAATTTTTAAGATTCCCTTTCAGTCCCTGTTGCAAATAATATACGTATGTACATATATATTTTACGAACTCACTAGCCACATAAAAGCTCTAAACATATATATATATATATATATATATATATAATTTCTTTCTTATTTACAAAATAGTTGGGCAAACGTCATCTAGAACTATTCCAAAATTCAAGTTGCTAGCATTAGCAGTTCTTGGGATATCCAGCTGTGACAGACAGACAGACTGAGTCGCACCATAAGGGTTTCTTTTTACCATTTTGATACGAAACCCTAATAAAAGATTGATTACTTACTATTAAATGATATCCAGCAATGTATTTTGTCAATTTGTCGCATCCAGAAATGAAATGGGAGACGAGAACACATTCGACGAATCTCTCAACATGTTGACACATAAAGACTCGTATTCCGACATGGAGTTCCGAGGCTTCGACTTCACGCCTGCCAACCGCTTCATGCCAGTACAAGTGAGTGATTCAGCTATTCGTAAAATTACAATGTACGAGTGCAAACTTTTACCATTCTATCTGGCAAGGTTTGTATCAATTATTTGCACAGTGTTTATATACAAGTTGTGATACTTGTTTTCAACATTCGTCCAAACTATGTCGTGTATAAAACATGTCTCATACAATCATGTATTGACGTTATTTCAGACATGTCTTGTTAACAATTTTGAGAAGTTTTTTTTTACAAATGTATACAACAAGTATTTACAACTTGTTTTACGTGTAAACGAAAACAGTAGACATGTCTAACGACAGATGTATTGTCGAATCCGCTGTTTTACAAAACAGCTCCGTTATGTAAAAGAGCTGAACATGGTTTAGCTGGATTACCATCAAAACTGCTGCCCACGATTAGACGTAATGCAGAATGACATATGATATTACATGACTAACTTAATGATATGACTTATCTGCAGTCACGTCAAGAAGCGTTCGGTGTGGCTTCAATTGCCGAATCGGTTGTAGTAATAAATCTAGGGTACCCTGACCAATTGGTTAAGTTAGAAGTGAGACCAGCCGCGCGCTAGCCAAGCGAGCTAAGCGAGCGGTTCCGCGGTAGCGGTCGGCGAGCGCTACTTTCAAGTTGGCCGCAGTTCCTTGGCTATTTAAATTTTTTAGGACTGACTTTCATAAAATTCTGATGACTTTATGTTAAAATTGTCCTTAAAATCACCGTTTTCACCTGAGTTTGGGTCATTTTCACTCATATTACTCGTTTTATTTATATCTCTTTTTATAACGCTTTATTGTTGTTCTGACACAGAGCCACGAACGACATAATTTATAACTAAAATCTACAATATGACGTTTCATTTCATGCTTTTTACGGCTAGCGGCTATGTAAAACAGCTGATTCGACAATCCATTTGCGACGGACACAACGTGTAGAATATATGTTTTAGAGCTTGGTGTAAACGTAGGGTTAGACAGCAAGAAGATGACAAACATTACCAGTACTCAAATGAGATTGAACAAGCAGGTAGACCTATTGGTAATTATATTTTCGAGCCGTATGAGGTTGGAACCGTCGGGCCGTGGGGTCCGAGTGCTCATGGTCTCTTTATGGCTTGTTCTTCGTAAAATACGGCGAAACTAAGTAACTTTGTATCCATCTTTTACAGTAACTGTAGCATTTTTTATGATAGGAAAACACAATAATCTACAATACGTAAGATGTGATTTCATTTATCCTGAAATCTATTTTAGTTTATGGAACTAAAGAAAAAAAAATCAAGGTCTATTTTTTACCATATTACTCGTACAATTTTCATTAATAGTGTTCATAAATTTATACGGTTATCTGCAAAATAATAATAATAATATGGAATAATTTCATGCCTTTTTTAGTCCAATCAATAGATTTTTTGTAATTAGATAATTGCTTCATATTTTGCAATAAATTACCAGCGTTGTGTCGTCGCGCTTCTCTTTCTTTTCTATGCAGTCCGACAGTGACCGCGATTATACGGGAGGACAAGCCGAAAATACTGGTTGATACTTCCTGTGACCCAAGGGCTGGCTTTTACCTTGGCCAGAGGCTAAGCATTGCCATACAACGTGGCAATGATGCCAGTCGCTGTCAACAGCAATGCGAATGACATTTTCGACGATGATATATTTTTTTTAATCGTTTTAGTTAAGTTAGTACATTTTGTTATTTTTATTAATTAAGTAGGTATAACTGATTATTTACGTAAATATTGTTGTATTTCTGAAAAAAACTACAGTGCACCCCCGGTAATCCGGCCCCTGTCTAATCCGTCCCCCTTTGTAATCTGACATGACTATAATGCGTTCAACGCGTTTTAGCTGGGTTTGTTGAAGGGAATGGTGCATCCTACAACGAACTTTTACTTTTGAGAAGACTGACAGAGCTTTGATCTCGTATAAGCACATAGTATCCTATAAAACACATACATTTTTAGTATGTAATTTATTATGTAGTATCGCTTGTCCAAGGAGATGGCGAAGTAGACCGAGACGTAACGCACCGGATCAACTCAAGATGGATGAAATGGCGACAGGTCACAGGAACAACTTACGACCCACGGATGCCCCTCAAGTTAAAGGGGAAAATTTATAAGTCCGTGATAAGGCCTGTCGTACTTTATGGGTCTGAATGCTGGGCCGTGAAGAAGACGGATGAAAAAAGATTGAATGCAGCGGAGATGAGAATGTTGAGATGGATGTGTGGAGTGACGAGAATGGATAAAGTAATAAATGAGTATATAAGAGGAAGTTTGAAAGTGGCGCCAGTGACAGAAAAGTTGAAAGGAAATCGTTTGGCTTGGTATGGGCATGTGATGAGAAGGGACGAAACGCATGTGACTCAAAGAGTGATGAATATACATGTTGATGGATGGAGAGGGAGAGGAAGGCCGAAGAAAAGATGGATGGATTGTGTGAAGAATGATATAAAAGAGAAGGGAGTGAATGATAGCGTGATGGTTTACAGGGGAGAATGGAAGAAGAAAACGTGTTGCGCCGACCCCAAGTAACATGGGATAAGGGCAGGAAGATGATGAGTTTATTATGTAGTATGTAAGTCATCAACACAAATATGTTTAGTTTTTTTTTTTTTTTTATAAGTTCTATAGCATTAAAGATGTTAATTTTACAATAAACACTATGCTGTTTATTGTGTTGTTTAATTTACTAAATTCCACATCGTATAATTTTTTTTTTTATTTATTTATCGTATAATTTTATTATGGTACATTCAGAATCTTACCACTTTAATATGTTATTTGTCGGATTACAAGGTTTTTTTTTTTTTCAAAAAATTCCGGACTACAGGGGGCTGTGGCAAGTAATCTATAGTCCGACAAAATTTGATAATCCGACACCGCCTTCCAAAACGTTTGTCGGATTACCGCGGGTCAACTGTATACATTTTAGCAGGTAGATGTTGCATTCTATACATACATAAAATAAAAATATGTAAATCATGACCACTAGGTACACGTTCTCGAGGTGAGGTTTCCTATATCCAGGATTCATTAGGGTTGCTAGACGCTTGTTGGGGTCAGCACATTCGATTCGGCAGTATTTGTTGAAAAGCAAAGCCGACCCGAAACAGTTATTATACAGTATACACATATTCGTTATGCCGATCGGCATATACCTTCCCTGAATTGACGACTAAAATAGTTATTATTAACCAATTTACAAAATAAATATTGTTACAACTGAAGCTAAGCCGACTGATTTTTTCCCGAACATATATATATATATCGCTGCTTTGCATGAATACCCGCACAAACCAAAATTTTGAAAATACTGGTTTATAACACAGCCAAATGAAAAATAGTCCTTATTTCATGGTCAGTAAGACCCACATTCATAACGGTATAACCGACGGTTTTGCCGTTATGAATGTGAGTCTTACTTCCATCAAAATTTTGGTTTGTTCGGGTATTCGTGCAAAGCAGCGATATATATATAAATATGTCGCCCGGCTGCGTCGATTTATGCCGATCCGAACAAAATGAGTAGCACTTGGAGGCCTTATGAAAATTTGTGTAAAATAATGTCTCTTTCCTTCTAGAGTGACTCCTCGAGCATCCACTCCTTCCAACAATCAATGCTGTACTACGACTCAGACTCTCGCAGCGGATCAGAACACGACACCAGAAAACTAGCCTTCGAAAGACCCAAAAAGCAAGTCATAGAAGAAAAACCAATTAGAAGGGAATCTCTCTTTTCCACCGAACTGAACTCCGTAGACAAACCTTGGGAGGATCCTCTCCCGAAGCCGCAACAGGATCTGGTTGAAATGTCTCAGTATGAAGAGATACAGCTTTTGAAGAAAGTTGAGGGCTTAATCCCGAAGGTCCGGGATCCTAATAAGAAGGCTTACTTGAGCAGGCTCAGGGCTAAGTTGGCGTTGAGGCGGCTGAAGAGGCATAAGCATCTTCCTATATTTGATTTGGACAAGTGAGTTTGGGATACCTTATAGATGTCCCTATTTGATTAGGCATGCCACCTTATTTTTGAACTGGCTTGTTTTTAACATCTTGGTTTTCTGGTTTTTCTTTTTAAATTTATTTTTACTTAACATCTCTTGCATGCTGACAATTTGTGTTGAGTGTATTGTACTCATGTTTGAGCAAATACTAGTGATGTGTCGTACTAGATAAATTTTGTACTAAGTACACCTAGTCCAATACCGTTCAAATACTCGATCTAAATACCATCAAGTCGACGAAGTGTGCATTCTTTAAAGTATGCTTAGTCTGCGTACCACCTATACGTGTAGATACGTATACCTACGTACGCAGTAATAAATTGTAATCTTCCCTTCATACTTTCTATGATTTCAGTTCATTATTTAGAGTAAGTACTTAATCAGATTTGCCTTTGTTTTGTTTTTTTTTTAACACCTATCTCATATCTTCAATCATATAAGTCTGATACGCGTATCCAATTGCGACGTCGAGTAGGTATCAATACACCGAGCCGGCGTCCAGCGAGACCACATCGAATGAGTCCGTACTCGATACTCGACTCGCATCGAGTACCTATTTACATGTACCTAGTGTACAAAATAGGCAAACACAAGTGCGCGTCGCGTTACTTTTATGTCCATTGAAATATGGTTCAAATTCAAATGTCTGACACACAAATGACTGTGTCAAGAAGGCTAAAAAAAAAATTAAAAATAAATTAATTATAGATGAATAAATATATTAAATAACATAAGAAATTAATCTGCAGGCATCACCGTGCGTACATATTGCTACACATGAACATCCAGTGCTTTGTCTCTTGACGCACTGTATCGGAAGGTCGTACACTGCTGACGGCACTTCAAACTGACGTGGGGATGCATCGAGATGTGGTCGCAGTGGACAAGGGACTCACCCCGCTCTCCTTGGCGAAAGAGAACTGGTACAAACCTGCAGTACCTGATACAACGATATTAGGGAAGTATGGCAAGGCAGAGAGCTCACGGACGCTTTTCCGGGCCCTTAATAGGCCCGATGTAGACCTTTTGGCATCTGTATCATGGCTGCGTTTCGGCGACCTCTTCGGGAAAACCAAAGATTTTGTCTGTGCGATTACAGATGATGTTATCATGACGAACTATTATCGGAAATACATTGTCAAGGACGGTACGGTTGACATCTGTCGGGCATGCCACAGCCCCGGTGAATCAATCTGACATATTGTTTCCGGTTGTTCTCTCTCGTCTTGCTAATGGCGAGTACTTTTACAGAAACCATCTATTGGCTAGGATTATCCACCAGCAACTTGCCTTGCAGCACGACCTTGTGGATTCCGAAGTATCATGCTACAGTTATGTGCCCGACCCAGTTCTCGAGATTGGTCATGCTACATTGTACTGGAGTCGATCTATCATCACTGACATGACTATTGTAGCCAAGCCTTGATATTTGTGGTGATAGATCGACGAGAGCGCCGTGCAATGATTGATATCGTTGCCCTCATGACGAGTATCTCGTGAAAGCTGAGAAAAATAAAAAAAAATCAAGTATCTTGACTTAGCACACGAGGTTGCTGACATGTGGGACGTGGACTCTGGAATCATTGTGCCGATAAACGAGCAGAGAGCCTCGGCCCTCGACCAACACCTCAGGAGGCTCTCATTGCGCGGCTGGGTCAAGGGCTTGATTCAGAAAGCAGTACTCCTGGACACGGCACGCATATTTAGGAGATTCCTCTCTCTGGAGCCCTGATCACCGGCAGCTTCGATCCTGTTCCTGATGCCAATGATCTACTATTATTATATTTTTTTTGTTAATATTTACAAATGTAAATAATAATTATTAAAATGTATTTAATAAAATAACAATGAACTAACATAAATATTAATAGCTGTTTAATAAGCCGTGTGGTATTTTTATAACGAACGGTACTCGATAAGTGCAACAACTGTAGTTGATATTTTGGTACTTTAGATAAGTGCAACAACTGTAGTTGATATGTTGGTACTTTAAATAAGTGCAACAACTGTAGTTATTGTTTTGGTACTTTAGATAAGTGCAACAATGTAGTTGATATTTGGGTACTTTAAAGAGGTGCAACAACTATAGTTATTATTTTGGTACTTTAGATAAGTGCAACAATTGTAGTTGATATTTGGGTACTTTAGATAAGTGCAACAATTGTAGTTGATATGTTGGTACTTTAAATAAGTGCAACAACTATAGTTATTATTTTGGTACTTTAGATAAGTGCAACAATTGTAGTTGATATTTGGGTACTTTAGATAAGTGCAACAATTGTAGTTGATATTTGGGTACTTTAGCTTTCATACAGTGAACGTTAACCTATAATTACCTATTTTGTTTAATTTCTCAGAGAAGTAAAACTGCTGGCTGGCTATATGACTGAAGATCCAAGGATCGTAATCAATGCAGAAAGAGTTCTGGATCGGTTCCAGAGATCGGTAAGTTTATGCAAGATAATTATTGATCCTTACAACGTATTCATTTTATATTAATTTATTGCGTTCCATAATTTATAAAGCATATTACAAAAAGACTTTTAATAAATAAATTATAAACCTTGTTAAGGCCCAACAGCAGGCAAAAACTAAAAAAAAAAATAAGGTAGGTAGATACTTATAAAAATCTAGGTATTGAAATTAAAAACTTAACAATAAAACGAAGGACATAAATATTCATACTTTTTGTACTTGTTTGTTGATATTTTCTTCTGTCTAAAAACATGAATATTTTTGTACATTTCAGTACCTAATAGACAACCTTTGCGGTACTATCGCGAGTACCAACTACGGCACGCTCCTGATATCGAACATAGAGCCGACCCCCTTCCGCTCTCTGTACTCGGGCGCCACGCTGAAGCCCTACATTCGACGGGACGGAGACTCCGCCCCCACGTGGCTGAAACTCACCGATGAATTGCTTAGGAAGACTAACAGGTGATTAACAAAAGTAGATAAAGGTGATGATGATTTAGATCAGGGGTCGGCAACAGGCGGCCCGCGAACCGCTTTGTTGCGGCCCGCGAGGTTCACAATCCGAAAACGATGAAACGATGTACGTAGAGTGTTCTGAAAGTCTTGAGATACTTAATACATTAGGCGCGGCAGACGCACATGCGCGTTTTCGGACGTTCACCAGGTGCTTGACGGCGCGTATGCGCGTCCGTACAATTTACGTAACTTTCTTCTCTCTGTGCATCTCTATTGTTTCGAAAACATCGTAAAATAAGGATCGATAAGGGTGTAGCATAAAAAAGCGTTTGCATAAAGAATTAAGCAGATAATGTGTTAATAATACTAAGGCGGATGGCCGACGCGAGCACGTAGTTTGATGGTTTATGTTGTGATATACGTTGGTGTCAGCTGTCATTTGATTGCATTCAGTATTGCCGCAGATCATGTTCGAACAAGTTCACTATAATGGCTTCGTGGACGACTATCGCATATCGCGCAATTATGCGTTATAACTTTTTACGTGGATTTAAGCCACTCCTGCTCGCGTTCTAAATTCACACTACAGCTTCGGGGCATATGATATTCCCTTTCTTTCTTTTTCGTGTGGTTAGTGACTAACCTGGTGTCAGAGTGTTTACGCCGCCCATGAGCCTCTGACTTGGCTTCACATGGCGTCCATAAATATCTCTCAAGTATGCCGACTTCCTCACGATGTTTTCCTTCAACGTTTCTTAAGCAAGTCATAATTATACAATACACACATTATTCCGAAAAGTCGGAGATGCATGCCTTGAGTTCAAACTCGAGACCTATGACTTGGCAGTCGCCCTGATTCGCTTCTGTTCGAAGTATTTTTGTCTATGAGACCATAGTAATTAAACACTATGTAAATATAATATATTTGTTGTACAGACATATAAAAGACTACGAGCCTCCTCCCCGCGCGACCATAGACTACTCGTATGTCAGACCGCAACACATCGCCGCCGTCAATAATCTTTGCGCACAATTCTTCTGGCCCGGGGTGGATTGTAAGTATTTTATAATGTTTATTTATGACCATCGAAGTGGTAGATTGAAACTTAACCTTACTTACATACCATATGAGATATTTTTAAAATATTGATGCTTCGATTATTCTAGTGCGAGTTCACCTAAAAAGAGAGAATCTGATAAATTCAAGTCCCGAGTAGCCGCTACGCCCCGCCTGCCCTCGACACTGATGGGGAAAACATTAACATCAGAGGGACTTTTCTAAGATTTTCTGTGATATATATCCCTTGATTTATAAACTTCGTTTTCACTTTTCGGCAATATTCGGCCAAAATATCCATTTTCGACAATTTTCGTTTTCGGCCAATAAAAATAGAATATTTTTGTTTCAATTTACAATTCGTCGTTCGTTTATTGATGTAGATTATTGTGCTTTTTTTTTAGTTGTTGTGACTATGGATATTCTGATCCATTTAATACGTACCTACCTGTCTGTATTTCACATCCAACTCATTTAATAATTTACCATCGACTCGAAAAGAAGAACAACTAAACGCACAATAACACTAGTAAATGGTGAAAAAAATACCTTTTCTCGCAAATAATATCAAACTGTTTGAGTATTAATAAATTATTAAAAAACATACATTGAGAAAAGTACAAAGATTCGTGTGATATAAGTTTAAACGGTTAAACATAATGATTAAAAGAATGACACTGTTTCTTTTACTTTTGCCAAACTAAACCCTATCGAATAGGTACTAAAAATACTTATCTTTTCCCAGCTTTCGGTTTCTGCCGAAAATAAAAATCATGCCGAATATCGTTTTCGGCCACAAAAAACCATTCTCGAGCGAACTCTTTTTAAGTCGTCCCCTAAAAAAATCTATGAATAACCTTTTGAACAGTGACCGAAGCACTCCAATACCCTGAGTTCAGCTGCGTGGTGACATACAAGCGGCTGGTGATAGGCTGCGCCTTCTTAGTGCCGGACGTGAGACACAACGAGGCCTACATCTCCTTCGTGCTCACGCGGCCAGAGTGGAGGAACGCGAAGATCGCCACCTTCATGCTTTATCACTTGTTACAGGTACGCATGTTATTGACCTACTCGCCCCTGCTATACATGGTTTTTACACCTTTACAAAACATCGAGATATCTTTGTAAGTATACAGGGTTATTGGTAAAACACCAACTAGCTCTTAAGGGGTCATTGTACTCAGACTAAACGAAAAAAAAAATCAGCTGTTCAGTACATTTTGATGAATTATGCGAACATAAATGTACTGAACAGCTGAATTTTTTTTCGCGATTTCAGGTTTGGTCCCATAGTAAAAGTTGTTCATAATGATGAGTACAATGACCCCTTAAGAGGTTGTTTGTGTTTTACCAGTAACCCTGTATAAGTTTAACATGAATGACAAAAACACATTAAACCTTCCGGAATTAATTCTCAAAACTGCATCAAAATCCTTTGCGTAATTTAGAAGAACAACGCGGTCACATAGCACTAAAAGCGACTTTAATTTATACATATATAATACTAGCTGACACGGCGAAGTTCGTACCGCCTTAGCAGCGCCACCTACCGGGTCCAATTGTGATTTCAAACCATCCAGGAACGCATTAAAATATACACTCAAAATTTAATTCAAATTGGTCGAGTCGTTTTAGTGAGTGAGAGAGCCGAGTTAGGTGACAAACACACGTACAGAAGAATTATATATACACAGTCTGGCCATAAATACTGTTACAATTAAAAATAAGAAAGATATTACATTTGAATTTGGAATCTGTCATTTTTATACGATTGTTCATTGAGTTTTCTAATTTTGGCGCCAATACATTGTACAATATTTTGCGATATTAAAATGGAGTGGGGTGATAAAGAGAACCGAATCGCTGTGATTGCATTACACAAAGTTGGTATGGAGCCAAATGCAATTTTTAAAACTCTCCATACGCTTGGTATTAGTCAAATGTTTGTGTACCGGGCTATTAATAGGTACAATGAGACCTCTTCCGTTTGTGACAGAAAAAGATCTGGCCGTCCACGTAGTGTTCGTACGAAAAAGGTGGTCAAAGCAATAAGGGAAAGAATTCGAAGAAATCCTGTCCGAAAGCAAAAGATTTTATCTCGGGAGATGAAGATAGCACCCAGAACCATGTCGCGTATTTTAAAAGATCACTTAGGACTTGCAGCCTATAAGAGACGCACTGGTCATTTTTAACTGATAATTTTAAAAAGAATAGGGTGGTAAAATCGAAACAACTACTGAAGCGGTATGCAAAGGGAGGTCACAGAAAAAATTTGTTTACGGATGAGAAAATCTTTACAATTGAGCAACATTTTAACAAACAAAATGACCGTATTTATGCTCAAAGCTCTAAGGAAGCTTCCCAATTAGTCGACAGCATGCAATGTGGGCATTATCCGACTTCAGTGATGGTTTGATGGGATGTTAGCTATGAAGGAGCGACCGAGCCATATTTTTGTGAAAAAGGTATCAAAACATCGGCACAGTTGTATCAAGATACCATTCTTGAGAAGGTAGTTAAGCCCCTTAACAACACCATGTTCAATAACCAAGTATGGTCCTTCCAACAAGACTCGGCGCCGGGTCATAAAGCTCGGTCCACGCAGTCATGGTTGGAAGTGAACGTTTCGGACTTCATCAGAGCTGAAGATGTCTAGTCCCGATCTTAATCCGCTGGATTATGATATATGGTCAGTTTTAGAGAGTACGGCTTGCTCTAAACGCCATGATAATTTGGAGTCCCTAAAACAATCCATACGATTGGCAGTGAAGAATTTTCTCATGGAAAGAGTGCGTGCTTCTTGATTATTATTGATACCTGGCCTCAACGTTTAAAGGACTGTATTGCAGCCAATGGAGACTTCGAATAAGCTTTTTATATTTTTAAATTGTTTTATATTTATGTATTAAACTAACACACTGTAAAAGTAATAAATATTATTTGCAATATTTTTTTTTTTTTTTTTTCGTCGTGACAATATTTATGGCAAAACTAGGTATAACATTGGTCAGGCAGGGGACATAGTTCTTCCATAGTTTAAGTTACGTTATAAAATACGTGACATGGTTCTGGGTGCTATCTTCATCTCCCGAGATAAAATCTTTTGCTTTCGGACAGGATTTCTTCGAATTCTTTCCCTTACTGCTTTGACCACCTTTTTCGTACGAACACTACGTGGACGGCCAGATCTTTTTCTGTCACAAACAGAGGAGGTCTCATTTTATTTTTATTTTATTTATTAGGGACAACAAACAGCAGTATATTAAATATTACACATGATTGGAGTACTAAACTAATAGAATTAACAAATACCCTACTCACGACGTTATCCACAGATTACCGTATAAAATAATTAGCATAGGTACTGTTAATAATAACAATAAGGGCAAACTAGAAGATACTCAATACAAAGTTAAAATTATTACTCGGTTTGTTATTAAAATGTGTCTCGGAGAGCATAAAATAAAGTGAAAAAATCTAATCTAATAGTATCTGCGTCTTAACACTAAATTTAAAGGTATGGAATCAGATAAAATCGGCATGCAAAAACAAGAGAAAAAAAGAGAGAAACAAAAAACAATAAAATAAAAAGATGTACGAACTTAAAGCTACATAAATACATAAGGTATAGGAATCAAAATCAAGTAACATCAAAACTTATGGCCGTTCCTTTAGAGTGGAAATAACTTGATTTTTGAACCTATTCTTGTTCAGAAATATAATATCAATTGATCCAAACTTTTTATTATAAGTGTCGACCAATCGGTGCAGCGGAGAGCGTGCGCCTGAGTTGGTACGACAGAAATTAGTGGCAAACAAACACCGTGAGCGTACTTCTCTACTCTGTACTGTGGTCTCATTGTACCTATTAATAGCCTGGTACACAAACATTTGACTAATACCAAGCGTATGCAGTTTTAAAAATTGCATTTGGCTCCATACCAACTTTGTGTAATGCAATCACAGCAATTCGGTTCTCTTTATCACCCCACTCCATATTAATATCGCAAAATATTGTACATATTGGCGCCAAAATTAGAAAACACAATGAACAATCGTATAAAAATGACAGATTCCAAATTCAAATGTCTTTCTTACTTTTAATTGTAACAGTATTTATGGCCAGACTGTGTATATATACGGATAAAATGGCAGGGGGTGACTTGCACACTCAATAATGGGCCCCCGGAAACGGCCGCTCACACATAGTGACGTAGCGACAAGGGGGCAACACTTCCTGAAGTACTTGAGGAGTGGAGAGGTATTCCACGGCTATCAGGTCAATCCCGGAAGTACGGTCAAGATCCCTTCCAGCACCTTACTGGAATACTTCCTTCCTCCGAGCACGTTTGCTCTTGCGATTTCCACTCAAGCCGGCCAATAAAGGCAAGCCAGAGATGAGGACAAGATTTCTCCCGGGAGATAGGGTCCGTGGAGTCGCTACTATCCAACAGCTCGCCACATGCTGCCCTGCGGGTTTCTGTATCTCTCTTGGTCTGGCTTCTCATCCTAGACCCGTTCCGGCAAAGTAAACTCTACCGGCACAGATCTAAAGTTCGGAGCGCGTAAGCCCCACCACGACGTCAACGTAGAGATACAGCGGTGGGGATATATTATTATTAAGAAGCTGTTATGTCTCACTGCAGAGCAGATGCCTCCCTTCAGTCTTTCCATTTTTCCTGTCTCTTGCTACATCTGGCTAATCCTTTAGATAGGCGTCTACTGCGTCGCCGAATCCTGTCATCTATATCTATACAAATAAATGAAATTAAAGTGTCTGTTTGTAATGTCAAAATAACAGCTTTCTGCTAATGTGTATGATATATACGGGACAGTTGCCGGCACGTAACTTGGCAAGGTTTTGGCGTAGTGAGGAAAGTTCGCGCTTGTTACATTTAGTGCAACAAAAAATGGTCACTTTAATTGCTTCTATGGTTATTGCCATAATTTATTTTTAAACATCGACTGTTTAGAAAATGTTAAAGAAAGGTGATGAATTCGTGAAGTATATTAGGAGTACTAAATAAAATATATACAGTAATTATTGGTTAAGAAATCCGAAATAATATTATAAATGCGACAGTTTGTTTGTTACCTCAATTAAAGCACTGAACCGATCATCCTGAAATTTTGCAAAAACACACATGTACAGAAACGGACATAGGGTATCTTTCATCCCGAAAAAAGTACTGTTCCCGAGGAAAACAACATCATATCGTCATGGTCTACCCATGTGCCAAATTTCATTTGGCACATGGGTAGACCATGACCTGGAGAAGGGCACAGGATACTATTCATCATGGATCGCAGGCAACAGCTAATAATAATGTGACTACGATGTTTGCTTGTTACGCGAAAGCGTAACAAGCAAACAAACTCACTTTGAATTTGTTTGCTTCTTACGCTTTCGCGCTAAAACCGCTGAACGGATTTGGATGAAATTTGGCACATGGGTAGACTATGTCCTGGATTAGGACATAGGATACTTTTGACAATAGTGCGTTCCCGTGGGATAATTTCCGACAAACATGCGGGCGAAGCCGCGGGCAAAAGTTAGTTTATTATAAAACAAAATATTGTAACAGTCGTTAACGATCATATACCGTCTTCGTCACTATCGCTTTCTAAAAGTGTTACCCCTGGCATGAAATCAATGTTAGAAAATAGATATTATGATAAAATGTTAGAGAATATATAGAATTACGTAAAATAGTATTTGTTTGTGGCATTACAATCAAATTTAAAAATTCAAACAAAACAATGACAAGAACTTGTAACAAAAACAAGTGGTACAATTTTAGTGCACGCAAGTGTACTCGGGAGCGAACGGAATATGGACACGTTGCAAGAGACAAGGGTCGACTGACCTGAATCGCGCGCTCGGAACGATGCTACCTCGTTCCCCGCATCCCGCTCGTGACCAGAGACCTAAAATATGAATTCTGCGCATCTAACGACTCTTGCCAAGTTACGTGCCGGGGACTGAACTTATAACAAAAAAACTATTTTTTAAATTTTTGTCTGTCTGTTTGTTCCGGCTAATCTCCGAAACAGCTGGACGAATTTTGATGTGACTTTCACTGGCAGATAGCTGATGTTATAAGGAGTAACTTAGACTACTTTTATTTTAGAAAAAGAACCAGAGTTCCGCGCAAAATCTATAAAACCCATGAAATTATGAACAAATAGCGCGGGCGAGATGCAACGCGGCGAGGAACGAGTTTTATTAAAATGTGACTGTTATTTTAGTATATTGTGTAACTTACGACTTCCGCGCGAACTTGTCACAGCTAGTAGTCACACATATTCACATAAAACAAGCGCGTCGATCGCTTTTGGTTACAGGACGCCGCCAAAGGCACGACACAATTGCTAAAGCTGTATGTGGTTTGCAGACGGGTTGTTCCCACTATTTCTACCAGTAGGTATAGTGTGAATTTTCTTCACAGTTTACCTATCAATTTAAATTAAATTAATTTACATTTATTATTAAATTATCAATTTAAACTGTGAAGAAAATTCACACTATACCTACTGGTAAGAATAATGCAGTTAGAAAAAGGTTCACCAATATTATGCTGGTGTTATCAAGACTTATTTTATAACAAACTGTTTTATTTTACAGACTTGTACAGGCAAGGATGTCACACTGCACGTGTCGCCAACAAATTCCGCCATATTTCTGTATCAGAAGTTTGGTTTTAAAGTGAGTATCCCATCCCAAAATATTCCATCATTTTTAACTTTTGTTTCCTGCCTTTTAAATTCTATATAGTAAAAGTAGACATGCTCCGTTCGACACATGCCTCGCTTTAATCTGTGCAGCTGTACGTATGTTTACCACAGTGAAGCTTGTTACTAATTTATCCTCATTAATAATAATAATAATAATTTATTTGCATTTCTATATTCTTGTAATATCATTAAAGTAATAGAATACCAAATTACTACTGCATCAGACCTGTGGAAAATCCTCACATCGCTTCATCAACTGAGCTGATAATCATCAAAAAGCTGAACAGATTTTCTTGTATCATATCTAAGGACACTCACAATCAAGTCACCTTTCAAATAAAAAATAATAAAAAAATCTAAATCGGTTCAGCCGTTCGGGAGCTACAATGGCACAGGAAGACACAGATACACACGTTAGACTTATAACACAACTCTTTTTTCTGTCAGGGGGTTAAAAGAAACACAGTTGTATGAAAAATTCAACTTATTTATTTACTGTGGTTTAGATATAAACCCCTCATACAACAAGTAATCATAGATCTTCCTAGTTTTGTTCACATCTATTTTCACAATTCTCCTTGCATCTAGCAAACGCAGGTAGCCCATTTTACTGTTCTGTGTGATCAATTGCTGCTTAATTTCTAAGTAGTTCTCTGGCACCAGTCTTAAGTTAGAACATAGGACCTTTTCGGCATCTGTAAGCCTGGTGAACCCTGGCAGATCAACTATTTCTAGAGGCATTGATGTTCTCTTGTACTTCAGTAACTGATTGTTCTTACCAAACATCAATGGGTTCTTCACAGGTGACTGACTGTCATATTTCTTTGCCATAACAGTTGTAGCATGTTTCTGCTCCTTGACAACTAGCTCATTCTCCTTCTTCAACTGTTTATACAACTTTGCTGCATATAATGTTTTGATACCATTCCTCCGGTACTCTGACAGTCTTGATATTCTCTGTATTATTTCATTTTCTAAGCTCATTGACTCCACAAATGCATCAAATTGTATACCAGTCATGAACTGCATGAAAGACAGCAGCTTCTCACACTTCTGTCTTGTAAGTGTCTTGTCATATTTCTGAAGCCAAGATATTAATTTGTTTGGCATTATTAGACCATGATTCTGTATGATCTTGTATCTCCTTCGCCTCTCTCTAAGCCTGGTATTCAATGAGCTGACTAATGACACCTTTAGTGAGTCCATACAGTCATCAGAATCATCATCGTCATCATCAGAGTAACTGTCTTCTATGTTGAAAATGTTTTCTGCGTTTTGATCATAACTGAGTTCAAACTCTGCCCTGTAAGCATTGTACCCGGCCAGATGTTGATCTGCGTTGTTGTTCCTTGGTGGGTTGGTGCATACTTCTGTACTGTATAGATAAGGTATCACTGGTTTTGGAAACAAAGATTGTTCTGTCTCAGGTATCAGCTCCAATTCTTTGTACTGAACATTTTCTATGTAATACTTCTTGTAATGCTCCTGGCATTCAAGTTTTGAACGTGTGTGTACACTCTTAGATATTTCTTCCCAATTTCCGAAGCCATATGTCGACAATGCAGAGAGCAGCTTGCATTCTTCCTTAGCCGACCAGTTGCAGTTGTCGAACAAAGGAAAGTCATTCCGTCGCACAGCATATTTGTGATCATTCTTGTGAGCACCCACTTCCTGGCCGGAGGCGAAGCATGCGGTGCACAGATTAGTCTCACATTCAACACATTCTATGAACGGTTCGTGGGCTATCTCGCCGCACGAGTCGCATTTACTTTGTAATGTTATATCGTTTGACATTGTTTCCAGGTCGAGGAGCTAATACAGGACTTCTATGAAAAATACTACGACATGGATTTCAAAGGCTGTCGGCACGCGTTGTGTTTAAGACTTGTTAGATAAATAAATGTTTCGAATAGCGGGTGCCTTTTATTTATAAATAATACGAATCCAGAATAAAAACATGAAACAATTATGACATTGAGTTGACAGCTCCACTCCATGGACTTAAAAATGCGAACGACAGCTGACAGTCTAGCACAGACTACATAGAGCACAAACCGGATAGTCTCGATAAGTTGTGTAGGCAAAGAGTAAAGTAATAATAAAAGAGTAGGCACTCAAAGGTAAACTTTGCATGTATAAAAGTGCTACCGCCTCTAGTTTGGTGGGTGAATTAAGGCTGTAATAATATACACACCTACATATTAGGTATGCATACTTTGAGTACCTAGCGAACGTGGTGTCACTGACTCTGGCAGGGCCACCATCAGGGATTTTAATTTTGAAAACGCAAAAAAATTAGTCGCCAAATATCAGAATTAGTCGGTCACTGGTTCAAAAGATATAAGGGTTTATAGGTGGCCCTGCTGGAGAGACTCTCCCCAGCAGGGCCAAATTTATATCTCAAAAACTAGGGCACCTAGCGAAGATCTGTTTTCTCCCATAATTAGTCGGAATTTGTCGCCAAATATCAGAATTAGTCGGTCACTGGTTCAAAAGATATAAGGGTATATAGGTGGCCCTGCTGGAGAGAGTCTCCCCAGCAGGGCCACATTTATATCTCAAAAACTAGGACACCTAGCGAAGATCTGTTTTCTCCCATATTTAGTTGCCAATTAGTCGGAATCAGTCGCCAAGTTACAGATTTAGTCGGTGTGTAATTAAAATGATATTAAAGAATTCAATTTCCCCATACAGTGGTACAAGCGAGTACAAAATACTTTATGTATTTTCTAGATAGTATCTATGACGTCTTATGGAGTTATGGAATGTTTGTTTCGAATTAAGTAAATATAAACTTAGTCTATAATGTCAACCCACCATAGGAAAGCTGTATTTATTACTTATAAACAAATCTACAATAATGTACGATGTAATGTGTATGTGTGTGTGTGTAATGTGTGTATGTGTATGTGTAATTATTTATCCAACACAATGTGCACTTACCACTTTAGTCGCTGGCAGATAGATCGCTGCGCTCCGTTTCATTTACGGTAAGTAAGAAAGAGATAGATGCGTGTGTACAGACGAGCTGCTTCGAACGAGTTGCATAACAATTTTTTTTTTTTTATATTTTTATTTCATATAATTATAATACAGAGGTGTTACTTAATTCTAAACTCGCCAAACTTTTACGTTTGATGGCGAGAGGCGCTTTTTTACAACAATAAACCAACTTACGTACATACCTACTACTTTTACATAAATTACACTGTTAGATACGGTTTAATCTTATACAATATATTTATTTCTGCTAACTGTCCTGTATAATACTTTTCAATTTGGTCTTAAGTGATCCTTTACTAATTTTTACTTTTTCTCTTAATAAATCTATTTTATTGAATACTTTAGGTACCAAATACTTAGATGTTCTCTTACCATAATAATTTATTATCTGTGGTTGTACCAATTTGTTCTCTCTAACCCTACGTGTGTTGTACTTGTTTTTAACATTAGCTTTAAATTCATCATTGTAATAATATTCCAGACCTACCAAGTAATCAACTTTTTTGTCTATAGGTAAAATTTTACAGATGGGAAATAACTTATTTAAAGTCACTTCTTTAAATAATCATTTATTGGGGCTTTACACGTTTACAATAGACATATGTACGAACAAACGTTTACAATCTTTTAAATAGAAATAAAATGGCTTCGCGACTGAGAGTCGCGGAGGATCGCTGATGTACGTCCGTTTCCGTCGGCGATCGGGGTTCCCTCTCTCTGTCGCCCGCGTCCCTTCGGCCTGCGCTAGCGGCGAGGTGCGCGGGCGGCGGAGGAGGGGGCGCTTTGTTTGGCACTGCGTAGCAACATCATCGTACCTATCATAGTCATAGAAAAACCCGCGCTATATCCTCCCCCTCTAGCCTAACTTAGTGTCCTTCACAGTTGGGCTAGTCTAAATACCTACGCGGCCTACCACGTCTACGTTTCTCTCGAACGGGTGGCTCTACCTGACCGACGAAAGGCGTGAGGTGCGAAACGTGATATTTCCCTACGTTCCTACCAGTCTGTACGTTCTCCAGACCGTAAGAGGTCGGGCTGATAACCTTCCCGATTTTGTATGGGCCGTCACGACGTGGGATAAACTTCGCGGTTTGTCCGTGGCCAGCGTCATTAGGTCCCTGCGTTTTCAATAAAACTAGGTCGCCTACCTGGTACTGGGGTGACCGTGACGGTCTCCCCCTAGAAGGTTCGTCGGACTCCATGTCCTCAATAATTTTCCGGACCTCTGGGTCCAATACCTGATTGCTGCGGATATCACCGCTGTTCCTCTTCGGCATATCGACGACCGTCAAGCATAGGTCACACTCGTTCTGGTCTTCAGAACAAACGGGTCGCGACAGCGTATCTGCAACCACGTTCGAGCGACCGGGTGTGTACTCAATGTTAAGGTCGAACTCTTGCAAGGTGAGGGCCCACCTGGCCAGTCGGCCGCTAGGTGACCTTTGACTCATCAGCCATCGCAAGGGCTGGTGGTCTGTCCTAACGGTAACCTTCGCGGTTTCTACATAGCCGCGGAACTTACCGAGTGCCCACACGACAGCGAGAGCCTCTCGTTCGGTCGTGGAGTAGTTCCTCTCGGCGCTAGTAAGGAGTCGGCTTGCGTACTCGATGGGCCTCTCGTCGTGCCCCTCCCCCTGCATCAGAACAGCCCCAAGGCAATAAGCGCTGCTGTCAGTGCAAAGGACAAAGGGTTTCGACTCATTTGCCTGACGGAGAATGGGTGCGGACACGAGGAGAGACTTGATATGTTCAAACGCCTCCTGTTGCTCGGCGTCCCATCGCCAAGCATTCGACTTCTTCAGGAGGTTAGTAAGGGGCCTCGCGACTTCCGCGTAATTATTAATAAAGCGTCGGTACCAACTCGACGTCTGCAAAAAACACTTTAAGTGTTTTACGTTTTGAGGGCAGACCATGTTATCAATGGCTGCTGTCTTGTCTGGATCCACCTGGATTCCACCTGGCACAATAACGTGCCCTAGGAATTTGACAGACTCCCTCGCAAAGAAACTCTTGTCCCTATTGACTCTCAACTTAAACAAGGCCAGTCGTTCGAAGACTGCCTCAAGGTCAGCTAGGTGCTTCTCGAAAGGCCCTGGCGACAGCAAAATCAGATCATCTAAGTATGCGAGGAGTTCCACTTCCTTCAGGTTGGAACGGAACCGGTCCATCATCCGCTGAAAAGTGGCTCCCGAATTCCGTAGTCCCATCGGCATCCGCTTAAATCTAAAGGTACCAAGTGGTGACGTAAACGCAGTCTTGTCTTGGTCCTCTGGGCAGACGCTCACCTGATGGTAACCTGATCGAAGGTCAAGAGTGGTCATATACTCACTGGTTTTGGCCGCGTGCAGTATGTCTTCAATGCGTGGGAGGGGGTACCGGTCTGGCTCGGTCACCGCGTTAAGCTTCCGGTAATCTATACAAAGCCTTAAACTTCCGTCCTTCTTACCCACAAGCACGACATTGGAGGCCCAAGGCGACTCGCACTCTTCGATGACGTCATCTCGCAGCAGCTTATCAAGCTCCTTCTGCAAAGCCTCTTTCTTATTTTGCGACATCCTGTACGGTGGAGAAGCAATAGGTTCTTGGTGTGAACTCACCTTTATACGATGTGTGGCGAACTCCGTCGCCGGTCCGTCGCGCGCGAACTGCGGCGCGCGGTGTTCAATAAAAGCGTTAAGTGTACGCTGCTGCTCGGGGGTCAACTTAGATCCTTCGTCTGAGCGCAACGATAATTCAGTGGATGTGGTGCACAACAGATCCGCGTCGGTATGGTCAAGCGTATATGTGTAAACAAAATCGTAACAATGTCCCGGACTATCCGAGAATGACCAAGCGCGTCGAGTGACGTCTATTACCATGCCAGCCCGCGCCAAAAAATCTATACCTAAAAGCGTCCTAATATTACTACCAGGCAATATTAAAAACTGACACATTACCTTACGACCTTGAATAATAATATCTACCTCGGCTGACAACAGATCTCTCCACCTTTGTGTACCATCGGCCAGGCGTACGAAACGCTTAGTTTCGCTAAACCGAACTCCTGAATCAGCTAAAAGTCGGTGTAATAGAGGGCTCGCAATACTATGTGTAGCGCCGGTATCTACAATCGCCACGCCGTTACGGCCCATAACACTAATATTTACCATCGGGTGATGTTCGCGCGCACTCATATTCGTTATTTGAACGCACGAAGCGGTATCACTCGTACTAATGTTATTATTGCTATCATTAGGACAATAAAAATCTACATCAACAGTGTTGAAAGATGTTTTCTCGTCTGGTTTCGACAATGTATTCGCGCAAACATCACATTTCGACCTCACGACGCCTTGTTTACCACAACCATAACAACGTAACTCCCTAGGTGTAGAGTCGCTATTATTCTTAAGAAGAGTCGACTTATCACGATTACGACACACGTCACTAGTGTGCCCAAATAACTTGCAATGACTACAACGGGGTCTATTTTTGTTGTTGCTACGCGGCGCAGTCGCACTCGCGGTAGTCGAATTCGAATTCGATGTCGATTCGATTCGATTGCGGTCGGTAACAGTCGCCGCCAATGTTTTAGTTTGCGGGGTCGTATTCTTATCATTGTTTATAACAGAGTTTGTTACCTTGAGCGCCTTGTATGTATCCTCCGCGATTCTCACCTTATATAACAGATCATCTAAATTACGTACACAATCACGCGGCACTCGTTTTATTACGCGTCGGTGCAGTAATCCGTAGCAAAAGTCCACCTGCACTACTTCGTCGAGTTTGTATGGTAATTTGGCAATTAATGCCCGCACTTTACACAAAAACACTTCCGCGCGTTCTTCCTCTTGTTGCTCCGTAGCGAAGATCTGCCGTAGGACTTGATACGCGGGCTGCGCCACGCCGTAGGTAGCGCGGAGACGTGCGATTGCGTCCGACCACGTAGCGGCCGACGCCTTGACGCCGCGCCACCATACTGCCGCTTCACCTTCCAGCAGCATCGGCAATCCTCGGAGGGCATGCTCGTCACTTACGGCAGCACACTCCTTGTATACTTCGACGGCGTCCAGGAATGCTTCCAGGACCTCAGCGTCCTGGGAGGACCCGTCGTATCTCGCCGTGCATCGTGTGAAGTTGGCGTCAGCACGCGATGCGGCTACAGCAGCGGTACCTGCGCTGCTCGCGTTGGTGGTTGGAGAGGCTCCGACTGGAGTGGAGGCCCTGAATTCGCCGTTGGAAGTCATCAGCGAGTTGATGAGGCTTCTGTTGGCTTCCACTTGCGCACGCGTGATCGACTCGATCAGCGTGGATAGGAAGTCTGAGGGGAACTGGGGAGCTGGATGCTGTGTCGACCTTGAGCCGGCGCTCGCGGTTTCCTCCGCGTGGCCACGCTCCACGACGCTCTCCTCCTCTTCAGTGAGCGTGACGTTGTCCTCATCCTGTCCTCGTTGTTGACGGAGCGCTTCTCCTCTCCTCGTTGTCGGCATCTTCACGCTTGGTGATAACAACGGTAAGGTCGAATGTCCGTGCTTATTCCTCGCGAGGTAAGTAGGTATAGGTTTACATTCGGTCACGTAGGCACTGGATCACTGTTCGTAACGGTTCGAGCCACTAGTTTGGGCGCCAGTTTAAAGTCACTTCTTTAAATAATCATTTATTGGGGCTTTACACGTTTACAATAGACATATGTACGAACAAACGTTTACAATCTTTTAAATAGAAATAAAATGGCTTCGCGACTGAGAGTCGCGGAGGATCGCTGATGTACGTCCGTTTCCGTCGGCGATCGGGGTTCCCTCTCTCTGTCGCCCGCGTCCCTTCGGCCTGCGCTAGCGGCGAGGTGCGCGGGCGGCGGAGGAGGGGGCGCTTTGTTTGGCACTGCGTAGCAACATCATCGTACCTATCATAGTCATAGAAAAACCCGCGCTATACTTATTATAATTACTTACTTACATTTATCTTTAACATTTTTACTAACTAGAAACTTTATTAGTCTTACTTGTATGTCTTTAATATCTGTTAGATATGTAGTAAAGGTTCGCCCGTACACAAGGAGTCCATAGCTTATTAGCGAATCAGCAAGTGCGAAATACACCATTCTTAACATCTGTTTGTTCACTACATTTTTTAATTGGTAAAGCTTACTTAGCACCGATCTTAGCCTATTGCATATGTCATTTACATGTAATCTCCAGTTAAAGTTCTTGTCTATCGTTACACCTAAATATTTAAATTTATCTACATAATCCAGTTTTGTACAGTTACAATTACATTTATTTCTATGCAAACATTCGTATGTATGTCCTATCACTGCGAGATGTTCATTGGTTACAGATTTACCATTTTGATTATATGGCGAGTGTATATGCATACATTTAGTTTTTGAAAGATTTAATATAATGCCATTGTCGTGTGCCCATTTGCTAATATTTTCAAAGTCACCTTGTATACACTTTTGTATGTACCTCCGCTATATCTTTGGCCGCAAAAACAAGACACATATCATCAGCGTAGGGTCATGTGTTCAACAATGAAACACTAAAAATTCAAAGTCTCGTACACCTTTTGTTTTTATAGATAGAAGTGTAATTTTTTACAGGTATATAGGCAATTTTATTGGGTATAGGATGTCAATTTATGGTTTTTAAATTGATGTGTAATTAATCTGCAAAAAAATTAAAACAAAAACATTGGAAATGTTTCATTGTGTCCACAGTAGTGTACACAATAAAACACCACAAATTCAACAATGAAACATATAATTAATAGTGTGTTCAACAATGAAACACTAAAAATTTAATGTCTCGTACACCTTTTGTTTTTATAGATAGAAGTCAAATTTTTTAAAGGTATATAGGCAATTTTATTGGGTAGGTATCGGATGTTATTTATGTATTTTTTTTTATTTATGTGTAATCAATCAGCAAAAAATAAAAACGTAAAAATTGGAACTGTTTCATTGTGTACACAGTGGTGTACACATTGAAACACCACAAATTCAACAATGAAACAAAATAATTATGTGTTTGTCTCATATTTTGTGAAATTTATGGAGTAGGTGAATGATAAAAAATGCTTGAGTTCAATCAAAAAGTTTTTATTACTAATTTCACTTTAATCAGACTCTTCAGGTTACATTTGAAAGGTAATAATGAATTATGATAATGCCTAATAAAGATTAATTTCTACCCACAAAAATGATTAATTTGCACGGGAAGTAGATGATATAAGGTTTAAGGTACACAATGAAACAGTGTGTCACTGTGTCCATAGCGAAACTGTTTCATTGTTGACTACATAGGGTTTCTTTTACTAACCTCAAAAAAAACCACCTAATTGTAACACTTTTAACATATGATCTATTCCACTTAATCTACGCAATATGTTTAATGCCAGGTTAACATGAAAAATATGAATTTTTCAACCATAATTTAATGAAAAATCTTTAAAGAATGACGAAAATACTTACATTTTTGTCGAAACACTTAAAAATGCTCCACAGACACGTCTTCTCCCGCGTGGCGCCGACGCAAACTGGGGTGGGGTGAGGGGTTCTCGAGAGTGTCCTTACGCGATATAATGCGCGATCTGGCAACGCAGCGTTTTAGAAATATTACAGTGTTTTATTGTGTACCACTGTTTCATTGTTGGACATCTGACCCTACATGAAAACCTTACATTTACGTACGACATTTGATACACTGTTCACATGCATTATGTATCCTACAGGGCCGTACACCGATCCAGTAGGTACACTCAAATCGACATCCGCCTCTTTCCCAGCCACACGGGAGATAATTGTGCTTATTTTCCTATTAGTGAGGTAGTTTTTAAACCACTTATTTGTGGGACCGCGTATTCCGCATTCGTCCATTGCCTGTAACAAGATCTCATGGTCTAAAGTGTCAAACGCTTTTTTGTAATCAATGAACAATGCTATAATTTGTTTGCCAGAATCTAAGCACTCATTAATATAATCTGAAAAACCTAACAAGGCAGAGACAGTGTTGCGCCCTCTCCGGAAACCGTGCTGAGTGTCACATAATATTTTGTGTTGCTCTAAGAACGCGCTAATCTGTCCTACAACAATTTTTTCAATTATTTTATCTATAACAGATAATATTGCGATAGGTCTATAATTACCGTATTCTAAATGACTTCCTGCTTTGTATATAGGACGTATAATAGCTTTTTTTAACTGGTCTGGATAAATACCTTTCGATAAGGACATATTCACTAATGCAGCTAGAACAGGACTTATTTGCTTACATACGTACATAATGTCTTGCACCCGTATTCTATCTGAACCGGGTGCTTTCTCACAGGACAGTGTTCTTATGACCTTTTCTACCTCTGACGGAGTCACCTTATTGTATCTATAGCTTACCTCGCTAGGCTTTACATATTTATTTCTATCTAAAAACTTCAAGTTACATACATGTGTAATTCCCTTTATTTCCTCAGTAAACGTTTTAGAAAAGTTTGTACAAATCTGCTCTATACAATCTTTTTTTCCTAAATGCCTTAAAATAACATCGTCTAGGCTAGTTTTGTTTCGACCCAACCATACGTTTATATTTGTCCATATTTTTCTAATATCTCCATTACATTTTACAATTTGTTCCTGTCTATATTTATTTTTTGCCATATTTATTAATTTATTTACTCTATTTCTATATTTTGTATAGTCTAACCGCTTGTTCATATTTTTTGGATCCACTTTCCAAACTCTAAATAAATAATCCCTTCGCAATAACATTGTATATAAATACCAGTCTATCCACGGCTGCCTTATTGCTTTCCTATTATCTGTGCTAATTTTAATTGTACTTTCCTTGTAAATGCGATCAAATACACTACATATCGTCTGATACAATAATAACGGACACATTATTGTTAATAACTGGGCCCATTCATATTCATCTAGCTTTTGCTTAACAATTTTATCACTTAACACTTCGCGCGTACTATTGTTCTTGATATTGCCACTCACACATAGATTTTCGCTTCCACTCACACATAAGTTCAACATTAATCCGATTCCATGATGATCGGCGATTCGTGACTCAAGCACATACGCGCACCCGTCATGCTCGCTCCGTCCCGCTCGCACCCAGATATGGTCCAAGCACGATACCTCAAGCCGGCCGTCCGCGATCGCCTCGCGCGTTACCTCCTCACTAGGTATTACACACATCAGGCCGCATTCACACAGGGCGTTTTTGTACCTTGTTACAGTAGAATTAATAGTGTCACTTAATATGTTTATATTGGTATCGCCAATCACTATAACATTGTCAAGTGCTGGTACGGAATTCACTAGCGTCTGTAATTGCTGAATAAATATCATTTTATTTTTGGCAGGTGGTCTGTATATCGCGATTACATGTGTTCTATTTTCCCCGTGATTTAATTGACCATGAAGTGTTTCTACTGCTTCTGTGTTTACCATTTTAGCTTCGAAATTCAAACCATCCTTGGCGTATATTAATATTCCTCCTCCTCTACTCGTTTCTCTAGTATGTATAAATGTATTATAGCCTACTAATTGATAAAATGGAAGTTCCTCCTTCTTTATATTTATTTCGCTTAATATTAAGATATCTATTTTATATTTATTTTTATCAAGTAACATTAATAACTCGTTAAAATGTTTCCGAAGAGATCTTATGTTCAGATGTAATATGTGGGTATTCCATATATTTTGGGACAAGTCGTTATTTAGAGCTGTTATATCATAGTATCTTTTAAAATTAAAATTACCGGAGTAGCTATCTATACGATCGAATGTTGCTGTTAGAAATCGCCTCGTGTGTACTCGCCGCGTCATGTACGCGTGTTTATTTACATTCGTCGAACTTATTCAGATCTTCCTCCGATCTAATGTTAAAGATCTTCTTTTCGTCACTATTCTTTTTGACTAGGATACTACAATTCTGCACCCAGATATACTGAAAACCTTTAGGCTTAAGTTTATTTCTTACAGTCCAAAGGAGCTGTCTTTTGAATTTTGGTAAATCTTCGTTAATATATATTCGCTTTTCGCTGCCATTATCATTGACAATACGTTTTCAACGTTTTAGTATTTTAAACATTTTACTAAAGGTACGATATTTTTTTATTATTCTAACGTTAATTAGAGGTTAACATTGTAAACTGGTAAAACAGTTGCATGCGACTGTACATCTTGACACCAAATAGACCAAGAGCAAGGTTTAATGTTTTCAAAGAAGTTTAAGCCACTCTAAACTAGTAATTAAAAACATAAAAACATGAATTTAATTGAGAATTTATCTCTCTCGGACATTTCTAAAGACTTTAGACCGATAAAACTAAAAGTATATTACACATATTAATAGAAATATTTTTTCTTGGTAATTTTTCGCGAACTCTTCGATCTAGCTCTTGGACTATACCTTACTAATTGAACTCATTATATCTCCTAAACTAAGACCCGACTAAATCTGTAACTTGGCGACTGATTCCGACTAATTGGCGACTAAATATGGGAGAAAACAAATCTTCGCTAGGTGTCCTAGTTTTTGAGATATAAATGTGGCCCTGCTGGGGAGACTCTCTCCAGCAGGGCCACCTATAAACCCTTATATCTTTTGAACCAGTGACCGACTAATTCTGATATTTGGCGACTAATTCTGATATTTGGCGACTAATTCCGACTAATTGGCGACTAAATATGGGAGAAAACATAAGGTAAACCCTTATACCTTTTGAACCAGTGACCGACTAATTCTGATATTTGGCGACTAATTTCGACTACTTAATTAGCGACTAATTTTTTGCGTTTTCAAAATTAAAATCCCTGATGGTGGCCCTGCCAGAGTCAGTGACACGCGAACGTGTCCTCCCTACCTATTTATTAATTTATACTCTTTGAGCGAGTTTGTGTTAGGGTAACGTTCAGGGAAAAAAAACACGTATGGAGTTCAGAGAAACGTCCTTTTATTATTATCAAACATAAATATTAATATTTATTCGTTTTATACTTATTATAATACATTTTTTCTTGGTTATAATAAGGGTAATACGGTACGGTATGGTAATATACACTTACATAAAACATCACTGCCAAAAATACAATATCTTCTTCGGAGTTAACTCATGTTAACAAACAACAAAAATTACAAACGAAAAACAAAGTGGTAACAATATTATGAAATAGAAACAAAACAAAACAAATTACAGTAACGAAAAACAACTTTCAACAGAATTGCGCATCAACGTCGGGAAAGCCAGAGTTGACAATGGCGACAGTGACATTTATTTGACCAAGACAAGTTGCTGCACAGTTTTTTTATCCCACCAATTGCAGATGTCACTATCATCTATGGAAATTGATGACAGTGTTGAGTGTGCCGCTCCTGTGTGTAGGTATGTAAAGCGGTAAAATTACCCTGGTAAATTATGCTAAAAAACTTTGATTTACGGTAAAATATGGTAATTTTCGGTAAAAAACGTATTAAACGTACTCATGCCCACTAACACTATAAATACGGATGTGAGTATGTTGTGTGTGTCACTACTCCACTATTAACGGATAAATGGATTTGAATGTGACAGAAATAAGTATTGGAACTTTAAAAAAAAGAGAAAACTGAAATCGTGGGGCTCATGCGTACTAAACATCCCTAATCTTAATTCTCAATTCAAGATATGAATCACACTATGTCATGAATTATAATAATATCATCTATCTATGTGCAGAGGCAGAGTACCTAGAGGACAGCAAAAATTAAAAGTTAAGTTTTAGAACTTATTCAAAATATAATATATTAATCAGCTGTCACTGACAATCAATAATATGGGTAAAATTGATAATTATAACAAAATAAATGTTTTTTTTTTGTTGATTCTTCAATTACAGCGCCAAAAATAAACAGAAAAACAAATACCTACTTAATCATAACAAAGGGGTTTATTTTTTTCATTTTCTGTGTTTGATTTTACATCTTTAGTATCATAATCATAGATAAATACATACTTAAATTGATAATGGATCTACTGCTACATCTTCTGCATCTGATTCTTCATCCTCAGTTTCAAAATCAAACATATCCATTTCAACAGGATCCGTGTCAAATAAACCTTTGTTTATCCTGTCGTCTGTCAGACGATTTCTAAGTTGTGTATGCGTAAGAGTGCATATTGCCGGACACGCCACGCACAGTATGCTAAACTACACTAATCGGCAACATCGCATAATGATTTTTATACTTTACGCACGCGGTATTTAAAACAAAATATTAAAACTTCATAAATCATAAGTTGTCGGTAACTTTACCAACCGCAGTTTATATAAATTACCGTAAAATACCCGTATTTTACTAGCGTTTTCGATAAAATTACGTAATTTTGCAAGCCTAGTTCTGTGCAGAGTAGGTTTCGACTTTTATACAGGTGGCCGGAACATTGACGTCCAAAAATAATTTAGGTCCTTCGTATCGTGGGGTATCCGAATCATCCCAACAAACACAAACACCGACAAATAACTTTGCCGCTCTGAAACAGGCTTTCCGATGTGCATGGCATGGCGCATTGCTGTTATAGTATAGACACAGTATAAATATCTACCAGTAGAGTGAATCGGCCTCTGGCCTTGCAATATGTACCTACAGCGGCGCGGTACGTAAACACGTGATAGGGCTGCCCGCCTACAGTATTTTCATTTCATCCTACCTACCACCATCACCTACTTGAGTTTCTTCTAATTTTGTGATTGTAAATATTATATCTGTCGAAGTTGAGACAGGTTTTACTTTTGAACTATAAGGCAAACTTACGGAATTCAGCAAATAAAAGCAAGTAAACCACTTAATGTAACAGTTTTTAATCACACAGACATAGATTTTACTCACAATGTTTCCTCTCCAAAAATCGCTACTAAAAAGTGAACTCCGCGCTTAGGTCGCGCTTTTTATTAACTATTTTCCCTACCAGAGACAAACTCTAATCATAAAGCACTTTACCGCCGAATAAACAGATAATGTTCAAACACTACATTTTAGTAAGTAGGTAAGTTTTAGGTATTACTATTAACAAAATAATGTTCCAAAATTTTAGTTATTTAAAAATAATCAGTATTCAATTTTAGAAAAGATCCTGAGATTATTTATTTACAAACTCAAAACTCCTATAATTATTGGCACAGATTAAACATATTAATCAGAATAGTAATTTTTAATGAAACGTAAAGTCATTATTTTATAGTAATTCAATAAAGGTAACAAAATCAACTTAATTAAAGGCCGAATAATATCCGCGGCGACATACCTATATTTTATTTAAAAAAAGAAACCAACTGCTGCTGTCGAGGTTACCAAACTCCAATCTTTACAAACTTCAACACATACCTACTCAACCAAACTGCAAGAAACAGATAACGAGTAATTATAATATATTTTTTCAGCTTATTAACATCCCCATTACCTACAGCTCCGAGCAACTCGAAATAACAATTCTTTTGGTCACCCATCCGATGTCGAACCGCACTGTAAACGTTACATAATTAAAACTAAATTTAAATTCAGTGCATCTTTTTTTTCTATTTCATTAAGAAAAGGGCAGACGATAAATATTAGTTTAGTCCTATCAAATTAAGATACTCCATAGACAAGTTTAGACGTGATTAAATAAAAACTTGGCTACTAAAAATACGTTAATTTACGTCAGGCGCTGCCTAATTTGACAGGACTAAACTAATATTTGTCTTTCGTCCTTTTCTTAATGAAATAGAAAGAAAATGATGCACTGAACTTAAAATAACTTTAGTTTGTGAACAAGGGAATCGGCGCCATTATCAACCGTCTCATCGCGTACTACAAAATCTTACTTATAAAGTAAATTATAATGAACTTAAATCTTACTACGTAGGTACATACCTACCATTTATTGCTTTTATAATCATTTCATAACGATATTTCCTCTAACTCAATAATATAATATATGTAAGTAGCTAAGTACATAAGTAAGTAGATAGCCTAGCCTAGGAAACTACCTACTAATTTTTATAACGCGAGCGTAGGTAGGTCGTTCGTGTGTCACTTTTTTCACACTATCTACTTATTTATTTATTAAACTAGATATTTTACTCGGTGGAAAAAGCGAAATACTTACCTATTAAAAAAGAAACAAATTATGTACGTAGTAGGTATATAAAAACTTTGTTTATAGTCTTACCTTTCGGAGTTTCCAGGTAATATAAAAAAAATGTTATCTCTGGGTGCGTTATTAACTAATTCAAGCTACTAAAAACAACACAATATAGTCTATTATCGCTCTCTGTCATATTAAAGTAAGTACTTGTACTTATTTCAATGAATATTTATCACAAATCGCACGCTTACTGACAAAACCATCACACCGTCCGTTCGTCATTGCAGCGCATTCGCGACCACAGAACATATATACCGTAGTTCGCGACTGTTTGCCGACTTAGTCGAGGCGCATAGGTATGACTCGCATTTCGACTGTTTCTATGAAGACAAAATACTGTCCATATTTGTACCGAGGCGTGGTATAGCACAGCTCAGACTAAGTATCCTAGGATATTTAGTCTGAGGATCACAGAGTACTTTATACTGTAATGAAAGTACATATAGATATTGACTACTGAACAGTCATTTGCGCGAACTTCAGAGCGGCAAATTTATTTGGCGCGAACTATATGTTCCGCGACTTTTCATAGTTTTCGAGTTACGAATTTTTTTCAGAATTTTTGAGGGTTTTCGATCTGACCAACTTAAAAAAATATTTGAAAAATATAGAAGACTGTCAAGATTTTTTTTTGCAACTGAATTTTCATGAGTAGTGCTTTTATGCATAAAATAATCAGCGTCGTAACTGTGATAAAAGTTATGAAAATGTTGATCTAATGTGAAAAATTTACGTTCGATGAATTATGTTATGACTTAAATTTTCAAATCTAAACAGGTGACTTCATGGTTCCTAAGGGGGCCTCAAGTATGCGCCAGCGCCAGACTTAGTTATCATAATTTTTTTTAAAAAAATAGTACTAACCAACAAATAGCATCAGAGGTTGGGTAAGAAAAGTTTTAAGTAAGACGTGTTTTATTAATATAACATGTTAATGTGAAAAAAAAAGATAACTTTTACAAAAGGTTTTCAAAGTAACCACCTCCAACAGCAAGACACATTCTACACCTACGTAAGAAATTGTCTGTCAATCATCTAAAAGCTTTTCTGTTCTCTCTCACAAGCTTCCGCAATCAACTGCTACAGCTCTTGTTCACTTGAACAGTCTCGGGCGTATGCTATTTCTTTGTAATAGCCCCAAATGAAGAAATCGATGGGGTTGAGGTCTGGTGAACGTGGAGGCTACCTAATTGGTGAGGTAATTATAAATAGGTATTGAATATTCTAGATCGCTCAAATCGGAACTCATCTGACCATAAAACTATTGAAAAATCCGGGATCCTCTTTCTCTTTTCGTAACATAGTATGGCAAAAATCAACGCGTAATTGGTGACCTGTAGACAGTAAAGCGCGTTCGGAACGCGCGGTATCATTCATCATGAAATATGTCTTGGATAGAAGTCTTTGGGATGTTCAGAGCACAAGCCGACGGATTTCACTGAACTTCTCCCAGCTCCGTTTCTCTGCGATCCACGTCAGCTGTACAGATTCCCTCGAACATTCGTATACGAGTGGCGTCGCGAACTACTGTTCACACATTCGCGGGTTGAATTATATTAACATTTGCACAGGAACATGGAGGACGTGAAAATAATGGCGGCATGCGCGCTACATCTATTGAGTTTATACAGTTATTTAGATATCCTGAGTAAAAAAGAAGCGTTGACGCAGACGATGGCGTGTCAAATTGCTGACTGGCAATCCCATACTAGTTGATATACGGTTCCATGCATCGTTTGTCTATTTTTTTATGACTGCGATGTTTTGGGTTCCAAATAAGCTTATTCCCCAGATTATAAGGAAAAAAATTAACAAATAGCAACCCGTCAGTACACACATAGATAAAAAAGTGGCTTCTTTTGTTGCTCGCAGCGCTCCATCTTGCTTTTTTTGTTGATCTGAGGTAATATGATAAAAAATGCGTTCACAGTCGGAGTTTGAATGTGGTAGGGATAGCATTCCTAACATAAAGTCATAAAACGAGCCAAATTAAAGAATGGCGGCGACTCTTCCTTTTTCATTGAAGTGCTGCCGTAAAAAAAATTGGTAATATTTAACCACATACCTATTTATTTAACTAAGTTAAGTGTTGCCATTAACCCATTAACCGCCAAGATTTGCTACCTTTGATTTACCTCCAGCGCCACGTCACTTTAGGTATAAGTTGGAACAGTGTTGGGAATAACTAATATTAATTATTTATTTATTAACAAAAATAAAAGTCTGAATCATAATCAATGTTTTATTATTACTTATTAATTTTACAATATTTAAATCAGTCTTCAATCAATCTACTATATTAATACTCAGGAGATGGGCACTTTCTTCGTTTTTCTTCTGACCAAATTCATTACCTTCATGGAAACTTCTGAGCGAATTTCTGGCCGCACACTTTCCAGCTCAAAAGCTATTAAAGACGCGAAAGACATTACGTGGGACACTCGGTCTCTAATCAAAAAAATTAAATACATAAATTAAACTTACCAAATCAACATCACTATCTGTAGAACTGTCGTCACTTGATAATTCATTATTCTATTCTAAAATATTTAACAACTATTCGTCTTCCAGCATGTTTTACAATTAGTGTATATGATAAAACGATAAGCGCCTACAACACTACTATTATGCAGTTCGATAAAGCTTTCCCGTGATTTCACGGCGACGGCGCTGGGGCAACTGACAATATGGCGTGATTTGACCTTGAATCTATTTGGTCCGCACGTAAAATTACGGTGACGGCGACCGGTGACTGTCTGCACTAGTGAGGTTCTGCGTTATCGATATTTCTATATTTTTCATCGTATAAATACCGACATTTTAAACATTAATACACTTTATTGTATAATAAATAAATAAATACTTGTACTAGAATAACATTGTGGTTATATCTAATGAAAGTACTCATTTTCAGTAGAAATGATAATGGTAATTTCAATAGTGCCTTGTTTATTGTTCCAAATTCGCCCATCCCTAGTACCCGTAAAATTACGTGAGTGGCGATACAGGTAGGGACAAGCAGTGATCACACTGCATTTGAACCTCAAAATTCACAGCATTTGTCATTCGAAACATAGAAAAAAATGTTCTTATCAATAAAGATACATCTTAAATCGTAAAATTGACAAATTTTGTATGCAATTTGTGCGCACTAAGAACTGTTTTAACAAAATAACGTAATATTACGTGTGTGGCGTTCAGGCACTATCTTCAGAGCCCGTGATATTACGGTGTCGGCGGTTAAAGGGTTAAAGAAATAAGGACACGTGAAATTACGGTAGAATGTGGCACCGTAATAACAGGTCTACGGTAGGTGGTAGATATAGAAAAATTACAGTAGGTCTACCGTAATTACGGCGTGGTTGGAGACACTGCATTGAACTGAGGTTGTAGCCAAAGAGTAAAGTAATAATTAAGAGAAAGTGTACCTCTGTGGTATAATTTGCATGTATGGAAAGTGCTGCTGATATCTACCTACTTACGGAGTTACGGTATGTATACTTACTGTAAGTAGCGAACGAGTCCTCCCTACCTATTTATGAATTCTCTTTGAGCGAGTTTGTGTTAGGGTAACAGTCAGGAAAAAAAACACGTATGGAGTTCAGAAAATGTCCTTTTATTATTATCAAACATAAATTTTATTAATATTTATTCGTTTTATACTTATTATAACAAATTAAATTATGGCATAACATAACACGTTTTCTTGGTTATAATAAAGGTAATACTAATACGGTACGGTATGGTAATAAACACTTACATAAAGCATCACAGCCAAAAATACAATTTCTTCGGAGTTTACTAATGTTAACAAAACAACAAAAATGACAAACGAAAAACAAAGTGGTAGACAAAACAAATTACAGTAACGAAAAACAATTTTCAACAGAATTGCGCATCAACGTCGGGAAAGAAAGCCGGAGTTGACAATGGCGACATGACATTTATTTGACCAAGACAAGATGGCTGCCAAGTTTTTTTATCCCACCACACTGCAGATGTCGCTGTCATCTATGGAGATTGATGACAGTGTTAAGTGTGCGGTGTGCCCCTCGGTTGTAGCCCAGCAAGTCAACGAGAACAAACTGTAAACGCAAAACTTCTAGAAAACTCATAGAGAACGAATTGCTCTCCCCAACCAATCGGAACGCGTGTTACTCTGTGGGAACGTGATAAAATGACGTGCGCTCCATTTGATTTCTTGTATTTTGAACAATGAAATTTATATTCATCTCTTTCTGACATACGCGCAACCGCTTAACATTTTTTATATTTTGTCCCGTTTCCGCAGAGGCTGAAGGCCCTAGAACGTTCTAGACGTTTTAATGTATATATGTTGGCGCAACGAAGGCGCAGCGTTTCATTCTAACGTGAAGTTGCTACTGTAAAGTGTTAAGAAGTGTTGTGTGTGAATATTTCCAAAGATTTGCTCATTTTAACTATTTGGACTCTAATTGGAGCTTTAAGTGACTAGGTAAGTGTTCTATAATATCTGCCCTTATTTACAGAACGTTATTCGAGTCGAAATTTACAAAAATCTAAATTTTATGTTGCGTGTATCATCGCTCCACATCTCCAAAAATGGTGTCGGGTATGGCTAACGGGAATCGTTTTTGTTCTAGGATAAGGATTCGCAATGGGTAAAGATTACTACAAAATATTAGGGTTGTCGAAAGGTGCGTCTGATGATGATATAAAGAAATCATACCGTAAGCTGGCACTGAAGTACCACCCGGACAAGAATAAAGCAGCTGGTGCCGAGGAGAGGTTCAAGGAGGTCGCCGAGGCTTACGAAGTGCTGTCGGACAAGAAGAAACGTGAGATCTACGATGCCCACGGCGAGGAGGGGCTCAAGGGAGGAATGGGATCGCACAATGGACCTGGGGGCGGCCAGTCGTTCTCGTACACGTTCCACGGTGACCCGAGGGCGACTTTCGCGCAGTTCTTCGGCTCGGCCAGTCCCTTCCAAGCGTTCTTCGACCTGAATGGCGGTGCGGGAGGCACCACCATGTTCTTCGACCGCGACATGGACGTGGACATGGACCCGTTCGCCAACATGGGCATGGGCACGGCGAGGCCCGGAGGACCCGGCGGCGCCTTCCGCAGCCACAGCTTCAATTTCCATGGATCCCCAAGCCGGAAGGAGAAAACCCAGGACCCGCCGATCGAACACGACTTGTACGTTTCCCTGGAGGACATCGCGCGTGGTTGTGTCAAGAAGATGAAGATATCGCGGCGTGTGCTGCAGCCTGACGGCACTTCCAAAAAGGAGGACAAGGTTCTGACAATCCACGTGAAGCCAGGCTGGAAGGCTGGCACCAAGATCACGTTCCAGAAGGAGGGTGATCAGGGACGCAACAAGATCCCAGCAGACATTGTATTCATCATTCGAGACAAGCCACACCCACTGTTCAAGAGGGAAGGCAGTGATGTCAGATATGCAGCCAAGATCTCACTGAAACAGGTAAGCATCAGTGACTTGTTAGTTTATTGACATTGATTACATATTATTGTGCATGTGTGTTGTTTACAAACTGGTGAGAATGGTGATAAACATACAACCATTATGCCAACACACTATTCTGGAACAATTTACTTGCACAGTTATCATGAGCTTTCCTAAGTTCATTGGTCCCATTCTGTTGCACTAATAAATTGTAATTAATTAAATGATTGTTATGTAATTTATTATAATTACGTCCTCCATTTCACTTTGTAATGGAATTATTCTCATGTATTATTAATCAAACAGATAAGCATAGCTCATCAAACAGTAACTGTCCCCTTTATATGCTTCACTGTGACATCATAATAACCATGTTGCATGTTTGTTACAGGCTCTTTGTGGCACCATCATTGAAGTACCAACCATGTCTGGAGAGAAGCTGACAGTGAACCTTCAGGCTGAGGTTGTGAAGCCACACACTGTGAAGAGGTTCCCAGGATATGGCCTACCATTACCCAAGGAACCAACGCGGAAAGGAGACTTACTTGTTGCATTTGACATCAAATTCCCTGACCGCCTCTCATCAGGAGTAAAGGAGATTCTCATGGACACTCTACCCAATTAATAATAGACTGGATATCTCATTAATATGGATTTCAGTGTATAATGAAGTTTGTTGTGATAGAAATTACTTGTTCACATCTTGGGGTCTGAGAAAGACGTACTGAAAAGGCCTTTGGTATGACTTTGTTGGATGCAAAATATTTGTTGAATTGTGCTAGTGTTAATTATATAGTTTTGATTCACTTTTTTATCTCATAGATTTTTGTGACGTTAGTGCATTTTAGTGAACTGGTGATTTATTTTCTCAGTTTATTGTTTGTTCTGGTAATAAAAGCTTTCATGCACAAGGAACAAGTAAGTTCTGTCAGAATAGCTTATTTATATGCTCAAAATTAGTGATGGGACTTTCCTACTAGTGTTGTAGGGACTTACTCATTTATGTTGCTGATTGTAATTGTTTACTGAATGGCTAGCCAAAATAGTTTGATTGGGTAGACTCCATATGTTTTAGTATGGAGAGCTAAGTGAGACTGACGTGTTTATTTGTATTTATGCTGATTAAGTTGTAAATATTTTGTATTGTAAATACTTTGAAGACAGCAGTGATTGTAAGTTTTAGGTTTCAAGGGAAACTTGGAATTGGCAATTGCGATGGAGATGTTTATGAAATTTAGTTTGTTACTGTACAACAGAGATCATGCTATTTTTCGTGAACAACATGGAGGTTAGAGTTTAGTTTTGTAGTGACATTTGAAGTGACATTTTACTTATCACTTATAATAATTGCTGTTAAAACTGACTAATAAACAAAATACTATTTTATTTTTTTTGTTTGATTTAACACTTGAAGGTGTTATGTAAGGAAGTGAATGTCAAGTTTATGATAGCTCCACTGGCTCAATGTCGTAAGATCACACAAATAATCCGTGTGGCTGACACTGGCATGGCCACCATCGCGGATTTTAATTTTGATAACAAAAAATTTGTGTCGTGCCAAATATCAGTTTGTCGGTCACTGTTTCAAAAGTTGTAAGCTTTTCTCGGTAGCCAAGCTAGGAAGAGTCCCCAGCTTGGCCAAATTTACATCTCAAAAACTAGGGCACCTAGCGAAGATCTGATTTCTCCCAAATTGTCGCTAATTCCATCCATTTGCTTACACAGATGCAAAGCGCAGGCCACACTGGAAACTAAGTTTGTTTAGCCTTGTTCATGTAGCTACCGCGTCTGCATACTTTTGCACCGCGAAGTATGAAAAGACGCAGTATTGTTGCTATATGAGCGAACTTGGCTTTGTTCCCAGTGTGGCCTGTCTACACCTCGGTTCATTCACAGGATAAACTTATTCACAGAAAAAATATTGATAGGCAGGTAGGCATCACATTGCACTGTATTTAGAACAGATGAATCTGCATCACAAGCCACAACTAGTTAGCGTAGGTATTTGCGGAGTAAATTGGTGCTGAAGAAGATGCTTCCAATGTTGCGTTTGACGTCATGCATCAAGAAGAAAAGAGCAGGTTGTTATTTCCTAGTTATCCTACAGCTATATCTTGCTGACGTAGGTATGCACGCTGATTGATGAAATTGCACAAAGCACAACTAAAATCTAGATAGCTGTAGTGTTCGCCAAAATAGTATGCCGTTTGACTGTTTGTTAGGGGAACCCACGCACACCCAAATGTACTGAAATAACTACGAATTATTTAGATTCCTCAACGTTTTTACGAAAATGATTTTATAATCTGATTTAATAGATGGGAAAGTGTTATTGGGCTTTATAAATAGGTACCTACGATTTTCTCTGTATTAACAGCTGCGATGCAGCAATCTGTTCACATGGCCACCACAACGGACCTTGAGAGCGGGTGTGGCCACGCAATCAGCGACGCGTTGCGTGGTCGTCATGCGTTAAGTCTAGGTACTTTTTAATTACCTACCTAGCTGAAAGTAGATACTTACCCATTCACAAAAAAAAAATGTTCTGAGCAATAGAAATAAAAAAAAATTGCTTTACATAACAGCCGCTCCAAATAAATATTTAATTCACGAATGAGATTACGGTCTACAAATACAGCCTGCCTTTCTGAAACGGCTCGCTCGAATGTAACAAGAAATATTATGTTGTTCTCTACTATTTACATATTATATTCTATTTCGAATCAATCAAAACAGTTTCCTTTCCCGCTAAGTCAACAGTTCTTTTCATGACCGCACGACATGCGGAGGCCGAGATCTGACGTCACCGGGTAAAAATACGCACGGCGGCGGCGCCCCGCCCGCGCCCGCGCTCTCACACGCTGGTGACGCTGGAGAAATGCACATACATACAACGTGATTACCGCTCATTCCCTGTGATTATCACTGTACATAGGTAGGTAAGTACGTATCTGAAGTATTACGACCGGAAGACAGGCCCACTTGATCTCGTAGGTACGCAGAGGTAGTGCGTAAGTAACAAGTCGGAAATCTGTTATTAAGTTTGACGCTGGCTGTTAATGTCAGTGGTTTTTTTAGGTAGGATTCTGTCGCTACTTTTGATCTTGTAAAAATCGCAGTCCCTGGCTCCAATCTCAATACCTACCTACCTACCAAAGTGCGTGAAAAAGTCATTAGTCAAATAACATTAATCCTGTAAATTATTTCACGCGCTCAGACATCCACATCTACGCCTACAAGAGTTTATTTATAAGAAAAGAAGAAATATTGCTGCAGAAGTTGAGAGCAGTCTTGGAAGCCGGATACCTAATGATTTGATTTGATTAATACAGCATTAACAGCATAGGCTGGGCAGTGCTATGTGGGTTTTTTTCTCCTCAATATGCAAATGTAAAGGCATAAGTAGGTACCTCGATCTCGCAGCACTGTAACTAAATAATGACCAGAGTCAGAGACGACAGATTTAAGCTGATATCCAAACCTGAAATCGCAAAAAAAAAATCAGCTGTTCAGTACATTTATGTTCGCTTATTTGGTCAAAATGTACTGAACAGCTGATTTTTTTTTTGCGATTTCAGAGTTGGTCCCATAGTGAAAGTTGTTCATATTCATGGGTAGAACACCCTGTGAAAGTTTAGTTAATGATTTAAAAATAGCCCTGTATATTACCTACTGTATACCTACAACAAAGTACATCTATCTTTTGTATCATGTTACAATCTAAAGCCTAGGTAATCAAAAGATGGCCACTGGATGTAAAAAGAAAAACCTGGTCAAGAGCGATTCGGACTCGCGCACCGAGGGTTCCGTACCATCATATATATAGGTACCGTATAGCGGGGCTATTTGGGTTTTTGGGGGTATTTGGGACGACCAGGATTTCGAACAAAAATATCGATATCTTTCGGTTGGTGTATGGTAGGATTTATTTCGTAAATTCTAGAAATACACTGATAGTAAACTATCAGTGTATTTCTAGAATTTTGCCGTTTAGTCTCCAGTCAGTGCGAGTATAGTTTATTTCAAAATGTCGGTGAAAGAGTCAGCTCCTGTCTTCTACATAAAAATTTAGGTGTGAAAACTTCTCCCGCAGCGTTAAATCCTGACTGGTTTTTGAAAAAGATTTTTTTCTTCTTGAAATTCTATCAATCCCTAAAATAAAACATTTTTTTGTGTGGTTTTTGTTATTCTATGTCACAAATATCGAAATACTTGTTTAAAGTGGCTGTTTTGGCTCAGATTATCCATTAAATATCAATTTTTCAGTGCTGTTCATAATAGCCCTAAATCAGCAATATTTGGGACAGCCTCATTTTTATTTATTTTTTCTGTTCCTGTTGTAATTTGGCACTTTAAACGTATATCTGCAGAAATAAGGGGTTCTCCGAGACCCATATAATTTTTTTATCATAGCATTTTATGCGATATAAACAAGGTATTTGCTAAAGTATGTCAAAATGTGTCCCGAATAGCCCCGTTTTACCGGTATGTAAAAAACTGTGCTATTTAGAGATATCGTTTTTTTTTCCCTGTAATCTCAACATAAACTTCTATCACACAGAATAATTTCAGATTTTTCTCTATGCAAACTTCGGAGATAAGGAGGAACGGTATATTTTTACATTTTTCATAAAAAGTCGAAAACTATGCGGCCTAAAAAATAATGTTTGAGAATGTGCAAACAACGCTCTCAACGGGCTACTAGGACATGTGGGGTTTCTTGTTAGGATACCCCACATGTACTAGTAGCCCCACTTAAAAATTTTAAAGAAAGTCCCTGTTGCATAAAATAAAAATAATATATATTTCTTTCTTATTTGCAAAATATGTGGCAAACATCATCTAAAACTATTCCAAAATTCAAGTATTGATAGCATTAGTAGGTAGTTCTTGAGATATCCAGCTGGGACAGACGGACAGGCAGACTGAGTCGCACCATAGGGGTTCCTTTTTACCATTTTGGTATGGAACCCTAATAATTGGCCATTGACGCCGCTATTGGTGAAAAGTTTAACCCACTAGCTAGAACATGAGATTTGGGATTTAAAAATAATGCATACAAAATATTCAACTGAAAGCTAACAGCCGAAAACGACAATGCCAAGAAAATTATCCAGAAATACATTGAGGTTGCCTCGTCATTGATAGCATAATTCAAGATTTATATTAGCTTGCTTCGTTCGTAGGTATGGTTTCCAGTTAGTCGCCTTGTCATCTATGTTTTTTCTTTTTCAGTTAGGATTCGATTTGATGCGCGTTGACATGATCGTAGCCACCTGATAGACCAAGCATAAGGTCAACGATCTCGATCTAACACACCGAACGAGAAGAAACTGTAACTAGTACACTCTACAATAAGTTGCGAAGATCAGGAATTTTGAATTGGCTCCAATACACAGGCTGTTTGGAAGCTGGGTGCGAAGCCTTACAAAGCCTTGCCTTAGTTGACATCATTTATAGCATTTTGAGCCATACATGTCTTGGACGAAGTAGGAATGTCTTTTATTTTTAACTGCATTTTTTTTTAATAACCTAATATCTGTTTTTTCAAGCTTATCAAATTTTGAAAGTTTTTTGCGACCTCAAGTGTCTAGATTCCACTGACTGGGGCACTGCTGGCAATTAACTGCTAGAAATTGGGTTACTTAAATAAAAACAACTAAAAATAGCCGTGAAAAATAAGAAACCTACCTACTTCGCCTAACTAAGACAATGGTGCCGATTCTCTTGTTCAATAACTAATATATCATTAGAGAATCGCTATCTTTTATTAACAGCCAGCGCGAGAAAATGACGGGACAGCTATGAACTAAGAGAAGTCAAACTAGTTTACGCCTTGCGGTTTAATTCTCTTTGCGCCTTGCGCATCGTGTTTTTAGTGGACATGTTTTACGTGTCGCCTGAATTTGTATGGAAATATTAGTTCCAACCAATAATGTTATTACAACCAAAAATGATGCGTTTTTGAAGACTCGAAAGTGTCCTAATTAAATTGTATGTAATTCTGAAGACTCGAAAGGGTTGGGCTATTGTCTATAGTGCGCGTCAAGCAAGGCCTAATAATAATAAAAAAACACGACTTTTTTTTGGAACATTGAGCAGGACCAGATTTTAAACGTTACCTAGTTTCTATGAACGTAACACGTCTTGTGTATAATATCATTGGTTCCAACTAAAGACAGCTCTAATTTACGTCCGTCTCTTTCTTGTTTTATTAGAGAAAAAGTTAGCAATGTTTAGTTTATGTATGTACAGAATCGGCACCATTATGGCTCAAAATGGTATCAACTATTGCACCCAGCTTCCAATCATCCTGTATAACTTACCTTTACCGATTTATGCATATTTAGGTCCTACTCATTAATAAAAAGTAAAAAAAAAACTTTATTTATTAGCATTAACTTGGTATGCAGCCAATGTGCGACAACTCTTCTCGCTAGATTTTGTAAGAAATGTAAACAGTACGAGTAAGTTCTGAAACCGGCCTTCACGGCTAGTCAGCGGATCTAAAGACCTTGTACGTTTTATGTGTTTGAGAATTAAAATATCGTTAGCACTTCAATCGATTAGCGAGTAGGTATACCTACTGGCCAAGATACGGTACCTAGCTTTTAAAATGCTAGATAGCTTTGGTTGCAGACGAAACCGGAAATTTTGTAGCTGAAAATTTTATTCGAGGTCAAATAAATGTTTATTTTCTATTTTCTGTAATTGAATTCGCGGTCATTCCGTTCCGTATGCTGTTTCAGCTTTGCTGATATTATGCTAAACTATTTGTATGAGTTATAAATTGAATAGATAGCCCCAGTTATTATTTGAGATCTCGCCGGGGTAATAAATAAATCAATATATTGGATGGTTCCCGCATGCGCGTCACCCACTCGTGTTTTCCCGATCATTACTCGAACACAGCTAATGATTTAAAAGAAATAGGTAATTATTGTATTCGTGCTTAGTCACGGATTATTTTATTCATGGTGTTAGAAACTGCGCTAGAACTAACAGGAAGTTATCAGTAGGTCGTATGTTCGTTTCGTTACTCAATTAGCGGGAGTCGCTCATGGAGGAGGAACACGGCTTACGTCATTCAACCCCATAATGTTACCAGTTGTTTAATTTTAGTCGTTTCTGGGACAAATAAAAACAACAGGGCAAGTGGTGATCTTAGCGTAGGTAATTGTTTTTTTAGTTTCACTGAATGATATTTAAAAATAAATTCACTTGCACTGCATATCTAATCTAATTAAAACTAGTAGTTAAAGGGCCGATTCCATTGGTAGAAATCTAAGTGACCAATTCATTACATTTTGAGGAGCGATTCTGCTCATCACGCTGAAGATCCACATCAGATCTTCACCAATATTTTATGAGGTAGGTAGGCTTTCAAATAAAAAAGAACCATCGAAATCGGATCTCCTAAGGCGGAGATATCCAGGAGCCCGCATTTTGCTCCGTTTTGGAGGGAGTGCCCCTCCAATCAAAAATCCCTAACGACCAAATCTTATCTAACTTTTAACTAATATTAGAAATGCGAAAGCACAGATATTATAATACTATACGGCGAAAGTAAGTTTGTTTGTTTGTTTGTTACATTTTCACGCCTAAACCATTGACCCGATCATCCTGAAATTTTGGACATAGGGTAGGTACCTTTCATCCCAAAAACAACTACTGTTCCCGAGGAAAACAACAATAACGTTTCTTTCCAATCAGATTGAATTATATTATTATAGAAACATAAGAAGTGTGTTAAGAGTTTTTTAATTTTTTTAAATTTATTATTTAAGTACCTAATACATTTTGTGAGTCTCTCTAGACTCTCTTGTCGAAAGACCGGTTTTTCATAATACTATAAATGCGAAAGTGAGTTTGTTTGTTTGTTACTAAGCTTTCACGCTAAACTTGGCAAAACGAAATTTGGCACATGGGTAGACTATGACCTGGATTAGGACATAGGATACTTTGATCCCGGTAGTACGTTCCCGTGGCATAATTTCCGACAACCACGCGGACGAAGCCGCGGGTAAAAGTCAGTAATTCTATAAAGTAAAAATTGCATATCAAGTTTCGTCCAGATCGGTTGTAAACTACGACCTGTAGAGGAGTAGCAACTAACTGACAGAGGAAAGTAAATTTTGGCCAAATTGAAGCAGAGACGCTCCGGTCGCTCGGTCAATTATTAACCCATATATCGACCGTCCCTATTAACAATGTCGGATATACATTTTTACCAATATTCACTTTTGTACATAAATCGAATTACAATTAAAAAAAAATTCTTCACTGTCAAAACAAACTTTGAACTGAGGGCAGTTCAAAGTTTGACCTAACGGTAAAAAAGAATCTTTATGATATTAACAATGACAGTTCTGCGAAAAAGACCACTGTTCAGTATATTTTATTTGTAAATTATTATTTACTCATTCTAATTATACAATATAATATAGATAGATGCTCAGACCAAATAAAAAAGTACTTTTTTATTTGGTCTGAGGATAGATGGCGTTTTTTTTTACATTTTACTGCGCTAACAAACGATTTACGATGCATTTATGAAAGACTTCTTGTTTCGTTTTCGAATCAATGGGCATATATGGGTTAATATTTTAATGGCTTAAACCTACCTACCTACAAGCTACTAAAGAATTTACAGTACCTAGGTATTCCTGCTTTATTTAATACGCTATATAGTAATTCAGTTTAGTGTGTCAACGTTGTATTCTTTCTTTAATTAAGTAAGTATTGCCTAAGAAAACAGCAAAAAGGATTATTTTTCTTTGTACCTATTTTTGTTTAATTTGATTATACACTCTACCTACCTACTCCCTCCTCCTACTCTACTACCTACCTACGTACGTCAATCGATATTTATTTACTAGTTGAAACGCTTACAAATCGTGTACGACTGTATTTAGGTACTGTCACAAAACTTAGGTAATAGAATACCTGCCATGGGCACCTAGGTCGTTAGTACTATTATTAATTTATTATTCTCTAAATAGATGCAGATTTGAGGAGAGGACTTTGCACAGCAAAATCAAAAACATTGGAAAACGAACGTGGAACGTGGAAGTGGAGCCAATTAGAACCGTCGAGTCCAGACTTCTATAAATCATTCCATAACATTATAACATTAGGGAAAGTTCGAGCCACAACTACCATACGTAAGGCGAAAACGTCAGGGTAGCCCGCGAAATTCAAATTTTATTTAGTTTTTTGCAATTTACAAGTCGGTATCAGGTTGTAGGTTGATTTGAATATGATTCGCGACCGTAACAAATCTGTATTTATAGAATAATAATCATTAAAATCATCAATACAGTTCTTTAAGTTCATATAACTCTATTGAATTATTATTTCATAAAATCTTGACATTTGAGGTCTTTTCCAACTTGAAGTTGATGAAGTTGTATTACTGATTCTAATGATTATTAGGGTCCTCATATATGTTTGTTACGGTCGTGAATTATATTTGAATCATCATTAAACTTAATACTGACCAACCAATTGCAAAAAACGTAAGAATATTTGAATTTCGCGGGCTACCCTTAGCACTTCCCCTTTGTTCGTTATCGTAAATGTTCACTATAAAAAACATACACCACATACACGCAAATTACTTATTTTTATTGAAATTAATTGCAAATGGTCTTATTGCATTTGCATTAAAGTTTATTTTCATTTGTCGAACCTTGATAACGGTACCCCGTTATTGGTAGTAGTCATAGAGGGCAGAGCCCCGCACAACACAGCCACAGTAGAACACTGTCGAGAAATGTCGAGAATAAACGAAGCTGCCCGAACTTGTTCCGATCATTCTAGACTATAAACTGGGGAATGGGTTGCCAGCTTCCTGTTCAGATTACCACATCCCAACAACGTAATAAAAAATAATAGATTAGGACGTAAACTAGGTAATTTGACTTTATGGTTACTTAATTTTGATTTGTAGCATTTTCGTTTTTATCGGTTCTTACGATAAAATAACAAAATAAATAAGTAGGTAGGTAAAATAATTAAACTTATAGAGGTACAGACGCCAGTAGGTCAAGCTACCCGAAACTGTCAAATTTTCCCGATCAACCTTGAACCTAATGGTTAAGCGATAAAGTTGAAAAACTATAAAAGAAATTTGACAGATTGTAGTAGCTTGATGTTCTGGCATCTGTACCTAATCAATGTAAATAAAACTTTTATATTTATTCGAAAACAAATACCTACTCTCTAAAACCGTAACAATAGCGATACCAATCGTAGTTATGCAAATTCAAAAAGATAAAACCGGCCGAGAATTTATACATGACACATTGCACAACAGTGAACAACGGAGCGATTAGTGAACAACTTGAATGTTGTAGAAGTTTCCCGAACAGTCTGGTAACCGTCTGGAAGTGACCACACCGTGCACAGACACGTGCGCTGGAATGGCACGTGTTTGAGAAACGTGACCGGTGACCTGCGCTATGCGAGCAACGCTTTCGCGCCAACCTCCGTGTAATCCGACCAAATTAAAAACACCCCGCCTGCAAATATTACATAGTAAAGTGATGAGTTTTGCTTTGTCCAATTATACTATCATAATTATCTAAGTAGTTTCGGCGCACGCGTATGATCTAAATATCATCGTCCTTATCGTAGCGTGACGTGTTTCTCACAATAGGCTAGAGTAGTGATAAGAAGGAAAATTAAATCATTACCTACCTCATTCTTGTAGGGATTTATTTTGCCGTGAACTGCACGCATAGGCAAATGGAGTATTATTTGGCATGTTTGTTTACAGAAGGAAGTAGGTATGTATTTATTATTTTAATGATAAGTAGGTAGCAGGTAATTCTAAATTGATTCTGTTCGAATTTTGTTTTGGAAACATTATACCTATTATTGTAGTGTGTTGTTTTGTTGTATCTTGAGCCTGAGCGATACGTCGTCGTTGATACGTCGGTAGGTATTCATTTATAAAAGTTAACGTAATAATATTTAATGGAACAATTTGTTAGCAAATGAGTGTTCTAGATACATAGAAGTAGGTACTTCCCTAATTAAGTATTGTCATTAGGTATATTGTGCATTCTATTGTGTTAACAATTTAAAAATCTGCATACGTTTACAACTTATGCAGATTTTTAATTTGTTACCTAATTTATAAATTCAAGTTACCTACAGTTAAATATTGGTAAACATATAGGTAGTAAGTAGGTAGGTATTGATAGAGATTGTCTTGTCTTTATATTTAAATATAAGTGTTTTTTCAGTAAATATTTAATAACATGTCATAAACACTCAGCTTTTTTGTGCGTGCATAACTAATTTTTAGCGCATTGGCTTTGCGCATTACGGACATTTGCCAAAACGCATATTTCATTCCGCCGAAGCGCCAAGCTTTGGCAACTACTATTTATACATGCATAAACAAAATAGCAATCTCTATTTAACAAAAATAAAGTTCAAATTAAGTAGCTGTAGGTTTTATTACTCCTATGTAGATATACGGCTTTGTTACGATAAGTAATATCTCACGTGCTTCAGATAATGTGGAATATTCTGGATCCCCGATTTATTGCAGTGTTGACAAGCTGTGATGTAGGGCTGTCGATACAGGTTGAGGATACGAGAAATATTCCGTATTCGCAAGGGTTGAGAAAGGGCGCGATATTACAAGGAAGGTGAATTAACAACACAAAACTCTAAGCAGGGATCAAGTGTAACGACAGGGTTGAGTCTATTCTATTTCATGAGACTCTTTTTAAAAAAGGCGGTAAAGGTCAACAGGTTCTGCACATAAACAAATACAGCACGTGCAAAAAATCTACCTATTCTTTGCCATTTACGTGTAAACTCATATCGAATGTCACGTTCATAATATATGGCACGTATGCCTAATACGCAAAGTTTTTCAAGTGAACTTATTGTAATTATTATTATTATTTTATTTGCATGGCAGCCATGTCAGGTTATTGTGTGTAAGAAATCAATGGAAGTTATAGAGGGGCCTGTTTTCATAAACACTACTTATAAGTTTGCACACGCTCAAGCACGTGAACACGTGTTGTGGTCTTGTGTCTATAGAAAAAGATTTATTAATGGATAGGTATACAAATAAATAGCTACCCATTAGATAATTATGTTAAATATAGAAGAGGCATGGTGATTATGATGACGCTTGGGAGGATCCCAATGTCGTACGTGATAATATTTTTGTGTAGAATGGTTTGCAGGGAAACTCCTTCATATTCATTATTACAATGCGTGTTTATTTAAAAGATACAGTGACTCATACATCAAAAAATAATGGTAATCAAAAAATATTTCATGGCAACACTAAATAAATGTCACCTTCATCCTTTTTTGGCTGTAAAAAGATTTCTTTCTTCTATCTTTTTACTACCAAGCCGATATTAATAACATTTTATTCGAAAATCCTTCAGATTTAGTAAGTTTTTTTTTTGTCGTCCCCGGACATAAAACATTACACACGACCTCTTATCTTACGTGTTAACTTGTGATATTGATGATAAGCTTCTTTAATATTTTACTAAGCCGCTCGTTGATATGTTTATATTTTAGGTAGTATAGGTACCTATACTACCTACCTACCTACCTACGTATGCACTATCTGTGTCCTTTTGTGCTGTTCTGACATTCACGATAGACGGACGGTGCGATAAACAAAACTTGAAGAAAAGCTGCTAGTCTGTGCCTGTGGCATATTACATTGTGCCATTGCGAAGGCGCACTCGTGGACCGCAAGTGCGCCTGTGAGATGCGGTTGTGATGGTTTGTACTGACAACATAACAACAAGTCGTTTTGGTCGAATGATTATTATTGCTTTTATGTTTATTTAATCAATTTATTATTGGCTAAGAAAAATAAAACCGGTCAAGAGCGAGTCGGACTCGCGCACCGACGGTTCCGTACCATCATATACACAGTCTGGCCATAAATACTGTTACAAATTAAAAATAAGAAACATTTGAATTCGGAATCTGTCATTTTTATACGATTGTTCATTGATTTTTCTAATTTTGGCGCCAATACATTGTACAATATTTTGCGATATTAAAATGTAGTGTAGTAATAAAGAGAACCGAATCGCTGTGATTGCATTACACAAAGTTGGTATGGAGCCAAATGCAATTTTTAAAACTCTCCATACGCTTGGTATTAGTCAAATGTTTGTGTACCGGGCTATTAATAGGTACAATAAGACCTCCTGTTTGTGACAGAAAAAGATCTGGCCGTCCACGTAGTGTTCGTACGAAAAAGGTGGTCAAAGCAATAAGGGAAAGAATTCGAAGAAATCCTGTCCGAAAGCAAAAGATTTTATCTCGGGAGATGAAGATAGCACCCAGAACCATGTCGCGTATTTTAAAAGATGACTTAGGACTTGCAGCCTATAAGAGACGCACTGGTCATTTTTTAACTGATAATTTAAAAAAGAATAGGGTGGTAAAATCGAAACAACTACTGAAGCGGTACGCAAAGGGAGGTCACAGAAAAATTTTGTTTACGGATGAGAAAATCTTTACAATTGAGCACCATTTTAACAAACAAAATGACCGTATTTATGCTCAAAGCTCTAAGGAAGCTTCCCGTTTAGTCGACAGAGTGCAACGTGGGCATTATCCGACTTCAGTGATGGTTTGGTGGGGTGTTAGCTATGAAGAAGTGACTGAGCCATATTTTTGTGAAAAAGGTATCAAAACATCGGCACAAGTGTATCAAGATACCATTCTTGAGAAGGTAGTTAAGCCCCTTAACAACACCATGTTCAATAACCAAGTATGGTCCTTCCAACAAGACTCGGCGCCGGGTCATAAAGCTCGGTCCACGCAGTCTTGGTTGGAAGTGAACGTTTCATCAGAGCTGAAGACTGGCCGTCGTCTAGTCCCGATCTTAATCCGCTGGATTATGATTTATGGTCAGTTTTAGAGAGTACGGCTTGCTCTAAACGCCATGATAATTTGGAGTCCCTAAAACAATCCATACGATTAGCAGTGAAGAATTTTCCCATGGAAAGAGTGCGTGCTTCTATTGATAACTGGCCTCAACGTTTAAAGGACTGTATTGCAGCCTATGGAGACCACTTCGAATAAGCTTTTTGTATTTTAAATTGTTTTATATGTATGTATTAAACTAACTATAGTGTTTAGATAAGTGTTTCTTGTAAAATGGAAGTTAATAAAAATTATTATTATTATTATTATTATTATTATTTTACATTTCTCGGGACCCTGGGGTCCCGGACCTTTGGAAGGCATACAAGGAGCCGAAGCCAACTCGCAGAGGTACCTTAAATAATTTTAAATGATAAGGAGGCACCAACCGACGATTATCCCTGTATGCACTATGCAAGTGCACCCAAGGACAACCCCCGGTTGGTGCAGGACTATTATTGTGTGTGGAAACAAAATATATTGGGCTATGGGTCTGGGTGGCTAAAGAGGATTGGGTTACTTGAACTATGGAAGAACTATGTCCCCTGCCTGACCAATGTTATATATTATACACGGATAAAATGGCATGGGGTGACTTGCACACTCAATAATGGGCCCCCCGAAACGGCCGCTAGCACATAGTGACGTAGCGACAAGGGGGCAACACTTCCTGAGATGCTTGAGGAGTGGAGAGGTATTCCACGGCTATCAGGACAATCCCAGAAGTACGGTCAAGATCCCTACCAGCACCTTACTGGAATACTTCCTTCCTCCGAGCACGTTTGCTCTTGCGAATCTCCATTCAATCCGGCCAATAAAGGCAAGAAGGAGGTGGGAGCTCTGTTCCTCGTCAGTGTTCACTCCAGCCGGCCAATAAAGGCAATCCAGAGATGAGGACAAGATTTCTCTCGGGAGATAGGGGGTCCGTGGGGTCGCTACTGCCCAACAGCTCGCCACATGCTGTCCTGCGGGTTTCTGTATCTCTCTTGGTCTGGCTCATCCTAGACCCGTTCCGGCAAAGTAAACTCTACCGGCACAGACCTAAAGTTTGAAGCGCGCAAGCCCCACCACGACGTCAACGTAGAGATACAGCGGTGGGGTAATAATTTTTAAGACCCCCTTTCAGTCCCTGTTGCAAAAGAAATATATATATTTTTATTTCTTTCTTATTTGCAGAACAGTTTGGCAAACGTCATCTAAAACTATTCCAAAATTCAAGTTGATAGAATTAGTACTTCTTGAGATATGCAGCTGTGACTGACAGATAGACTGAGTCGCACCATAAGGGTTCCTTTTTACCATTTTGGTACGGAACCCTAAAAATGTGTTCTCTATGGGGGATTCTTAATTCGTTGGGGATTCTAGAATGTAGAGAGCTATTTAAAACCTTCCATCCCATAGACTAAGGTGGTCCTAATAAGAAAAAACTTTTTGTCTATCTTCATCGAGGAACACGGCGAAGCACTTGTTGTATCGCTTGACATCTCGAAGGCCTTTGACAGGGTCTGACACGCTGCTCTGCTCTGCAAGCTTCATAATCATAATCATAATCGTTTATTTGCCAAGAAAGTAGGTACATAAAATAAGATGTTTACAAAGTTTTGCGATCCCTGTACAATCTACCCTAATAGGCATGCAAACATTGATAAAAAATATTATTTACTAAACAAAAAAGAAAAAACAGTCTGTCAAAAAAAAATATATATAATAAAAAATCATACAATTTAAAGCTAGCATTATAATAATAAAGACATTAAATCTATAGTGAAGTGACATTTAAAAAATCGTTAATTGAATAATAATACTTATCCACTAATAGGGTAACTTCCTGCCTATGGCATCCCAGCTGATTTTTGTAGCTGGATTTCAGATTTCCTTAGTGAACGGTCGATCAGAGTAGTCGTTGACGGCTGCTCTTCTGACCTTATGGCTATTGATGCCGGAGTTCCTCAACGGTCTGTTCTCTGCAACCCTATTTTTCTGCTGTGCATCAATGACCTGCTTCAGCCTTTTTTTTTTTTTTTTTTTTTTGTGGATGGGAAATCATCAAATAACTTCTCCCGCTCTGGGTGGAGCGGAAGGGCGTGTCAGACTTTTACTGACTAAAACCCACCCGTGTTCCTTCAGTTGCCTATGCCAGGGCCACGGTATCTTTTTCAAACAACCCGCGACCCCAGCGGCATTGGCCCTATTGGACCCCATCTTTTGCTGACATCTCTTTGAGGCGCGCGTGGAACACAACGCGCCGTCGACCCGGGCCTGGTCCTCACCGGACGGCGAGCTACCCACTACTCACCGTCCGCAAGCCCGCGCCTACGGTGGCCGGGAATCGGCTATCAATTCCCGCCGCCCAGGGCGTCTCCTGCGGCGACTGAGGGCGTGAGGCTGCCTCTCCCTCACGCGTTCCGCCTCCTCCTTCGCGAGCATTACCGCTTCGCAGAAGGAGGTGACGGCCTCCCATGCACTCTCGCTCCGCACCATGGCCTGGACCAGGCTCGGACGCGAGAGATCGCCGCCGCCGATCGCCTCCGTGAGAACACGGCGGTGCTCTGCCCAAGCCGGGCAGACCTCCACTGTATGCTCCACCGTGTCCTCTGGGCGATCCACACAATGGTGACACCCGGGCGTTTCCTCCCGCCTTATGCGAAACAGGAACCTCCCGAAACAACCGTGTCCGGTGAGGACCTGCGTCAGGCGGAAGGTGAGGACGCCGTGGCGCCTCTCTAACCACTCCTCAAAGAGGGGACTTATCGCCGCAATTGTGGCGTGCCCAGCGCTGGGCTGCGACAGTCGCACTCTCCATGTCGCCATGAGATCCCGCCGGAGTTCTGTCCGCTGTACCGTGATTTCTCGCGGCAGCGGAGTTACGCCCCGGCGTTTTGCCTCCTCGCGCCACTCCCACACGTGCGCGAGGACTTTCGCCTCCAGATCCCACGGCGGCAATCCGGCAAGGAGGCTCGCCGCCTCACCGGAGACCGTGCGGTAACCCCGGACTAGCCGAATGGCCATGACCCTCTGGGACGCGTTCAACCGGCGGACTGGCCGCAGCCTCAGGGAACGCGCCCACACCGGTGCCCCGTAAAGGGCCATGGACCGCACGACCCCCGCGTAAAGCCTCCGGCAGGAGGCGTTTGGACCACCTAGATTGGGCAGGAGCCGCTTCAAGGCAGCCCCAGCCCGCTCCAGTCTGGGAGCCAAACGTCGGAAATGTTCCACGAAGTTCCACCGGCTGTCGAGGACGAGTCCCAGGTACTTCATCGTCGACTCGACTCCGATGCGAACCCCTCCTACCGTTATTTGGGAACCCGACGGTGGCGCATTCCGAGGACCATGAAAACACATGGCCTCGGACTTGTGCAGGGCCACCTCGAGTCCCAACTGCCGGATCCTCTCAACGACTATCGCAACCCCGCGTGTCGCTAATTCAGCCGCCGCCTGGTGCGACCTCCCCTGCGCCAGGACCAGCGTGTCGTCAGCGTAACATACTACGCTGACGCCGCTAGGGAGGTCGGCGCGCAGCACCCAGTCGTACCCGATGTCCCACAAATGCGGCCCCAGGACCGATCCCTGTGGGACACCGCACGACATCTCTCGCCGGTTCCACTCTCCCTGATGACCGGGGTAGATGACGGCCCTATCCGTCAAATAGGCCTCAACCACTCGACAGAGGTAGGTCGGCATCCGGTGATACCGGAGTGCCTCCCTGATGCAACTCCAGGGCAGGGTATTGAAGGCGTTGGCGATGTCTAGAGACACCGCCAAGACGACCCCACCCCGGGCCACAGCATCCCCCGTCGTGAGGGCTCGCACGCGCATGATGGCGTCCACCGTAGAGCGCCCCCTGCGGAAACCAAACTGGCTCTCCGCCAAATCCGGCCCCTCCTGCACCAGCCACCCGACGAGGCGGTCTGCAATAACTCTTTCAAAGAGCTTGCCCACCTCGTCGAGCAGCACGATGGGTCGGTAAGCGGACGGAGAGTCCGCAGGGCGCCCCGGCTTCTTAATGAGGACCAGTTTCCCCGTCTTCCAACGAAGTGGGAACTGGCCCCTCTCCAAGCATGCGCTTAGGAGCCCCCCTAGTCGAGGCCCGAGAGCCCCAAAGGCCAGAACCCAGGCTCTTCCAGGTAAGCCGTCGGGTCCTGGGGCGGCATTTTTGGCACTCAGCCTACGTAGCGCCGCTCTCAACTCTACCTCGGTCACTTCCGGAGCATCGTCGTCGTCGTCGGTGATGTGGTCCGCAATGGGCACCGCAGGAAGCGGAGCCATGGGCGGGGGAGTATGTTCCCCTCGCGAAGGGAACAGAGCGCTCACCACGTCCTCCACGAGCTGGGGCCGGAGACTCTGCGTCAGCGGGGGCGCCCATGGGCGGAGTTTATTCCGCACCATTTTATAAGGGCGTCCCCATGGGTCCCTGTTTAGAGTCTCCAGTGACTCCTCGCGAGCCAGATCCCTGGCCCGCAAGATCTCCGCTCGGAGGGCGGTCTTCGCCGCTCTGTACCCCTCGTACAGCTCCGCCTGAATGGCTTCCGTATCCGGAGGGCGGATACGGAGCCTGCGGTGCCTGGTGTACCGGTGCCGCGCAGCAACGCACGCCTCGCGCAGAGCCGCCAGCTCCGGTGACCACCAATACACCTGGCGCCAGGCGCGACCGGGCTGGACCCGGGGCATTGCCACGTCACATATTTCGGACATGGCCTCCCGGAACCACTCCGCCTCGTCGTTGATGTCGGCAGGCCTGTCCGGTGGTGACACCCAGGCCTGCACGATCGAGGCTTCCAGGAGGAGCTCCCGGTCCAGCTTCTTCAGCGCCCACCGCGGACCACTCGGGGCCTGTCGGACCGGCGCGCTCGAGGTCTGGGCGGAGACATCAAACCGGATGTACCGGTGGTCGGAGTAGGTCTCCACCCCCTCTATGACGCGCCAGTCAACAACATGTGGCAACAGAGCGGGGCTGGCGAACGAAATGTCCACCACTGATTCGCCCCGCATCCGCACACACGTGGGGACAGAACCCCGGTTTAGGATGACCAGGCCTGTCTCCAGAGCCCAGTCCTCCACCATCCTGCCCCGTGTGTCCGTATACCGGGAACCCCAAGCCACATTCTTGGCGTTGAAGTCCCCGAGGACGAGCACGGGAAGGGAACGAAACCCGACGACGACGTTTTTCAACTCCGCAAGGGAGTTGTGGAACTCGGCGAGAGTTCGGTTCGGGGAGAAGTATACCCCTACCACGACAATCCCCCCGAACCGTGCTGCAACGCAACCCTGTCCCCTCTTGACGGCTTCGAGGGACAGGGTACCGGCGGCGGCCGACGAAATGAGGGTCACTGAGCCGCTCAGGTCCTCCACCCAGTAATCACTGGGCGGGACAAAGTACGGCTCAGCGACCACGGCGATGTTAATCGACCACTGCGCCATGCTCTGGAGCAACAGATCCTGAGCGGCGACGCAGTGGTTGATGTTCGCCTGGAGGAGGCGTAATGGGGCCATTACTGGCACTCCATATTAGCCCCCCCCTGAGCCTCCTGTGAGGGCTCTGCCGCAGTGAGTACGGCGGCGACGGCAGTGGAGGCGGCAGCGACGGCGGCCGTGGCGGCGGCTGCGGCCGTGACGGCGGTAGCGGAGGCGGAGGGCTTGCCCCTGCCCCGGGCTTTGGTGGGTGGACCACAGCCTTGCTTGCTTCCAGCCCGGTGATCGGCCGGCTTGCCAGCTGCCGCACATAGATAGCAGTGCGGCGTGGCATTGCACGAGCCGGCCTTGTGACCGGGCTGACCACAACGGAAGCAATGACTGCTGCGATCCACCTCCGAGGTGCATTTTGCCCCCACGTGGTTGCCCACTTGGCAACGGAAGCACCTCAGAGGTCTGGGTTCCAGCAGTTTCACCCGCGTGGAATCCCAGCCCACCTGGAACCTTCGGCCCTCCCCAACTATTTTGTGGGCCGCCGATACGGGGCAGCTCACCGTAACGGCTCGCATCCCTGTGAGGTCAGGACGGATGGTGCCTACCTTCACCTGTTCGAAGGCACACCCCCCAGTCTTGACCACGGCGGCCACCACCTCTCGCTCCGTCACGGAGTCGTCCAGACCCAGGATGCGCAAGTCAACGCACTTGGCGGGTCTGGACACTCGGGCCTCGTCCGCATTTAAGGACGCCCTGAGCCTTTCGGCCAGAGCGTCAGCGGTCGGGCCACTGGCCGCACCGGGGATCTCGAGCATCCGAGCCCCAGTCGCAGTGACCCTTACCCGCAAGCCCTCGGTGACACCGATCTCCTCCAGGTTCACCGCCGCCCTCGCCTTGGCGAGCACGTCGCGGTAGGACACGCCCTTCTTCTCCGCCTCCGGCTGTAGTGTGATCACTACAGCTGCGGACTTTGGGGCACGTAACCTCGCCGCGACGCTTCGCTCTTTGCGCCGCCGCCGCCTCTCCCTCCGCTTGGCCGACCTTGCCGCCTTGCCCTCCTTCCTCTTCTCCCCAGCTACCTGCCATTCGGCGTCAGCCGGAGGAGATTTGGGAGGCGGGGGCAGCCGCGTCGTCACCGCCACAGCTGGGGCCCTCTCAGGCGCCTTCGCAGCCGCCTTCGTGGGCGCCTTCGCAGGCGCCGTCGCAGGCGCCTTCGCAGCCTCGGCCCCGCCCTTAGCCTGCCCTGCCGACCCTGGTTTGGCCGTGGCAGCCATGGCGGCATACGAAGCCGCCTTTGGCTGGCCCGAGGCCGCCGGTCGGCCTAGCGGGGGCCGCAGGACGATTCCCTCAAGGACCGAGAACCGGTTGCTAAGGGAAGCCAACTCCTTCCGCACCAAGGCCAGAACTCGGTCCTCTGCAGGCCCGAGGCCGCCTTGCCCCTGCTGCACCCCCTCTTGAGCGCCGGCTCCGCGGAGCCTGGCCAGGTCTGCTCGGAGCTCCTCATTCTCCTTTCGGAGAAGCTCCATGGCGGCTGTCAAGCGGGCGACCTCCGCCCGCATTTCGGACATTCCGTCCGACGGAGGCCCTTGAAGTAGAGCCTCCGCTGCCGCCATAATGGAGGCCTTGGCTGCGGGTATGGCCTTGTCTTTAGATGACTGCTTCTTCTTCAAGGCCACACCCTTGACTGCAGCGGCCACGACCTCCTCAAACCTGGCCCGGTCCGAATTGGAGCCACCAGCGGCGTCCGACTCATCGCCAGACGCCTCCACGGCGCTCCCCTCGGCCGACCCGGCTGAGCCGTCTTCTTGTGCGGCGTTTACCCGGCTCCTGCTCTTCCGGCCTAGGCCCCGGCGAGCATATTTTGGAGCCGATTTAACTCCGCCGTCCGAGGAAGACTCCTGGGCATCTCCCGGATTTAGGGTCCGCTTCAGGAAAACATTTTTCCTTCCAGCGGCCCCCACCACTACGCACTCCGGGCTCTTAAAAGTGCCCTTCGCGCCCTTCACTCCCGATGCGGCGTCGGACTCCGACCCCGCATCACTCCTCTCCCTCTCCTCTTCTCGTCTTTCGTTTTTCTTTGGTCCCATATTAGTTCCCACGAGTAAAAACTTTATCACTGGCTCAAAACTGTGGTTCGCACTAGCGATTAATTTAGCTACCCATTAATCAAGCTACCAACCTCCCTCACGGTGCGCCGCCGCTTGAAGGTTTGGGGTAATTTTTTATAGAGGTTTTCTTCCTCGCGGTCCGGGCGGTTAAGCCAAGACCCTCGACCCCCGTCAAAAGTCAGAGACATGACCTTGAACAATCTTCGGGGCTACGAGACTAACGGTGGCAGAAGGAAATGACTTCCTCCTGCCTGCCCGGCGACAGGGTTAGTGCACACCGAGCCCGCTCTTACTCCGCCGCTGTGCGTCTCTGCTTAGAGCAGAGGGACACACGTTGGAGCGTACCTCCGACAGGATATTGGCATACGGGCAACAAAACCCCTTAGGCACACGTGCCTAAGGGGAACCATTGCCCGCACCCCAGGGTGCACCGTCCCGGAGACTGGCCTTCCCCCCGGACGTATCCGTAAGGGAACTCCAGCCCACGGGCACTCGGGGAGGTTTCCTGTCCATGCACCCCACCTGCTTCAGCCTGGTATTGTTGGGTACGCAGATGACAGTACAGTTTCAGAGAGATACTTGTCCAGCGCAAAAACCAGCGGCGCCGAAGTTCGTTCCGTGAGAGAGGCCATGGTAGAGCGGACAGATTTGACCTTAAGCCTTGTCTCCTAGTGGGGTGATGATAATCTAGTCTCTTTTAACGCCACCAAAACACAGGCGTGTCTTTTTACCGCTAAAAGGAGTCGTTTCGCCCAATCTCCTACTTTTCGTGGTACATCTGTTCCTGTAACTGATCGGCTTGAGCTCCTAGGCATGGAGTTGACATCTGGTCTCAACTTCGGCGCCACCATCGAGTACAAAGCCCAAACATCATCCTAAATAGGGTGAAGCGATACTTTACGCTTTTAACCCTTTATAAAGCGCAAGTCCAATTCTGCATGGAGTATTGCAGCCACCTTTGGGATGGATCAGCTAAGTACCTACTAGCCGCGCTTGACTCGGTGGAACGCAGAGCTAAGAGGCTCATTGGCGACGTAAAACTGGTGGATGGCTGGAGGCAAGCTTCACAGCTTGCCTCATCGCCGCAAGGTTGCCTGCTTGTCGGTCTTCTACAGATTGTACTTCGGTGAGTGTGCCCAAGAACTCCACGACCTGATTCCACCAGACCCCGTCTACCATCGAACATCTAGACGCACTGCCAGTTACCATCCATACCTAGTTGCCATTCCACCAATTCGCACTAAGCGCTTCCAAACATCCTTCATAAATGCTCACGGCAAAAGAGAGTTCCCGAACGCATATAACCGGAATCTCTTCAGAGTGAACAGGCTTCTTCGGGGTAAGCTCACTCTATCGTAGACTCTGTCTCTGTCACCTCTGAGCTAGACTATAGTCAAGAGCAAACCCATTTCAAATAAAAAAAAACGAATAAATAAATAAAAAAACTTTTTAGCAAAAAATAAAACCGACTTCCAAAACAAAACACTACAAAGTGAAAAAGAACTTTAATTTCGGTAGTCGGTGGTTTTATTTTTTGCTAAAAAGTTTTTATTTTTCACTTTTTAGTTGTGGAACCTACCCCACACAAATTCGAATACATAATTGAGCACAATAATTGTAGATATAGCCATGTAAATAACAGTGATAGGAAGTTATTAAAACACCATCACATCATCCACATAAAATAAGTGGGAAATATGCGCATTATTGAAGCTAACTCAAAAACTCCCTAAGCTAAGTTAATAAAATTTATATGGGACCACCTCGGAAGTATACCCTATCAAACAAAAAAAGAATTTTCTAAATCGGTCCATCCGTCTTTGAGTAATCGCGTAACAAACATACAAAAAAAAAAAAAACGAAAAAAAATACAGACGAATTGAGAACCTCCTCCTTTTGGAAGTCGGTTAAAATTAGGTAGCTGTAGCTGTATTTCATAGCGCGAAAGTAAGGTAGACAACAGATAATTTATTATTTCGTAGTTCCTCCGCGTTATCTTTACCTATCTAGAATTTACTAACATTGATTCGATCGATTAACTAATTACCTACTCTATAGGTAATAGACACTCCCGAGGTCCATGGATTAAATTTTCAGGTGTAACATGGAATAAAATTCCATTACCATTGTTTCCGATGAAAACGCACTGAACGTACAATGATATAGGTATACTCAATTGCGCGTCACTGGAAACACATGCACACTAGTTCACACTACAAAAATCGGCTTTACTGCTACGCTCAAAAAGGCGCTGACAGTGTCAAATTGTTGGTTGACTATACCTATGTATGAGATACATAAGCACTTGATAAGATACTACTAGATAGTAACATAATAAATTAATAACATTCTCGAAAGAGCCACACAAGGAAATACTTTTCAATAGACGTGCTAATACCTACCTACTACAATTGCTAAAAATAGCACTGATATCTTTGTTAGAGGACAGACAGCGCCATCTATGATAATAAATGATAACAACTCACACGATTTATAAATTCACTAGCACCTCGCCCGCGATCTTTTCCGCGTGAATATTTTACTTTCCTCTTAAAATTGTAGTAGTAGGTATTAATTTTCGTAACTGAAAGTTTTCGAAAATTAATGATTATGATCTTTAACATTTATTTCGATTTAAATAAGTATTCGGACCAATTTGAATTGTTCTCAGTAAATGGTCGACATTGGTCGCAGTAACAAAATTACGGCACTCCTACAGCTGTTATGAACCGCTTTCATATAACTCTATTCCTATGGATATAACTACATATATCACTGCTTCAGCCATCTTACTACGACATATACATAGATTGAACGTCAAGCATGTCACTGATGTTTAACGTGTGCCGAATTATATATATCCCAAACTGGCTGTCCTGCAAATTAATTGCGTAACACATTATCAATCGTTCTCGGACTCCGTTTCATTTTGACAGATCAACAACATTCATTCTACCAAGATACAGGCTCCTGGCCTAGTTTGGGAATCAGTATCAGTACATATATATTGTAATAAACGTCCTAAGATTGTACATACTTAAATGTTGTTGAAACTTTAGTGTCAATAAACAATTTTTATTTATTTTTTTATTTTATTGCGTGATTTACGTTTTCGAGCAGACAAATTTTTCGAAGATATGAAGCAATGGATTAGCAATTTGCTTCAAAATGATTCTGATTCAGTTTGATAGTGTGTTACGAAATTAGGGTGCCGACTGACGTTGTCCTGTCCAAATTTCAATAATTCATACAAAATTCCCGTAGAAAATGCACTTTCAATTTTTCCGAATTTTCCAACTTTTTCGGCAACTTTTAAAATTTTTCTTTCCGTAAGAACTTCTTACGAACATTTTAAAACAATTTGCCAAATCGGTCTGAACTGAAGTGATGCGCTTACCAACGAATGGTAAGCGCATGGTAATCATTTCATTTTTATAAGATAAAAGTGTTTTACGTTATTTTGAGAATGGGGTTATACTTTCACATAGGCACTGACTTTCTTAAACATTAGATAAGTAGGTAAGCAGTACGCACCATTCTATAAAATAATAAAGAATGTGCGGTCTGTTAATAACTGGCGCTTTTAGTGGTGGTGTCATCAGTATAAAAGAAGTGGCACGACACGGAGCAATGCAGGAAGTTGTTGAGCCCGCCCGACAGCAACGAGACCAGCCCGGACCAGGATAATCAATGGAACCTATACTGGGAAGCCCGGGAGCAGAACAAGAACACTGGAACGGATGAAGTAACAGCGTCAACGAGTAGCACAGCCTCGAATTGTGTACATAACCAGCTGACAACGATGACGATAGTGGAGCCGGATTGCCTAGCTCAATCGTCGAGGCAGTACTCGGAACTGATGAAGGGAGAATAGAAAATTATAGGCCGATACTTGATGGAGAATATTATGGATATGACACATGGTAACGAGCTTCTCAAAAGTCCTTAGAAATTCGTACGTGTACATGAGGGAGGACTATGTATCCGAACAAGACACTGGCACTTTTTATATATCACATAGTATACAGTGGGGACATAACTGAAACTTTGGACGTGTTATTCGACAAAATCAATACAAATGCGAAGGCATTACATGCCTCACTTGCCTGGTTGAGTATCTGTATAGCGGTAATGGTCGTCAGATCCTTAAAGACACTACCGAAGGAGATGATTTTAAAAATTGCAAGTGTGCTTTTCATAGCATCGAAGGTAAAAGGCAAGAACAATAGGGAGGTAACGATGAAAATGCCCAAAAGCGAATTGGAGCGTCTTAAATGGAAAAAGTACAACAAAGAGTGGGGCTCTTACGGATGGAGGAAACAACTGACGAAACCGGTGACATGCTAACTACAAATGGAGGATGGAGAATTGAGTGTGAACAAATACACTTTGCATAAGGAGAATTGGAGAGCAATCGCCATCAGGTATAACAGGACACGGATCTATCAGCGGACGAGAAAAAAGAGGGAATGTTTTCTCCAATTATTCAAGGCTTGTTTTGCTGCTTTGCCAAGAACGCGATTTTAACGAGGGAGACGGAGAAAGAGTACTTCATTCAAAAAGCGAGCAAACGAACGGATTAATACCGCCATCACAATTGCCCGAATACTGGTATTTCAAGAAACGCTAAACGCTCCAAGAATTATCAATTGAAACAAGACCGAGACTGCGCGAGTGCCAGTGGTCAACAACGATATTGACATTGTAGAGTTTGAAAGAGGAAGATTCACTGTGAACTATGAAAAAGAACAGAATAATGTTTATTGACACATTATTGAATCAAATCATCACAAGACAATGTAATTACGCCCCGCTGGGGTGTGAAGGTTCCAACATATAGAATCTGTCAGAACCATCGATGACAGCAAAATACAAAGTTGTCCATCGTGTCGCCGCCAATTATTACGGAGACATGGAAAACTGGCACCTGGATGACCCAGAATGGTGTAAAAGTAACAACGATGAGAACGCACCAACGGCAATGAAACCCGCACAGCACACGCAGCGTGAAGTTTGTTAGAATTCAAAAATCTAGCCAAGGATTCTATCGCTGACAGTCAATAAAAGTCATGAATGTAATCTGGCACGTTGCTTGAGGTGTCCATCAGTCGATTAATAATAATTAAAGGCGTGAGGCATACCTTTCACGTCAAAAAATATACAGGGTGTCCGGTAATGAATGGATAACCTTGAAATGTCTTATAGTATAACTTATGGCCGTTCAGAAAAAAAATTGAAACAAAATATATCATAAGTAGTACCTAAGTTATGATTTTTTTAAAAGAAAGGTCTAATTTTTTTTACCTTGTTTTACTTTTATGAACACTACGATCAGAAATGAATGGATTCCATCGGTTTGTTGTTATTTTATTATTATACACGAACTATGCTAATAGATAAACAGTCAATAGTATGACTAGCTATTGCACTTTTTTATTAAAAAATTAGCAGATTAATTAATTTTAGAAAAACTTTGCAAAATTTATTTTTTAAACTATGTTTAAACATCTTGGGTATAAAAAAAATGTATGAATACATGAGTGGCCAATAATTTTAAAATAATGTCACTTTCAAGTAGATTTTATAATGGTACAATTCATAAATGTATCTACAATAAATAGTGAATTATTGCGATTAATGTAGAAAAGGAGAAAATTTTACTAAATATCAAAATTTGTAATATGGGAACATTTTTTAAATTTAATTGTACCTGAACTTTGGGGATTAATAAAAAACAACATTTAACATAAACAACACTTTATTATCATTCGTTTATAATAAATGTTCAAACTGCCGGCCTCCCACTCTTATGCAGGCCCTACATCTACGGATAAATGATCTACGGAGCAGTCTTGTGTACCGTCGTTCACTAATTTTTGATGCGGCTGCTCTGACTCGTCTTCTTAATTCTTCTAAAGACCTTATAGGCTTACAGTATACTTCCTCTTTAAGGCAGCCCCAATAAAAAAAATCCAATGGATTTAGGTCCGGTGAACGTGGAGGCCACAAAATTGGCCCTAGCCGCCCGATCCATCTATCTGGGTACGTGTTATTTAAAAATGCACGAACAGATACAGCATAATGCGCAGGACAGCCGTCATTTTGCAACCAATATGACTCCCTCAGCTCCTCGGGCACTTCTTCTAATAAATTGGGGAGATCATTTTGAAGAAACTCCAAATAACTTTGCCCTGTTAAATTCCCCGGTAATTCAAATGGCCCGATTATTATTCCACTTAATATTCCAGTTCAATAATTGATTTTAAATTGGTATTGGGATCTATCTTCACGCATAAGATGGGGATTTTCTAATTCCCAACCGTGTAAATTATGAAGATTCATGTATCCATCTCTTTTGAATGTTGACTCGTCGCTCCACAGAATTTTATTAAAAAATTGCGGGTCTTCTTCGATTTTTGCCAGCATTTGTCGGCAAAAACGCAATCTAGCTGCATAATCTCTTGGTTGGAGAGTTTGCACGCGTGTAACGTGGTAAGGGTGGAATTTATTTTTTTTCAAAATATCGTGCACGGTCGATTTTCCGATACCTGTGCGTCGAGCTATTGTTCGTGTAGAGGTAGAAGGATCGTTTTCGACTTCCTCAAGCACGGCTTCTTCTACATCAAGACGAGCGATTCTTCCACTGCTTGTACCACCGACACCACTACCAGGCAATCTTCCTTCGGAGTAACAACCGTGGACACGAATAAATACGCGGTAGTCTGGGTGGCGCGCATTAGGGTATCTCTCCCTATAGAGCGCTGCAGCTGCATTTGCGTTACCTCTGCATTCTCCATAAATGTAATGCATATTTGCATATTCTTGTGCCGTATACTGACGTGGCATTTTGATACACAAAAACACAAAAGTCCAGTTTAGTCCAAAAACAAACCAAATCGTCGCAAATATCACCAAACAAAACAAGTCCAAATCAGTAAGCAAAACGAATAGTCCAATAAAATAGCCACGTGGTCGTTTTAACACTGATTCAAAGTAAATCACGATAATTGCAAACGGAAACTAAATAAACACATGCGAAGTCGAGCAAGTCGAGAAACGCACTAAAAGTATGAGTGCTTACCTGATGTTTTACATTTATTTCCTCTCTCTCGCACCTAGCCGATTCAGACCCTCTTTGTCTAACATAACACAAAAGAATGACAGCACGGCGTGCGCGCAGGTAGCAAATATGAAGGTCACACGACCCATTTCACGCTTTTAAAGTAACTATTTTAATCATTATGAGTATTTGTAAATTTCTGACAATTTGGTTTCAATACGCAATTTTTATTCACTACAAATTCCTTAAATGTATTTTTGATTAATCTTCAGTGGTCAGAAGCAATTTAATTTAAAAAAGTTCCTACATTACTTTTGACATTTGGTAAAATTTTCTCCTTTTCTACATTAATGGCAATAATTCACTATTTATTGTAGATACATTTATGAATTGTACCATTATAAAATCTACTTGAAAGTGACATTATTTTAAAATCATTGGCCACTCATGTATTCATACATTTTTTTTATACCCAAGATGTTTAAACATAGTTTAAAAAATAAATTTTGCAAAGTTTTTCTAAAATTAATTAATTTGCTAATTTTTTAATAAAAAAGTGCAATAGCTAGTCATACTATTGACTGTTTATCTATTAGCATAGTTCGTGTATAATAATAAAATAACAACAAACCGATGGAATCCATTCATTTCTGATCGTAGTGTTCATAAAAGTAAAACAAGGTAAAAAAAATTAGACCTTTCTTTTAAAAAAATCATAACTTAGGTACTACTTATGATATATTTTGTTTCAATTTTTTTTCTGAACGGCCATAAGTTATACTATAAGACATTTCAAGGTTATCCATTCATTACCGGACACCCTGTATATGTTCAGTTATATCCATAGCTCGATGTAGCATTCTCCGATACATTGCTTCTAGTTTTTCAGCAGGAGTTATTTTAAAATATGAAGTTGCCCTTGGCCATACGCGTGGCGTCGCGAATGACGACAGCATAAATAAACAGCATCATTAATACAATAACACATCGATACAGTTCATATGTGGGTAGTAATGACATAATGGCGTCTAGCGCTTGTGCCAATCGTTCTGTTTGTCTAGTTTTATTGCTGACGGAGAAGATACATGAAGTGTTAGTTAATGCAGATGTACAGACGCCAGCACATCAAGCTACTACAATCTGTCAGATTTCTTTAATAGATTTTCGACTTTATTGCTAAAACATTAGGTTCAAGGTTGATTGGGAAAACCTGACAGTTTCGGGTAGGTTGACCTGCTGGCGTCTGTACATGGTTAAATTGAGTAAATCAGGTTATGTGGAATAGTGGAACTGAGGTGGCCGTGGAGAAGCATCCAGAATCCATAGGAATTGATAAGGTTTTATAACAGGACTAGCAGCTCCCGCGGTTTCACCCGCGTAAGTCTCAAACCCGTAGGAATATAGGGACAAAACGTATCCTACGTGTCAATCCAGGTTATAAACTATCTGTGTGCCATATTTCATCAAAATCCGTTCCGTAAATTTTGCGTGAAATAGTAACAAACATACAAACACACAAACTTTCGCTTTTATAATATTAGTGTGATGTTTCACAACAATAGACCATACAAGCAACAATAGTTCCATTTGCTTTTGCCCGAGACTTCTTCCGGACGCACCCTTCGGTCAAAAAACATCCCACGGGAACGTATTACCGGGATAAAAAGCACCTATGTCCTAACCAAGGTCATGGTCTACCCGTGTGCAAAATTTCATCGAAATCGGTTCAGCCGTTAAGGTGTGAACGGGTAACAGACACAGACAGAGTTACTTTCCTATTTATAATAATATAATAGTATATAAATATAGTATAGTATAAATATAGATAATAAAACCCATAGGATGACTCAGGCCCTCCATGGGGCTCTTCATCGAAGGTTGTTAACCCATCGCCCACCGCGCATGCCCACTGACACCTTATCAGTTGACTGCTCGACATTTACACCTTGCTCCGAATGAGACGAGAATGATTCACACACGTTTTAGGAAAAATCCATATTAATGACTGTGTTGGGAAAATCTATTCCGGAATCGAACCAAATACCGTACGGCAGTGACCCGTATGATTATAAACAGAGATAACGTAAAATGTTTACGTTGGAAATTTTACACACGCTGCCATGCTAATTAATCTGTTGTGCTGAAAAATCAATGGCGTGTAAAATAAAATTGTAAGTACTCCATTTTGTCATCTTTACATCACCCGGTTTTATAAATTCTATTGCAATAGAAGTTTTAAACAAAGTCAAAAGCTCATCTTATATTTTTAGACACATACGTCATGTGTGTAAAGAACAGTCAAACATTTGGGATGAAGTCTTTATTACAACGACCTCAATTTGAGTAGTGTACCTACATCGTCTACAGATGCACAGATTAATAATGGCGGTCGTTGATTAGCCGACTTATGGGACAAGGAAACGTTGTGGACAGAACAAGATGGGATTTTTGAAAGTTAAATTGAGCAAGATACGAAAGTTATCGCTTTATCAGATAAATCATGTTGTTTTCCAGGAAGTAAGTAAGTGACTGTCTTGTCAGTAAACATTTAACATGACTCAGTCCTCATACGTTATAAAAAAGCGGAAAGATTTCTTTGTTGTTCGAGTTCGAGTAACCTCCTTACATAAATTGATTCCAAATAAATCGAACACGCTTCGCAAATAGCCCAAATAGTGATAAAAGAGTATGAAATGAAAGCACTCGGGACAAAAATAACTTTTCACGCCCGTTTTAAAACGTCACGGCTAAATTGGGCAGCGATTTACTATGATGTTGTGTGCCAATAATGCCATACCATTCTGCAGGAATGGACAGTGATTTCACAATCATGTGCCAATTTTTCTAACAAAGAAAGAGGTTACGCTATATGACGTGCCATGTGGAATACATAAACAAGAGGTAGGTATGGTCCTTTCTTCCGCAGCTAGAATACAATATTTTATATACCTATTGATTTAGTTTAGTTCTAAAAAAACCGGTCAAGAGCGAGTCGGACTCGCACACCGAGGGTTCCGTACCATCATATATATAAAAAACTGTGCTATTTAGAGACATCGTTTTATTTTTCCTGTAATCTTTTCATAAACTTCTATCACACAGAATAATTTCAGATTTTTCTCTATGCAAACTTCGGAGATAAGAGGGGGGAACAGTATTTTTTTTACATTATTCATGAAAAGTCGAAAACCATGTGGCCAAAAAAAAAAATGTTTGAGAATGTGCAAACAACGCTCTTCCATATGATACCCCACATGCCCTAGTAGCCCTACTACGAATTTTTAAGACCCCCTGTCAGTCCCTGTTATATATAAATATAATATATATGCCACATGAAAAATGCTAGGCATTGCATAATGTGTAAGCCTGCCTGAAAGATATAACCTAATTTAATTATTTCGGAATATTTTGTAATCAATGTAATGTTTTGTAAAAAATGTAAACAATAGTCTTCAGAGTTTCAGCTATCGACAAACTCAAGTACCTACTTATGTAAGTCCTAAATTGTAGGAACTTTGTTATCTTTTGAAGTTTAATGTTAAATGTTAGCTTCAACAATAAATAATTGCTCTTCAGTTTCAATATGTTTATCAGCGAAACATTATTAGCCGTTAGCTGGTAAACGTTCTCTGTAGGAAAGAGTAGGAATAAGTGGGATGTATCTGCATTTGCATCATTGTATAATTTTATCATTCAACACGTGGCAGAAGCGCCTCGTGGCTAATCGCTACCTAATGTGTATGGCTCAAACTATAATCCTAGATGGACTTATTATCGTACGTGCAGTACCTACCCGTGCGTATGTTACATTCAATCTGTAGCTATAAGTAGTGAAATGGGTGTTTCACCGTTCAGGCACACAAGTCATGTCTTTTTACAGAAATGCCAATTACAAAAGAGCGCAATTTTCAAAACTTTTGACGTATTTGAAAATTTTCTAAATTTTTTGAAATTATAGTACCAGTAACTGTAGCTTTAAATAAAGCTGATGTGTTACTTCATCATTCTCCTGCACTTGTCCCAATTTATTTGAGGTCGGCGCAACATGACTTTTTCTTCCATACTTCTTTATTAGTCGTCATCTTGGTAGTCACTCCTTTTCTCGCAATATCATCTTTCACACAGCAGTCCATCCGTCGTGTCTTTGGTCTTCCCCTACTCCACATTCATACTCAAAACTTTCCTAACGATATTTTCCTTATTCCTCCACATCACCATGACAACGATTTCCACACAACTTTAAGTCTTTAGTGTGTGTTCAGATTTCCTCTTATATACTCATTTCTTACTCTATCCATTCGTGCAACACCACACATCCCTTTTACCATTCTCATCTCAGCTGCATGCAATTGCCTTTCATTCATTCCTTTTGTGGCCCAACATTCTGATCCATACAAGACAGCAGGTCTAAGCATTGTTTTATAAATCTTCCTCTTAAGTTTAAGGGGAATGCGGTAGTCGCAGAGTGTACTCGTGACCTGCCGCTACCCAGCGCTATTGCCCCAGAACTGGAGGGACACTTGAGGGACTTACAGCCGAAATCTCAGAATATATACTCTTTTGCAAAAAAAAACCGGGCACCTAAGGAAAACATTCTAAGGTCAATTTGAGTTAATTAGTAAAGCAATTTTACAACAATCATTATTTTTCTTTTGTTAATTTCAAAATTTAAATTTGGAATTTCTTAACTTCAAATAACATGCCATCGTCAAATTAATAAAACCTCTTTCAACAAGAAACGAACAACCTTCTTCATTGAAGTAGAGAAAAAAATCTAAAGTGCCCGTTTTTTTTGCAAAAGAGTTTATATTCGGTTTTGGTTCTGCTGGTTTCCATAATTTAGGTCTCCTAATATAAGCACTGACACTGACGATATAAGGTCGTTGGATGTATGCATTACGTTATCTAGGTCTTGTTAACTCTAGCAGATGTTCGTCATTTGTAACATGTGTTCGATGAGGTCGGTGCATCTGGAAACTTATTTCATATCGTTTTAAAGATCCTTATAACTACACAATTTAGGTTTATGCATCAACAACATTGGTATTTAGACTGGAGTTAGATTGAATGCGGGGTGCATTTAATCTAATCACATCATTTCCAATAAAAAATACAAACAAGAGTGAGTTTATCTTTATACGTGTAGTTATTTGATAATAAAGTTTGAATGTTAGTAAACCGACATCATATTCTTCCAATTTTTGTCAGCAACTTAGATTGTTGACAACATAACTTTGTGCTTACACAATCCAGTGTTGTTTACTAGATTATGGACTGCGTGAGATGAATCAAGTCTAGATGTATTTCCACGCGACACGCGGTAATAAAACAAACATCTACTGTTTATTATTCCATGCAGATTAAACTCACCATCTATAGTTAGAAACAGTATCTAATTTTCTAGAATGGGGGAAATTATCATACGCTGCATAGCATATAGTTTCTTCCACGTAATAGTTCATACTGCAGGAAATCCAACGTTTAATTATGTGAGGAAACCCACGTTACCTACAGACCTTAACGAGAAACACAATCAGACTCCAAGTAAACCATTAGTAATAGTATTCCGAGTACAGATAAAGCGAGGCATAAATTAAAACAAAGCGGTCACTGCTAATTTGACAGAGTTAATGATCGCTAAACATTAAGGAAAGAAAGGCACTTCTGAGGCCGACTACATTGTCTTTCCTTACTAACCCTGCCTTGAAAGCTGTAAAGGAGGTAATGCCAGAATTATTGCTCGTAACTCACTGGATATTAGCCAATTATGCGCCAAAGACAGGTGGACTCAAGGTCCTGAGAACCGCACAGGACACGCTGACAAGTCCTGCCTGACATCAGCCGGCCTTCATAATTACAAAACCACACTTCTTACCATCGCCAAATTCTTCCTTGCCTTAACTACGTGTGAATAAAGTTCAAGATGGTGTAGCAAGTGAATAGTAAGTGTAAATGTAAGTTTGTCGACAAGCTCAATGTTGGTTGAGGCCGCAAGGCTATCGTCCTCCTACGGTCACCCATATAACAATGCTAATAGTTTGTGACTCACTTTGGTATAGTGAAGTGAAGTTTCCAAGATTGCAAGGATTTAGGTGTTTACAGGACAATGGAAAATGTTGCAACTGGGTATATTTCCTGGAAAACAAGAACACTGATGGTCGCTTTATTTGTGGCCCTGTCTGTGGTGATGGAGAAGACATTTGGGAAGATGAGCAGCCTTCCGTGTATACTTGTGTACTTATAAAACAACATACCTACCTAGGTAGCTAGTAATCACTAATTCAGGAAATGAGTTCATTGCTATTATGTTTTTGCGAAATGGTCGTCAGGAGGAATCAAAGGTTCAGCAGGAATCTTCGTCTTCGGTAGAATTATGTGTGATTGTGGTGCTTCCAGTTACAATTTCTTTCGGAAAACTTGTAAAGAAAAATGAGATCGTAATCAATAGGTACGTGGTCGTTTTGACTGTAGCGGTAACAGTTTGCTCAGAACCTGTTTGACGTAGGAGAAGTAATGAAGAAAAAAAATTATAGGATGAGTCATTACCTAATTCACAGATGACTTAACACCTGTTTCCAAGAATTTTATGAGATTTCATATTAAATTGTGTCACGGTCACATCCCAAACAAAAGTTGAACCTTTTGGACTCATATTGGAGTCATTCATTCTTCATTCTTCCCTAATTTATTACATAACAACTTCCCAGCTCCAGCATGTCGTAGACACATTTTCTTCTGATGTTGCAGACATCTAAAAACAGTATCTACTTTGACGAGAGTCATATATTTATTGATAATGGACCCAGATTCTTGTATTATTAATATTTCCTAGAGCATCACTAAACCTAATCATACCGAGATGGTAACTGACGTATTTTACATACCTTACACTTTTTTTATCACTGTGCCAGTGGGTGGTTATCGATTTCCTCTCGGTAACCACATTAAACTTGTTATAATTTGTTATGATTCCAACGTTATAATGGGGGCGATTGTAATCAAAACTAGGCTTGTTATTCCTTAGATAGTTGGATACAGATCATGTTTATTTTTACTTTAATTTCATTGGTTTGGAAAGTTTATTTCTCTCGTCTGAATTTATTCTGGCAAGTCTAGATTCGATCATCATTGAATGTAATGCTAAAGGGGTCTACTAATTGGCTTTAATTATGTACCTATGTAGTAGATCTGATTGATCAGGGCTGCTACGTTTTGTGGGCTTAGCATGACCACTTGTCTATCTATACGAAGAGTAGACAACCTTTTCTATACAAAGCGACATTTCGTTTCTCTGTTTTTGACATCGCACCATAGAAATCCTTCTACTATTTGTCATTTTGTCTTTCGTTTCTAGCGATCTTTGTCCAGATCCTTTTTTAACCGACTTCAAAAAAGGAGGTTCTCTATTCGACCCGTGTGTATGTATGTATGTTTGTATGTCCACGATTTTTTCAAAAACGAATGAACCAATTTTGATGATTCTTTCGCTAACGTTATCTACATACTTTCAGGAAGGTTTTAGTATATAATACCTTAATTATTATACGCATAAATGTACTGTATTTCCGGCCTTTCTAAGCGGATTTTGATGATTTTTCTTTTCGTTCGTGTTGAGAAATGGAAAATTAAATTTACTTAAAAAATGTAATAACTGACTTCAAAAATCTAAAACGAAAAAAATAACTTTCATAAAAAATCTTAACAGCTTCTAAAGTCGGTGTCTACAGCAATTCTTCAATACACTAATAGCTTGGTATCGACTTCAGAAGCTGTTAAGTTTTTTTATGAAAGTTATTTTATTCGTATTAGGGTTTTGAAGTTGGTTTTTACTTTTTTAAAAGTAGGTAAATTTATCATGTAGACTATTTCGGAAGAAAGTTCTCTAGGGTAGTGAAGACAATTTGCTTTTGTAATCGCTATGCTAAAGACAGTAAAAATCTTACTACTCGACGGCCGCAAAGTATATAAGTACAGCAAAATCATTTTTTTCTCTTCTTTTGCTTACATCTCGAAAACGGTGTGTCCTATCGCAAAAATAATGAAAGTTTTGCCCCCCTTTATAAAACTCATAACCCCCTAAAATTCGCTCGAATCGCATCTTCTCCGGCGCTACGGGCTCGCCTCCGCAGTTGTATTTATATGCGTGACTTAATAGTTGTACAAATTGAGAATTAAACAGAAATATCAATAAATATATCTTTTTATGAATTTTAACTATTACTTTAATAATAAACTGTAATCAGTTCTTCTTGCCTATACTTTTTTAAGACTTAGGGACTACTGGGGTACAATGAAATGAAAAAGCATTTTCATTTATAAAAAAAAAAACTGTATTAATAAACTCAAAGTATTTTTTCTATTTCGATATAATTTACTTAATCAACTAAGCGGAGCATGTCCCGACATGATTGCAAGTATTCATTTCTTATTTTTCATGCCACACGGCCATGTGGTACCTTTTCTACTAAACTTTGAAGCCACATTATGGGCTAATAACTGACATATCATAAGAAATAAAAATAGGAAAATAAATGTTACATCTTATGGTTTACGAAATAGCAATAAAAAAAATCTATTTTTTTACACATTTTTACGAAACATTTAATATCTCCGAAACTAAACAGCACCATAAGGTACCTTTTCCCGTGGAACATCACATTTTTTAGATATTTAATTAATAGGGGTTTCACCATCATTAGATTTTTAAAAAGAGAGATCTACGTTAAGAAAACGGTGCTGATGATAATTATGATGACGATAATGGCATATGTCATGAGTCATGATTCAATGTTTTACGTGGTAGGCAGTGCCATCTGTTAACTTTAATCGTATCTACCTTTTTAGCAAGAAAATGCTCGTGTTAGGGGACTCCGCTCTTTCACTTATCATTATACAAAGTATGTAATTCGACCGTCCCTATTAACAATGTCGGTTCTGCAGGGAGACTACTGTTTAGTCCCTACTGAACAGTGGTCTTTTTCGCAGAACTGACATTGTTAATATCATAAAGATTCTTTTTTATCGTTAGGGCAAACTTTGAACTGGCCTCAGTTCAAAGTTTGTTTGACAGTGAAGAATTAAAAAAAAATTGTAATTCGATTTATGTAAAAAAGTGAATATTGTTAAAAATGTATATCCGACATTGTTAATAGGGACGGTCGAATTGGAAACAGAATAATAATAAAATAAAAGAAGAGAAAATATAAAATTCAAAAACTAGCGCTTTTAATTTATTTGGCTTGTTTTTGCCTGCATATGTTATAAGTTATGTTTAGGTTTGAGTTTTGGTTAGCCCTGCGATAATTTCTTGGGATTGGAGGAAGCTTGGATCAGCTTCCAGCTTTCCTACGTTACCGCCAGGGTTGCGGGTTGTTCGAAAGAGTTACCGTGGCCCTGGCACAGGCAACTGAAGGAACACGGGTGGGTTTTAGTCAGTAGAAGTCTGACACGCCCTCCCGCTCCACCCAGAGCGGGAGAAGTTATTTGATGATTTCCCACCCAAAAAAAAAAAAAGCTTTCCTACGTTAGTGAAAAAGCTGTTTACCTACCTTGTTAATAGAGTTCTGCGGTATTGGATAGTTCCAATAGATCCAAGTTATTTGCTTTTTAGGTTTTCGCTGTGTAATGTTGTTAATAAGTTCCCAGGTTTTTTTTAGGATTTTTGTGTGCTTTAGCACAGCAGGTCTCGTATCATGAAGTTACAGTAATTTCGGTACCTTTTGTAGGTAAGTTTTAGTACCTCATTGAACGGGTCAAGTCTAAGTCTCCGTTGCATGTTATTTGGGTTTTGTATACAGCGCAGTAATCCAACAGGTTTCCAAGGCTTCAGGGTTTAGTACTAAGAGTGATGCAGTTGTGAAGAATTTCAATACTTGTTAGTAAGTGGGATTTAGCAAGTCTGCCAGGTTACTATCTTCTAAGAGGCCGAGTCCCTTCTCTAAGTTAAAATCTGATTTTATTTTTATAGGTTTTATTATATTTGTATGGTTTGTAATTTTTATTTGTTAAAATAAGTTTCTTTGTTTGTTTGGTACCTTTTCACACTTAAACCACTGAAACGATCATCCTGAAATTTAGCATAGGTATACGTTGTCAGGGTTGCGGGTTGTTTGAAAGAGTTACCGTGGCCCTGGCACAGGTAACTGAAGGAACACGGGTGGGTTTTAGTCAGCAGAAGTCTGACACGCCCTCCCCGCTCCACCCAGAGCGGGAGAAGTAATTTGATGATTTCCCATAAAAAAAAACCAAAAAAAAAAAACAAAAAGATGTACAGAAACAGACATAGGGTTACCTTACATCCCGAAAAAAAATACTGTTCCCGAGGAAAACAACAATAACATGCTTATAAATGGCGCCACTTATCTTTCGAATCATGATTGAATTATATTATTATTGAAACTTAGTAGTGTGTTATGAGTATTTTTTTTTAAATTTACCTAAGACATTTTGTGAGTCCAGAGTGTCGATTGACCGGTTTTCATCCTCCTGACTATCCTAACTAATATTAGAAATGCAAAAGTGAGTTTGTTTGTTACGCTTTCACGCTAAAACGGCTCAACGGATTTGGATGAAATTGGCACACGGGTAGGCCATGACCTGGAAAAGGACATAGGCGACATTCCACGCGGGCGAAGCTAGTTTTAAGATAATTCAGTTTGTTTGCGCGTTCATGTGATTGCTCGCCTCGTTTTAATATCAGATTAATATTAACGTCACCAGTGATAATTATATTTTTAGTTGATGTAATGGTAGTGAGGTGATTTTTCAAGGATTGGATTGAAGTCGTCAGGAGAGATATGGACCTCCAAGCAAGACGCGTATGTTAGCTTTATTTCTTTAGTTTTATATTTATGTGTGTTTTTAATATAAATAGCTCGTGGCTAAGTAATAACAGCCGCACGGGTTGATCCATCAGGTTAAGCTACGCTTGCCGGGGTTGGTCTGTGGATGGGTGGCCATCTTTTCATACCGAGACTCCTCCGTGGCTCGGAAAACACGTTAAGCTGTTGGTCCCGGCTGTCAATCGTCAAAAGCCCGAAAGTCTGACAACCAGTCTTACCAAGGGGTATAGTGTTATCCAGTAACTGGGTTGTGGAGGTCAGATAGCCATGTAAAATACTGGTATTCAGCTGCATCCGGTTAGACTGGAAGCTGACCCCAACATAGTTGGGAAAAGGCTAGGCAGATTGATTGTGTGTTTTTAATATAAGCGACAAGTTCGTCGACTCTGCTATGATGATTTGTAGATTGGTGTGAGTTATAATTGATTTTATTTAAGGTATTTGTTTTGTTGGATTTAGTCTACATTCAGTTAAAATTATTAGGTCAATATCCATTTTGAGATTTATTATGTTTTCTTGCAGGTCGTCGAAGCTAAAATAAATGGATTTAATATTTTGAGAAACTATGGTAAAACCGAGGGAGTTAGGCTTTATATGGTTAGGAAGGTCGCTGAGTTCACAGTCGAACATTTGGGCTATTTCGTAATTGTCTATATCATTCTATACCTGTTAAGTACTATCTAGAGGTTTTGCGAGAGCAGAAGAGCGCAGCTGTACAGGAATTTCGTGTGTGGGTGAAAGTATGTGTGTTTGTTGTGAGTGTGATAGATAGTCAAAGTGATAGATAAACTGTTGATGAACATACACTGGCCTTCAAAACTTAGCACCACACTTTTAAAATTGCAAATTCTCCTAAACTATAGAAGTTCGAGCTTTGAAATAAAAAACGTTTTATAGCAAATTTTATTATAGATATTAATATTTTTATTTTATAATATTATACATTAGTAACGTTTTTAACTTAAAAAAAAAGCTAAAACCAAAAAAACAACTGAACTCACTTAACTGGCAAAAAAATCAAACAACAATAACAACATATAAAAGTATGTTTTACGCCTTATTTACATCTGAATAACTGCTAATGCTTCCTCAGGCTCTGATTACAGCTTCGAGCCGGTTTGGCATACCAAAGACAAGGTTTCAGAGGCGATGTTGGGGAGTATGCTGCCCTTTTTTCATCAGCGCCTGTTATAGGGCTCTAACGGTGATAAGAGGTGGTCTGCGGCTTCTGACCAGCCTCCTGAGCTCATCCCAGTTGTGTTCGATCGGATTGAGATCAGAACTTCTTGAAGGTCAAGCCATCAAGCTGATACCAAACTCCTGAATGTACTCTTGCATGACGTGTGTGGCTGGGCGTTATCCTGTATCAGTATCGATCCATCACCCATATTTACTAAATATGGCCCTGCATACTCATTAAGGATCTCTTGAGCTTGAGCATATCTTTCCCCAGTTAGAGTGCCATTTTATTTATTTATTAAAACTTTATGCACAGTTAAAAAAAAAAAAAACAAATACCTGCCGAGTGCCGACCAAAGGAGGACTTAAATGCTTGAGGCATTTTCTACCAGTCAACCTTAGGCCAACCATTTTCTATGACCACTAGCTTTGTGTGACCTGATCCGACCTCTGTACCACTGCTCTGTACACGTATGTATGGGCTGAAGAGATGCCAGCCCATACGTGTACAGAGCCTTCACCGTATTGGATTATGTCTGTGAAGCAGGCTTGAATGTATCGCTCACTAGGTCGCCTGTACACTCTTCGCCTTCCATCCGACGTGAATAGTGAGAATCGAAACTCATCAGTGAACAAAACTCTTGCTCATTCTTCTTCACTCCACTATATGTGTTCACGGGCGTAGCGAAGTCTAGCTTCTCGATGCCCTCTCTCGAGTTTACGGCCACTTGCTTTAACAAGTCTTCTGTCACTGTACTGTCACTAATGTAGTCTTTTCAGGTCTGAAGAAGCTGTTGCTTGACTTCAACTGCATTGAGGTGGCGATTTCTCAACACAGTGGAGACAATATCGCGGTCTTCTCAGGTACTAGTGCACCGTGGTCTGCCAATACAAGGCTTCCTAAGATGGTTTCCATGGTGGTGGGTGGTATGGTTATGGTGGTATGGACACATACTGATGCTGTTTATAAAGCTTTTTTCAGAAGTTTTTTAACAATTAAATTATTCTTATAATCCTTTTTATTTCGAAAATTCTATTATACTCGTATAATTCTAGGTCTTTACGTCTATGAAGTTGCCGTTTTACAATACTGGCCATTTGAAACGTAATTTATGTACGGCTGGCAATAAATTCTAAATTCAAATGAATTTTGAAAATATGGAATTCTATTTTCAAATTCAGTCATTTGTTTATTTATTAGTTTATCGTTTTCACTACATTTGTATCTTTTTCATCAATATGGACACGATAAAAATACGAGTAATTATGGAATACGAATTCCATCGCGGTAGCAATGCCGCACAAACGGCTCGCAACATTAATACGTGTACGGAGTGAACACTACAAACGGACGCACGACACGTTATTGGTTTGAACGCTTCCGACATGGAAATTTTGATCTAAAAAATGAACCCCGTGGTCACCCGAAAACTAAAGTCAAATCAACGACGAAAGCTGACGATACTGAATCTACGGCTGAGTTAGCAGCAGCTTTCAACGTTAGCATCAAAACCCGATTAATAGTGCATTGAAGAACTGAAGACCGACTTCACCGACATCAGAAGCTATTAAGTTTTTTATGAAAGTTATTTTATTCGGTTTAGGTTTTTCAAGTTGGTTTTTACTTTTTTTAAAGTAAATTTATTTTTCCATTTTTAGTTGAATGTACAAAATACCATATGATCAAGACGAACGAAAAGAAAATCATCAAACTCCGCTTAGAAATGCCAGAAATACAGTACATTTATGCATATAACTTGGTACATAAGAATAATTACCTAATGTATTATATAACTTACCTTTCTGAAAATATGTAGATCATGTTAGTGAAATAATCATCAGAATTGGTTCATTCGTTTTTGAGAAAATCTACATACATGTACGGGTCGAATAGAGAACCTCCTTTTTTGAAATCGGTTAATAACAGACAGTGTATGTCGCTCCTACATATTTCAGAATATGTAAAACGAAGAGGATTTGGCGACAGAACATAATGACGAATTAGGGCGGATTTCACCAATTAAACTGCACGCGATCAGCACATCTAAACCGCGTTCAAGAGCTGTCACTGACATTATTGTTATGGAATTTTGACACTCTTGAACGCAGTTTAAATGTGCTGATCCCGTTCAGCACCCTAATTGCCTAACACACTATTAATCGGAATCTGAATCATTTTGCTAATCCAGTGCTTCATATGTTCGAAAATGTGCCTGCTCGACAACGAAAATAACGCAATGAATGTTGTTGAACTGTCAAATGAAACCGATTCCGATTGATAGTGTGTTACGCAATTAGGATGCAGTTTCATTGGTGAAATTGGCACTTAGAAGATTAGGTAAGGTTCAAGGAGAATAACACCAACGATATTGATTGTAATGATTTTAATGACAGTGAATGGACCAAACAACCAATACATAATGTGACTTAACATTGCTTCAATATAAACTTACAATCAAAGCTATAAACACACATAAAATTAATTATTTTAATAAACTAATTAACATGGCTGAAATAGACTATATTTGTATGTAATAATGTGGGTAAGTAAATAATATTAAAGGTATTCAATTATCTACAGCTATCGATACTATTTTCATATTAAATACAAACAATAAAATAAAATTCGTAACATATAGGGAAGCTTTTGCCAAAGCAAAAACGCGTTATATTTCACATGGAAATATAACGCGTTTTTGCTTTGGCAAAAGCTTCATAAATTGCCCTATATGTTTGATATTTAGTTGATACTTAATTAAAATACGGTAGGTATGTACATAAGTAGAAAATAATAATTATTGTAATCCCTAAAGTGGTTGATGTCAAGGGATGTATCCCGGTGGAAATGATGACGATTAAAAAGACAAAAGACAAGAAAAAAAAATATTTTAGGGGACACAGGTCTATAGATACCTTAAGCTAAACATACATAAAAAAGACAATTGACAATAATTAACTGTTAAAGGAGCCTCAAGGAGGCAAAATCGGGTATTCAAGCTCCCGAATGAATCTAACTGGTTACAGAAACCCAACTTCTCATGCAAAGTGACGATCTATCGAAAAGATGCTAAACGATCTTTTTAAAATGCTTTCAAAACGGTTCAAATAAGTATAGCTAAGGATAAACTTGAACCACAAAACATAGTGATACTCGTAAAAGTAGTCATTTTCATTATCCACGAATGTATGCACTCATCTTGTTGTCTGACACTGATTCCAAAGGTGGCAGACATCACGAGTGCTGGTTATAGAATACAAATCACCGATCAATATTTATTTATACAGTTATATATATGTGACTTGACTCACACTTGTGCCTTCGAACATCTCTTTTAAAAGGGTTTACTGTTGACTGTTGAGCAAATGTTTGCACAAGTAAATAAGATATTTTGTCCAGGTTTGTTCTTTGTTCTTATTGGCCGGATATTTATTAATCATACTTAATATGATTATTGTTTGTTATTTTTAAAGCAACACCAGTAATATCTGTGTATGCTACGATGTTATACAAGGCGGAGACGGTAATTGAATACAACATTAAAATTAAAATGCATATGTCAACTACATAGGACAAAAATTCTCATTTCAATTAGTCAGAGATTGGCAAAACCCATAGTTGGCCCATCATTGATATTTAAATTGTTTGAAAAATCACTTTTCAAACGATGCTAGGATATAATATCGAGGGTTCACGGGCTATTTGTATTAAGCGACATCCTGGCCGATATTGAGTTATTATCATATCTACCTGCATTAAAAAGTGAAAAACGTAAAAAACTGAGATAGACACTATTGATTCTTAACCGTTGATATGCCACTTTTTCGTAAAAAATATTGATACTTTTTTACAATGTTCTTTTTTCCGAATAATTAAACTTTGAAATGCTCTCCTGTAAAGTTCCAAACATGTCGCTTAATACAAATAGCCCGTGAACCCTCGATATGACATACCTAGTTGCATTAAATATTTATTTTAAATGACCAGTGTTTTCATTTATTGTCGTATTGTATCTCTACATTGCATTGTAATACTTGCTTATACTTTCCTTCTCTCAATACATTTGTTAGAAAAAGTACATGTAGGTGCCTATACTTACTTTTTAGAAAAGCTCACGGGTTAACAACATTATACATTACTTATTTCAAATACACAGGTTGCAAATGCAATGCAATGTTATGGCATACATAGAACTTATTATTAATCTAGGCAAGAATCTGAGTATTATTTTATTGATAAGTATAAAACATAACATATTAAATGGTCAAACCACGACAGAGCCTATAGATATTATTTAACTCTAAAGTTGTAAACCAAAATCCCGCTTAAAACAAAATCACATGTTATTTTAATTCGAAAAAAAAAACAAAAACAATTTATTTGGTCCTTTGAATATATTATCTGTATTATCTGTTGATTCACTTTATTTACAACTAATATAAGTTCACTAGCTGTATGCTTGAACCTAATCGGAGTTTTGACATAGGATAAGAAATTAATGATAGTTAAAACATTTCAATCCAGCCTTTGAATCCCGATATATTTTAATTATAAAATATTTCTAGCACTAAGCTATTACTAACTCATTTCATAAAAGATGTACTCATCATAAACACAGTATAAAATACGGAGAAATTCCTCAGGGGAGACCTTTCTTTGGTCTGAAATGGTGAAAAATCTGCATTGTTGTTGGAGCTACATTTTGCGGAATATTTGGCAAATGTTTTCTAAATAGAAGTATTAAAATTGGACCCCAAGAATGTAGGCCATCCAGTTTCCAAGCAAATGCTGATACAGTGCATCCAGTACCTGTACCCTATCTCTAATAACTGTGTGATTGTCTATTTATAAATCTCGATGTGCTATTTCAACGGCCGCGGGTACTTAGTGAGACTAGCTATCACTACAGACCTTGTCTTCAGTCATTAGGCCTTTTCCTTGGCGTTCCAGAGCCTGAAGTTGGGTTGCGGCAGTTCCTTGCAGTCTACCAGTGGGTTGGTAGCACTGACGGGTTCCATGACCCTGGGTTGTGCCTGGTCCAGCATGTCTTCGTTGGCGCAGATTACTCCAGCCAGGGTCGTCTTGCGGATTTCTGTTAGTTGTTCTGTGAGACAAATTTTAAACAATGTGAATACAGCTTACAACTGATTTTTGTTGGACAATATTTTGACGTGGAAACGTTTACTGACCGATAAAAACATGATGAAGATTCCAACCGCTAATAACTGCGAGGCTTTTAATGCTAGAGTAATGGTTGAAAATTCCAAAGAAAGCTTTATATCTTCACCTGTATGTATGTTTGTATGTATGTACATATGTTTGTATGTATGTACATATGTTTGTATGTAAAGGAATCTTTGAACTCGATTTTTACGCACTTTAAACGGTCAGATTAATTCGAAATTTTGCACGCTTATCAGGGCCCGATGACAATACGAAAATTTAAAAATTTTGTCCCATTATCCTGATCAGGATGAAATTGGTTTAACTTTTATTATTATGCTCATTTCAGACTACGCTATGATATAATAGCATATAGTTCATAGCACAACAATATCGCTCGCCATACATTTATTTAGAATACGTTCACACTTTGCTGTAGGTACTATATATTGCTATACGCTATGAAATTGGGGTGGAGAGCGCCGGGCGCTCTCCTCAGTTTTTGGCATTTTCAACGCTATTCTGAACTACGCAACGGATTTCGATACAGTTTTTCACGAAAACAAACGGCACGGACTTGTACAGCATCTACTAAATTTTTTTGAAGTTTTTAATAAATGTTGGAAAAAATGGACTATTAAATCTGTCAAAATAATAGTAATTAATAAAATAATTTTTTAAAAACAAATTCTATTATTCAAATCAATTTTTAAATAATGTCTGGCCTTTTTATTTTATTTGGTGTAGGCTCAGATGAATAAAAAAGGTAGATAAAGCACGGCCTTAGTTGTTGGTGAAGCCACAAAACTCAGCTCCTTTAAGTAAACACACGCGCTCACGCACCCAGATGCATCAAACTACGTTCATTTTTGTCAGTACCTCCCGGACCGTCGTGCAGTAAGTTTGCCTACAAAATGACATCCTGTGGTTAAATGGTGCAATAACAACACTAGACTGAACAAAAAGTGTCAAGGAATATCGTTTCACACGTAATTACATACAAAACTATATTTTTTTAATGTTATCACAACTTAATTTGAGGTTATTCAGAACACACAATGTCAATGCCCTGAGGTGATGTGACGGAAGAGTGTTGCCAGTTGTTCCCTTATTTCGAATTGCCCAAAATGTGGTTAAGTAAAATGTAGGTAAAGTCATGGAGAAATATGTAGAGTGGACGTAATATATTTATTTTTTAACTCGCTTGTCTTTTTGTTTAAGGCGAAATCTCCAGGTAGCCAGCGAATCACAAATTTTATTACGTTTTTTTGCTATTTGCAAGTTAGTATCAGGTTGTATGTTAATTTAAATATGATACGCGATCGTAACAAATTTGTATTTTTAGAATAATAATCATTAAAATCATCAATACAATTCTCTAAGTCCGTAAAATCCTAACGAATGACTATATCATGAAATCTTGACATTTAGGATTATACTAACTTAAGGAGTTGTATTACTGATTCTAATGATTATAATTATGTACATATATTATTCAACATACAACCTAATACTGACTTGCAAATTGCAAAAAACGTAAGTTTGAATTTCGCGGGCTACCCTGGAGGATTATGAAGCTGTAAATTTTCATTAAGAGGACTGTGAAGCTATAAATTTTCATACAAAAAGCGATAACGTTTTTCTCCCCGTAAACGTAGTCTAATTTTCACAATTTTTAGAAATTTTGTAGGTATTATAAAAACTAGGTTTGTACGATTTTATTATAAAGAAATATTGCATACGGTATAAGTTATTAGCATCTAAATATCTATATTTTTGACATAAAACTTCTTCGAGCGTTTTTATTATTTTTTTAATTAAATTATATTGAATTACTAAAAAACCTAGATTAAGGTGTACTGAATGTAAATAAATAAATAAATAAAATAAAAAGGCCTTTATTCTACTACTTTAACAATTTTTCTTATATACATATAGTTACTCGCACTAGATTTTACATTTATATGATTCTAAATTAAAACATTAGTAAACTTACCTATCTATTTATAATGTATGTACTTATTTTCTTATATAATATTTAGTTTTTATTAAGTGTGATTTACGCTCTTAAGCAGTAGTCGCCTCTTTGGCGTAGGCCTCCCCCATTTCCTTCCACAGATTTCTATCCCTCGCCTTGGTCATCCAACCAGGTCCACCTTTCTCCCAAAAAATGTCTTCCCACCTTTTCTTAGGCCGACCCCTGCTTCTGCTTTGGTCTCTTGGTATCCACTCAGTTACTTTTTTGCTCCATCGACTGTTTTCCAACCTGCAGACATGGCCGGCCCAGTTCCACTTAAGTTGCCTGATTCGCTTAACAACATCAACCAATTTTGTCTTCTGCCTTATAGTTTTGCTATAGATTCTTTGTTTCTGCTTTATCCCCAGCATGCTACGTTCCATTTTTCTTTGACATATGGCGAGTATATTTTCATCTTCTTTCTTTAGGGATCAGGTTTGACAGCCATACGTTAGACACGGAAGAATTGCTACTTCGTAGAGCTTTTTCTTTAAATGTATTTTTATTTGTTTGTTCTTCATTATATCTTTATAGCTCCAATATCTTTTCCATGCTATAGCTATGCCTCTCCGAATTTCGTTACTTACATAGTTGTTAAAGGATATAATTTGTTCCAAGTAAATGTATTCTTCTACATACTCTATGATGTTGCCTTCTACTGAAATTATTTTTCTTTCACCATTTGTGAGGATTTTGGTTTTATCCGTGTTGAGTGTCAGGCCTACTTTTTTGCTTTCACGTGTTAGTTCTTTCAGCATAGTTTTCAGATCGGTAGAGTTTTTCCATCTACAGACGGCACTTACGTTCATCATTTCTTTTTGAATTTATTATAGACGTTGAAAATTGTTGAGAAAATTAAATTTAATAAAATAAACAGACATATTTACTTTCGCATATTACCTTTTTAATATTAGTTGATAGTATTTACCCCACTTAACTAATTATCAGGGACTTTTTTTTAATAAGTGTAAACACTACGTTGACTCACACATAGTTAAAAAAATGGTTACACTTTCTTGTTAGAAGTGCGCCATCTACCTTTTTCATTCATCTGAGGGTGTAGGTAGGTACAAAGAAGTGTTTAGTAAATCAATGAATGGGAACATTACATTCTTTGCATGAATTACTAACCGGTATATAACTAGGAAATTCTTACCCAAAGTAAATGCGATGGCAGGATCCGAGGTTTCATACCAAAACCGGTCGCCGACCTTGGTCCTCAGGAACTGGTCGGCGATGAGGCAGCTGAGGGTAGGACCCAGCAGACGACCCTTAGGGTCTTCGGACAAGGCGCCCGTGTATAGGTCAATGTCTTCTACGGAACTGGAATAGGTAGATGTTACATTAATAGAAATGTTAGGATCATGATATTATGAGGATTTCAATTCTAAAAGATGGCCTTCAATTGAACGACTAGACGAGGTAGGTACAGCACTTAATAAAAGATGATAGTAAAAAGAGAGCCTTATTGAAACACTAGCTGTTGCCCGCGACTTCGTCTGCGGTTCAGGATGAATAATAGCCTATGTCCTTCTCTAGGTCATGGTCTACCCAAGTGCCAAATTTCATCACAATCCCTTCAGCCGTTTTAGCATGAAAGCGTAATCAAAAAACAAACACTTTTGCATTTATAATATTATAGTTAGGAAGATGAAAAACCGGTCTATCGACACTCTAGACGTACAAAATGTATTAGGTACTTAAATAAAAAAAACTCTTAACACACTACTTAACTTTTTATAATAATATAATTCAAAAATGATTCGAAAGACACGTGGCGCCATCTATTATCATAAGAACGTTAATGTTGTTTTCCTTGGGAACAGTACTTTTTTTCGAGATGAAAGGTATCCTATGTCCGTGTCTGTACACCTGACATCGTATATGCAACATTTCAGGATGATCGGTTCAGTGGTTTAGACGTGAAAAGGTAACAAACAAACAAACTTACTTTCACATTTGTAATATTATTATTATTGTATTATATTATATTTTTTTTTACATTTCTCGGGACCCTGGGGTCCCGGACCTTTGGAAGGCGTACGAGGAGCCGAAGCCAACTCACAGAGGCCTCTAGAATAATTTTAAATGATAAGGAGGCACCAACCGACGATTATCCCTGTATGCACTATGCAAATGCACCCAAGGACAAACCCCGGTTGGTGCAGGACTATTGTTGTACGTGGAAACAAACATAATTATATATTATTATTATTATAGCTATTATAATATAGCTTTATAGTTAGGAATTGAAACATTCTGATAGAACAGTTGTTAATTTCTGACTTGGCTTACTATAAAGTAGCCAGAACATAAAATACCAGAATAAGAAACAGAGAAAGAAGATGGATGAAAGCCGAAATGGCAGGACGGCAGTAGAAAAGCGTTAATTCAAAACAGAGCTTCACGTTATCTTCAACTTACTTGTAAATCGTACAAATCCTATTATTCGAGGACACATCAAAAATCTTGTTCAGATCAGTGAAGTTCCTGGGTCGCGACAATCCACAGTATTCCCGCCACTGCGGGTAGGACGGTAGACCATGGTCCCTTCCTCTCTGAATGTTGAGGGACACCAGGTCCAGGCCGCAAGGTCCTGGCTTCTGGGTGTCTGTCGCTGATGAGATGTTGGCGTCAATGGGTTTCTCGAATAGGTGATTGCTTAGCTAGAAAAAGAGGTAAACTGTTTTATAGAATCGCGTCAAGAAGCATAATGTATGGTTTTTTAGCGTTCGCTCTTCAACTCTCCATTCGCATAAGACCACCGAAGTTTGGCGTCAAGCAGCTTGCCGTGTTTCGTCGATGCGTGGGAGTGCCATAGGGCCTTAGGAAATTAGAGAGTTGGCAATTGCGTTGTCCAAGGCTGGTCTCAGCCTGGAAGGCAACTCACTCTGGAAGGTAGCGCGATCCGAAGTATGGTCTTGAACTTTTGATCATTATTCATGAACATAATATCTATCTCACTAGCTATGTACTAGCACGGTGCCATTGGGTTGAGTAACTAGGACTACTAACTATATATTTTACGAAGTCACGTTTGATCACTACATGTATCTCCTGATGGTAAGCAATGATGTGGTCGACGAACACACTTGCCTAGGAGTAACCTATTCGCCCTCGAATTGAACACTTCCAGATTTTAGCCTGCTGTCATCATCATTCTCCTGCACATATCCCAATTTATTTGGGGTCGGCACGACATGTCCTTTTTCCATACCTCTATTAGCCATATCATATTTCACACAGTTCATCCATCGTTTCTTTGGTCTTCCCCTACTGTTAGGCGCCGTCCTATTGTCAGCGCTCGTGCGATGATGCGATGCGATTTCAGCGTGCGATGAAATCGCTCGCGTGTTAAGAAATTCTTTTGGAGCGATGCGATCACACTCGAAATGGCTCTTATTAGAGATGCACAGTGTTTGCATGATCGCGCGATCTTCAATAAGACATTTAGTAGATATCAGTATGTTTGAACGCACGGTCGCACGATCATTATCGTCGGACGCACGCATCATCGTACGAGCGATGGCAATAGGACGGCGCCTTATAGTCATCGACATTCATACTCAAAACTTTCTTCACGACATTTTCCGCATTCCTCTGCATCACATGTCCGTATCATGAAGATATGGCCAGCCATGCTATTCTGTAACCATCTTACCGTGAAAATTTAAGTTAAGTGAGCGTAGAGTTAGCTGTCAATGTCATCCTACCTGATTCTAGAGATGGACCAAGCACATTTTTACAATCATATTCGAGATTTTAATAATATTTTTAATGATATTCTATTGACCATTTTATATTATTTCAAATCTAGTATTTAAGTATCTAGTCGATGGTGAGGTCTAAATGAAAACCCAAGATGGCAGCTGCAATTTTTTTTTTCAAATTATTCATCATGGATCCTTTTCGCAGCTGCCAGCTTAGATTTTTATTTTGACCTGACTATCGGCTTTAGCACCCTCAAAAACCATGAAAATGACACCCATGATTAAAAATATGAAAATTTTCGCAGCCGCCATCTTGGATTTTCATTTTGACTTCACTATGGGCTTTAGCACCCTCAAAAACCATGAAAACGACACCCATGACGAATAATTTAAAATTTTCGCAACCGCCATTTTGGATTTGAATAAAAAAAAATCAAAAAGAAGCGTACACAGTTAATTAGAATACCAATTATTGTAAATCAGAAAGAATAACAGCACTTCAATTTTCCGCTGACCAACTTAATGTTCAAATAGTTTTTAAAAAGACCAAAAATCAAAAAGAGGCGCATTAATTAAAAACGGTTTTCATCTTTTGAAGCTCAAAAATTTGTTAGACGTGCATTTGAATATTTCCAGTAAAATAAAAAAAAAAGAATATTATATTAATGACGTATCGCGCAAGCGTCGCATGATCTTAACACTTCAACCTAATCTGAAAGCGCGGCGTGATCTTATCACTTCACCCGATTCTCGTAGCCATAGCAACCAACCGCACCGAATTGATTTAGTTAGGTGAAGTGAGTCGGTGAGTGCGATGCGCAAGTGTCACTTCACCGGAATATGCAAGCGTGGCGTGTTCTTATCACTTCACCCGATTCTCGTAGCCATAGCAACCACCCGCGCCGAAGTGAGTCGGCTAGGTGAAGTGAGGCAGTGAGCACAATGAATGAGTGTCAGTTAAACTGTTGAATTTTGTAATAGTGTAATGATGATGATTTGATAAATATTATTTTATTATTGGCAACCACTGAGTATATAAGTTAGGTAGGTCATTTAACAATTGCGGCGATAAGTACCCTCTTTGAGGACTGTTTGGAGAGGCGTCACGGCGTCCTCACCTTCCGCCTGACGCAGGTCCTCACCGGACACGGTTGCTTCGGGAGGTTCCTGTTCCGGATAAGGCGGGAGGAAACGCCTGGGCGTTACCATTGTGTGGATCGCCCGGAGGACACGGTGGAGCATAAGGTGGAGGTCTGCCCGGCTTGGGCAGAGCACCGCCGCGTCCTCGCGGAGGCGATCGGCGGCGGCGATCTCTTGCGCCCGGCTCTGGTACAGGCCATGGTACGGAGCGAGAGTGCATGGGAAATTGTCACCTCCTTCTGCGAAGCAGTAATCCTCGCGAAGGAGGAGGCTGAACGCGTGAGGGAGAGGCAATCTTTGCGCCCTCACGCCCCTAGTCGCCGCAGGAGACGCGCTGGGCGTCCGGAATCGATAGTCGATTCCCGGCCACCGTAGGCGCGGGGCTTGCGGATGGCGAGCAATGGGTAGCTCACCGTCCGGTAAGGACCAGGCCCGGGTCGACGGCGCGTTGTATCCCACGCGCGCCTCAAAGAGATGTAGCGCTAGCTGAAGGGGTCCGCTAGGGCCGATGCCCGCGAGGGTTGCGGGTTGTTCGAAAGAGTTACCGTGGCCCTGGCACAGACAACTGAAGAAACACGGGTGGGTTTTAGTCAGTAGAAGTCTGACACGCACAAATTTTCATCTTGTTGGAAACAGCAATTGGTTTGTGTCAACACCGCCGCGAGCACATGTCGGTACGGACCGCTCGCGCTTTCGCGTTGTGAAGTTATGTCCCGTCTTCGTTACGTTCGCTTTTGGTTTTTTTTTTAAAGAGTCTTGCAATTCGAGTATTGGTGCCACTGGGCCACCGAGACGCTTGTAGATGATATTGATATAGGTAGGGAATGCAGGGCTTCGTCTGTTAGAGCGAATATGCTGGCTCGTAGATTCGCGCGCTGTACTACAGAAGTAAAAGCTACGTTGGTTACAGCATTTTGCCAATCGTTTTACACGTGCAGCCTATGGGTCAAGCATACGAAAAAATCGTACGACGCCCTGCGTGTTCTCTATAATAATGCCTTCAGGGCGCTGATGCAGCTGCCTCGCTACTGTAGCGCATCAGTTATGTTTGCGGCGATTATTCGCAAGAGAGTTGTGTTCCTGTTGATCCGCATACGAGGCAGTTCCAACAGCTACCTACAGCTGTTCGCATGGAGAATGGATCTGGATTGCCCAATAATGCAATACTGGACCAGGCTTCATGTTGAGCACTCCAGATCCTAACCTAAATTTAGGTTTAGATGGAACATGTTTATAGTGTATCTTTTTGTTCTTGTAAAATTGTATTTTATTTTGTTTTTTTTTATTATTTATGACTTTTGTAATATTTTGATTAATTCTTAATGTATCAAATAGTTTTTTTAATTTCCCATGTATGCATATGGACTGGTTCCGAAAGAAATGAATTTATTATATTATTATTATTATAACTTCGGTTAGGTAAGCACAAAACTGTGAGAAGAAGACCGAAATCGGCTGGAATAAATTCACACTTGCCTGCCAGAGGCCCCCTTCTTGCCACATGCCACCGAGTAACTCGAGTTAATTTCGTTTGAATTCACGAAAATTGGAATGACGAAGCTTGGAGTTAAGTTCTATTCACAGATGAGGCCAGATTTTGCCTGAAGCCAGATGATGGAAGGATTAAAGTGTGGACCGGGAAAGAGGTACACTTAGTGCAACATCATTGGAAAAGAGGCATATGGTAGAAGTATCTGTATGGGGGCACGTACGGAACTCCGCGTCATTGAGTTTACATACATTGGTCACTTACAGCGCACGATATGAAACTGAGATCTTGAAAGAAATTGTAGTGTCATTTGCCCCTTCTATAGGAGACAGATTTGTTTTTATGCATGATAATGCACGCCGTCATACTGCGGCATTAGTTGTCGAATACCTTCGGGACGTTGAAATCAATGTTATGGGGTGGCCAGCGCGCTCGCCCGACTTAAACCCATAGAGCATGTATGGGATAAGCAACAAGACAAATTAAGAAAAGACTTGCCCCCGCTAAATTGAAAGATCTTAAAAACACATTACATGAATAATGGAACGCAATCTCTCAAGATTGATGACTTGATTAGGAGTATACCAAGGAGACTGAGAGCAGTTCGAAGAGCTAGAGAGGGCAACATTAAGTGTTGATTATATCGCACGTTATAGCCTTTCCTTTCCATTTATGAAAAAAAAAAACTCAAGTACGAAAATGTTTCTTTCCTGTACAGTTTTTATTTTTTTCTTAATTGGGTAAATTTTTGTCATTTGATCGTTTTTTGTCAACCTTTCAATTTTAAATTAACGAATATTAAGCAAAATTCAAATAAATAACCTTAATTGTCACAAATATCCATGATATTTTGTTATAAACACACTTATTTTCTAAGTAATAACAGCCGCACGGGTCAATTCATTAGGTTAAGCTACGCTTGCCGGGGTTGGTCTGTGGATGGGTGACCATCTTTACATACCGAGACTCCTCCGTGCCTCGGAAAGCACGTTAAGCCGTTGGTCCCGGCTGTCATTCGTGGATCTTTGACAGTCGTTACGGGTCGTCAGAAGCCCGAAAGTCTGACAACCAGTCTTGCCAAGGGGTATCGTATTACCCAGTAACTGGGTTGTGGAGGTCAGATAGGCAGTCGCTCCATGTAAAATACTGGTATTCAGCTGCATCCGGTTAGACTGGAAGCCGACCCCAACATGGTTGGGAAAAGGCTAGGCAGATGATGATGACACTTATTTTGCGTTCCTCTAAATTGTCCATGAGTGAAAATGTTTTATCTATCTATCTTAAAGCCTGTATAATTTGGGTTGGACTTTTACCTCAGCAGTAACATGCGGGTCCACAGTATGCACGAGGGTGGCCATGGCGGAGGAGATGGCATGCTTGAGTCCCTTCCGAGTGTACAGAGTGAACGGGTTGAACAGCATCTGATGTAAATGGGTGTACTGTGTCGTGCCTGTGCTCTTGTCTGTCCTGTGCATTAAACCCTGGAAGAAAACATGGACATAAGAAATTAAAAATCAAGGAGAAATGTCAGTGGAATAGTAGTAATTATAGAACTGGTTGCAAGAAGTTTCCGTTGTTCTTGATGATAATTCGAAAGCTAAGAGAACGAATACAAAAAGAACTAGAAAGTGATAAGAGGAAGCTAAATTATGATTATTAGAAACTTTATAAAAATATACTTTATGCAATCCCAATGATTTCATAGCATATCCATTCGATATCTGGGATTCTGAGCTATAGAGAGAGCTGCTGGTTTAATTAAAAACATTTTGGCCTAACAGAATAAACTAGTAGTTCTGAGAACAGTAGACCTCGTAACCACCAAACTTTTCTGCCATAACTAATATACCATTAAAGTAATTTAAAACGAGATATTTACCATGTTTTTCGTTTTTAAAAACGTGGTAAACCATTAGGCGAGCGACAACGACAGCGTGGTCTAGCGCTGTTGTTGTCGCTCGCCTAATGGCAAGTAGCGCCATCTCGTGAGCTTATTGTAAAACAAACATTAATATTGGTTTTAACGCCTCGTTATAGAGAATTCTGTTATACACTAGGGAACAAGGGCAACCACCCCTGTTTGTTGCACTGCCCTCACATTTCATACATCAAGTCATCAGTGTTGCGACAGGTCAATCTCGTCAGTCATACCAAAACTTTGGAGTTGTATGCAGAATGTCGCTCCAAATCCCTTATTGAGACTTTTTTAGGGTTCCGTACCTCAAAAGGTAAAACGGAACCCTTATAGGATCACTCGTGTGTCTGTCTGTCTGTCTGTCCGTCTGTCACAGCCAATTTGCTCCGAATCTAATGGACAGATTAAGTTGAAACTTGGTACGCATATGTATTTCTGTAACCCAAACACGGACGTGTAACGTAAATTAATAAATTTTGAATATGGGGTCAACTTTGGGGGGAAAATAAGAAAATAAAAAAAAGTTTTGCTAACTGTACCGTGTGACATATCAAATGGCTTACTGTAAGAGTCTCAAATGTATTTTTTTATAATTTTAAAATAAACCATTTTAAAGTTATTTCAAGAAAATAGACGTTAATTGACCATTCCCCCCCTCCTTTATCTCCGAAACTAGTAATTTTGAAAAAATATAGAAAATAGTTCTTTAGCTATGGATTACAGGAAAACCTATAAGAAGTCTATTGTCTTAAAACAACATGGTAAATCTCTTAACATTGTGCAAACAAACTTACATTTGTCCATAGATAAACTAAAAGGATCCAACCCACATTAGGTGTAATGTGAGTTGGATTCTTTTCGTTTAACTATGGACATTTGTAGTTGGAATGTATGGGAGAACATGTTTTTCAACAATGTACATGTGTGCATGTTTTTGAACATGTTTTCTCCAATGTTAAGTTTGTTCTTGGGATAAATTCATCCCAACTACGGAACCCTCCATAGTGCGTGGTCCGACACGCACTTGACCGGTTTTTTTTAAAGAAGTGCCCACTCCAATCAAACACCCGGACGACAAAGAAATTTTATAAAGTCGTAAAACCTGTTTGTCTAATTTGGATAGAGTACCAACAAACTGACAGAGGAAAGCGAATTTGGCCAGACTTGAAGTAGAGACGCTTGGGTCGCTCGGCCAATAATTCATGATTCAAAATTTAATCATACCGGTAACAAGGTGTGTGCGAATCTGAAGACACATGAAGCGAAGTGGTTGGCGACGGAGGGGTCCACGGTCGGGTCGTACACGTCCGCGTAGCCTTCCTCCTGCACCGTCAGGTTCAGAGACCACATCACGTCCGTACCTGAGAAATACAATCATGTTCAACGTACGACATATACGTATCTGTACCTAATAAATAAATACCTGCATCCAAGGTCCTTGTTTATTGGGATTTTGAAGTCTGTTATAATATCAAATCATTCAACTCTGCTATTATATCTTGTAGGATGTTTGTTTTAAGTACATATTGGAGCAGACAGGTTGCAACTTTTTTATATTTCTATGGTTGCATCCTAGCATTGAGAATCTCCCTTATACCATCTTCATCTTTCGTATAGTCATAGATATGATAGTAGCTAATATGAGCCGCAGCTCGAGTTACTGATATAGCTTGCAGAGTAAGCAAGCTGAAGTTGGCAGTGGGCTGACCTTGTTTAGCGATGGACCGATGGCTGGTGGAGCAGACGAATCCTGGAGTGGAGGCGGGTATCGGCCAGCGTATTGTGGGACGCGCCCCAGCGACGATGGAGCGACGAACTTACAAAGGTGGCTGGGACTGACTGGGTGTGTGGCGATGCTTGGGAGAGGCCTATAGGCCGAGTTGATTGTGTTGAATATCGTGATGTTTTGCCAGTCATGTGTGACGAATAAACCTTGGATTCTTTACGTTCTTGATAATGATGTGACATCTTACAATGCAGGCTTACCAAGTATGTTAGGCAGGAACTCAGAGTAAGTGATGTGCTGCATCTGCGCGCCCACAATCTTCCGCGCCTCGTGGAACACAGTATCATCGTCCCAGAGCGGGTTGTACCGATGCAGCATGTCCGCCAGGCGGTTGTGTTGTCGCGCCCAGATCAGGTGCATTGTCGTTAGATGGAGGTTCTCGTTGGCACGGTCGTCACCTGTGAACAGGAAGATGAAATAATAAAATTTTGGTAATATTTTTGCAGAAACTGTTATTTTACGATCTGAATCTCCTCAATTTGCTCCTCAAGTTGCTAAATTGAAGAGTACAACTGTGTCGTAGCATGACAACTGAAGTGACAGGTATTATGTTTAGTCGGTTAACCTCGTCACGTGTTTTTTTTCTTCATAGCCATTTCTTTATCGCCAATCCATAGGAGGAGATAAATCTAAACGTTATGCTGAACTGGGCTTATGTGGCACAGTTGCGAGCCACATAATACTGTTTAACTTACTAACTCGATGCCAACTTCACCAGCATGGTGGTAGTTTATTAGCAAGAAATCTAGTGAAGATGTGGTCAACGATGGTGCACGCATGCATTGTGTATTATGCATCTGTTCTGTTACTATAACATACCCGACTCGAAGCAGTACCGTCCTTTAGCATTCATCTCAGCGGTATTACAGCTGTCGTTGGGATCGATGGAGGGCGGCAGGAGTTGTGTGGCGCCTAAGTCCAGCATGCGCAGCTGTCCGCCCACGAAGGTGCGCAGTGAATCACTGCGCGGCTCTGTGAAACCATACACTGCTGACGCGTCGATGAAGGCGGTGGCTTGGTTTAACTGCTCGCGAGGACCTGGAATGTAAAGTTTTGTTTTGTAAGACTTTTAGGACGACTAAGGGCCGGTTTCTGGATCCGTAGTTAACTCAACCAATGATTAAACATAGTACCTAACTAATGGTTGAATTTTTCCTAAATGTAAAAGGCTAAACATGAATGAGTGTATTCATGTTTAAAAATAGTACCTAATGGAATTTTGGCAAACACATTTAGCCAATATTTAACCATTAGTTATTATTTTTAACTCTTTATTATAGGTACAATTACAAAGATTCTGACAATACTAAAAAAAATATGACAAAACAAATTAAAAATGTAACATGACTATAGCATGTGGCGTTCTATGCTCACTTGGAAAAAGGTATGTTTAAATATGTAGAACACAATTATGTATAATGGTAGTTTATGAAACTGTTGCATAATGAGGGGTATTTAATAGTATCACACGAGTGTTTTAATACCTAGTTGTGAGTAGGTTCATACACTAGTTTATCTACACTCATGCAATAGGTAGTTACCTATTTAAATAAAAAAACAAAGTTAGCAAAAAGTAAACAAACACAATAGGTAATGGCTCCGAACCCATAGTAACGTGGATTACGTTACGGAGCAATCATCGGCCAACCACGCATGCGCCCTAGCGCTACCCCATATCACTACATTACATTATTATAAAACAAAGTCCCGCGCCACGTCTGTCTGTCTGTCTGTATGTTCGCGATGATCTCAAAAACTCCTGAACGGATTTTAATGCGGTTTTCATCAAACGATAGAGTGATTCAAGAGGAAGGTTTATACGTATAGTTTTGCGACATCCACGCGGGCGACGCCGCGGTCAAAAGCTAGTACAATGACAAAAATCGAATCAAAAAACAAAAAAAATTATAGTATTTTGTTGTTAAGAAATTCTTATTAAAACTTTTTAATTTTGTTTGAGTTGTATATACATGCATAAAGTCTGTCATTATGGTATCTATCTACTATTTTTGAATTCATAATCAGAACTTTACGATATGAGTGTAGATAAATTATGTTTATTTCTGTGAATGGGTTCAACAAAACACTTACACGTCAAAATTAAAT